>JAZHEH010003121.1:0-1201706 GCA_036589455.1 Ateles fusciceps | reverse complement strand
CATCTGGTAGCTTACTTTTGATGATTTTCGAATAGCTGTCATCCTGGGACTCCCCTTTATTCCATTCTTAGTTGGCTCCACTGTCTCCTCAACTTCATTGTCTTTACCATTTATTCCTCATGTATAGTATGGTCTTAAGTTTCTCAAATAAATATTACCTTTGTTGCACTATTATAAGAACATGACCTGCTGAAAATTATCCTCTTTCTCATTATTTTTGTTAGTTTTCTTGTCATCTTCCCATTTTTATAGATTATTTTATAGTTTTATTTATAGCTTATTGACACACATTTTTATTACCCAATTCTTTATTGTAAGTCATGTTATTTTATTTTTTTAAGTATAGTAACTTCAACATTTTCTGACTACAATAGACTGAATTTATAAAAATCTTGAAATAGTAATTTTTCAGAATCCAGGCAGTGTCTTTTCTCTTTCTCTACATGAGCCTTTTTTTTTCTGGTTCTTCTATTTCACTATCTGTTCACTTCTATTCTTTCTTCTGTTATGTTTATAGCTCCATTTTTTTCAAAATCTTATATGGTTTAAAATGGTGTCCATGACAGCCTTATCTTTCAAATATATATCATTTTACAGACCAAGATCTCATAGGTAATTAACTGATTATACATTACCTGAGGAAGTAAATTTGATTGACCTATTTGAGGAAATGTATCTATCAAACTTGATGTAGGTAATTAGTGTCACTTTGCACTTAGGATATTTAAAAGAAGAATCACAGAAAGGGAATAATCAGTGGATGGATTATGGAAAGCTCTTGAAGAAGGGTCACTGGCCAAGTAGAAACTCCAAGGCCTTCTTCTACCACAGCTATCCTTGGGGAAGTTACTCCTTATATAGCATGTACAGTGGAAAGTCAATGTATATGGTAGGATAAATTATTTTAGAAACTGTCCTCAAGCAAAAATTTAATCATATTAACTTGGTAAACTCTTTTTAAAGGGCCAGTAAATATTTTAGGTTTTGTAGGCCATATGGAGTCTATTGTAACTACTTTATTATTGCAGCAGGAAAGCAGCCACAGACAATAGGTATATAAATGGGCATGGCTTTGTTTCAATAAAACATTATTTGCAAAGGCAAGCAACTGGCTTGCTGGTTAATTTACTAATCAATAGAACTGGGGAATAAAAATGCATACTTTGAGGAATTTGTTACAACTGTGTGAATCTCTGTGCATAAATTATAGGAGAAGAATGTTTAGTGCAATAGGGACAAACACATTTTGGCAAAGTACAATTATAATTTTAAATTAATTTGAATGTTATCAAATTAATTTTCTCTAAAAAGGCAATTATAATGACTAATTTCTGATGTTTTTGGAATCATTTTTCAGAGATTCAAATTATAGTAGAAACAACCTTTTCTTTGTTCATCATTTAGTGACAAATATATTCTAAATGTTTAAACTATTTTTTAAAAGGCTAATTATGGGTTGAAGCAAATCTAAAATTGTGGTAAGGGCTTAGGTGGTTAGAATTCCAATATGGAGAATAAGTAAGTACTCATGGAGCTTAAATGAGAACGCTGGAGCAGGAGAGACAGAGACAAATTGGTGGAAATTTCTCTTTTAAGTAACTAACATATACCAAGAACTATAGAAATTAAATCACGAGTTTGGACATGTAAAAGCTGATATTACCACCTTCACTCCTCAAACTTCTGCACACTAATTTGGTTGATTAGAGCTATGGAGTTGAGAGTTGGACATCATAAGGTTCTTCTAAAAGAGGTCTCAGTCAGCATCTGTTAATGAATATGATTTGTGGGGGAACCTAACAACGTGCTGAAAAGGACTATAGTGGAAGATTATGGAGGAGTTAAGAAAAGTGAGTAAACATTTTTCTTGTGGAAAATTCAAAATTAATAATTGTTTCTTCTAGTTGCACAGATATCTGTGTAATGATATACACATATAAGGTGAAGATAATTAATGGTGAACTAATATTTCCTGGATTCAATGGAGTTATTGAAATGCAGAAAAGGGCTTATATTATCAAAATATTTAACACTGTTATGGTCAATAGATAAATTATTTTTCAATGTTACAGAATCAATTAATTTCAAAAAATTGTGCTTAATCTGAAGCCTTACATCTATAATAAACAAGTATTCATTATCAATTAAGAGCTACTAAGTCTGTGTGATACAGTTTTATCAGATTGGCTACAACAGAATGTTTTTCCCAAGTTGACAGTTGTTGGTTTGTTTTAATTGGGATTATTATGAACTCTCTTGTGTATTAAAGCATCACATCTTTGATAATAATCTTAATGATTGATCACAGTGCAGCAAATTCATATAGTGATCCAGACTTTAAAAACTAAGGTGGTAAAAAATAGAATTTGTTTTACCATTATATCCATATGGAGACAACACTGAGGCTGTAAGTGGTTATTTGTTGCAACTTCTGGAAAAATAAATTTGTTCATAGATACTGGCCACTTTCCCCTCCCACCATCCATTTAGCTGCACTTCACTCTCAACTCAAAATGTTAATTCAACTGCCAAGTATACTGGAAATACCATTTCTACTTTTAAAAACATGAATATTCATGAAAAGAAATGGCTTATTTCTCTTTTGCTTTCTACTTAGTGTTTTATCTCAGGAAAAGGTAATGATAGTGCAATTAATGTCAACTGGAATCATATCCAAACTTCATTAATTGTATAAAACACTCAGATCCCTTAGTATGCAGTTGAAAATTGGTCAATTGAAAGAGCAATATTGTTTTAGATCATATGTTTATATTAATTAAATTTTGAAATGCATTTAATTTGATTAATACTTTCCCTAGGGGAATAAATAATCCTGTTTTTGTCTTACTGGAGAATGAATTTCTT
Source organism: Ateles fusciceps (assembly GCA_036589455.1). Lineage (NCBI taxonomy): Eukaryota > Metazoa > Chordata > Mammalia > Primates > Atelidae > Ateles > Ateles fusciceps. Next base: position 1,198,841 of record JAZHEH010003121.1, on the reverse strand, counting down.
TTATATTTCCTATAAAATGATTGAATACTGGAAGATGGCACAAGTTTTAAAAAATTTGCTACTATGGTTGCTGCTCTCACAATTTCTCGTGTAAAAATCACAGTGAATTCACCTCTCACATATAAAAATACTAACTTTACCACTAGGAAAACAAGAATATGCATGTGCTATGCTTAATATTTGGAGAGACTAAATTTTGTTTTATTGCATATATATACAAATGTCATTAAAAGTAAGTCATGTTACACTTCTATCTCAAGAAGTTGGTCCTATTCCTATGACTTTGGCAGGCTTGTAATGAGAATTAATAAATAACAAACAAGGGCACTTTCAGAAGAACATGTATTAGTAAGAAGATGGCGGCCTCTCAAAGGACAAATTATGTTCATGTTTAATAACATAGTTAAAATAAAGAGAAGGACTTAAACACCTAATTCAAAAGATCAAAACTTTTATGCTGACAGACAGAGTCAAATATTATTGATGATGAAAATAAGAAGACTATTTTAAGTGTTCAATACGCAAGGCATGCATGATGAGTCATTAGGCAGAGAAAATTATTACTGCCCATTAAAGAATTAGCTTTCATACAAATGGAAAAGTTGATTAGTGCACCTCAGACTGGCTGGTGTCTAAAATTATAAAATTAATGAATGTATAAAATATTAATTTCACACATAAATATCCGTGAAGATAACTTAATTGTTTTATATAATAAAACAATTTATTTTACATGCTGGTTCAAATATTAAATTTGAAATCATAGTATCATTTTTGATCATATTAATCCATGCCAATTTTGTTGCAAATATTGTATTATTTTTATTAATTTTCAAAAATTATTTAAATGGAAAAAATTTCATAATACCGATGGATATATTACTATTGAAATAATAATTTGTGTACATATAAACTGAAGGCTAAAAATGTTTTTGAGATCTACATGGTCAAAGAGTTCTATGTATCCCAGAATTATAGGAAAAGAAAGACAATGAAACATGATGATTAGGTCTAACTACAAAGCAGTTAATATGAAAGCCAAAATCAGAGAATATTTTATGAAAAAAAATCAGTAAACTATATGACTTTCATTCATAATAAACCATAACAGACAACATAAAAAATACTTATCAGAATATAAAGTCTTTAATCTTTTAATTGCAATAAACACATCCAGACTTCTAGGCTTTAAACAGTACGCCTTTATGTAATACTTTCTTCTATTAACTGGCAAAGTCTAATGTCAGAGTTTTGGTTTCTTTTTCTTTTCCTTTTTTTTTTTTTTATTTTTTTATTTGAGAGGAAGTCTCACTCTGTCCCTCAGGCTGGTACAGTAGCACAATTTTGGCTCACTGCAACTTTTCTTCTGAGTTGAAGCAATTCTCCTGCCTTAGCATCCCAAGAAGTTGGGTGTCTGCCACATACAGGTCTCTGCCACCTCAGGTAATTTTTTGTATTTTATTTTTAGTAGAGACAGGATTTCACTATGTTTGCCAGGCTGATCTCAAGCTCCTGATATCAAGTGATCTGCCCACCTCGGCCTTCCAAAGTGCTGGAATTATAGGCATGGGCCTCAGTGCCTGGCCCAATGTCAGGATGTGGCATAGCATCTGTACTAGTGGAAGTCTTGAAATGTTGAAAACATTATTAGCTATTGAAGTGTAAATTTGTGTTTTGAGAAATTAATGCCACTTCAATTTGTCTGTAAAATAAGAACAAAAATTTTTATTCCATAAAGTTGATATGAAGCATCTAAAGAAAATGACTTGGGAAGTCACAATATTAACAGTGATATAATAAAATTTGATATTATGATTTTTTTTGCCATCTAAAAGTCGAAAGTTCTACTGGGTTAAGTTGTTCCAATGTTCCCGTGAGATCATTTTGAGATAATTGGATTTTTCTTGGGTACCATTCTCATTATATCTGTCTGTGGACCCTAGCTGATTATTTGGAATCTCCTTTTGTAAACTCACTACTAAATGAACCCCGTTCGGTCTAATAGTGCCCTAGGATGTTACCTTGTGAAATTAACCAATTTCTATGTACTTGCTAATTATAAACAGTTACAGCATAAAACATTGGAAATCATTAAAACTCTATAGATTGTGATCTTTTTTGTGTGTATTGTGTAAATATTTTTAAAAACTGAATAGCCCTTTTTACAGACTTAAGCCAATAATAAATCATAAAAGAATTCTCTTAATTGGAGCATGTTGGCAATGCAGATTAAACTGAAACTCAAAATTCTGGTTATAAAACTTGCTTAGCATTCCAGTTGTTTCTGAATGGATAAAGTAAAGCTTCATTGGTCAGTATTTTCACTAATATTGAGTGGAGAGTAAGAGAGGTATCAGATGCTCATTAGGAAGTAAGAGGAATTATCTATGTAAAATATTGCACACATAACAGCCTCTCAATGTGTTGTGTTAAACTTAATATATGCAAGGGAAAATGTAAGAGTAACTTTCTTCAAATAAAAATGCTGACAACTTGACCATTTTTGAAAATTATCTGGATGTTGCTGCCTTTCTTAAAGTATAAGTCTAAAAAGATATAGATCAGAGGAGACATAGGATGAGATTCTATTAGTTCTCCAGGGCAGCTTTACTAAATTACTGCTTCTATTACATACAAAGGATAGTAAAAGGAAGAGTTACTCTTTAGTTGACTTATTTTTCCAAACACAACAGAGTGAAAACGTAAGAAAGTGTGCACTGAAAACATTTTTTATTCCTGAAGGAAAAGTAGAACCTAAATGATAAAACTAAAACATTGCAATTGTTTAATTATAACTGTCTTAATCCAAAATATACATATATTTAAAATATCTTTTCAATGGAATTTGTATGGGAGGAGATCTAATTTTTGCCAATATATGTTTCATTTTAGCCTCAGGATGCTTCATTTGACCTGAATATAAGCAAGAATCATCCTCAAAAGGTGAACATCTGTGACAGTGACCTATGTTCAGAACTGATTGTTGCATAAGATTGGAGGATATTAACTGTTCATCTAATATGCGGACACTGTTTTGCATCATTTGCCACAATGCAGTTACAAAAGTAAAACATTGTAATGTATTTTGAATGGTATTTCAAATAGAAGTGTTATGTATTCATTTTAGGTTAATATGTATTTTAAAATGTGCCAGTTGATTAAACTTTGGATAATACATTGACAGGTTACATACATTTTCTGAGGATGAGTGAATTTGCACTGATTTCTGAGAAGGAATTGACATTTTTCTTTCTTTAAGTTTTAAGAGTCTGAATATACTTGAAATTCTCAAAAGAATGTAAATGAAATGAAGCTGGCTATGGAGTAAGATGTTCAAGACCAAGATAGAAAATGAACTCACTCAGTGATAAAAATCTAGATTATTTCTAACATAGAATTCTTATCAGAGGTAAAATCCAAGCAAAAAAATTACATATAAATTAATAATGATAAAGTAAATATAAAAATTATGCCTGAATTGTAGAAGCTAGTGAAACCAACTTGAGTTACCAGGTTTAAGAGTACAAAAAAAATGTGTACACGATCATTGTTATTTCTTGCCCTTGAGGTGCCTCTACTTATTTTCACTTTTTATCTCTTCTTGTTTCCTATATGTACCATTATTGTAGGACTGAAGTTTCCATGTCCTTGCATATTAAAGTAAAAATCATAAAATACAGGCAAAAAGGACAAAACAAAAGGAGGAGAGAAAGTGAGAGAGCACCTGAACAATTTATATCATTCTTATTTTACTGAGAAATGTTTATTTCTCCATTCATTGCTTGCTACATAAGAAGGACATTTTTGGATAAATACTAACAAGTAAATGTCCTCAGATGGTCATTGTTAAATGTAATTGTATGATCACTTGTGTATAGGACTACATCAAATAGTAAAATATAGGCTACCTTTTAAGTACCCCACAGGAGTAAATTTTCACATTCAAATATGAAGTGCAGGATCAAATTCTAGTTAAGAATTATTCTGCTTGCATATACATTTCTGTTTTAATGCAATACATGACAGAATGTGTGTGTGTGTGTGTTGGTTGGTTTTTATTTTTCTGGTTCACTTATCATATTCACCATATAATTTCATGAAGTGGGGGTAGCTTTGCTTCAACTCCTAACATTTCACAAAACTTTCTAATGATCAGGCAGAATAGAATTTTCCACTTACTTTAAACTTTTAATGATCCTTTTTCCCCTAATGCTTAGCAAAGCAGCTGTTTCTCCCCTGAGACTGAAACTTATGCCAAGTTTCAAATGTTAATGTTGAGCCATGTGTTCAAGCATTAAGTATCACCAATTTCGTCACTGAAAGATCTTGGCAACTCTCACTCACTAAATAAACTTAGAAGCAGACTTACAACTCTGGAGAAAGGAAAGGAATTCAGCTACTTCTCTTCCTCTGGTTTGTGACCTCCCTAAACGGCCAACAATAATAAGAATCCTTTTAATAATCTAAGGTTGATGGAATGTTGATTGTACTGGTTGGCCTAGATGATTGCTTTTTAAATTAACAAAATTAGATTACTGAGCAGGCTGAAAAGAAAAGGATAATTATAAGGGAGTGTGCATACCAAGATGAGACAAGTGATATTATGAGAAACAAGTAATGGTCTTAAATAAGTTAAATGTTCTCAAGTTGGATAATTTTGGGTAAGCGATAAGATAGCCTTTAAAGTATTTAAAGATTACTATAATTTTTACAGAATTCTTCTTATTCCAGGAAAAAAAAATCTCCAGACTCTGTGAAACTTACCTTACATTTGTTGTGTCTTTCAAGTCTTGTTTTTTATTATCATATTTTAAAATGTACTACTTGGTGTACATTTCTATAAATGTAACACATGCAGAGAGTCATGCAATGAACTTGCATAATGAGAATACAATACAATTCCCTTACCCCAAAAACTTTCCTCACACTGTTCCTCTAAAATTAGTTCAGCCCCCAATACCTAAACCTAATGTTAGTATTGACTTAGTACTGATGGATCTGTGATTTTGAGACTGTCATATAATTGGACTCATTTAATATATAACCTTACCGAACTGTTTACTTTCACTCAGTATAATGCCTTGAAGGCAAATTTAAGTCGTTGCATCTATTCATAGTTTAGTCTCTTTCTCTGAGGAGGATTCCATTATTTGGATGTACCAGAGAGTGTATGTATTACCACTTATGGAAAGACATTTGTGTTCTTTCCAGTTTTGGGTGATTGTGAATGGAGTAGATTCAATAACAGGTTTTGTATGAACATATACTTTCATTTCTGTAGGGTTAAGCACCAGCAGTGGAAGTGCATCATAAGGATAAGAAAGGGGTAATTACTTATTGGACCTTTTCATGAACATAATGAAAATGACAGAGGACAGAGTCAGAAAAGACAATTGAGAAAAACTGGGAATAAAACTATTTGCATCAGAAGTTTCCAGTGAAGAGTGAAATAGAAACATTTTAGATGCCCTAGCACCAGACACATGTAAAGATCTCAAAATAATTAGTTTCTATGGACATGTAAAATATGCAATATATAAATATTAATACAAGATATTAAAATCAGTGATTTACCTAATTCTCACCTATTTAAAAATTGAAAAATATCTCTGAAGAAATTCAAAACATATAACTATGATACAACTTATGCTCACTATGTATGATTTTCATTTACCGTTGTTTGATTTTACACAAAAGAGAGAGTCTAGTGATCCTTGGTCTTGGTTTCTCTAGGGCAGTATAGATAAGATATACAATAGACTATATTCTACAAATTTGATATTTACTTATGTGAAATTTGGCAAATAATCTTATATAAATGTTTGTTCCTAAACTGAATTGTTACATTGGAGCTTTTTCTTGCTACAGTTTAGTGGAATTCAAACATTTCTACATATATTCCACATCATGTCCCCTTTTACAAGAAGACACTAAGTATTATCCTAGTATAGTTTCTAACAATGCAGCATCATATATCAAGTCTGAAAAACTTCTGTTGGTATGTGTGCTTATTTTATAAATTAAGAATTTTTTATAATTATACTTTGTAAATAAAATTCTGCCAGTGTTTTTAATACCCACAAGAAGCTCGGCTAGAGTGCTGCTCAGGTCAGTGTTGTTACTGCATGAACTGTAGAGTTGTAAAGAGTTGCCAAATGTGGCTCCCCGTGCATAAGCATCATTTGAGAAAGCTTTCTCACCACTAACATTTGCATGATAAATTTATGGACTCTGGGTTTACCAGCTTGATTGAACACATTGCATTTTGCTAAGAACAGCATGTGAACTAGCACAGTCAGCATCCATATACATCTGGGAAAACTGCAACCGTTAGAATTGTGCCATGGGATTAAAGACAAGAACAGCTTTGTCAGCTGTCAGACATTTCCCTCAACTATCTATTTTACAGGTGATGAATGAAAAGTGTTGCTAATATTCAACACACTATTTCATATATTACTCTCCGGACTTTCATTGTTCCAAGGGTAAAGAGAGGGAGTGAGAAAAGGCACAGGCATTAGGAAATACTCACTTTTACGGCTAAAGAACCAAGAAACAAGGAAAAATTATAAGCATAAAAAGTGGGTCTGAGAAAGCAGCTGGGGTTTCATTGGCACAGTGCAGTGCTATACGTCAATGATTCACTTTGGAAAAGATCATTAGAGTCTCTGTCACCCGCAAAAAAAACAGAGGCAGGATATTTCCTCACAGTGAGTGTGTAAATTATCTGACATAACTGAGGGAACTCAGCCTAGATCTGAAGAATTCAGGGGTTTGTCCACAGGTAATTCCATTTGAGAATTAATTTTAGCCTATTATTCATGTAATTTATATATCAGAATTTTTGTCTAAATGATTAAACATATTCAGATGACCTTTTAATTTAATTTACAAGGTATAAAGTAGATGGAAAATAGGTTTTTAAAATCTGAGCTTAGTAGTCACCATGACTGTAAATGAGAATAACTTTGTTTGAAAAAAAAAGAAAATGAACTGAAAAAAATATCAGGCAGATAATCCTTTTGTTCAAGAAATGGGACAGCTATCATGTTAATGATAAACGGAGATAAGGTATTACTTCAAAATTTGGTAGCTCATTATGAAAAGCTATTTAGCAGTTTGATTTGGCCATCAAGACACTACTGATTATGTTCATGGACATTTAAATGCAGCTTGTAAAGGCAGTCATATGCTTTAAGTTTCATTTCTTAGTACCAGTAACTATTCTTACTGCCGTAAAGTACAGTGGGATGTGAGAATGGGATAGGACTCAGAAATATGTAAAGACTGAGACAGGTGGTAGGGCTTAGAAAAGGCATAATGCTCAGTGATGATATGGAATTTCAAGTTTCAGATGAGGTTCAAGATTGTAGTTCAATCAGGAATGTCTTATATACGGTTGGTAAACAAAGAAAACCTTTTTAATCTGTTACATTGCTCTTTCAACACTGACACCACAGATCGCTTTGCTCTGTGTAACTCGTTATACTGTGGAACTACTATACAACTGACAAGTGTCTATGTTTCCCCAGTGTGCTTAGGAATGCCTTGGTAAGGGAATTAATTTGCTTACCATTTGACTGACTTGCTTATGATTGTATTCCCCTGGAATAAAAGTGTCACTTAGACTCAATATAATATCCCCCACTGAAAATTCATAAAGGAAAACAGATGTAAACTTAGAAGAAAGGCACTATAGTAAGTTGTCAGAGTTAATAGCAGACTGTAATTCTGTTGAAATCATGGTCAGAAAAGAGAATACAAAATTGCTAGATGGCCAAGCCAATCACTACATTAATAGAGTCAAATCCAGAAACAATATTTGGAGAAATACATTCAAAATTAGCACTTTGAAGATGAAGCAAAATAATAATAATAATAATAATAATAACAACAAGAGTATTTGGGCAAGAGATTCAGATGTCAAACAGGATGAAAACAAGTTGTAGTTTCATTAGATTGGGTCCAACTATGAGTTTCGTGACACTTTCTTTCCAGGGCGTGCATCATCTACAGACCTTATTCTCCTCTTCCAAGGTTCTCTCTGTTGAAGTGAATATGAAGGCCAGATTGGCACTGGAGCCTTGCATGTCATCCGTGGCTCTTTAGAAGCGGTATATAATATTAGAGATCCTTTCCCACTGATTTTGGGAAATAAGTGCCTAGTAACCAAAATATATTTGCAAATTCTTAGAATAAAGTAGTCCTAAGGCACTGTGGGTAGATTGTTAATTTGAGGAAAGGAAATTGCTGTAAATATTAAAGTTTCTAAATATCTTTTTATTCCATCGTTCTCTTTGTCTCTCTCTCTCTTTCTCTCCTATCTCTTATCTATCTGTTTCTCCTCCTCCTCCTTTCCTCTTCTTCTTTTCTGTCTCTGTCTCCTTCTCCCTGTTAAACTCACAAATCAATTCTGGCCTTCCATTAAGATGCACGATCTTACTACTCATTTTTGGAGTCACACTGGTGGATCCTATCATGCTGTGGAAGAAGTAGCCCTACTTTTAAAGCCTAGCAGGAATAAGAAGAAAAGCATAAAGAAGATCTCGTTTACGTAGATAGAGTTGGTATCTTCTTAGCTCACATAGACTCAGCCCAGTGCACTGGGGTAGCAAATTATATAGGAGTTTGAAGGTAATGACTTCAGTTGTGATAACAAAAACTTTTCCTGGGATATCCTTTGAGATATATAGCTAATCCTTAAAATGATAGATTCACATATTTTTCTTAGTAGTAAGAACATTGTTATTATCTCCATTTGATACATGTTGACCACTGAGTCATACAGACATTAAGTAGCATAAAATTACACAGACAGCACATGGTAAAGCTAGGATTAATCCCAGGCACTGGATTTCAGGGTCCATTATCATAATCATGATGTTCCACTGCCCAGCGTTAACTCAACACTTACTGGGTATCCCACATGTTTCTCAATATTTGTACATATATTAACAGTTAAAATCTTCACAGAACCTCAAGAAATGGGTGTTATTATTGTTTCTATTAATATTTCACAGGTAAGTAAACTAAGACAAATATCTAATAGATATGGAATATAAGTGAAGACAGTTTGGCTCTGAGTTTTGATTACCTTAGCCTTTAAAAGGCTGGCAGAATTATGAATTTAGTTTTTAAACAAATGAGAACATAACTAATATGTACTTGGCACTGAAAATTGAAATAAAGTCATATAGTTCTTGTCTAAGCTCTTAGTCTAATAAAAATAATAATTATAGAAAATATTTGAAATAAATGTGTTATATGAGAACAGTCACTCCTGAAATTTATATACATGCTCTAGAAGAGATCTTCGAGTACAATGGCAGAAATCAGAGGTTATGAAAAGTATTTGCCATCATCTACCTTTATTATATTTAAAATAAAATATAAGATAGCTTAAATACCTTTAATTCTACTCCCAAATTCCTTAGTTTAGCAGGAAACTTGTAAATGTGAGGAGCTGTTGACATAAGCGCTTTAAGAGTTAAAAAAACTGTGGATTAATTATTACAATTATTACACTGATTTATAAAAAAGACAAAAACTTTTAAATTAACTTTATCAAATTTGTTGCTTCTATACTTATTCTCTATTTTGTCATTCAAAAAGTTATTTTTTATGTTTATGTACTGAACTGTTTTTTTTTTTAATTTTCTCAATAGATACAGAGAAGGCCTTCAACAAAATTCAACAGCCCTTTATGCTAAAAACTCTCAATAATCTAGGTATTGATGGAATGTATCTCAAAATAATAAAAGCTATTTGCAACAAACCTACAACCAATAGCATACTGAATGGGCAAAAACCGGAAGCATTCCCTTTGAAATCTGGCACTAGGCAAGGAGGCCCTCTCTCACCACTCCTATTCAATATAGTATTGGAATTTTTGGCCAGAGCATTCAGGCAAGAAACGAAATAAAGGATATTCAGTTCGGAAAGGAGGAAGTCAAATTGTCTCTATTTGCAGATGACATTACTGTATATTTAGAAGACCCCCATCGTCTCAGTCCAAAATCTCCTTAAATTGAGAAGCAACTTCAGTAAAGTCTCAGGATACAAAATCAATGAGCAGAAATCACAAGCATTCCTATACACCAATAAATGATTTAAAGAGAGCCAAATCGAGAAAGAACTGGCATTCACAATTGCTACAAAGAGAATAAAATACCTGGGAATACAACTAACAAAGGATGTAAAGGACCTCTTCAAGGACAACTACAAACCAATGTTCAAGGAAATAAGAGAGGACACAAACAGATGGAAAAACATTTCATGCTCATGGTTAGGAAGAATCAATATCGTGAAAATGTATATACTGCCCAAAGTAATTTACAGATTCAACACTATACCCATCAAGCTACCTATGACCCTCTTCACAGAAGTGGAAAAAAACACCTTAAAGTTCATCTGGAACCAAAAGACAGCCCACATAGCCAAGACAATCCTAAGCAAAAAGAACAAAACTGGAGGCATCACGCTACCCCACTTCAAACTATACTTCAAGTACAAGTCTACGGTAATCAAAAAAGCATGGTACTGGTACCAACACAGAGATATAGACCAATGAAACAGAGTAGAGGCCTCAGAGGCAACACCACACATCTTCAACCATCTCATCTTTGACAAACCTGAACTAATGTTTTAGTATCTCCAGACACCATTGCTGTTCCTCTTGAGGCCATAAATGCTTATGAGAGAATATTTTACTTGCTAGAGTGCTTTTTAATTTAAAGTACCTTCACTTAAAAATGTAAGCCATTGTAATTTTTCCCAATAATAAGTTGACACAAGTTCAATAATCTAGCTTCAATCAACTCAAAAGACTTAGAAATTTTTTTTAAATTCAGATGCAGATCTAAAATTACCATACTTAAAAAAAATAAATCAAATGAACAGTTTAGTCCTCTAAAGTCATAATCAGAAATTTGAGTTTTCATAATAGTTTGAACTGGCAGTGATCATTGTTAGACTTAACTTCAGCATTACAGAGCTAAAAAGCATTAAAGGATTAATTAGTTTTTTCTTAATGATTCATTAGCTCAGAGATTAATACATCTATTTGAGAAAGACCTCATTGTTATCTATTTGAGAAAGTTGTGACTTGTATGCATTTGAGAAGTGCCTCATTGAGTGATGCAAATACCAGTGATTTCTGAAGCCATTACAATTTAAGAACTACCATTATTAGTAGTTAGTTCTTAAATTTAAGGACTATCAGTGTAACAACTACAATTTAAGGACATCATGTAAGTAAAAGATTATTGTTTCTGCATGCAGGGCTGGATGTTTTTAGAATATGTAGCTATACAATTATCTGGATTTCTGTTTTTTAATGTGGCTTTATGTTGGTGTAGATTCTGTATTTAACACCTTAGAGTGTTTATACAATCTGCTTAGCAAATTTATTTTTTTTTAAACTAATGGTAAAAAGCTATTATCAATTTAAGGGCATCTGATATTTCAGGTGAGATAAATACAGTATCTTTAATCTCCAAACACTTACGCTAGGTTAAAAAAAAAAAAAAACTGAAAAGCACCAAGGTCACTTAGTTTTTAATCCAACTTTCTGTGATTTCAGTCTGTACCTAACATCTTCTTGCTACTCATAAAAGAAAGGCATAATTTACATATCACTAGTTGCAATCAAAGTAATAAGAAAAATAGATGAATTCCATAAAGCTGTTTTTCAGATTTCATGAAAATGTGAAAATCCTAAGGTGAAGAAAATATACACACTCTCTCCCTTTCAGATTTACTTTAGTTTTGAGAAATGCCAATTTTTCCAAACAAATTTACACTCTCTTTAGAATAACATATTATAAAAAGAAACAGAAAATGTTATATCAAATGAAACTACACCAGTCCTATAATATGTCTCTTTATAAAGAGGAACTTATTGTTCAAACTTTGTACTTCAAAGCTAGAAGGATACTGACATACAAATTGTTTTGATGTTGCAATACCAATATGTTGAAATATTAAGTGATAGCCTTATAAACCTATAATGTTAATAAGATACCTAATCTTAGTTCTAACTTTACCATAACTTACATAATTAGACAAGTCATTTGATTTTGCTAGGCCTCATGTTTATCACCTATAAAATAAAACAAATTAACTAGATGATATGAACCCAACTATTTCTTGAAAAATTTCTGGTTTTATTAAAATAATTATTGGGGAGTGAGTATATTTATTTAGAAAATGTCTGTACATTAATACCAAATCTGGTGAATCCTGATTTGAAGCCATTTTTACTGCTCAGTATATATTTATTATTTAGATTAAACCTGCAGTAATAAAAGTCTCTTAGCAAATAAGATGCCTGAGTCAGCCTCGTATATAGCAATTGCCATGACTGTTTTCAAGGAAAAAGATTGCAGGACCAGAGTGTTTGAATTTTTGACTCCTATTATGGCCACAAATTTTCAAGTGTTCTGTGTACATAGGACAAATCTGGTACCTCGTATGAATAGTGTTTAGACATTACAGCACGGTGACAGGGATGGCAAACTTAGATGCATTCAGAGGCCAGGAAGATGTTGAAGGGACCAGGTGCATAACATTTCGAAGTAAAAACCTATGGTGACCTAGATAATATATGCTTCATGAGGATATTAAATGTAAAGTTTAAAATATTCTTCCATTTAAATAAGTTTTATCTGCCACCTTTATTTTATTTTTTTTTCTAAAGAACTTTTCAATCACAACCCTTTCTTTACATGGAATACTAAACTTTCCATTTAAATAAGTTTTATCTGCCACCTTTATTTTATTTTATTTTCTAAAGAACTTTTCAATCACAACCCTTTCTTTACATGGAATACTAAACTTAAGAACTCTCCAAATTTAGTGAAAATTTGAAGTCTTACATTTGTATTTCCAGGTTTGACATGGTGAAAACAGTCTACTTAATCTCTTTAGTCTGGACTTATAATATTGGCTTTATAAGTCTTACACCAAGTTGATTATTGAGAGATGGAGAGAATAAAATGAGTCTAAGACACAGAGAAGGAGAAGCAGAGATGTATAAGGCATTTATCTCCCCAATTGTGCATATGTTCTGACAATATATATATGTTTTTGAGTGGGCTGATAGCTAGACATGAGCAGGAATGGGGAGCCCCTGAAAAAAGTGAGGTCTCAAAAATCTTCCACCTCACAAATCACCCAAAATATGCATGCTAGATATGAGTAGAGAGGAGAGAAAATACCTACGCGGGAAGGAGTGCCCATTAAGATGTCCAGTAATTATTCAGTCTGCAGTTAAAATGTCAGAATGTAGCTAGGTACATGCTAATAAGGAGGAAGAAGTCTAAGGGGAAATTCTTAAAAGATATGTGGCACAGTTAGTATCCAACACTGGCTAGCACATGTGTACCAACTAGCAGTAAGGGAGGGTCCCACAAGCCTGGGGTGGGAACAGGGAAAAGGAAAGGACTTAAGGCAGGAATGGGAAAACAAGAAAAAGAAAAAGGCACAGACTTAAGACAGAGGTGAGAACTTCAAGGAAAAATCCAACATCATAAAAATGCAACACAGATCTCTTGGAAGGCTACTGGTTCATTCCATTCTGCAGCGGGCTCTGCCACATCTTTTCAGAGTGTACTGCCCCTCTAAATAACTCTGCCCTCTATTTTCCTTCAATAAATTCTGTCTAAATCAATCATTTGCATTTGACAGAATTTTTTCTCCTAGTAAGACTATGATCCTAGGATGATTCCAGCACTTCCTGGTTATATATAAATAATACACACACATACTGTGTATGTATATGTATATGCCAGTAAATATACCAATAAATATTTAAATAAATTTCCCAATAAATATTTAAACCTGTTGCTTCAAGGCTCTAGTGGATTAATAATAGCCATACATTTTGACTCTCATCACATCAAGAAATTTGGTCTATGTCTCTCTTCTTAAATATTGGCAGTCTCTGTTACTACTTTGACAAATGGAACAGGATAGAAGCTATGCTGTGCCAGTTTCTGGTTCCAAGTCTTAAGAGAGTAACATCTTCTATTTCCTGTACCTTGGAACACTTGCTTTTAGGATCCTACCACTATGCCGTGGAGAACATAAGATGTTCTCAGGAGAGGAAGTGAGGCTCCTGAATGACATTTATGGCTGAGTTGCTAACTGACACCATCCATAAACCACATCTGTGAGCTTTCTCAAAAGTTATACCTCCAGCCCCAGTTGAATTTTCTCATCTGACCTGATTTACATATACAGACATGAGGCCTTCACACTGGGCCCTGCCCAAAATTCAGTTTCAGGAACAAGATAAATTATTTTGTTTTAAGCCATGAAACTTTAACAGAGCAGTTTATAATGAAGCAACAAATAATAATAAAAGATCTATTAAGCTAAAGAAAGATTCCACTTAAAGAAAAATGCTCAATTCATTTTGCCTTCCTTCACCAGTATTGTAAAGGGAAGTGAGAAAGAGAGAGAGAAATGAGAGAAAAAGAGAAAGATTCCAAGCAAAATGATTATGTCTCAAAAGAAAATTAAAAAATTTTCATCTATTTGTCTAACATGCACACGTACACACACCTCTACTGCTTGGTATCCCACCGTGTTATGTATCCCTGTGGATCTGAGTCCTTGAGAAAGCCCTTTATGAACATTAGAGCTCTGCTTAGGGTTAGTTAAGAAGGGGTATAACTAAGTTTTCCCTATAGACTGGAGTATGTTTGCTAAGCTGTAATGTCTTGTCCTTCCTTCTCCTCCTCCTCTTCTTCATCTTTCTCCTTTCCTCCTCTTCTTCTAAATTTAAATAGTCTAGAGGTGATTTTTATTTCTTATATAATTGAGTCTCTAAATATGTCCCAGACTTAGTTTCTTTACATTCTAAGAACGTATGCTTTGGGAAATCCCTAGGTTCTGGAGTCCCTTAATCTTGGTTCGATATCTTCCTGTGCTATTTGTTATTTTTATGGCATTTGTCATTTACTAGCTGAATAAGTTCATTTTTATCACTGCTGTAAAGAAAAACCTAAGACTGGGTAATTTATAAAGAAAACAGATTTAAGTGACTCATGATTCCATTAACTATTAAAAAAGCAGCATGATGATATCTGCTTGGCTTTTGGGGGAGACCTCAGGAAACTTACAATTGTGGCAAAAGGAAAGGGGGAACAGCCCTTCACATGGCTTCAGGAAGAGCAAGAGAGAGATGGGGAAGGTGTCGCACACTTTAAAACAACCAAATCTCCTGAAAACTCAATCACAAGATAGCACCAAGGGGATGGTGCTATACTGTTCATAAGAATTCCACCTCCATAATTTAATCACCTCCCACCAGGCCCCACCTTCAACACTGGGGATGAAATTCAACATGAGATTTGAAGAGGTCAAAGATCCAAATCATATCATTAACCTTTTCTATGAATGAGGTTTAAAAAAAATCTCTTAAAAATGGCACCTATTTTGCTGTGAGGATTTGATAAATTAAAATTATTTGTCAGTAACAAAAATGTCCTTGCAAAACTTGGCTGAAAGTTAAATAAGAAAATCTTCCTAAAGCTTCCAATAAGCATCAGTTAATAAATGATAGTTTCTGTTTCTTCTATTGTTTTTGTTAATAACAATATCTTCTACATGTGAGTAATGGCAAAATGGGACAACAATGTGATTTGTTTTAAATAATTTATTTTTATGCTGGCATTTCCTACTTTATAATAAATGAAAATTTAAATTATTAAATCTGAAAATAAACATTATAAATAAAATCAGAATGGAAGATTAATTTGGATTCAGATATTAAGAAGCTGAATAAATGATATGAAATATTCCTATCCACTAGTTTTAAAATGATGTTATACACGGCAACATTGAGGGTTTTTTTGAAAGGACATATTTATGGTAGACAAATTTATCATATGTTCTTATGAATACTCAATAAGTCAACAAAAGACCTAGCTCTAAATTTTCATGTTAGAGTCAGCTTCCTAAGACCACTCTGTGCATAACCATGTCATACAGGTTTCCTGGAACAGATCTGGAAGTGGAGAATTGCAGGCAACTTTCTTGTGAAGTGCTCTTGAGATACACACCTGTAAAGAAGTGAGAAATGCAGAATTAGACAGAAGGGAAGCTGCCAAACAATAAGGTGACCGTGGAGTATTCTGCTAATTCTAAAAAGAGCTCTGGAGTTGAAATGAGCCTTCAACATTGTTCCAAATTGAGTCATGTGAGTTAACTTTGGTATCCCACCATAGGACATAGTTTTCTGTGGTTGAAGGCAATTTCTAATTGAGTGATGAAGTTGTAAATGGTCTTCCTCATAAACTGGGAAATGGGTTTCTTGGAGGCCTCAAAGAGGAAACCTGACAGAGTATCACAATAACAGTTACAATACCCTAGGTCCAAAATAATTTTAAAATATTTATTAGGATGATTCATTTTTTCCTTTCTTTCAAAACCTGTTTACAAAAACATGTTTTGAAAACATTATCTTTGGCATAGTTTAGTAGAAAAACGCTCAAAATGAAAATTGTAAAAAAATAATGTGTTTCTTATACAATTAAACTGCATTTGAAGTAGATGTCAATGTAATACAAATCTCAAAAATTTTTTCTTTTCCAAAACAAAGGCCCCAATGATGTACTACACTGTAATTAACACTGAAATTCTGGGAACTACTTTATCATTTCCAGTCACTATAGTTGCAAAGATGGGAAGTAAATACTTGTACATAAGATGATTGATTTCCTATGTAATACAACAGGCTGAAGTTTCCTTCATTATACAAATTAATAAAATTCAAACTATATAAAATATATATTAGTCATCGATGATTAATACTTCTATATCTAGACACCAAAGGTCTGGGCTACTTAAACCATGTAGATTTTTAATCTTTTCAATTCAGAAAGAAGAATTTGTGTATCCACATCCTGCTTTGTAGCTATAAATATATCAAAATTCTAGATTGGGAATAATTCTAAGGGAAGTCTGAAGCCTTCCTATAGTGTGAAAAGAATTCAGCACATATGGATAGTTTTCGATGTTTGAAATAAGCAGAAAAATCTCTAATGGAGACAACTTTATGATATTTGTTTAGGAACAGCCTAAAATTAAGTATTTTTAAGTACTGCTATGTAAAAATAAAACTACAGTTATTTCTCTGTGTTTTGAAAGCTAAAACAAAATAAATGATAGTAGCAGTAGAGGTGCTTTGTTACAAGTGCTTCTCAAGCATTTACAATTAATACCTTTGATGACAGAGGGAAAGAAAACTGTTTCAACAATATAAAGTTACAGCAGTCCAAAGTGGCAACCAAGCAAGATATTACTTTGAAATGTCCTGCTTTAACAGTATACCTGGGGATGCTGCATTCTCCTCTAAACTGCGTTTAATATAAAGCAAATCCCACCACAGCTGTCCTCAAGCTTTCTAGTGAAATGGCCCTCCAGAAAGATGATCTTTGGCATTAACCCCTGTCAAAATGACAGCTCCCCAAATGGAGAAGTCAAATCTCAGAAAAACACAATAGAAAGTTTCGTAGAAGTTAGTGGAAACATAAAATTTTGAGTGTTAAATAGTTCTCACATATTGAATACCATTTTATTTATTTTCTCTAACAAATCCATTCACCAGTGTCATTGTAATTTATGACCTTTAACATAGTATAATGCCATCCTTCCATAAATGTACCTCCACGAAGAAGGATTACTCCTGTATATTATTAACATGGATACTACAGTCATCCTTTCTTTCTGCTCAAGTTGCCGTGAGCTAAAGCCTCTTTTAAAAATGTAGATCTATTTCTAGGTATGTCTATTTCTATATTTTATCAAATATGTATGTATCTATATATAGATATATAACAATATCTAAATATTAGCAAGATTATGAGACAGTGACATTGATATCAATATCTCTAGTAGAATTAAGGTTTATCTTCTTTGAGGTCAGAAAAGGACAGCGGGAATTGGAGAGACTGGGGAGGGATAACATGGGGGAGAAATGCCAGATATAGGTGACAGGAGGATGGAGAGAGCAAACCACATTGCCATCTATGTACCTATGCAACAATCCTGCATGATCTGCACATATACCCCAGAACCTAAAATACAATAAAAATAGTAATAATAATAATAATATTGCCAGTTAACCTAAAGATGATTTAAGTGAAGAGTATTTGGTATTTTTCAAGTACTCAATAATCATTAACTGTGATCATGATCTTCCCCTTACCTACTTCCAATAAGTAAATAATTTATATTTATTAAACAAAAAAAATTTAATCTTTCTTTTCTGGAGCAACACAATTCAATTTTAATTTTCTTTACATGGAGAGAGGGAGTATCTCACAGCAGGTAAACATGTATGTACATTTCTTCTCCACTCAATATTATGCTGACACTCAAAAACAGGAATATCTTCAATTATGATTAGGGAGAGTTGGGCTAAACATGCAGCATTCATTTAAAATGAAGGCCTCCCGTCATACTTTGCTGATGGTATTTAAGTATTGAAAGCCAACTTTTTCTGCCTGTTTACTATTATGTCATAATAGGGTGATTTCCAAGCGGCAGAAACTTTGTCTTTTTGTACACAGCTAGGCATTTCATACTTATAACAGTGACTTCTAAATAATTATGCATTTCTAGGAAAGATAATTACTTTAAAAATTTATTTAGGAAATTATTTCACAAATAGTAAATAAATCATATTAGTTGGTTGTCACTATTTCTGAATAGCTTCAGTTTTCCTCAGTTTTCTCCTCTGAAAAATGCAGATACCTATTTCACAGCAGCATCGTGAGTGATAAGAGTCAATATAGATAAAATTCTCCAAGGAGCAAAACTTCCTCTAGCTCATAATATGTTCTTCATGAGTATTCATTTTTAAAAAATCACTGTATCTTTTAATCTCATTATGATTAAAATTAAGTATTTTTTACTCTTTCCAAAACCTGTGCTTCTCCTATGTTCTCATTATGCTGAACATCAGGTGTGGGTGTTAATAGTACCATGATTTTCCTTTGGAGACTCCAAATCTTCAGTCCAGATGACTTTATTCCACCTACGGCTCCATAGATGCCGTGAAGTCCAGACCTCAGTAGAGAGGTGACTTTCATGAATTTTGCTAAAAATTTTGAACAAGGTTTACTCCCTTTGGATTCTAAATTGGTAGGGTAATATTGCTGTCTCAGTGCAACACGTTCTGAGCCTACTGAAGCAGCAGACAATGTTGTGGCAGAACTGAAAGATGCAGACGTAGAGTCCTGATAACACTGTCTGAACACCTAAAAACACATGGGCACTGATGAATTTTACTGTTCTGTTTTAGCCCAAGGTGAGTAATCATCTTCTGTAAAGGGCTAGATTGCAAATATTTTAGGTTTTATGGAACATACAGTTTAGGCGCAACTATTAAGCTCCAGTGATGGATATGGCTGTGTTGCAATTAAGCTTGATTTACAAAAACAGGTGGCAAGATCAGTTTGGCTGTGGACCATAGTTTATTGACTTTCCGCCTTTTCCTGACAAAGTAGAGTTTCTTTACCCGGCAACCAAAGCAATTAGTCTTAACTAATACTCCCTGAGTCGCACTCGATTACTGGATTTTTAAGCCAAAAATTTGAAAAATAATCATTTATACCTTTTGCCTTTTCCCTTGTAGCATACATACAACATCAGAAAGTATGTTTCTCTCAAATGTTTCCTGGTCTGTTTACTCTTTCCATTCCCATCTATAACTTGTTACTTCAAATCACGATCATCTCCTACTTCACATTCTATAAAAAATTTTTACATATTTCTTTGAGTCCAGGATTCTTTCCAATTCTTTTTCACACTGAAGGTCTTACAATATTTCCACAATACGTATGTTGGCATGTGGTGGTCATGTACAGGTGACTGTTGATGAACCTTTGACATGGATAATACCTCCTGTCATAAAGTGCATATTATCTGACTTATTTATTAAATTGCAACTTTTGTTTCTAGAATATAAATTATGTGAGAATCAGAGCACTTTTTATCTTTTGTTTATGGCTTTCTTCAATTGTCTACACATGTGCCTGATATAATGTGAATATTCAACATACATTTCTAAAAAGAAGGCCAAATGACTCATCAGGGAACGTAAATGTAAAAATACTGCATTTTTTTTCTGAATAAATACCCATTTAAACCATATAATAAACTTCTGCATTTTGAAAACCATTAAGGTCTGTACGACATATACAATATTCTGTTTCAATCCCTTAGATTTATCTTGAATCAACATACTAAACCTTTATTGGAATATAAACAGAAAAGAGAGTTTTAAAAACTATCATTTCCAAATATCTCATTTCCAATTTTCTGTTACTCTTGGCTCTTAAAATATACTTATTATTTAATGTCCAGTTCAAGCACAGATTCTAATTGTCTTTCTAATTTATTTCCTGTAGGGCTGGTTTGTTATTTTTGACACATTTTCTGTATCACACATTTTTATGCTTCACATTGTACATAAAATTAAATTGTTGCAGATTCTGCCTATGTGCATGTCTTTGATGCACATATAAAATGAATATTCTCAGAAAGAATAAAGAACACATTTTAACCTCTTTTAAATCACCAATTCCAGTACAAAGCAGTGTACATAAAAGATACTAACTAAATTCTTACTAAATGAGTAAATTTCAAAGGAAATTAGAAAATGGATGATCATAAAGTTACATCTGGAAGGAAATCATGCCCAGGAAAATTAACTGATGACTGCACACACAATTTTCGCTAACATTATGCTGAAGGAAGCAAATATATTACAATAACGGGAAATATACCAGATGGTTGGTTTACACTTCACATCACTCGCTTGGTATTTTGGTGTGGATAAATAATATTTGATCATAACTCAATAGCATTTAAAATTGTCTTCATTTGATCTTTATTCTAACTAGTGATATGGATCACACAAAAGGTGTTTAGGATCTTTTTCTATGGCATGAGAATATTTTTAAAAATATTTAGCTACACTAAAAGTACCATGATATAAGCAGAATAAGAAAAACATAGGAGAAAAGAACAGGAATTATAATGAATGACATTTTCAATATAAACCAAAAATGAAATGCCAATCTCAAATCATTTTTTAAAATATGTGGTCTGAAATAATTAAAATTGACTCTAGAAGAAATAAATACTAAAATATTTGTCATACAAATAAATTACTGAGAATTTTATCAAATAATTTCCTCTAATAATGTCTCTGGTCCCAGAATTCATATTTTCAGAAAGGAAAAGAAAGAATACGTAATTTCTTTAATATATAAATTGGTTCAAAACAAAAAAAAAAAACGAAAAAAACTAGAAATTACTTTTATAAAGCTAGCATAAACTCAAAAATAAGTATACCTGAGTATGCTTATGCACACATATGAGAGCATATATATACGTGTGTGTGCATGCCTCACATGTGTATGCACCACACATGCAAGAATAATTACATTTCAAAGGGAATGCTTCCTCTTTTTGCTCATTCAGTGTGATATTGGCTGTGGGTTTGTTCATAAATAGCTTTTATTATTATTATTATTTTGAGATACATTCCATTGATACCTAGTTTATTGAGAGTATTTATCATAAAATGACTGTTGAATTTTGTTGAAGGCCTTCTCTGCATCTATTGAGATAGTCATGTGGTTTTTGTCTTTGGTTTTGTTTATGTAGTGGATTACATTTATAGACTTGTGTATGTTGAACCAGACTTGCATCCCAGGGATGAATTCTACCTGATTGTGATAGATAAACTTTTTGATGTGCTGTTGCAATTGGTTTGCCAGTATTTTATTAAAGATATTTGCATCTATATTCATCATGGATATTGGCCTGAAGTTTTTGTTGTTGTTGTTGTTGTTTTTGTTGTTGAGTCTCAACCGGGTTTTGGTATCAGGATGATCTTGGTCTCATAAAATGATTTTGGAAAGATTCCCTCTTTCTGGATTGTTTGGAATAGTTTCAGGAGTGGTACCAGCTCCTCTTTGTACATCTGGTAGAATTCGGCTGTGAACCCATCTGGACTTGGATTCTTTTTGGTTGGTAGGCTATTAATTGCTGCCTCAACTTCAGCCATTGTTATTGGTCTATTCAGGGTTTCAGCTTCTTCCTGGTTTACGCTTGGGAGGGTGCAGGTGTCCAGGAATTTATCAG
The DNA here is from genome assembly GCA_036589455.1 of Ateles fusciceps. Lineage (NCBI taxonomy): Eukaryota > Metazoa > Chordata > Mammalia > Primates > Atelidae > Ateles > Ateles fusciceps. The sequence continues at coordinate 1,176,677 of JAZHEH010003121.1, read as the reverse complement.
TTTCTTCCAGGTTTACTGGTTTATGTGCATAGAGTTGTTTGTAGTATTCTCTGATGATAGTTTGTATTTCTGTGGAATCAGTGGTGATATCCCCTTTATTGTTTTTTATTATAAGCGAGAACATAAAGTGTTTGTTTTTCCGCTTCTGAGTTACTTCATTTAGAATAATAATCTCCAACTCCATTCAAGTTGCTGCAAATGCCATTATTTCATTTCATTTCTTTTTTCTTTTTAATTTGAGATGAAGTTTCACTCTTGTTGACCAGTCTGGAGCCTAATGGCACAATCTCAGCTCACTGCTAACTCTGCCTCCTGGCTTCAAGTGATTTTCCTGCCTCAGCCTCCCCAGTAACTGTGGTTACAGGCACCCACCACCACACCCAGCTAATTTTTGTATATTTAATAGAGGCAGTGTTTCACCATGTTTACCAGTCTGGTCTTGAACTTCTGACCTTAGGTGATCCACTCGCTTTGGCCTCCCAAAGTGTTGGGATTACAGGCATGAGCCACTGCACCCTGCCCAAAGACCTAAAGACAGAACTACCATTTGACCCAGCAATTCCATTAATGGGTATATGCCTAAAGCATTATAAATTGTCCTATTGTAAAGATACATGCATGCATATGTTCCTTGCAGTACTATTCACAATAGCACATACGTGGAATCAATCCAAATGCCCATCAATGGTAGACTAAATAAAGAAAATGTGGTACATATACACCATAGAATACTAGGCAACTATAAAAAAAAATGAGATCATTTCCTTTGTAAGGTCATAAATAGCGTTGGAGGTCATTATCCTAAGCAAACTAAAGCAGGAGCAGAAAAGCAAATACTGCATGTTCTCACTTTTAAGTGTGAGCTAAATGATGAGAACACAGACACATGGAGAGGAACAATACACACTGGGGCCTATCAGAGGATGGAGGGTGGGAAGAGGCAGAGAAGCAGGAAACATAACTAATGGATACTAGGCTTAATACCTCAGTGATGAAATAATCTATACAATCAAACCCCATAATGCATGTTTACTTATGTAACAAACCTGCATATCTTACACATGTACCCCGATCTTAAAATGAAAGTTTAAAAAAGAATGAAATGAGGTAAATTATTGAAAAATTATTTCAAATCAAATTATATATAGCAACGTGTTAAAATCAATTGACTATAACGAGCTCTTTTACACATCTAACAAGCATTTAGTTTAAGTGTTCTATTTGCTAGGCAATAGGAACTAGAGGATAGAAAACGAATGCTGAAGAAAATGCCCATGCCATGTATTTATTAGAACAAATTAAGACATTAATGAACAATGGTGCAAATAGCAATTAACAATGACAAAAGTATAAAACATATAAAATGTTGAAAAAATATCTGTTAATCAAAGTGTTTTCTTCTACTTCTTGAGATGTCAACAACTTAAAATAAGTCTTTTATTTAACCCATGTTTCTGTGAATCAGCTGAACAGATCTGATATGGGTTGGTTTGTGTGACTTCAAAGAGCTCCTTTATGCTTCTGTGGTTGTGAGCTAAGAGCCTGTCTGGTGACTGGATGATTCTGTATGGCCTTCTACACTTATCTAGCCATTGGCTAGGTGTTTGCAGGGCTGGCTTTGTTCCTCTCTTTTCTCCAGATGGCCTCTAATCCTCCAGTAGATTACGTCCTTTTATATGATGGCCTTAGTGATTCAAGGACACCAAAAGAGTGCTCCTCAATGTACAAGCACTTTTCCAGGCTGCTTGTATCATCTTGTCTAATATTGCATTGGCCAAAGAAAGTAACACGATCAAGGCATATTTAAGGGATAGAGAAAGAGATTCACTTCCCTGATGGAAAGACATTCACTTTCATATTACAGGGGTATGTCCAGAAGGAGTGGATATTTGTGACTTTTTTTAGTAGTATATTTCCCAAAGATACTACTTTGGGAAGTTAAGGGCATATTGCCATTTTTGTCCATTAAGACATAAAGAAGTAAAATCATTCAATATCATCAAGGATATAATAAATTAAACTTTGGTATCTTTTGAAAATGCCTATCAAAGAACTAAGTTTTTGTTTGATAATTCTCTCAGCTTTTAGAGAATGAACACTGAAAAAAAAAGTATTCTATTTATTTTACTTTCCAAATACAAAGCTCAAAATATGGCATATGGTAAATAGTCAAACATTTGTAACAACAATGAATAACTCCTCAAAAATCTAAACATAGAATTATCATATGACCTCAAAATTCCACTTCTAGATATCTAGTCAAAGAAACTGAAAGTAGGTGTATTAGTTAGCCAAAGCTGCCATAACAAAGTACCACATACTGCATGGCTTAAACAACAGAAATCTAGTTTTTCATGAATCTGGAGGCTAGAAGTTGAAATCAAAGTGTCTTCGGGATTAACTTCTTCTGAGGTCTCTCTCATTGGCTTGCAGATGGCTCTGCCTTCTTTCCAAAGTCTTCATGCAGTTCTCTCTCCATGTGTATATGTGTCCTAATCTTCTCAGTTTATAAGGACACTGGTTATAATGGATTAGAGTCCACCCAATTACTCAATTTAACTTTACCTCTTTAAAGACCCTCTCTTCAAACACAATCACATTCTAAGTTAACTGGGGGTTAGGATTTTACCATGAATTTTTGGGGAGAATGCTTCAGCCTATAACAGTGGAGATTCCAGCCAATATTTTCTCATCAGTGTTCATTGCAGCATTATTCACAATAGCTAAAAGGGAGAAAAAAACCCATGTACATCAACAGGTGAATGGATGAACAAAATGTGGATAAACAAAATATATCTGTACATTTTTCACATATATTCATATATTAGTACATACTATTCATATAAATATGTTCATGTTTGTTATTCATTAAAAATAAAATGTTAAATGCTGCAACATAGACGAAACTGGAAAGTTAAGTGACAACTCAGAAACAAAAAGGCAAATATATGATTCTACTTATATAAAACATCTAGAATAAGCAAATTCATACAAACAGAAAGTGAATTAAAAGATGATTACTTACCTGAGGCTGAAGAGAAAAAGGAATGGGGGAGTTATTGTTTCTTTTTGTTTCTTTTTCTTTCTCTTTCTTTCTTCTTTTTTTTTTTTTTTTTTGGAATTTCGCTCTTGCTGCCCAGTTGGAGTGCAATGACATGATCTCGGCTCACTGCAAACTCCTCCTCCTGGGTTCAAGTGATTCCCCTGCCTCAGCCTCCCAAGTAGCTGATATTGCAGGCATGTACCCCCATACCTAATTTTGTATTTTTAGTAGAGATGGGGTTTCACCATGTTGGTCAGGCTGGTCTCAAAATCCTGACCTCAGGTGATCCGCCCACTTCGGCCTCCCAAACTACTGGGATTACAGGTGTTAGCTACCTCGCCCAGCCAAGTTATTGTTAACGGCTACAAAATTTCCATCTGCGGTGATGAAAACTTTTTGGAAATACTAATAGTAATGGTTATATAACAATTTAAATGTAATTAATGCCATTGAACTGCACACTTAAACGCTTAAAATTGTGAATTTTTTTATGTCACATATAATTTGTCACCATATTAAAAATAATGTAATATGCTAAAAAACATTGAATTATATACTTTAAATGGGTGAATTGTTGTATAATATATATACTTTATTTTAATAAACTTTTTTTTTCTTTTTAACTTCCAGGGTACATGTGCAGAATGTACAGGTTTGTTACATAGGTACACGTGTGCCATGGGTGGTTTGCTGCACCATCAACCAATCACTGAAGTATTAAGCCCAGCATGCGTTAGCTGTTTTTCCTAATACTTCCCCCCCCCCCATCACTCAACAGGCCCCCACTATGTGTTGTTCCCCTCCCTGTGTTCCTGTGTTCTCATTGTTCAGTTCCCACTTATGAGTGAGAACATGCGGTGTTTAGTTTTCTGTTCCTGCATTAGTTTGCTGAGGATAATGACTTCCAGCTCCATTCATGTCCCTACAAAGAACATGATGCCATTGCTTTTTATGGCTTCATAGTCTTCCATGGTTTATCACTGATGGACATTTGGGTTTATTTCATGTCTTTGCTATTATAAATAGTGCTGAATTAAACATACATATTCATGTATATTTATAATAGAATGATTCATATTCCTTTAGGTTTATATCCAGTCATGCGATTGCTGGGTCAAATGATATTTCTAGTATTAGGCCTTTGAGGAATCACCATATTGTCTTCTACAATGGCAAACTAATTTACAATCCCACCAACAGTATAAAGTTTTCCTATCTCTCCCCAGTCTCCCCAGCATCTTTGTTTCTTAACTTTTTAATAATGGCCATCCTGACGAGTATGAGATGGTATCTTATGGTGATTTTAATTTGCATATGTCTAATAATCAGTGAAGTTGAACTCCTTTTCATATGCTTGTTGGCCATGTGTATGTCATCTTTTGAGAAGTATCTGTTCATATCCTTTGTCCAGTTTTTGAGGAGATTATTTGTTTTTTCTTGCAAATTTGTTTAAGTTCCTTGTAGACTCTGATTATTAGTCCTTTTTCAGATGGATAGGCTGCAAAAATTTTCTCTCATTCTCTAGTTTGTCAGTTCACTCTGATGATAGCTACTTCTTTTATGCAGAAGCTCTTTAATTATATCTCATTTGTTAATTTTTGCTTCTGTTGCCATTGCTTTCATATTCTCTTCATGAAATCTCTGCACATGCCTATAGCCTGAAAGATATTGCCTAGATTTTCTTCCAGGGTTTTTACAGTTTTGGTTTTTAAATTTACATCTTTTATCCATCTTGAGGTAATTTTTGTATAAGGTATAAGGAAGGGGTCCAGTTTCAGTTTTCTGCATATGGCCAGCCAGTTCTCCCAGCACCATTTATTAAAGAGGGAATTTTTAGTATTCCCTATAAATGGTGCTGGGAGAACTGGCTGAGCATATTTTTTTCCCATTTTTTCCCATTGCTTGTTTTTGTCAGGTTTGTCAAAGGTCAGATTATTCTAGATGTGTGGTCTTATTTCTGGGTGCTCTATTTTATTCCATTGGTTTATGTCCCTGTTTTTGTACTGGTATCATGTTGTTTTGGTTACTGCAGCCTTGTAGTATTGTGATGCCTCTAGTTTTGTTGTTTTTGTTTAGGACTTTCTTGGCTATTCAGGCTCATTGTTGGTTCCATATGAATTTTAAAACAGTTTTTTTTCTAATTCTGTGAAGAATATCAATGATAGTTTGATGGAAATAGCATTGAATCTATAAATCACTTTGGGCATTATGGCCATTTTTACGATACTGATTCTTTCTATCCATAGCTTGGAATGATTTTCCGTCTGTTTATGTCCTCCCCAGCTGTATTGAGCAGTGGTTTGTTGTTCTCCTTTAAAAGGTCTTTCCTCCCCTTGTTAACTATATTCTTAGGTATTTTATTCTCTTTATAGCAATTGTGAATGGGAGTTCATCAATGATTTGTCTCTCTGATTTTCTTTTGTTGGTGTATAGGAATGCTTGTGATACTTGCACATTGCTTTTGTATACTGAGACTTTGCTGAAGTTGCTTATCAGCTTAAGAAACTTTTTGGATGAGGTTTTCTAGATACAGGATTATGTCATCTGTAAACAGAGAGAATTTGACTTTTTATCCTTCTGTTTGAATATCCTTTATTTATTTATCTTGCCCTGATCAGAACTTCTAATTCTATGTTGAATAGGAGTGTTGAACAAAGCTGTTTTTGAAAAGAATGAAACGTTGGTATTGTTGTTGTGTTTTTCCAAGATGGTGGACTCGAGGCTTTGTAGCATGCCTCAAAATAAAGTACAGAGATTCACACTGTGAAATTTTTTTCAAAAAGCAATACAGTAACTTAACAGAAAAATAGAAAGAAACCACAGACCCAATGAAATAATCAACAGGCAGCAGTCTACACCATGAACCAGATAGAAAACTGTGTGTCTCCAGAGTGTAAGATGGAGAGAGATTGACACCATGACACACTCTCCAACAGGAGAGCTGGGAAATCCAAGCCATAGGGGAAGGCCTTACCCCTACCCAGCGCTGGAGCTGATTTAGTGAGCAGTGGGAAATATAAGAGAAAGAGCTTTGCATGCACATCAACTCCAGAAAGAATGAAAAAGCCATTCCCGGTCCCATCACACAGGAGACCCCACAGAAGTCAGCCAGCTAAATCAGTTGGTAATCACAGGTTAAGAGAAGCTCACAATGAGATTTGTGATATCATCTTGAGTGAGGATAAACCCCATTGGCCAGAACCAAAGAGCAAGCAGGAAGTTTGCTATAGCCATGAGCACAGAAGCTAGACATCATTTCTTCACAGGCCAACTGAGAGGGGAATAGCCTGAAAGCTGTTGTTTCTGACTCTGTCAAGGAGCATTATAGCCTGGAGCAGTTTTGAGTTCTGAGCACAAGCTACCTGGGACCCAGGCACCTGCTGCTGGCAGAACATTGTGAATATGAGACCTGTCTTTCCAAGTGCATGAGAGCCCGGTGGGATCTACTACCACCCTGATCTCTGTGGAGGGCCTTTTGTGCAGCAGAGGCAGTTATACTCTTTTCTGGGAAATTACCCCAATAGCCAGGGAACTGACCTCTGATCCCCCACTGGGCCACTGCTTGTGCTTGCATATTGGTGAAAAGCCAGAGCATAGATTTGCCTAACCCAGCTCCCACCCAGCTTTGCCCTTCCATACACCCTGGTAGAATAACAGAATGAACAGGGATGTTTGGAAACTCCATGGCCCTACCCATTGCCTGAGAAATGAGGGTACGTCTGCTGGGTAACATAGAATGCACACATTTCACTGTTCCCACCACAGCTGGTGCTCTTTTGCAAGCATCACCTCCTGGCTGGAGACCAACTGGCATAGCTCATTACAACATTTGCAGGCACAAAAACAGCACTAAGGAAGGAGAAAACTTTTGTGCAACTTCAGCTAATATCATTGCCTTTATCAGCCTGGCTAACTAGAAGGGCTTGAGTCTGTCCCTGTGCCTAATACATTGATACCACCAATGGCATTTGAAAAGCCAATACATTTATAACCAAGGAAATCTCAGAGTATAAGAAGTCATACTCTTCCTACCCCCAGGAGGGCTGGTGCTGGTACCTGCTGCTGGGAGACTAGAGGAGAGATCACATTACTGAATTCCTTGCAGACATTCCCCCAGCACCAGCCTGGGACAGAGCAGCATTCACTGAGTGGCTAGACCCAGAGGAGCAACAGAATTCACAGTAGTCTAGCCCTCAGGGACTGCTACTCCTAGAAGAAGGGTAGTGCACCACGTTAAGGGAGCACGCCATGGGAAAAAAGACACCAGACTGAAGGTTCTGCATCTCTGAACTTTCCACGTGTGGGAAATTTCTTTCAGCAGAGGCACAGGTGCAGTGCTGGGCTTGGTGGGGAAAGTCTGTGGCTCTCTCCCAATAGTCTTGCAGCACCGGTGCTTGTGAAGGATCTTGGAGAAGGGGATTTCTCCCCATTACCCACCACTATAGACATAGCTGAGGCTTCTCCCACAGGAGCTCAATGTGAGTACATCTATAGGCAGCCTTTCTGAAACACTGCAGGGTGGTTGTGTCCCCACAGCAGGATTTAGACTTGCTTGAGAGGGAGAGTCACAATCCCCCTCTACACAGAACATCAGCAATCCTGCCGATGAAAGAGGTGGCCGTCTGATCTGAATAGCTGGAACACTGGGTCAGGAGTGAGACTGGAAGGTTGGTTGCTTACTTGCTGACCTGGAAGGAGGGCAATAATGGCTCTTTAACTTCCTCCTGAAAAAGACTTCAGTACATTTCACCAAGAGCTTCCCAGCCACCTCTGTCAAGGCTGGTACTTCTGCCTACAATTGGGGTATTGCATTTACACATCAGTTATAGCCACTGTTTTTTTTTCACCTGTGGGTACCTCCTACTGGCATGAAGCCTGAACTTTCAACTCAATGAATAAAATGGTGGAGAAAAAAAAAGAAATAAGTGCACATTACTGGGGAACCAAATAAGTCTCATGAGACCTCTTCCATTTCAGCTCAAAGGAGACAGTTAATCTGTTCACACATCCAGCACATAGCTACTAGAATCAGCATCTGAGAAAGCCATTATACAATGATTCTCTGTAACTGAGCAATTCATACAGAGTCTTTGCCACGGAAAGAACCCAGAGCCAAAGCTAGGTGACAATAAATGTAAAAGTCATCCTCAAGGGGAAGACATATTTTTTTTTTAAATAAAAATTCAGTCAAATCAAAAATAAACTAAAAATAATCAGAAGAAATAGTCTACCCAAAAGAGAAGAAGCCATAAAACTAATTCTGGTAATATGAAAACACCCATAAAAGGACACACTAACTCCCCAGCAGTGGATCTAAGCCAAGATGAAATCTTTAAATATCAAATAAAGGATGCAAAGGTTGATTATTAAGTTACTCAAGAAGATATAAGAAAAAGGTAAAAACCAACATGAACATATTTTAAAAACAACTCAGACTATGAATGAAAAATTTTCTAAAAAGTGAGATATTTTAAGGAAAAACTGGTCAGAGATTTTGTAAATAAAAGACAAATTTACAGAACTATAAAATGCAGTGGAAAGTTTTCATAATAGACTAGATCAAACAGAAGAAAAATTTTTAGTGCTTGAGGACAGGCTTTCAAATTACCCAATGAGAAAAAAATAATGAAATAAGAATTAAAAGAAATGAACCATGTCTCCAAGAAATATGACGTTATTGTAAAGTGGTCAAACATAAGAATTTTAGGTGTTCTTGAGAAAGAAGAAAAAGCAAAATGCTTGGAAAAGCTATTTCAGAGAATAATGGGAAAAACTTCCCTGGCCTTGCTGATAATTTAGATGTCAAAATATACAAGAAGCTCAAAGAACTACTGGGAGACTCATTGTAGTAATTGCATTATCAGGACATGTAGTTATCAGGCTATATAAAGTCAATGCAAAGGAAATAATTCTAAAAGCAGTAAGACAAAAGCACTGGGAAACCTGTGAAGGAAAACCTATCAGACTAAGAGCAGACTTCTCAGCACAAACCTTAAAATTTAGAAGGAACTGGTGTCCTATCTTTAGTTATTTAAACAGAATAACTGTCAGCTAAGATCTTTGATTCCAGCCAAATAAGTTTCATAAGTGAAGGAGAAATAAAGCCTTACTCACTAGTAAATGCCGAGGGAATTTGTCAATACTAGGCCAGTCCTGCAAGAAATACTAAAAATAGTTCTAAGTCTTGAAGCAAAAGGTCACCATACACCAGAACAGAAATTCCTAAAGGCATAAAATTCACAGACCTTACAGAGTAATAACACAATGAAAAAAAGAAAGTCATTATGTAGTAATATGATGACTGGAACATACCTCACATGTCAATATTAATGTGGAATGTAAATGGCCTGAATAATCCATTTGAAAATACAGATTGGCAGAATTGATTAAAAAAATCACTGGCCACATATTTGCTGTCTTCAGAAGGCACATCAATACTTAAGTATTTTTATATACACAAGACAGAGGAGTGGAAAAGCATATCTCACACAAATGGAAACCAAAAAGTAAGAAGGAGCAACTATTCTTATGTCAGATAAAACAGATTTTAGGCCAAGCACAGTGGCTCCCTCCTACAATCCCAGCACTTTGGGAGGCCAAGGCAGGTGGATCACAAGGTCAGTAGATCAAGACCATCCTGGCTAACAAGGTGAAACCTTGTCTCTGCTAAAAATACAAGAAATTAGCCAGGAATGGTGGCACGCGCCTTTAGTCCCAGCTACTTGGGAGGCTGAGGCAGGAGAATAGCTTGAACTTGGGAGGTGGAGGCTGCTGTGAGCTGAGATTGTGCCACTACACTCCATCCTGGGTGACAGAGCGAGACTCTATCTCAAAACAAATAACAAAATAAGACTTTAAAGGACCAGCAGGAAAAAAAAAGTCATTATGTAAAGATAAAAGGATCAATTCAATTCAACAAGATGGTATAACAATCCTAAAAAATATATTCACCTAACTCTGGAGCTCCCAGATTCATAAAGCAGTAACTACCAGACCTAAAAAAACAAAAATAGATAGAAAGCAACATAATAATAGTTGGAATGTTAAACAATTCCACTGACAGCACTGAACAGATTGTCAAGGCAGACAGTTAACAAAAAAATTGGACTTAAACTGCACTCTGGAACAAAGAAACCTAATAGTTTTTTACAGAACATTCTACCCAAGAACTGAAGGAGAATTCTCATCAGCATACAGAACATTTACCAAGATAGACCCATATAATAATAGACTACAAAATAAGTCTAAATGAATGGCTTAACAATCAAAATCATATCAAGTATTTTCTCAGACCACAGCAGAATAAAAATAGAAATCAACTTCAAAATGAACCCTCAAAAATTATATAAATACATGTAAACTGAACAATATGCTCCTGAATAATTTTTGAATTAACAGTGAAATCAAGGAGGAAATTTACAAATTCTTCAAAATGAATAAGAATCACAAAGTTTTTCAAAACCACTGAGATATAGCAAAATCAGTGCTAAAAGGAAAGTTTATAGTGCTAAATGCCTACATCAAAAAGTGTAAAAGATCACAAATTCAAACCTTACATCATACCTCAAGGAACTAGAGAAACAAAAACAAGCTAAACCCAACAGTAGAAGAAGAGAAGAAATAACAGAGATCAAAGCAGAACTACATTAAATTGAAACCCCTCAAAAACAGTAACAAAGTATTAATGAAACAAAAAGCTTGTTTTTGCACTTTGAGAGACTGAGGCAGGAACATAATTTGAGGTCAAGAGTTCAAGAAAAGCCTGACCAACATGGTAAAATCCTGTCTACTAAAAATACAAAAATTATCTGGTTGTGGTGGCTGACACCAGATGATTTTTGTATTTTTGGTAGAGATGCTATTTCACCATGTAATCCCAGTTACTTGGGAGGCTGAGGCAGGAGAATTGCTTGAACTCAAGAGATATAGGTTTTAATGAGCTGAGACTGATCATGCCATTGCACTCCAGCCTGGGTGACAGAGTGAGACTCCATCTCAAAAAAGAAAAAAAAAAAACAAAACCTGTTTTAAAAATATAAATTAAATTGATAGACTACTAGCTAAATTAACCAACAGAATAAGAGAGAAAATTCATAAAAGCTCAATAAGAAAAGAAAATGAAGACATTTTAACTGACAACACAGAAATACAAACAATTATTCAGAACTACCATGAATACCTCTATGCACACATATTAGAAAATCTAGAGGAAATGATTGAGTTCTGCCATTATACAACTCCCCAGGCTTGAATCAGAAATATAGAAATCCTAAAACAGACCAATAAAAAGCAGTGAGATAGAATGAGTAATAAAATTTTAAAAACTGCCATTAAAAAAAAGCTCAGGTCCAAATGGATATACAGCTGAATTCTACCAGACATTCAAAAAATTAGTATCAATTCTATGAAAACAATTCCAAAAGATTGAGAGGGAGGGGAATGCTTCTTAACTCATTCTATGAAGCCAGTGTCACCCTGATATCAAAGCCAGGAAAATACATGAAAAAGAAAACTACAGGCCAATATTTCTGATGAATACAGACGCAAAAATCTTCAACAAAATACTAACAAGCTGAATCCAATTGCACATCAAAAAAATAATTTATCATGATCAAATGGGTTTCATTCCAGGCATACAGGGATGGTTCAACATATGCAAGACAATGTGATTCACAGCATAAACAGAATTAAAAACAAAAACCACATGATCATCTCAATAGACGCAGAAAAAGCACTCAAAAATATCCAGCATCACTTTATGTTAAAAACCCTCAGCAAACTGGAAATATAAAGAACCTACCTCAAAATAATAAAAGATATGTATGATAAATCGAGACTGACAGCCAACATCATACTGAAAGGAGAAAAGTTGAAATCATCCTCCTTAAGAATTGGTACAAGAGAAGAATGTCCACTTTTACCACTTGGAGCCAAAATAGTACTGAAAGTCCTAGCCAGAACAGTAAGGGAAGAGAAAGAAATAAAGTGCATCCAAATTGGAAAAGAGCAAGTCAAACTATCTCTGCTGATAATATGATCTTATACCTACAAAATCCTTAGGACTCCTTCAAAAGACTCCTAGATCTCATAAATGAATTTAGTAAAGTCTCAACTTACAAAATCAACATACACAAATCAGTAGCAGTGCTATATCAACAATGTCCCAGCAATGACCAAGCTGAGAATCAAGTCATGAACTTAATCACTTTTATAAAACACTTGATCTTAGCCAAAAGGTCAAGAAGCAATTAAATCCCTTTTATAATAGACATACACAAACACATACACACACACACAAATACTTAAGAATATACTTATCGAAGGAGGTGAAAAACCTTTATAAGGAGAACTACAAAATGCTTGCAGAGAGAAATCATAGATGATAAATAAATGTAAATATATCCCATATTCGTGGATTAGAAAAATTAATATCTTGAAAATGACCATACTGCCCAAAGCAACCTACAGATTCAGTACAATTCCTACAAAATAACAACATTATTTTTCACAGATTTAGAAAAAAACAATTCAAACGATATAAATAATAAATAAAAATCAGCATATAAAAAATTAAAAATAAAAATGAATCAATTGATTGCTATAATAGATATATTAGCATGAATAAAGAATTAAAACAGATGTTTATTATAGTATCATGTAAAATATTGAAGACATAAAAGTAGTGTAAATAGCCAGAAACAAAGAAATAATTAAGCTATAATACATCAAATACACAAGAACATTATATTGTTTTAGAATGTAAATGAAAAAACTACAGATGACTATATAATATTTCTATTGTAAAATACATCAGCATAAATACTGTAATGTGAATATGAAATAAGAAGTATACATATGAAATTAGAGAAATAGGCCAAAGCTATTTTTAATATTAAAATACAGTTGAAATTATCATTGTTTTCTATATTAGTTAATTAAATATACCAAGGTAGCACAATTCAACCTCATGCCATCTATAACTGACATCAGTGATGGTTCACTAGTCTGTCTAAAAGATTTTGCTTTTACTTTGGCTCATGAAGAACCTCCCAACTGCAAGACTGAAAAGCAAAACAAAACAAGGCACGCGAAATGGACTTCATTGCTTTGAACTGATTCTGTAATGCTATGGATAAGGATTTGAATTCCTCAGAGAGAGTTGCCTTCTTATGTGCCATTCTGATGTCTAGCATAATTGCCTTAGGAAAAATACAGATAAGGATTAAATAGAAATAAAAATTTTAATATTCTTCTGTTTTTATTGCTAAGAATATTAAATGTCTTGTATAGTTGAATAATAAATCCTAATAATTCATAGAAAATGCAGCAAAAAGATTTACGTTTTGAAGACTAAGAGTAAAAAGATACAGCATATAAAACAATCAGTGACTTGTTCAAAAAGTAAGTTCTTTGGAATAACATTGCTGAAACATCAGAGATCTGTTAGTCAATCTCAAAAAACAGCAAATAGAGAAATCTATAAATAATAATATCAACTTCTATAAAATGCAGCCACTGCTCATGAATCATATAAATAAACAATTTCTTATAATGAAGCAATAACAATACTTTTTAATAATAAGGCCAGCCTGGTCTTTCCCTTACCCCCTAACTCATATTGTTTGACTTTCATTGTAAGTTATGTTATGTGGTTTACAAGGTATGTTAAGTTATAAGGTCTTTTGTTAAGGTATCAGTGCAATTTTGAATGAAAAGAAATGCACCCAAACCTGAAGTTATGTCTTAAAAATTGTAATGTTGGATAGAAAGTAGTCTCAGAGGCGAAAACAAATGAAAGTTGAAACATTTGCAGAAAGCAAACCTTAAAACTTTTCCCCTTAGTATATGCCAAATTCTGATAACTCGTGTTCTTTTATTTCGAGTTGCATTAGGTTGTGAAACAAAGTAATAAAATTAAGTTCTATCTTACATTTAAATTATCAATTAGGAGATCTTTCTTACAATACAAGAGATTGTTATATGAGCAACACCTCTGGATATCAGCTTACTGCTACTGCTGCTGCAAAGATGGGAAACTTGCTTGTGTGTATCTTGACATTAGTAAAAAATAAACTTTTTTAATAATTTGAAGTCTATTATTACATAAGTTGGCAGTTTAAATCATGCTACCTATGTGGTCTGAAAATTCTTGTGCAAATAGTTACATTATATAGTCCCACAATAGAAGAACTCTCAGGTAACAGGCAGAAGAAAACACAAAATCCAACTTTAACCTTTACATATTAATAAAACTCTAGATACTATAAACTCAATGTAAGTAATAATAATAATAAATACATAGAAACAAAAAAAACACAAATAAAAGCCAGCAGAATCAAGCAAATATTTGAAAATTTGACCTTTCTTTTACAGATAATAAAAAATGACATTCTATGTTTTCTAATACAATAAGTAGGTTTGAAAATAAGATATAATAGAACTTCAAAAAAACAAGAAAATTTAAATATCATAAAAATAAGAAATGTAAATGTAATATTGAAATCCAAAACTAAATAGATAGATTAATAACCACGGTATACACATAACAAGAGAGAATTACTAAGTTGGAAGAGAAGTGCTTATATTTTGTTCTGTGTAGATGGTGAAAAATATATAATATGGAGAAGAGGTTTAAAAACATATTGGTTATTGTCACAAAGTCAATATCATTTTCTATATATTAGGTTGAGTAATATGAATCTGACATTTTTAAGCAAAAATGATTAAATATCAAGGATATCTTTTTATAAATATTATTTATTTTTATAACTAAACCTATAGGAAATCCCAAAAAACCGCTAATTAATTATTAGAATTAGCAAAATTAGCAAGATTGTAAGATAAAAATTAGTAGACAACTATATATCTACATATCAACAATAATCAGTACAAGGATATAATTAAATAAATGTACAAATAAAAACAATACAAGCATACATAAAAACACATTTGACAAAAAAAAGGGACAGTTTTTGTGGATAAATGTATTGGAAATGTATTGGAAAGCATTAATGAATTTCAGGATAAATAGAAGAAAATAATAAATATAAAACAAATGTAAGTTCTTTTTTATAACAATATATTAGGTCGATTAACATAGTCATAAATAAAAAGATAAAGAGGATACATACACTATAAGTTTTAAATCATGCAATTTTAAATCATTTCTTATAAAGTTTTAAAGCATTTATGTTTAAGTATACAAAGTTTAATACATTGTGGGGTTTGAGAAGAAGCTCAGAACTCTTTTTTATATGTATTCATGTATATTTAACATATATAAACTTGAAATATCATTGCATGTAATAGCAGATTAGCAGAAAATGATATGTATAATTAAGAAATAAATGCAATCATATGCATAGTGCAAACCATACTCATACAATATACTATAAGATTTTAGAAGACCCCATGAAAAAATTATCTTATCATATTGGAAAAGAAAAGGATTATTACCTTAGACTAAAAAAAATTAATAAAAATTAAAAACACAACAGAAACAAAACCAAACTATAATGAAATAGTTAAATTTTACTTAAGTAAAAGAAGAAATTTAATTAATAAAGGAATTCCTAAATAGAATAAGACACATGTTACACAACAGCAGAATTTCTACAAGCCACTATAAGCAGAAACATTGACAAAAATATTAATAATCATAATTAGATAATTTCTACAAACAACTACAAATAGAAAACACTGAAAAAAAGGAACAAAAATATGCGTAAGAATTTCACAGAGTGAAAACATTCAAGATAACCATATGAAAACATTCAAATCCACCATATTGAAGGAAGAAAGGAAGGAAGGAAGGAAAAGAGGGAGGTAGGGAGGCAGGCAGGCAGGCAGGCATAGAATGCACACATTCAGCACATATTGGTATGGATGTGGAATAATAAGCACTTTTTTTACTGTCAGTTGGAATATAAACAAATAGTCAACTACTTTGAAAAAGAGTTTTACATTATGTAGTAAAACCCACATATTCTAATTTTCAGTCATTCTACTTTTAGTCATTTACTTAGAGAAATGTTCTCACCATGTGCTTGAAGGACAAGCACATGAATGTTTAAAGTAGTATTGTTGACATAACAATGAATTTTAACTGGCCAAATATTTACTAATAGTAAATGAATAAATTTTGGTGTATTTATGCAACAGCATATGACATATACAATTTTTTAATCGTTGAAAAAGAAATGACACAGTTCTTTAAAGAGAAGGATTGATTTCAAAGATTCACTCTTGAATGAAAAATCGAATTTCAAAAGAATGCTTAATGTCTAATTTCAGTTATATAATGTGACCTAAAGCAAAATTAAATAATAGGCAATTAAGAATATACATATATATTAAAAATGAAGGATTAATTAACACAAAATTGCAGATAATATTCCTACTTGTATGGAGGAGGTAAACAAAGAACACACAGCACACAGCTGACTTGCGAGGCACTGGTAACCCTTCATTTCTAAGCTGACTGGTGGGAATATATTTTTCATTTAAATATACTCTTTAATTTATACATGCATGCATACACACACACACACACACACACACACACACACATATAATATACTCCTTATAGAAAGTGCTGTATTATTCAACATATTTTTAAATGAGAGAATAAAATCTTATGACCAAAATTTTGCACACTCCAACTTTTAAATGTCTACCAGAGAACTAGGACTATGGACACTACTGTAAAAGGAAACTACAAATGTTCGAGAGAATATGCTCTACATAAAAATGGACTTAGGAATTGCAGGATGGTCTATTATGTCTAGTGTTACTGAGGGAGTGAGTGTAGTAAAAACAGAATGCTTTTAGAGTTCGGAACACAGAGGTCGTTAAGAGACTTTTATGAATATGAGCGTCTCTCTCTCAAAATTCTTCTGTTTGATTCAGAGGCTTGTATTCCTGCTGGTTACTAATGCTTTCTTTTCTGGGAAACATAATAAAAATAAAAATAAACAGAATATAAATACTTCTCCCCTGAATAGAAAAAAAAAGCTGTCTCAACCTGTTCCCTTAGGGGAGGGGAAGTGAGGGGAGGGGAGGGGAGGGGATGGAAAGGAAGGGAAAGGGGAAGGAAAGGGGAAGAGAAGGGAAGGAAAGGAAAAAGGAAGAGAAGAGGAAGGGAAGGAGAGGAGAGGAGAGGAAAGGAAAGAACTATTGATTCAATAATCAATAACATTTCTACATCTAAATAAAATATGCACTAATTTATACTTATCATAAAGATGGTCAGTCACATAGACCATGTTTTTTCTATTTTGTTGTGAAGCATATAAATGCAGAATAGGGGATGGCACAAAGTTTTTTTTATGATAAGTGTTAAAACCCGATGTTTTAAATGTATAGTTCTGCTTTTTAAAAACTACCTATGAGAAACAGAATTTTTGGTATAGCATGTAGATAAATGCATCTCAAATCAACAGCAAATGCCCAATATAGTGGAGTCATTATTCTTACATTAATGAGAATAAAGCTGCTTCACTGTATACATTTTATTTAATATTGTCCTTAAAAGTCTTAGCACTGACATACAACATAAAAAACTAAATAGGAATGAATGAAAAATGGAAATAACTATGAATAAACTTAAATAGCAAGTTTAGAAAAGTAGATGGTTATAAGTATATGAAAATTGATACAATTTTTATATTAACATTACACAACCTGAACACACATTAAAAATACAGATTCAAAATAGCAAACACAATATAAGCAGACTAGAATAAAGTTAAAAACAAATACATGGGTTCTAAAAAGAAAACAGATAATAAAGCTGCTGGGTGATAGAAAAAACTCAACTTTCAAAACAAGGAGAGATATTTTTATGAATGAAAAGACTGAATAATTCGAGAATTATATTGTAAGGGTAACTAGTATATACAGAGTATGTCTTATATGTGATGAATTATAAAT
The DNA here is from genome assembly GCA_036589455.1 of Ateles fusciceps. Classification (NCBI taxonomy): domain Eukaryota; kingdom Metazoa; phylum Chordata; class Mammalia; order Primates; family Atelidae; genus Ateles; species Ateles fusciceps. The sequence continues at coordinate 1,158,703 of JAZHEH010003121.1, read as the reverse complement.
ATTTTCTATATTTTTTTCAAATAATCTTTACAAAATTTTAAGTGGCTACTATCATGAAAGCCAAAATTGAATAATTAAACTTGTAAAATTACTAAGTGGAGAAACCAATCTAAGAAATTAAGTAAAGTATGAGCTCTTCACCATTCCATCATTGTTCCCTATTAGTTTTTAATTGTAAAATATTAATTGAGGAGCTTTTACTACATAGTGTCATAATATGATGAATTTATTTTTACGTAATCTGAAAATAATTATAATTCTATAGTTAATATATGCTTAGTATCTAATATGACAAAAACTATAGTGAAGTTTGGAAGATATTTTGAAAATACCAATTGTGGCCTGCTTTTTTCCTTCTTATATAATAGTTATTTTGTAGCCACATTTACTACAAAAAAACTTCTATTTAACAATACATTTAAATAAATTTGGATAAAAAGCCTAATTAAAAATAAACATCTAACAGTGCATATAAGACAAAATTGAAGAATTCATTTACATATTTCAGTTTTTCAAAGTACTTTAGTTTCTCTTATTTTATGTTATTTGGACTTTGATATTCAGCCATAAAAATTTGAATACATATTTCTGTCATTGATTCTTAAAAATTCATGTATTTATTGCTATTACAACCACTGTTTTTCAAAGTGAAAGATTTAAAAAATGCAAAATGTGGAGAAAGCTTTAATACTTTCACAATTACGCGTAAGAACAAAATGACTTTATTACCCTTATCTCTCAATATAATCTGAATTTTTCCTTATACTCATAATATATACATCTATAAGAAGGAAGTATTTAACACAGTAGTAATTATGACATATTTTTTCTCATGTTTTATATGAGAAAAACATCAAGAAATATAAGCTCTTCAAGGAATACTAATATTCACATTAACTTGAAAATTGCCTGGCATGCATACAAAATCTCTTATGCTTCATGTAGTCCTAGGAGATAGTCTGTTGAATTTAAATATAACTTTTTTTTCATCATTGCTTGCTACAAAATGATTCAAAATATTATTGCTTTCAATGACTTAAAAACATGTCTTTAAACTAAAATCAGTGCTTTAAACAATTAAAATAATAATATGATAATGCATGTATTATTATAATACTTCAAAATTTATACAAACTTAACACCTTAAAATTTACACAAAGTAAAGTTTTGCAAGCAGTAGCCTATCTGGCCTTTAAAGTTTAAGTCGATTTTTTACTAAAATTATCATTAAAAATTTAAAGTTACAGCAGACACAAAATGACAGTGGAAACAGAATTTGCCTTTCTGTGTCACTTTTATTGTCTACAAGTAGTAGCAGCCCAGATGCCAGCAGAGTGGATAGTGATGAAGGGCAATTCACTTTCAAGTCATTTTCAGCTAATTAAATACAAGATGAGAATAAGAGATCATAATGTGGTCCCTGATCTTTAAGGTGTGATTTACTTCTTAGAATTCAATCTGGTGACATTTTTTATTTTTTGGATAGTTAAAGCATATTATGTGTTTTTCAGTAAGTTCATCTGCCTCTCAGAAAGCAATACTAAGGAAATTTCAGCAATAGAGATGGATAATGGGCTCTCTCTTGTGAGGTGAATTCTTCCAATTATGGTCACTTGGTGATAATTCCATAAGAAATAGTTATATTTTTCCCTTTGTATTGTTGTTTCCAATCAAATGAAAAACAAAATCTAAACAAATGTCTTGCTAGAATTCGTATGTTGGCATTTATCTGCTGTAACCTCCAAAAAAAATGTATTTGACTGATTTAAAAAAATTAATTACCAAGAAATAGCTTGCAATTTGGTGTTAAATTTTAAAAATCTCCAAATCAAGGGGAAGGAAATCTACCTTGAGAGACAGACACACACACGTACACACACACACGCACACATACACACACTCAAGTACACAAGAAACTTAATTTTTAAAAAGTAATATTTTGAAAAAAATAGGTTACACTTTTTTTTTTCAAGGTTTTGTTTAAGGCCATCAGCAAAACGGAAAAATATCTAGTGGATTAAAGAAACATAATAATTAGCTCATGATAAACACTAGTATGTTAAATTACTTCTTTTAATTTTGTTTTAATTATGAAAACTTACAAGCATTTAGATTTTATTTTCCACTTGAATGTAGAGTAACTCTTTAATTGGAATCATATTTTAAAGTTAGATTTAATTCTGGAGATATTTAAACACAATTTTTGTTTTCCATATCTAAGGTTGCTTGTACATAATAAACTTGTGTAAGATAAACTCATTTTTTTATGTGGAGCTTCCAAAAAAATGTAAAGAAGGCATCATTGCCTCCTTTAAAAATTATCATTCCTTTTAAAGGAGGCATCAAAATAGTTTTGATTTTGTAACTTTGAAAAGAAACAGACACCCCTTCCACAATCTTCGTGGAAGCTTTGTCTTTCTCATCTGTTTCTCTCTCCTTTTCTCTTTCTCTGCCTAAATAAATCACTTTCTGCAACAAAAAAAAAAGAAAAGAAAAGAAAAGGAACAGACAGATCAGGATATATTAAACAGCATAGATCTTTGATATTTCCGACTCTAAAAGAGACAAAGTTTATTTTCTTCATAGAATTGTAATTACATTGTCATTTTACAGATATGCATTGCAAAGTGCGGGAATATGAAGTAGTTTTTTTCTGACTAAACAACTAGTAAAGAGTAGGGCCAATCTGGATTAAAACAACCTAGTTTAGTTCCAAGCTCTATGCTCTTACCTGCTATATAATATTCTGTCCTATATTTTGCAAGTAAAAAAAAAAAAAAGTGACCTAGAGAAATCAAGTGACTCATCAAATTCCATAGAGAAAGAATATGGCTTATTTGGTGGAACAAGTAATTTGGATACCCTGTTACTTGTAAATTTAAACCTAAACATGGTCAACTAGTACTGGGTTTAGTGTTACACATAACACTATATAGATGGTATCTGTTAGCCATCATTTCTTTTTTCTAAGAGTATTCATAGTAATTAAGAAATATTTTAACAACATAATCTAAGTTTCTTTAGCACATGTTTTAAGAAATGAAGGATGGAGAGGTTGACAGAAAAAATAGACATCAAGATGATTCCAAGCATTTAGCAACTATGAGAACAGATGATCTTTCTGGGAATACATGACAAGGTGCCCCAAATATCTTAGGTTCAAATCGTACTTATCTGTCAATTAAAACTGAAGCTGTCACCAGAAAATCATATTTCATTCACACATTTGACAAGAGACTGGATGTAGTTTACTTTATCAGAGTTCTAAATGGCCAAGTTAAATAGTGTAATTTTGGTCTCTTGATGTAATTACACTATATCTCACTACAGTCCCTTTTCTTTCTCTCCAAAAAAAAAAAAAAAAAAAAATTGTGGAGTTCTACCTCTACGGAAAAAAGAATGATACTAGTTTAAAGGTTTTATTTTTTGCAATTTTCCCTTTTATCTTAAATTGCATTGTAAATACCCACTGACAAATGATTACTACTGAATGATTGTTCCTATTCCTAAATGATAAATATGGTTTAAAAAAGGAGAAAAGAGGGCAATATTCATAGAGTATATGCATCTTCCTGATCCTATTCCCCGAAATGATTCCATAATCTAAGTCCAAATCCTGCTCTTTTCGCTTTCACTTGCCTGTCAACTGTCAGTTTAAGAAAGTCTACTATATGTATTTTTTCTTTTCTTCCTATGAAAAATGGTAGAAATTTTCACATGACAGTTAGTAATTGCAGAAGTTCCACAGGGACTAATATTCAATGTGCTAGTTGAAGCAAGAAAGTCTGGATACAATTATTAAAGTCATTTCCCAGAGTACCACAGGTATCCTCTAAAGATGAGGAGTGAATAGATTTATTTATTGCTCTCATCAAAAACTTGAGTTTGATGAATAAACCAGTTTGCCTCCATGTGAAGCTCTCTTCCACATTAGGTCAGCCTCTGCCTACTCCATTGTCTAAAAATAGAGAAGAATTTATCTCCCCCCTCCCTTCAGCTGAACACTAAACCCTTTCATAGTTCAATACATCCATTAGATGCATGCTCATTACTATTTGACATAGCTACAACAAATTAAAATGGTCAATATATTCTATCTGTGAGTATAGAAAAATAAAAATTAAGGGTTCAACAGTAATTATGAAGTTAATGCGAATATGAGAAATTGACAGATGGAGTTTTCAGGATCACAATCTGATGTTTATTAGCTGGAGCTTTGAGCTGGCAGTGGGTGAGGAGAAAGGTAAGGAGGGCAGATATACCCTATTTTGATTTCTGTTTCATTCCAGTGGGTAAACAAAGCATTTTGAGTATTCTAGGTGTTCTCCTTGTGATTCTAAGTTGCCTTATGAATTTCAAAAAAGACTAAAAATAAGATTTATCTTATAGAAACTTCTGTACTTCAGAGAGTGTGTTGGCACATGAGACAAAACCAGTGCAAAAACAAACAAAATCAACAAAATAAGTAACATATTGACAAACATGTATTACGCAAGATTCAGCTTATTGTTCAATTTCAATTAGAAGTAAGAAAACGGAATTAACATGCACTTATAATGACATATATTGTGTGTGACTGGATGCAGTGGCTCACATCTAAATCCCAGCACTTTGGGAGACCCAGGTGGGTGGATCACCTGAGGTCAGGAGTTCAAGACAAGCCTGGCCAACATGGAGAAACCCTGCATCTGCTAAGAATACAAAAATTAGTTGAGCGTGATGTCAAGTGCCTGTAGTCCTAGTTACTTGGGAGCCTAAAGAAGGAGAATTGCTTGAACCTGGGAGGAGGCCGTGGCAGTGAGCCAAGATTGTGTCATTGCACTCCAGCTTTGGCAACAGAGCAAGATTCTATCAAAAAAAACCAAACAAACAAACAAAAAAGGATATATTGTGTGTCATTCTTGATTCATTTTCTTTTAATATAATGAGGAAATAGCCCACTTACCATCACTTCTTCTTGGGTTATTAGCATCTAAAAAACAATAAATACCTATTCCCAGATTTCACAAAATAAAAATGCAATTGAACTTTTATCAAAATTTGATATAGATTAAAACTCTCTTAAATTTAGTTGCAGCATTGGACCCTGAAATTCATTTACTCGGCTTTTTCTATATCAGAGAATGCACAATTCAAAAGATATATGCTCTTTCCCCAGAAAAGGTGAAAAATAAATTTTCTATTTTTTCTTTATCAGTTGTGTAAACTTTGAAGTAGACTCAAATATCACTGCCTACACTGATTACTTTTATTATTTCCAGAATTATTTCTGCCAAGATGATTTATTTTTCTAGTTTTCTTGTTTCATTAGAAGGCAATACTGTGTCAATATGAGGAGTTGGTATGGTGTTTGGAAAAGTACCAACTAATTGTTAAAATACCTGGTTTCTAGTGACAGCACTGGCTCCCAGAACCTCAGTTGCTGCCAGAATTCCATCTAGTACACTTGCTATATCCCAAGCACTTGGCATTGCTCTTGAAACATATTAGCTACTCAACAAATATTCATCTAACAGAATGAGAAAAGGAAAAAAAGAGTTGGAAGTAAGTTAATTGTTTTGATAAATTTATTCTAGTTGAGAAGAAAGAATGATAAAAAAAAATCATTCTTTAGACAAGTAAGCCATAGTAACTAATATGTGATAAGAAAACAAATAAAGAAACAAAAAATAAATACAGAATTAATAGGATAGGATATAATTTAGCAGGGAAGCAAGGTAGGCCTTCACTTATTGAAGACATATAAATCACGTGTCCCTTGGCCTATTATAGCTCTTTACATGTCAAAAGACCAATTATCTGAGACTGAACTCATCATCTCTCTCTTACCAAATACCCAAATGTGTTCCTCCCTCTATTTTACCCATCCTAAGAAATGACTCTATCACTCACATGGTTATGGCAGCTGGAAACTCTGGAGCCATTATTGTTACATCACCCTCTTTCAACTAACATGCCCAGTCTATCACTAAATCCTAATGATTTGACTTTCTATTATCTTCCAGTACTCATTTTCCTAAATTTTCATCCATACTACTATGTATATCACCAGTTTAGAAATCTACACTTAAAAAACGGTTTCTGTGAACCTTCCTTGGTCTTATTCTAATTAATACTACACCCACACAGTAGATAAAGTAATATTTTCATAGGTATATCTAATTGTTTCAGCTTCCTACCTTAAAATTCTAAGTGGCTTCTCATTTTTCTTCATATAAAGATAAAGGAATCACTTTATGGTACTCTACAAAGCCCTACATGGTTTTCTTTCAGGTTCACATCCAACACATCGCCACTCTCACCTTCCTTCCTTCCTGCCTGCCTGCCTGCCTTCCCTTCTTTCTTTCCTTTCTTTCTTTTCTTTCTTTGTTGCTTTGTTGCTTTCTTGCTTTCTTTTTGCTTTCTTTCTTGTCCTTCCTTCCTTTTTTTCTTTTTCTTTCTTTCTTTCTTTTTTTTTCTTTCTTTTGCTTTCCTTCCTTCTTTCTTTCCCCTTCCTTCCTTCCTTTCTTCCTTCCTTCCGTCTTTCATTTGACTGAATTTTGCTCTATCACCCAGGCAGGAGTGCAGTGGCATGATCTCAGCTCACTGCAATCTCTGCCTCTCAGGTTCAAACGATTCTTGTACCTCACCCTCTAGAGTAGCTGGAATTGCAGGCCCATGCCACGACGCCCAGCTTATTATTATATTTTTACTAGGGACTGGGTTTCACCACATTGGCCAGGCTGGTCTCTAACTCCTGACCTCAGGTGATCCACTGACCTCTGCCTCCAAAATGCTGGGATTACAGGCATGAGCCACCACGCCCGGCCTCCCACTCTCCTTTCTTTTCTCCAGTGTCGCCTGCTTTGTTTTGTCAGCTGTTCAGCACAGCTCTCCTACAACAACAATATATTTTTCCACATGATTGTAAATTTCTTTTTTTCTTTCCCTGTTCCTCCCTTTTTGCTATAGTTACAGCATATCAAACCAATAATTCTCCATTCTGTCTCTTCTCTTGAAAATCTTTAGTCATTCTTACCAAGTTAATTTTCGGTATCTATCCTTTAAAAAACTTACCATAGTTGCAGCTTCACATTTATTTGTATAGTTGATTGACTGTTGTCCATCATGCTTATTAAAATGCAATAGGAGAGCACAGTCTATGTATCATTTTGGTCATGATTTTATATTTAATTCTGTATAAACTTCCTGGAGCTTATTATGCCAATTGTAAGAGAAGAGAAAAAGGAAGGGAGAATGAAAGGAAGGGACACAGCTAAGAACATGAAGAGTGGGCTGGCAAGGGTGGGGTAGGGTTGCATGGCATTCAGTCCCTGAGGACCTTAATATACTTAACCTGCACAAGAACTCGGCATTTCTCAGGAATCAAAAATGAGAGAACTGGAAAGAAGAAACAATATACAGGCTACACTTAGTATGACACACAGGATGAAGTCATGCAGGCCTTGATAATCATTAATAATAAAGGTATTTAACATTGATTGGCTATTACATCATGGTGAAATGTTCCAAATCCTTCACGTATAATAATCTATTTAATCATCATCACAATCCGGTCTATTATATTTTATTATTATTCCCATATGCTGATGAGAAAACTGAGGCACAGAGGAAATAGTTAGTTATTTAATAGCTTAAGATGTTACAACTAGCACGGAAATGAGCCAGAATTTAAAGCAAGTCATTATCACTATCAAGTCTGAGTATTTGAATACTACACTAAAGTATTTGGATGTCATCATATTATTACAGAGTAAAAACTATAATAGAAGAAGAATAGATCATTTCCTTCACCCAAGAATTTTTAAGTCTAAAATAGATCCATGTATCTCATTCAGTATTATTGTGCTCCCCCTTCACAGATGTCAGTGTTTTGCCAAGCCCATTATCTTCTCTTTCTTAAAATTCAAACATTTGTTTTATTGTGATAAAAACACTTAATATGACGTCTACTCTCTTAAAAATATTTAAGTTTGTGGTGCAATATTGTTAAATATAGGCACAATGTTGTACAACAGATCCCTAGAACTTGTTTATCTTTTATAACAGAAACGTTACACTCACTGAAAAACAAATCTCATTTCTACTTCCCTGCAGCCTTTGATAACCTCCTTTCTTTGCTCTGTTTCCAGGACTTTGACTGTATTAGATATCTTATGTAAGTGGAATCATGCAGTGTCTTTCTGCAGCTGGCTAATCGTGGTCATCAGAAAGCAAATACCTTAACTAAGCTCACTTCTGCAGAGATTAAGGCACTATACTTCTCAGGAAAAGATATATGCCCCTCTTCTTTATGCGAGTCTTCTGGAACCCTGCACATTCCAAAGGTGTTTCCCTTAAAATTTAGAAGGGATCATGGTAATGTAGAACAATCTCTAGCAAAAAACTAGTAATACTCCTTTTTAAAGCTGGCAAGTAGAAAAAATGATGGAGGAAGCGGAATAATTTTGAAGTTTAGGATAAACTTTATCGTTTGTTTCTTTGGCTTTAAGAAAAGTAAAAGCCAGTCTTGAATTTCATCCATATGTTCCTAAAAATGTTTATCTAACACAGTATCATATCCAACAAAAGTTCATTCTAAACAGTATAGGCAGGACTCAACTAAATTTATTTGTAGCCATAAATATATTTTTTTAAATAAACAGAAAGAGAAAAAAGCTGACAGGGAGTAATTTTGTAAGCCATCAGGGTGGAATGGGAAACAAATCAGAACTAAAATTCTCAATGCCTGTCCTTTTATGTAAACATTCACACACTTACATGGAAGATAAAACAAAAAATAAATTTGCGTATGATGTTCTAACGTTAAATTGTATAGGAATGTAGATAAGTTATGTGAAAGAAGGTAATATGTCTAATCTTTCCTGATGCTCAAAAACTATAAATAAAAATATAAATGTGTACATGACTGATGAATGTATAGAAGATATTTTTCTTCTATATAAAATCAAACCTCCTTAAAAATATTTCTGTGCAAATTTAAGGACATATTGTATGCAAAGTACTTATTAAAATAAAATATGAGGATAATCTCACTAAGATGAGTTCCCTTTCTATTCAGTTGGTTTATATATTGCAACCAGTGATTTGTCTCAAATTTCCAGATATACCCTGAAAACATTTAGAACTCTAGAAAACATTTTGAAGATAAAAAACATTCAAATTACAGGATGTAAAATGTTATTCAAATTATTATTACTTAATTCATTTATTATTTGATTTAAAATTTCCTAAGGACTAGATGCAGCATTATACAGATATTATTTAAATCAAACAACATAAAAGTTCAACACAAGGTTTACCAAATCTGATGTATTTCAATTTTAAAGAATCACAGAAGTTTGAAAAATGTGTGATGTATGTACATTAAGAAACAAAAAGGAATTATAATGAGGGCTGTAAGTCCTTCTAGAGAATTTTGTAAGTTGCTAATAGAAAGGGGGAAAAAATAAAGTGATTTTTGTATTAGAATACTTGAGAGAACTTTGGAAAAATTTCTATTCCTAAGACAGTTTTCACAGAGCATCAGATGGTGCCCTTGACAAAGATTGACGTCTTAAATGAGAAACTTATAGAGCAAGTAGAGTAATTCAAGTCCAATAAATCACCAGGACCATATGGTATATATCCAAGATTTCTGAAGGAAATGGTGTGAACTTTCATAGAAACAAGGGGAAAAAGCGTGAAATATAGCCTTAATTCTGGCATCTGCTTTTAAAGTTTGGAAGATTACTAATTCAGTACATAGTATACAAAGGGAAAATATCTAGAAGAGGATCAAATAAAAATAATTCAACGTTTTCTGCTTGTACATGTGATGTTGAGTAATCTTGTACATTTCTGTACTGTTTTTTTCTCACTTTATCTTTCCTGGATTTCTTATTTAATAAAGCTTTTCTGTCATCTCTCTTTCTAACCTTGGCTATTTTCCAACTACATACTATTTAATAAGCCAGTGGTTGACATATCTGGATATTGAAATTCATTTTCACTTGTCAAGGCAAAAATAGGTTAATTAGTAGTGTTACCACACTGGTCCTTTCTCAGAAAATATGCAGTTTCCCTCTTTCTCTCTCTCAGTTGTTGTGTTGTTGTTTTGTTCTTTTTTTTTTACATGAAGATAAATTGAAATATACTAGATTTCATACAAAATTGATTTTGCAGTATTTTATTTTTCAGCCATTAACTCATTATGTTGGATTCCATGTGTTAATCAAGGAATCTGTTAATTTATCATTTGAGAATGTAAAAAATTAAATAAATTTGTTTAATTTTTATTAATGTATCAGATATATACATAAAAGTGTACTAATCATAATTGCTTTAACTCAATGAACCTTTATACATACATGCACTAATGTAACCTCCAGCTAAATAATCATAAAGCACAAAGTCTCAAGAAGTTTCTTTACTCTCTGACAATCAGTATATCCTCAGAGTAATGACTATTCTGAGTTCTACTAACCTCAATTAGTATTCTGTTTTTGATTTCAAATACATATAATCATATTGACTATTGTTTGGATCCTTTTGCTCCAAATGATGTCTGTGGGATTCATCAATGTTACAGTATCTACTAATAGGTCAATCTTATTTTATTTCTAGGTAGAATTCATTTTATAAAAATAAAATAATTTATCCACTGTCCTATTTATGGAAATTTGAGCTGTTTCCAGTTTTTGTCACAAGTGTAAATCAGTAATAAATATTTTGTATTCATGTCTTCTAGCAAACAAATGCACCATTTTTACTAAATTACAAACTTAAGAATAAAATTGTTAGTAATAGGGTAACCATTTAATTAAATTAAGTAAATAATACCAAACTGTGTTCCAGCATCTTAATACCATTAACACTCAAACAGCAATATACATTTGAGTTCAATTTCTTCACATGTTCACCAGCAGTTGGTATCATCAGTCTTCTTGTTTTTAGCCATTAAGTTAGTAGAGGTATCTCATTGTGGAATTAATTTACATTTTATTGAGGAGTAATTATGTTAATATATTTTATGAAGAAGGCAGAAGGGCAGAGAAAAGCAAGACAGAGATGAAAGGAGACCAACTTGTCCTTTAATAAAAATCCGCTATCTTTGATAATGAACCTAATCATAACATAATGTCATTAATTCATTCATGAAAATGGAGCCCTCATGGCCAAAATCCCTCTGAAATGCCTATGTCTTACGACTCTCACAATGATAAATTTCAACATAAGTTTGAGAGGGGACTAACATACAATAGCAACTCTCAATGCTAAACCACACAGGTTTTTCAAACAAGCTACAGTTTTTTACTCTAGCCTTTGAAATTCCTATTGCATTTGGGATGCTAATTTCCACATTTTTGCTTTGCTAAGTCTTTTCTAACATTTTGCTGTCATATTATATTTCCAACACTGATATATCATGAATCTCCAAATATAAAAAGCCCCACCCCACTTGACCCACCCCAACCAATTTCCATTGTATCATACCATTTTATTTTATTAAAGCATTTGCCAATCTCTGAAAGTCTCATTTACGTATTTATTTTACCATCAATTATGTATTTATTAATGTCTACCTGTTTTCTACTAACATGCATTTGTTTAAACTTTTTATATGATTAATTTATTTCAGTATATTAATATTGCTTACAGAGCATATTTATTGACAATTTATATCTTTTGTCAACCTTAAAAAATATAATGCAGACTGTAATACATCGAATGATATAGGATTAATATCTTTCAATAAAAAAGATAATTTATTTCATTTCAAAATACACTGAGAGATGAAAAATAAATCCAATATAAAGGATTTCTGATAATTTTAGGCTTAGACTGACTATGCAAAAAATTCTTGAAGTCTTCCTGCTAGACAACTTGAACTATTTAAAATAATAAAGACAAACATTAATCCAGAATGTTTAACTCTTACAAAATGACATTAAATCATATAATAGCTAAGGATTGTGTTTGTTTACTTTTTAAAGCATGCACATGCATGTACACATGTGTGTGTTTGTGCTTTCTTCCTTTCATATTCTAGACTTCTTTGGAACAAGTATTATTCAATAAACATTCCTTGAAGTTATAAGTCAATTGGAATAATTTTAAGTGAGTTCTAATCTAAGTGAATAAATGAATACCTAACATGCTTCTTCCTACACATTATAAGTTCACAAATTGCAAAAACAAAAAGCCCTGTATAATTCTTTTTCAGCCCTTCGTACTTACCCATTTTTGTTCTATCATATACTCATTTTTCCATTATCTTTAGTGATCGCAAGTAGACTCATTTTAATTCTCACCATCAAAATATTCAAATATTCCACTTCTTTCCTAAAGATTCTTAAGTTCTTAAAGGCCCACTTTGCAAAGAAAAGGCTATATACTGTAGAGAAAAGAACTTATTACCAAGATGAACAAGAGAATAATTGCCTTAGTTTTCTTATCTATAAAGATGAAGTATTGGTCTCTCTCTATCCAGTCAATCATGACTCTAACTCTCCATGATTTTATGTATTAAAAATGAATACTATATACTAATGTTCTTCATAATTAGGATGAAATACTACTCTGTGTCAACAGGAGCAGTACTGGTGGCTTCAAATCTCCTTAGCATGGAGAAGTTTGGTGTTCCTCCAAAAATGTCTACTACTTCCTGCTTGGAATACAAATGTCCAGTAGTGAACAAATGTAGATGTCCCTTATACTAAAATTTTGGCAATGGTAGAGTAAGTGACAAAAGGGACGTATTTTCAGCAACAGTAGCTGCTTCTTTGGCAACAACAGAAATAAGTCAATTAGGTCCTTAGCGGTTTCTACACACACAGGGAAACTGAGGAGACTCTGGCAAAAGCAGAGGGTATTATAGCCAGTCAAGAAGTGAGAAAATCTTACAAGATTGTGCAGGAAGAAACAGAAAGATAAGCCATTTGTTTTGGTGTGAAAGACTTGAAACCAATAGTGAGGGAAATGAAGCATAAGTGACATCTAAGACGTGTGAAAGGAAGACTTCTATTCTGCCAATATCCAAAATGTGATGAACAGTAACAACCAAGAATATCAGCAAGGAACTGTTCTCCAGATGCGGTAACAAAGAAAAGTCAGTTGGGCTAAATTCATTTTAAGACAGAAGGTTTTTATTTTTTCTATCCATTTTTAGTAACAATTAAGCTTTCTGAGCAATAGCAGTAAACACTGGAAAACCTTTTTTAAAAAAATGGGAAAGTGTCAGAGTTTATCTTATCAGGTAATAGGCATGCTATTGGGAAATTGAAAAGTTTTGTCTGATCTTTCAAGCTAAGAACTTTGAATAATATAATTTTTGTGGTTTCCTAGCAATGGGTTTTCTTGACTCTTATAATACAGAGTTTTTACTAGTAAGACTATGAAATGCCTGCTTAACACAATTTATTTTGAACTGTGAAAAGAGTGTAACTAACTCATTTTGATTCTTCTTTTCATACGTTAAACAAAGTCTCCAGTTATCTTAATAAAAAAGAATAATGTAGCTGCAGGTCACTCAGACAGAAATCTCTAAATTGAGCTGGTTCCATTAAAACCTAAGAATCTGTTTACCTTTAGCAGTTTGGTTAATCATGGTGACTTACTTGTAGAAATTGACAAGTTGATTCAGAAATTTTATGGAATTGCAAGTGACCCAGAATAGCCAAAACAACCTTGGAAAGAAACACACACACACACACACACACACACACACACACACACACACACACAGAGCAGAAGGACTCATCTTCCTAATTCCAAAACTTACTGTGAAGCAATAGTAATCTAGATACTGTGGTACCAGCACATGGATAGACGTGTACATCAATAGGATAGAAATGAGAATCTGGGATAAATCCACATATCTATGATTAACTGATTTTGAACAAAGATGTCAAGGTTTGTCAAAGGAGAAATATATTCAGAATTTTAACTCTGAATTATAGTTATTACTATTTATTAATAATAATATGTAATTACCATTGATCTAAAAATTATATCCAATAATTATCTAAAAGTAATATTATTATAAACTGAATTATAATTATTAATCAACTTTAAGATGATCTGGAAATTACACTCATCACTTTTACTTATAAGCCACTGGGACAAATTTTTATGTCCAAAGCTACCTATAAGGCAGAATGGGAAATTTCAATAACCAAACATACAAGTAATATACAGGTGTTCTGCTACCAAGTGGAAGAAAGTGTGTTTATTGTGTTTGTGTGAGTCTATGTTGTGAGAGAGAGAGAATACTAAAAGACAATGGGTTGTCTCTCTCACAACTTCTCTATTAAAAATTTTCACATAATCTTTCGTTATAATAAAAGTAAAGCTTCTGACCATCGTCTAGACAGCATTACATTTTCTGACCCCTCATCTGCTGCCACTGTGGCCTTTGCTAATTAAACCATGAAAACTTTCCTTCTATTCATTTCTGTTTCTATACCAAGCTTGTTTCAAGTTAGGATCTTTACCTGTTGCCACTCGCTGTTCTTTGCGTTACAAAAATGGCTTCTTTCATATTCTGTCCTGGTTAGGTCCTTCTCCTCATTAAATTTTGAGTTCTTTAGAGATGTTTTCCCTTGGCCACCCAAACTAAATTATACTAAGTGTTGTGATTCTCATGCTGTATCCTCCACCCACACAAAAGTAACAGCCACTAACTGTAATTAATGCTTTCAGAAGAATCACAGCAATTCCCCTATGTAATAACCATAATTGATGCTTTCCACACGCTCTCATTTGTTTGTTTACTTAGTATCTATTTTTTCCCACAAAAAGTAATCGCAGTGAGAATAGTCTGGCTGGGCGTGGTGGCTCACGTCTGTAATCCAAGCACTTTGGAAGCCAAGGCGGGCAGATCAACTGAGGTCGGGAGTTCAAGACCAGCCTGACCAACACAGTGAAATCTCGTCTTTAAAAAAATAAAATAAAATAAAATAAAGAGAATAGTCTTTGTATATTTCAATCATCTTGATGTCAAACAAGCAATACATAATTATGTGTAGAATGTGTGATAAAACTCTTATATAATGTGATGATAGAGGTAGTACATGAAACTAAAGTTACATAGATAAGGAATATTTTATCTAGGTTTGGGGAGAGGGGAAGACAGATTTTCTGGGGAAACATCCGGAGACTTAAAGTATGATTTTAAATGGAGCCAACTGAAGCAAAGATAAAAGAAACAATTCAAAAGGCTTAAAGGTAAAAAAAAAGAAAAAAGAAAATATAATTTATTCAAGAATCTTAAAGAAGTGTCCTAGGGCTGGATTATGACTATTTTTGCCAACTTTACAGACTTATAATTAGCAAATATAGTTAATTGTATAAATTCAAGGAATATAATATATACCTAGTATATACATATACATTATGAAATTATTACCACGGTCAAGTTCTCATACATATTAACTCACATATTTATACCCACATTTTTGGGAACAGAATCCTTAATATCTACTGTCTTAGCAAATTTCAAAAAAAAAAACATTATTTTTAACTACAGTCATTATGCTTCCATTTGAATTCTAGAATTTATCTGATAACTGAAATGTGTGCTCTTTGACCAAAATGTGTTCATTTTTCTAATCCCCCAGCCCCCAGCCCATGGTAAGCACTATTCTACTCTGATTTTATGAGTTCAACTTATTTTTGATTTCAAAATCAGTGATATGATAATGATACAGTATTTTGTTTTACTGTATCAGGCTTATTTCATTTACCATAATGTTCTCCATGTTTATTCATGTTGTTGCAAATTACAAGATTTTATTCTTTTTTAAGGCTGAATAATATTTCATAATATGTGTGCATTTGTGTGTGTATCATATTTTCTTTATCCATCAATCCAGTGACAGGCATTTGGGTTTGAGTGCCTATATCTTGGCTATTGTGAACAGTGTCACAATGAATATGACACTGATTTCATTTTCTTTAAATATTTACTAAGAAGTGCAATTGCTAGGGCATATAGTAGTTATTCTTTCCATTTTTGAGCAACTTCCACATTGCTTTCCATTATGGTTATACCAATTGACATTCCCACCAAAAATGTATAAGAGTTTGCTTCTCTCTACGTCCTCTTATCTCGTTTTTTTGACTTTTTGATGATAGTCATTCTAACAGATGTGAGATGACATCTCACTATGGTTTTGATCTGCATTGTCCTGATGACTAGGGATGTTGAGCACCTTTTCATGTATCTGTTGATGATTCGTATATCTTCTTTGGCAAAATGTTTATTCAGATGCTGTATTATATATACAACAGAAAAGGGAATAAAAGTCAAGACTGGAGGCTAGGTGTGGTGGCTCATACCTGTAATCTCAGCACTTTGGGAGGCCGAGGGAGTTGTATCACGAGGTCAGGTGTTTGAGACCAGCATGACAAACATGATGAAACCCCATCTCTACTGAAAATACAAAAATTAGCCAGGCATGGTGGTGTGCTCCTATAATCCCAGCTACTCAGGAGGCTGAGGCAGGAGAATTCCTTGAACCCAGCAGGCAGAGGTTGCAGTGAGCCGAGACACGCCATTGCATTCTGGCCTGGCAACAGAGCAAGGCTCCATCTGAAGAAAAAAAAAAAAACGGCAAGACAGGAGAGGTAAGTCAGAGTCAGATCATAACAAAATTATCCATAGTGTGGTTGTCACTTTGTAAAATAATTCCATGCTCACTATATGTCATATTCCTTAATTTTACTCAGATCATTAAAAGGCTTAAAATAGTTATTTTAAAAAAATATTAAACTAGCTCTAACAATTGCAAAAATTAACCTATCTTAAGTTTAAAATTTTCAGATTACATTATCATAGTGTCTTGGTACTTTATTATCATGTTTCATCATGAATAGTTTCCTGCAGGTGTTCACAACAAAATGCTAGAACATTCCATTCCAAATATTGTAAGGGAAAGTGTTTCAGTATTTTGTACACAAGTACAGCAATATAGGGTCTATGTATAAAATGTCACGTGGTATAGGCAAAAAGTCTCTGAAAATACCATACAGAGAGGAAACATAGTCCCTGTTCTCTCTTAAAATTTTCCAAAACTTCCTTTATTCAAGGCTACCTTAATCTTATAATACCTGTGTTTCTTTAGCAATACATAAAGCTGTCCCACAGCCTGGGCTGAATGGTGTCTTTGTAAAGATTCCTATGGAGAACTACTTCCAATAGCCCAGTGGTGATGCAGAGTTTCTTTCCCTTTTTCAGAGCAAGAGGCTTTAAGCTTGGCAGGAGGAGCTCGCCCTTTATCCTTCCAATGGTAAAGCACCATATATTGGCTTTGCACTGATCTCTTGAATGAGATGAAAGAGTTTAATTTCTATTATGCATTCATATTTTAGGTAGTTTTTTTTTTTAATGCTATGTGATACCACATTAGAGAGCATATTTCCGGACATACCAGGATAAAACTGAAGCTCCAAAATCAAAATGTACACTAACCTCGCTGTTAAAACTTAAATCATATACCTTCTATACTTCATTATTTATAATAAAATTAGGTTTAAACTTTTTGACTTCGAATACAAGTTTTCATCCTTTTTTTTTTTCCAGAAATAGCCCTCCTCAGAGCGTTTCTCAGTCATTTTGGGTATGCTCACATAGTGCCTTCCACAAAAAGTCACCAATGGGCTCCTCTGCACCGTTGCTTAGTCTCCTTGGCACCTGGCCATCTTGAGCCCCATGAGATTACTGCATCCTTCAGAGACTTTTCTGAGGACACTGCTCACAACAGCATCTGGGGTCGGTGAGAAGGGAGAAGGATCTTCTATCTTCAAACCGTATGTGAGAAAGGTCTATCTGTTTAATCCCCCGCACTTCAGCAGAGAAGCCACAGTAATGATGACACTTTACTGGATATTTGAGAATAATGAAAGGCTGCCATTCCCTGGAGAATAACTTACCATATTATTATTCATGGATACCAACCTTCTGAGAAATATCTCTGAGGCTTGATGCTTCCCTCAATCTCAGGGTCATGAATGCCTCAGTCAACACCATGGTCATGGCTCAATCTCTCTCTGCTTTCCAGTGTAGCCTAAATTGTCTTCAAATTCAAAACCAAGAAGAATATTTTTTCTTACCTTCAATGTGAGGCTGTTTTTTTCACCCATTATTGGCTTGACAGAATCATTCGGATAGAAAAGCCTTTGCCTACCAGAAAATCTGCTCTTTTATTCTTAGGAATATTATCTGGACTTACAACTCTGGCTGAATACAGTCCCACATTAATTCTTTTTTCAAAATCTGAGCAATCCAGATTTAAATATCACTGTTTGTAGAACAGAAGAAGCCCAGTTGAGCTGCAGCTGCATCAAGCTCTGTCCAGTGGTTTATTTATTTATTTTTTTTACAGTCTCTGCTCATTAAGAACACTAAAAATATTGGGGTCCAAAATCACTTCATTATATTTTAATATAACAGATTTTGACATATTATTATATTTTGTACTTAATAATTGAAAAATTGAAAAATAAAATCCACATTAAATCAGAAATGTTAAATATGAGATGATTTGAGTAATTCTCAGACTTTAATATTTCACGTGTTTTTACTATAATTTTGAAAACAACTTTTACTTAGAAATTTACCTTCAGTCAAGCCCATTTCACATGTCATATTGCACAGACCTATGATAATATTTAGGTAAATATCAAGACAAATATTCTGCTTTTATTCTAAATACTTTGAAGATGTGAGAATTCTTTCAGTTCAGGTGACCATCTAAATAGATCAGAACAACATGTTGAATGCTATATCAATAACCTGAGTTCTTCTCATTTTTCTTAATCTTCCTGAAAACAAAATAGAGTGATCATTTAAAATGCATTTTAAATATCTACAAACATTTTCATTTTAAAATGTTACATCCATGTATCACACAGATAAATATATTTAATGTATTTCCTTTAAAACTTGCAAACTTATGTGACCTTTAAAGAAATCAAACTCATAGAAGCATAGAGTAGAATGGTCTTTGCCCAGGGTTGGGAGATAGAGGAAATAGACAGATTTTGGTCAAAGGGCACAACTTTCAGTTTTAAGATGAATAAGTTCAGGGAATCTAATGTACAGCATAATGACTACCACTAATAATACTGTATTGTATACTTGAAATTTGGTGAGACAGCAGCTTTCAAGAGATCTCACCACACACACCAATACAAGGGTAACTGTGTGTTATGATGGATATGTGAATTAGCTTGGTGTTGGCAATCATTTCCCAATGTAAAATAATAACTATTCATAGTAAGGTTAATAACTCTTTCCTCATTCATCCAACATACAATTATTGTCTGATCTTCCTTAAAGTTTGGGAGCAACCGCCTTTTGCTGGAAAAGAAGGTCAATCAATGATCCCTTAGGCTTCTTAGTGCAAAATATATGAAGGCCAACATTCTGTCATGCTCCATATTTACAGTAGAAATTTAAATACATTCATGTAGTAACTATCAGTTAAGATTCTTCATTTTTGATAAATGAAAGTATTGTAAAAACATTAATAAAATTAATAAAATGCTTTAAAATTACTAAATCTGCCCTGAGTGTCTGAATATAATATTACAGTAAGTGCTATGAATATTTTTTAAAAGCCATAAGTCCAAAAGGAACTTTCGTCCTAGGAGAAAAGGTAAATATTTATTATATATTATAATAGCAGTAGGATACAATGTATTACCTGGGTGATAATCCAAGGGAACATGAAAAAATTATTTCTTCTGAGTGATAAAAAAATCCATCTGTAATGAACTCTGTCTCTGCCTTGGTCTAGCAGCAGTGTCTCTCCCCTTCTACTAGCAGCACTCTGATTCTCTTCTGGAGAATCAACTTTAATCCACTTTCAGTCTATACAATCTTAGTAAGAGTCATTCTCCTCTACCCTATCCTACTTTTGTGCTCTAGGAATTAATGAAATGGAGCAATTTATTATTTCCTCTAAATAACAATTTATTATTTCCATGACCAGGGTCAAACCAATCAATAGTATATATCATTTTGGCACATTCATTGTTTTAAGATCAACACATGACTTAAGTCTTAACAATGAGATTCAATTCTGGCTCCTGGGAAAATAAGCAACCTGTCACTACTGAGACCATTAGCCTGCAATTTCAAAGATTCATCACATTGACAGAGCTCTTCTGAAAGTAAAAGCAATGTATATGCATATTAAATATTATATGGAAATGTATATATATATACACATATATATGATATATATAAAGAAATTGAGGGAAAGAGAGGTAAATCTTTGCAAATATGGTTTGTTTCTGGAGACAGATATTGCTAAGAAAGGAAATCTTTGCTGTTATTTTTCAGTTAGAAGAAATAATAAATTGTTCCTTTTCATTGTTTGATCTCTCTATTTAAAAAAAATTTTGCTAAAACCAATTTTTTTCATAATGAAGATTCTAGGCAGGGCTAATAATTTATCAGAAAAGAAGTTAGATGAGCTTTCAACATGCAGAGAAATTTGAACATTTCTAGCCAGAGGAAAAATGTAAACAAAGGAAATAATCCAGGGAAATACACTTAAGGTGTGGTTCACCTTGACTGTAACACAGGGAAACAGGGATGTCCTAATGGAATATATACTACACAAAGAAGTTTGAGGCAAGACTGCACATTCTTCAATGTCAGAACCAGAAGTTAGAATTCTATTCTGCAGGCGAAAATGTGTCAAAGACCATTTTAGATAGAGTAGGAGAATGACATGATCAGGTCTGAAACACTGGGAGATTATGCTGACAACAATTCACAGGATAGTTTTATAAGAGGGAATTCTAGAGAAAGAGTTTTAGGTCATATGGCTGACACAGGAATAATCCACTCTTGTGAAGCAGCTGTACCCAGAAGAGATAAAATAGAAGTGAATGAGAAGTCTTCTGCTTAGTTCATGACTTTCTCTATTACATGATCATGCCATTCACTTTTATTTAATGTGACTGTAAAACATATTATGAAAACCATCGGGGGATGTCAGTGGAAACTGATATGTAAAAGCATGAAATGGAGAGTTAAAGTTTCTGTGCTCAATTACTAACAAACATAAACAAAAACCATCAGATACATCTCACATTAAATAGAGATTATAATGTAATGATCAGTTTGGCCACAGTAAAAATATACTGTATGTTTTACTTAAATTTTATATATGACAATACCATTGTAAACTGTTAAAAAAATCCATGTAATTTTGTTTGAAATGTCATTTAAAATGATACTACACTGTCATAAATTTCTGGTGAGCCTTTGACTGAGGCATATTCAACATAATTTAAAAAACAAATAGTATTGTAAAGAGTACATTGCAATTCATTTTATTTTAATGAAATTAAAACTCTCTTAATGTGATGATAAGCACATTTAGAAAGAATAATTTTAAATTATTCACTAAAATTTGGGAAATTAATATGAGAATACATTTCTAATAGATGAAGGAAATATTTATTCAACCGGTCTAATAACACTATATGTGGATTATATCTGGAATGACAAAGGTTCAGCTCCTTAAAGGAGGAAAGTCTAGACTTACTAATATTCCAGATAATCCAGAAATGGAAGAAGAAGCTAATGTGATTATTAGAAAGTTTTACTTAAAACTGGAGAAGGAGGGAGAAGAAATTAGGAAACATCTAAAACTTTTAGCAACATAAATAGAATCTACCAGATGCATATTGTGAATCTTAGAGAAATCATTGGAATAAATACATAAATAGATAAATAGATAGGTACAGCTGGTGTAAACTGTTATAAAGGAAATACATTTGAATTCTAAAATATTTCTCAAATAATCCAAATGAAGGCTAGAATAGGTGATGTATTAGCATTCTCCAGACTCAGAATCAATATAATTTCTTTATTTCTTTTTTATTTTCTTTCATTTTCTTTAAGAGGGATTTATTATAAACAATTGGCTCACAAGACTGTGGAGGCAAAAAATCTCAAGGTGTGCAGGGTAAGGCAGCAAGTTGGAGGCCCAGGAGAGCCAATGGTGTGGTTCCAGTCTGAAGGCTGGCAGGCTGGAGAGGCAGGCAGAGTCAATGTTTCAGTACCACCCTGAAGGCAGGGAAAAGCTGATTTTCTGGTTAGAAGGTAGTCAGGCAGGAGGAAAGCTCTCCTACTGGGGCCAGCATCAGCCTTTTTTGTTCTACTCATACTTTCACCTGATTGAATGAGGCTCAATCACATTAGGAAGGGCAATTTACTCATTCTACTGATTTAAAGATTAATCTCAACAAAAAATTCTCACAGAAACAAGTATTATTGTTTGACCACGTATCTGGGAACCCTATGTCCCAATGAAGTTAGTGCCTAAAATTAGCCATCAAGGTGAAAAGGAAAAATACAACTGAAGTAACAAATAGAAAACATGTAGCAATATGGTAGAATTAATCTCAATCATATAAATTATATTAAATACAGATAAACACTTCATTTAAAATAAAAAATGAATTAAAAAGTAAAATTAAACAATGTGTCATTAAAAGGAGATATGCATTGAAAAATGAAATAAAGATAAAAGCAAAAACATTGAAAAAGATTACCCTGAAAGCATTAGTCATTAGAAATCTAGACATTATATTAGTACCACACAAACTAGCCTTTAGGGTGTATAGTATTATCAGACATAACAAAAGGCATTTCAGAGTAGTAATCATAATAAAATCATACTATCAACAACAAAAAATAAATTGTAGATATGAAGATGTATGAACCTAATATTATAATTTTAAAAAATATATCAAATATAAACTAACAGACTGAAGAACAGAGACAGATAATTACAAGACAGTAATATTTCATAGAACAAAAAGAAAATGAGTGAGATATAGAAAAACTAACCCAAACTAACTGATATTTATAAACCACTACAAACAACAGCTATTCAATAAATTCTTTTCTAGTACAACAGAATGGTCAGCAAGATAAATTGTGAGCTGGGCCATAAAATCTCAATGAATTTAGAAGAAATTAAATCACACAGAATAGGTCCTTTCATGTTGATGGAAGTGATTATTGGGTATTTAAGATTTTAGGTGTAAAGATTTTCCAGTATATATTTGTAACCAATCCAAGTCCACTTCAAGTAGTATACACTGTTTCATATGTAATGTAGATAATTTCTAACAAAATACTCAAAATTCTTTCCCCTGTTCCTTGTGTCATTTCTATATTTCCTTTAACTTATCTATATGCAATAATCTCTTACTACATTGGGATTATTGTGACATTAGGTAGTCATCTTTTGGACTCAGAGATTCAGTCACACTCCTCTGGTAACACAGTTTAAAATTTTGCAATTGAAACTCATACCCTATGCACAGAATAAAGTGCCTTGTTGTTCAACAGTTTTGTCAAACTCCGTTCAATGTCAAGGGTCTTCTTGCCTTGCAGAGGCTGAAAATATAAATATAAAATTCTGCAGACACCTTTGCAGCAACAGTTATGGATAATTAAGTGCTCACCCTCAGGGACATTCAAGTGAGGTTTAGAATACAGAGTGAGGCAGATGTCACTCTTCTGCTAATTATTCAGTGTGACAAGTCCAGTTCCATGTCTGAGTTTTCATTGTCAACTTCTTCATAATAAGAGCCTCCTTTTTTGGGAATTTTTCTGATTATATCTTTATCTCCATGGATCTGGAACTAGGAGTTATGATTACAAATATCATTTCCACAGGTAGTTTTCTGATTGCAGAAAAGTTGGTAATGGTCTGGTGGCCCAATTCTCTAGCATCATTTTAAAAGTCAGTCCTAATTTACACAACCATCAAAAACGATGAGTTCGTGTCCTTTGTAGGAACATGGATGAACCTGGAAACCATCGTTCTCAGCAAACTGACACAAGAACAGAAAAATCAAACACCGCATGTTCTCACTCATACGCGGGTGTTGAACAATGGGAACACATGGACACCCGGAGGGGAGCATCACACACTGGGGTCTGTTGGAGGGAAAAAGGGGAGGGACAGCGGGGGGGTGGGGAGTTGGGGAGAGACAGCATGGGGAGAAATGCCAGATATAGGTGATGGGGAGGAAGGCAGCAAATCACACTGCCATGTGTGCACCTATGCAACAATCTTGCATGTTCTTCACATGTACCCCAAAACCTAAAATGCAATTAAAAAAAAAAAAAATAATATATATATATATATATATATATATAAAGTCAGTCCTGGCAACTAAATCTTTATTGCATTTACTCAGAAGTCTTAGTAATTCTTTTGACCATTTACATTCTTTTCTTCTGGAATTAGGGCATTCTTTAAGGTACAGGCCAAGCTACTGTAAAAATAAAATAAAATAAATAAAATATTAGAATGGCTCAGTCAAAGTAAGCCAGCTTTTTATCTTTCTACTAACAGTCTAAAGGGTTGTAAATAGTGCAAGGTGTACCCCTTCGCCAAAAAAAAAAATCTCTAAGTGGTCATGCAGAGACCCAGTTTCCATTTTCCCTGTTTGATCTGTACTCCCCTAACTTACTGACCTTACCTGCAAGGCTAAAACAGTTCACAAGGGCCTCATTCACATTCCAACCAGTGACACTGAAAAAGAGGAGGTAGAGGGTCAAGCAATCGTCTTGTGAGGATGATATACAAAAGTTGCAATTCCCAATTCTTTTAGAATCCATTGGTAGTTACCTAGTCATAAAGCTTCAACTGTTGAAAGATAAGTTAGGAAATATAGTGCCAATATGTGCTGTGTCAAAAACCTCAGGGAATTATATGGCCACAACAAAGAATGAGAGAATGGGTATTGAGGGACAACTACAGTATTTCTTACAATAAGTTAAATGAATTCCATTCTCAACACTGAAACATGAGAAATACATGTTGGATTGCAATAATTTGTATAATAGTGTGCTCTAAATAATAATGTAATTTATTCATTTCTTGAACAACATGTATTGACACCTACTATCTCAAGTTATATAAAAATACTGGTTCCTGCCCCAGAATAAGCTTATTAAACAGATAAGCAAACAGTACATATATTAATATAGCTAATACATTGAGTCAATATATGTGTCATACTATTTAACTGCTTTATGGGTTTTGCTAATTTTGTAAACTGAAATAATTTAATGAGGTACTTACAATTATATATATATCTTAATGTTAAGAAATCTGAAACAGACAATTTATATTCTTGTCTAAGATCATAGAGGTAATTGAATTGGAGAATCAGAGTTCAAATTCATATATTATTTTTCCAGATTAATGCACTTAATCATTATGTCATACTTGCTTTTACCATATATGGAAAAGTACTCAGTTGAAGCAATTACTGAACACCACGGATGACTGTAGGACAAAAAGTTAAAGTGACATTTTGGCATTATTTACAGTTCTGATTGTAATGGGAAGGCACGGAGGATGTTGTACATTCATACAATATGATGCTTCTTAAAGATAAAAGGAACAAGTTACTGCTACATGCGAAACCAGGCATAAATCTCAAAAACAAGAGTATTTATTGTTAAATTCTAATTATATGAAATTCTAAAGGGACAACATTAATTTGGTGTGAAAACAAAGTATCAGAACAGATGTGTCCTCGAGGAGGGTGGCTGCAAATACCCTCTAGGAGTGTGGCTGATTGACTGAAAAGGACAAAAGAGAAATCTCTGGGGTGAAGGAAAGTGCTATAATTGATAAGACAATGTTATGTTAAAGCTACTTGTATTTTGAAATTAAATCGTGCATTTCACTTGGTGTACATTTTACTTGTAGTTACTAGCTTTTGAAGTTAGCAGTGGTAAAGATTAAATATTTTGCAATACCCTTTGTGTATCCTGGGACTGAGGAAACAAGAATATATAATAAGGTTAAAAAATAGAAAACCATTAAACTTTCTTTCTTAACATGTGTAGGCCAAAGTGAAATGGAAGAAGACAGAAAAGAGTTAATAATCTGTACCTGATTTTTGGCTTGATCAACTGAGAAATGTAGGTGCTATTTGCAGAGATGAAAGAATGGAGAAAGAAGTAGGGAAAATTTCTAAAAAAACGGATGTTGATAAATATTGAAACCAAGCGAGTGGATGAATTCTCCCAGATAAAGGATATGAATTAAGAAAAGCAAAAATAATACTTTGATATAATTGATATTTGTAGAAAAATACAAGTTACATGAAGAATCATGATTGAATATCCAGAAAGCCGTTCTAACAAGTTAAATGGAATGATTATACTTTTTTCTACATAACATTGGTTCTCAAAATTTGGTATGCCTAGTCATCACACACCTGCAAGGGATTTTGAAGTACAGATTTTCACAGATGATTGAATTCTAACTCCAGATTCTAATTCAACTATCTTAATGTCAATTATTTTTGTGAGATGATGAATATTAAGATAGCTGAAATAAACTGAAATGACCTAGTCATAATCTGTTTATGTTATATCTTTATGTAAATGCATAGTGACTACTCCCAAAATGAAATATGTGTCATTGTATATGGGTTTATATAAATATATGGTCATTGTATATGGGTATTGTATATGGGTTTATATAAATATATGGTTTATATAAATATATGTCATTGTATGTGGGTATATAAATATATGCATATGTGTGTATAAATATAGATGTGTATGTGATGTAGTCTTTCCAATTTATTATATTCTCCCAAGTTTGCTATGACAAGCCTTTTCTTCTCTTTACTTTTGATAATTGACAATAGTTGTTATAATAATATTAATAAAGATATTCTTGTGTATTAATAATTCTGTGATCCATTTTTCACAAAAGAATCATAACTGTGTCTCTCCAGTGTCTAATATTTTTGCTTTCTAAATTAATAATTACACTTTATATTTCTCTTTTCAGGCTTGCTTTAACCTTTATTTTTAATGGCAAAACCGCAATTACTTTTGCATCAACCTAATAGTAATAACTAGAAAAATAAATAGATGCAGATCTGACATTATAATAGTTATCATAGTTATAATGTCAGGTCTGCATCTATTTATAACAGTTGTAGTTATATGAATAGTAGTTATAATACCTATGGTAGCTATAATGTAGGTCTGCATCTATTTATTTTTCTAGTTATTACTATTAGATTTATGCAAAAGTAATTGTGGTTTTGCTATTAAAAAGTATTAGACAACCTGACTCTTAAAGTAATAGTATAATAAGACAGCAAGACTTCATGGGACTTGCGAATATTTTGTTATGCTCTGGAACAGCATAACATAAAAGAACAGCAGGGTGCAGTGGCTCACGCCTGTAATCCCAGCACTTTGGGAGGCAGAGGCAGGCGGAATACCTGAGGTCAGGAGTTCGAGACCATGGCCAACATGGTAAAACCCTGTCTTAAAAAAAAAGAAAAAAAAGAAAAAACATAAAAGAACATTTTGCCTTTTCTTTTACTGATTTTCTGTTGCACATTATCTATTTCACTTTGAAAACTACTGATAGGTCTTACATGTCAACACCTATTTAACTTGAAAGCTAGGTATTAAATCTCTCCTATCCTATATACTTCATAGTGTATTTTGTTTTGGGAGACTATCCATAAAATAATTATAAACTATGATATTTTTCTAAACTAGTTAATAATCTAACAAGGTCTATTGGGAATAATATGTAGCTTCAAATTCTGAGCTACATCTTACGGTTATATTTTGGAATATATGTCTCTAAAAATTTTAATGTTTAATAGAAATGAAATTTCCCTCCTATATATCTCACCCATAGTTGACATAATGTAACCCATTTTTACGTTACATTGTATGTATACACTATGATAGTCATCAGTGATAATAAACAACTAACTTTCACAGTTGCTTTTGAAAACCTGAAACATTCTGAGAATGCAAAAAGCATAATCTTATACACATTCAGAATTACAGAAGTCAGATACTGTATGGCCTCTGACAGGTGTCTCTGAATCTCTTTGAGTACAGTTGTTATAGATTTGAGGCACCTTGGTTTACTGTGGTTCTACAAGACCATCATTATCTACCATTGGAACTGCTGCAAACTTTTCTCTCTGTCTTTGTTCATCATTGGCTTGAGATTCCATAACTGCAAAGTATTCTGAGATGTTAAAGGTTCTAGTTATGTCTTTCTAAATTTTGA
The DNA here is from genome assembly GCA_036589455.1 of Ateles fusciceps. Lineage (NCBI taxonomy): Eukaryota > Metazoa > Chordata > Mammalia > Primates > Atelidae > Ateles > Ateles fusciceps. The sequence goes on along the minus strand of JAZHEH010003121.1, from coordinate 1,130,603 downwards.
GCTAAATTTCAATAGAGGAAAACAGAGTTAAAGCACTTGTGATTTATTTTCTTACAGTTTTAAATGATCTAAATCTTCAGAGAAATATATTCAAAAAATAGTAAGTATTCCACAAATTTTAGCTAAATCTGAACCTACACATTTAAAGTGATCAGAGCATAAACAAATGAGATATGTAACAATGTAAGGCAACATGAAATTAAAAAGGATAGAGATGAGAGTGAGATTATGATAGAATGGAAAATAATACTGTCTGAAGAAAAGAAATATTGTAACTAAAATGTAAAATACTGTAACTGTCCAGTCCGTATCTGTGGCTGGGCAGCCGCAGCTGCACTTGGGGAGTACAAGGCTCCAGCCTTGCCAATTCAGAAGGAAGCAAGGCTCCCACTGGCTACAGAGTGCACACCCCTACTGCACCTCTCTCACTGAAGCCAGCATGATGTCCATGGCAGCTCTAGACAGGCCACTGCTGCCATCCATTGCATTTTTTAATGTGTTTGAGAGATGGTAGTGTTATTTTCAAGCTAAGTGATATTGGAAAAGGGGATTTCGGACAATGGTAATAAATTTAAATTGGGGAATGTTAAGTTTTAGATGCCTGTGAGACATCTCAGTGAAAATATCCAATAAGCAGTGGAATATAAATTTCTAGAGTTGAAAATCAGGTCTGGATTGGTAGTATTGCAGAGAGTCATCAATAGATGGGACTTGCCTTGGAAATTTCATGCTCACTGTATCAAGGGTATATTGAAGTTCCATCAGAATGCTGCACAAAAACCTAAACTAAAATGATAAGAAAAACATGAGATTCAAATGGTCTCAAACTTTTCTTTTCCTTTTCATTTCTATAAATGATATTACTAAATGTCTAAAGTTAGAATTTCACAGCCATTCTTGATCATGTTTCTTTCAATTCTATTAAATAAAAATATCTCAAATTGTTCAATTTGACTTCTTTTCTCTCACAGATTTAAATCAATGTTTCATCACTTTAACTGCTATTACAGTCTCCTACAGAGTCTCTCATTTACAATTCATTTCCCAAGTACTATTCCCTTTTTATGAGTTTCAAACCTTTTCAACTGACTTTTCTTCTGCCTGAAATACCTTGAAGGAAATTATTCATTGCTTTGTTTACATTCTTTTTCCTTTCTTCTTATACATATTACCCACTTGTCTATCTATCTATAGATATAGACATTTAATTATTTATATTCATTGACCTTTAGAAAGTGTGGCATTTATTATGAAATTACCTGAAGATACTGATTTTTAAGTAGTTTCTACAATAAAAATTTATATCCATAATATGTTTCAACTATTAGTGATGTTTTTTAAATGATACTGTTAGACCTTAATATCTGAAAACTTGTGACTGGTAAAGTAACTAACAGTCACTGTTACTTATTTATCTTTATTAAATAAGGTACTTCTTCATGGAGAGATTATGCAATTAGCATCTTAGCTCAAATGACACATATCCAGTAGTGACATGTGGCACTTAAAATTATACATGCATGTATGTCTAGATTTATATGTTTAGATGTAAAGACATTTATGATTTCATTCTCATTTCTTGGAATCAACAAGGTTTGAAAAGTTTAAAAAGTAGAAATGGCAAGAAAGAATGAAGCTACAAATGTTTAGGGAGATTCTGAAATAACTGCAGCTGTTTAATTTGTTTTAACCAGGAAAGTCAGTAACAACAATAAGACCATTAGAAAACAAAGACTTTTGCAAGGATTTAGTGTTTGTACATATGAAAATGGAGAAGGATATCATTAAAGTATAAATTTCAGCCTATATATTCTACAATAGAATAAAGCTTCCAAAATCTTACTTAGATGTTAATCAAGGTACTTATATGTATGTTTTATGTCTGTTTGAATCCACTGAAATATAACTATACTATAATTATTATCACTGTATACTATTAATTACAATTTATAATAATGTATTAGAAATTTGCCTAAAAATTTATTTGTGTTTTCACACACACAAAAAGTAAATATATGAAGTGATAGATAGGTTGGTTAGTTTGATTATGGAAACCATTTCATAATATATATGTACATTAAAATGTTACATTTATACTTCAAATATTTACAATGTTTATTTGTCAGTTGTAACTTAATAAAGCTGGAAAAATAAATCAATGTAGTAATTAAACTAATTATTATATTACATGCATTATATTTCAATTTTATTTGTCACAACATGTTTAAAAATAGTGTCCAGTAAAACCTTGATTAGGTGATTGCTACACTGCTTTATAGACTTATGTGAAAGTAGAAGTTTAAAAAGTAAAACAAATAAAAATTTCTTTCAGAACACATTTGCAGAACATTGTGCTTACTATGCACTTACATTTGTTTTTAATGAAACCTAAAGAGAATGTGAGTTAAATCATATTGCATTATATGGAAATTTACTCATCCTCAACCATGTTTTGGGGAGAAATTCTGGATTTCATGGACATAGGTTAGGACTATGGAACTTTGGCAGTTTATTTATTTATTTATTTGGAAGTCAGGAAATCAAGGGATAAAGCTGAGAAACATGAGTTTCCCTCAAAAGATGATTTTACATCCATTTTGAAATGTTACACAGTTTTCTGTTTCTCTTATCATATATTTACACCAATGTCATTTATAAATTTATTTAGTTTTAAAAGAAATATTGACGGAACCAATTTTATACCAGGTACAATTCTAATTTTTTAATTTTTATCATAGTAGGTATATATATGCATATATAGTACAGGTGATGTTTTGATACAGTCATACAATGCATAATAATCAAATCAGGATAATTGGGGTATTCATCACTTAAAGCATTTATCATTTATTCATGTTAGGAACATTGTAATTTTTCCCTTTTCACTATTTTGAAACTTATTCTGAATTATTGTTGACTACAGTTACTTTGTTGGTGCTATCAAATACTAGACCTTATTATTTCTAACTACATTTTTGTACCCATTAATCATCCTGCTTTATCTCTCTCTCCTTGCTATCCTTCCTAGCCTCTGGTTAGCTTCATTGTACTCTCAAACTCTATGCCTCCATTGTTTTAATTTGCTGGCACATATAAGTGAGATAATATAAAATTTGTCTTTCTCTGCCAGGCTTATTTCACTTAACAAAGTCCTCCAGTCCCATCCATGCGGTTGCAAATGACATTATTTTATTCTTTTTTATGATTAAATAATATTCTCCTGTGTATTTGTATCATATTTTCTTTATTTGCTCATCTGTTAATGGAAACTTAGGTTGATTCCAAAACTCACCTATTGTGAATAGTGCTACAATAAACATTGGAATGCAGATACCTCTTCAATTTACTGATTTCCTTTCTTTAGGGTATATACCTAGCAGTGAGATTGCTGGATCACATGGTACTCCTATTTTTAGTTTTTTGAGAAGCCTCCTTTCTGCTCCTCCACAGCAGCTGTAATAATTTATGGTCACTAAGAATGTACGAAGTTTCCCCTCTCTCCATATCTCACCAACATTTATTATTGCCTGCCTATTTTATAAAAGCCATCTTAACTGGGATAAGATAATATCTCATTGTAGATTTGATTTGCATTTCTATAATTAATTATATTACACAGTTTTATATACACATTGGTATTTCCATGTCTCCTTCTTAGAAATGGCTATTCACATATTTTGCCCATTTTTAATCAAATTATTTTTTCTTATTGAAGTGTTTGAGTACCTTGCATATTCTAATTATTGAATCCTTGTCAAACAGAAAGTTTGCAAATATTTTCCCTCATTTTGTAGGTTGTCTCATCAACTTATTATCTGTATCCTCTGCTGCAGAGAAGCTTTTTAGCTTGATGAGATCCTATTTATTCATGTTTATATTAGTTGCCTATGCTTTTGAGATATTACTCAAGAAATCTTTATCCAGACCAATGTCCTGGAAAGTTTCTGCACTATTGTTTTACATAGTTTCATAGTTTCAGATTTTAAATTTAAGTCCTTGATCAATTTTTGATTTGATTTTTGTATATGAGAGGTAGGATTCTAGTTTCATTTTCCGCATGTAGATGTCCAGTTTTCTCAGCATCATTTATTAGAGAGACTCTCCTCTCCTACTGCATATTCTCAGCACCTTTGTTGAAAATGAGTTTATTGTAGTTGTATGGATTTATCTTTGGAATCTCTACTCTGTTCCAATGGCCTATGTGTCTTTTTTATGCCAGTACTGTGCTGTTTGGGTTAAAATAGTTTTGTAGTGTAATTTAAAGTTAGGTAATGTGATTCCTCCAGTTTTGTTCTTTTTGTTCAGGATGGCTCCAACTATTCTGGGTCTTTTTGGGTTCCATATGTATTTCAGCATTTGTTTTGTTTTGTTTTGTTTTGTTTTGTTTTTTTGTTTTTTTTTTTTCTGTGAAGAATATCATTGGTGTTTTGACTGTAGATTGCTTTGGGTAGCATGGATATTTTAACAATACTAATTCTTTCAATTCATGAACATAGTATATCTTTGCATTTTTTTATCCTCTTCTTTTTAACAATGTCTTATAGTTTTTATTGTAGAGATATTTTATCTTTTTGATTAAGTTTATTCTTAGGTATTTTATTTGTAGCTTTTATATATTGGATTACTTTTGTAATTTTTTTTGTAGATTTTTTTCTTTGGCATATGGAAATGCTATAAATTTTTGCTTCTTGATTTTGTGTCCTACTGCTTTTCTGAATTTGTTTATCAGTTTGAATAGTTTTGTATAGGAGGCTTGATTTTGCTAGACATTAGATCATATAATCTGCTAAAAAATTTTGATTTCTTTGCTTTCAATTCGGATATCTTTATTTCTTTCTCTTGTCTAATTGCTTTAGTGAGGACATTTAGAAGTATGCAGAATAGTGGAGGAAGTGGACATTCCTGTCTTTTCCCAAGTCTTTCAGTTTTTCCCTATTTAGTATACTAGCTGTGGGTCTGTATAAAGTTTTTATTGTGTTGAGATATATTTCTAATATACACAGTTGTTGAGAATTTTTAACTAGAAGGGATGTTAAATTTTATTAAATGCTTTTTCAGAATCAATAAAAATAGTCATATAGTTTTTGTATTTTATTCTGATGGTTTAATGTACGGTGTTGATTGATTTACATTGGTTCAATTATTATTGCATTCCTTGGATAAATCCCACTTGATTATGATAAAGGATCTTTTTAATGTGTTGTCAAATTTGATTTGCTGCAGTTTATTGAGAATTTTTGCATCTATGTCCATTAGATAGATACACTGGCCTATAATTTTTATTGATGTTGTTTGTGTCTTTGTCTGCTTTTGGTATCAGGATAATACTGGCCTCATAGAATGAGTTTGAAAATATTTTCTCCTCTTAGATTCTTTGGAATGGTTTGAGTGAAATTAGTATTTGTTTGTCTTCAAATGTCTAGTAGAATTTAGCAGTGAAGTCATGGGGTCCTGAACATTTTTTGATGGGAGAAAATTTATGATGACTTTAGTTTTGTCATTTGTTATTGGTCAATTTTAGATTTCATCATGGTTTAATATTGATAGACTGTGTCTCAGAATTTATCCATTTCTTCTAGGCTTTTAAATTTTGGCATATAATTGCTTATCTTTAGTGATCTTTTGAGTTTCTAGGTTATCAGTTGTAATGTCTCCTTTTTAATTTTTAATTTTTAATATTTTTTTATCTTTTCTTAGTCTTGTTAAAGTTTGGGTTATTTTCTTTATTTTCTAAAGAAAAAAACATTTTTCCATAATCTTTTATATTTAAAATTTTGTTTATGTCTGCTCTGATCTCTAATTTTTTGTTTCTACTAATTTTGGTTTGGCTTGCTTTTCCTTGTCTAGTTCTGTAAGACACATTGTTAGGTTATTTATTTGAAGATTTATTCTCTTTTGATGTATGCATTTACTACTATAAACTTTCCTTTTAGTACAGATTTTGCTGTATCCCATAGGTTCTAGTATGTTGTGTTTTTATTACTATTTGTTTCAAAACATTTGTTAGTTTCCATCATAATTCCTTTATTGACCTAGTGACCATTCAGGAACATTTTGTGTACTGTCTGTGCTTCTGTTTAGTTTTCAAAATTCCTCTTGTTACTGATTATTCCATTGTGGTCAAAGAAGACACTTAGTGTAATTTTACCTTTTTAAATATTTTCTATCACCTAATATATAATCTATATTTGAGAGTGATCCATGTACTGAGGAAAAGGATGTATGCTCTGTAGCTGTTGGATGAAATATTCTGTATCTATTAGGTTCATTTGATCTATAATGCATATTAATTCCAATATTTCTTTGTTGATTTTCTGTTTTGATGATCTTTCACTGCAGAAATTAGGGTGTTCAGGTCTCCAGCTAGTATTGTATTAATATCTATCTATATCTTTAATTTTAATATTTGCTTTATGTATCTTTGTGCTCCAGTGTTAAGTGCATATATATTTACAATTGCTATATCTTCTTGATAAGTTGATCACTTTATTATTACAGTGATATAATAATATTGCCCTTTCTAGTCTCTTTTGAGAGTTTTTTATCTGGAAATATCTTTATCTGATAAGAGTATAGTTATTTCTGCTCTTTTGGTTTCCATTGCATGAAATATGTTTTTTCATCTTTTTATCTTAAGTCTATGTGTAGAGTCTTTATAGTTGAAGTGAATGTCTTCTATGCAGCATATTGTTTGATCTTTAAAAATTTATTCAGCCACTTTATCTTTTGATTGGATAATTTAGTTCATTTACATTAAATGTTATTATTAATACCTAAGGATTTATTACTTTCATTTTGCTATAGTTTTCTGGTTATTTTGTGATTATTTGTTTATTTCTGTCTTCTTTTTTGTAAACTTTTTTCCTGGCAGTATATTTTGATTTCTGTCTTTTTAATTTTTGTGTATTTGTTGTATTTTGTTAATCTGAAGTTACCAAAAAAATATTGTTGTATTTTTAAATTTAATTTTTGTGTATTTGTTGTATTTTTTAACATTTTATAACAAAGTAATTTAAATTGATGACAACTCAACTCTGATTATAAAAAGCAAACAACTGAACCAACAAAGAGAAAACTAAAAATCTACACATAGTTCTATTCCTCCTGCTTGTTGATTTTTATTTCCATTTATGTGTTTTTATACTCTCTGTCTCTTAAAAAGTTGTTGTAGTTATTATACTTTATGTTTGTTTTAATTCTTCCCACTCAAGATATGAGTGGTTTACACATCACAATTACAGCATTAAAATATTCTGTATTTTCTAAATATTTACTGCTACCAGTATGTTTCGTATCTTTAGATGGTTTCTTATTGTTCATTAGCATCCTTTTCCTTTAGATTAATGCATTCTCTTTAGCATTCTTTGTAGGACAGGTCTGATGTTAATGAAATTCCTCAGCTTTTATTAGTTTGGGAAAGACTATTTCTCCTTCATATTTGAAATATATATGTTTTTCTAGATATAATATTCTAGAAGAAAAGAGTGTGTTTTTTTGTTTCTTTCATTTAGCAAGTTGAATATGTCATGTCACTCTCTTCTGGCCTATGAAGTTTCCACTGAGGAGGCTGTTGCCAACATACTGGAGCTATTTCATGTGTCGTTTGTTTCTTTTATATTGCTACTTGAAAGTAGCAAGAATTGTTTTGATTTCTGGATATTTTTAAAATAGTGCCAAAATTATGAGCTAACTATGTGAATGTGAGAAGTGAAAAATAAATAAATAAATCAGGAATCAAAATGATATAGTCATTTGGCCAGCACAACTGAAAGTGGCTCTTTGTAAGCAAAATAAGACAGATATATGTTACAATAAAATATTTGGTTTAGTCAATGAGTTATATGTGTAGAGGTGTGAACCTCAAATAAATGAGACAGGTCTGAGTCAATTTAGAAATTTTATTTTGCCAAAGTTAAGGATGCACACATATGACACAGCACCAGGAGGTCCTGACAACATGTGAACAGCTTGATTTTACACATTTTATGGAGACAGGAGACATCAATCAATAGATGTATGATGTACATTGGTTCAGTCTGAAAGGGTAGGACAGCTCAAAACAGGGAGGAAGCTTCCGTGTCATAGGTGGACAAAAGACAAATGTTTGCATTCTTTTGAGTTTCTGATTAGCCTTTCCAAAAGAAGCAATCAAATTTGCATTTATCTCAGTGAGCAGAGGGATGACTTTTGATAGAATGGGAGGCAGGTTTTCCCTAAGCAGTCCCCAATTAAATCTTTCCTTTAGCTTAGTGATTTTAGGGTCCTAAAATTTATTTTCCTTTCACAGAAGTCATTCCATTAAGAAAAATGAAACAAAGATAAGTTAGTGACTGAAGAAGTGGACATTTGAATTTGAAAGTATTGAGATGAGGTGGGTTCTGGAAATGAGAAGATTTAAGAAAATGCTCCCCAAATAGCTGGGCTTAATTTTTGCTAAAACTGAGAAAATAATATGAGGAACAAGATTGGGGTAAAAGATCAGTAGTCCATATATTTTATGTATCCTAAGTTTGAGTAGCCTATGACTCATGTAAGAAGTTATGCTCAGTAATCTATAAAATATAAGAGGTTATCATATATGTGATATTTAAAGCCATTAACCTATATGTTAACAAATGAAGAAATATTGAAAATAATGAAAATAGATGTTTCAAGGACTGGTAGCTGAAGCAATACAAACTTTTGAGGACTAAGAGATGAGCAGAAACCTTCAATGGAGAATGAAAAGGAGAAGTAGAGAGACAAAAAGGAGAGAGTTTTTATCAAAAATTTAAACATTAAAAGTGTTCCACTTGATGAAATGTTGCAACTAAGCTAAGAAATACTAGCATTATACTTTTACTCTTGTTAACAATGTGATGAACAAGGGTGAAAACAGCAGTTTCTAGAAATGGTGGACACAATAGCTAGAAATTATCACATTCAAGAAAAAATGAAAGGGGAGAAACTGGAAGTTAGGAACTGTTAGTGTTTTTCAAAGATACAACATTTTAAAAGGGAATGGAGAACTTAAGTTAGAAAAAGTTTTATTTGTTGTTTCATTTTTGCTGAAAAATGGCTGAATTTCTTGTAGTCTTGTATGGGAATATTTTTTGCTCTGAAGAGGAAGAGTAGCATTAAGAAGTACTAAAGCCATCTATTTTATAAGGTTTGAGAAAATGGTATGTAAGTAGAAGGGTGTGATATGGTTTGGCTCTATGTCCCCACCCAAATCTCATCCTGAATTGTTATCCCTACACATCCTTGTAATTGTAATCCTTATAATCCCCACGTGTCAAGGGCAGAACTGGGTGGAAGTACTTGAATTACCGGAGCAGTTTCTCCTATATTGTTCTCAAGATAATAAGTCTCATGAGACCTGACAGTTTTATAAGCATCTGGCATTTTCCCTACTCGCACTCAGTCCATCCTGCCACCCTGGGAAGAAGAATTTGGTGCCTTCCACCATGCTGGTAAGTTTCCTGAGGCCTCCTCAGCAATGCAGAACTGTGAGTCAGTTAAACCTCTTTCCTTTATAAATTACCTTGTCTCAAGTATTTATTCATAGCAGTGGTGAATGGACTAATACAGGGTGACATCACCTGGGTACCTGAACAGTCCCCATTCATATTAACAGGGGAAGAGGGAAGAAATGAGAGGGAAATTTAAGAAACTATTATTTCAAAAAATGATAGACTAAAAGAATTTTAAAAATATAATAGAAATACCAGGCAGCCCAAAGTACCTACTTGAGGTTAATAGTCATGTTTATAATGTGAAGCTATTAGGTATAATGTTGTCAGCAAAACATGTTCACTTGTACAAATCCTGTAAAGAGCCTGCATTTGTCTTTGAAGTTTTTCCAGCTGAGTTTGACCATGCCCAAGAAGAATGAGCAAGTTGATGGTGCTTATAAGAGTGTGATTATATTGATGAAACTTGGCTCACAAAAAATGAGAATATAATTTGTGTCAGAAAGAAATATTTTCTTTCATTAATGAGTTACATTGCATAAAAGTCATGTGGCTAGAAGAAATAAAATACAAACAAATAAATAACTGGAGAGTTGAACAATAAATTTGAGAGTATGCAGGGGATGCAGTTATTGGAAATAAAGATGTTTATGGAAGTACCCTTCAATAAAAATTTATATGATAATGGAAATGATCATAGAGCCACAATAGCCTACTACCGCATGTGACTATTGACCATCTGATATCTGACTATTGCAACTAAGAAAGAAATTTATTTTAATAAGCTTAATTTATAAAACCTGCCTATAGCTATTGGTCAATATATTTTGCAGTGCAGGTCTAGGAGATGCTCATAAGCATGAATGGTTGAGGAATACTGGAGTAATTACAAAAATAGTGTTAGGGAATGAGCTAGAAGGAGAATGAGCTAGAGATACAAGAGGAATGGCCACAATGAGAATAGATGAGTATTTTCTATAGTGGGTAATGGGTGGTATAGTCTGATGCCATGAAATTCAAATGTATGACATTTTAGGAAGGAAATAGAGAAAAATCTACATTCTAGAGGTGGAAATCAGGTTCAGTGTAACAAGATGTGTGAAAAGAAAATTAATCATTACTTGAGAGGGCTCCATGAGAAGTCATGTTCTCACAAGAGTGCTATGGTTCAATTAGGGTAATAAGGTAAAGAAAGCCTTCAGGGAATAGATTGAACATATGTAAGATATTGTGCTAAAATAATACCCTGAGTTACAGATGGCATGGTAGAATTTGTTTTAATATAGGAGAGGTGGGAGTTGAGTTAAAAATTAGATGAATAAATAAACAAACAAATAAATAAACAAAGTCTTATGGGGGATGAGACTGCAGAAAATGGGGAATGACTGGGATAAAGAGTATAAGATTAATCCTGATTGTCACAGAACAGATAGATTTTGTTGTACCCTCTTGGGTCAGTAAGCATATCAACCTTGTCATTCAACAAATGCTAATTAACCACTGGACATGTGCTGGACTTTATGCATAACTCCAGGCAATAAATGAACAGCACCGAAAATGAACATGGTTCCCATTCTAATTTTCTGCCAAGATACCTCTTAGGGTAACATATTCCACAATCTTATTACCTGCTATATAAACGGATATTTTGTGTGATGGGTATTTTTCTGTTTTTAGGTATTGTTCTCCTGTTGATTATCATCCTTTTTTCTTTGAAAAAGACTAGATGAATCCTTTCACTCTCCCCTTAAATGATCACTTTCTGTTTTATCCATTGAAATCTCAAATCATTTTAATTATTCATTACAAGCCATTATTTGGCTCACTTATAGTCATTTTAAATATCTTAGTGAAACTTTTAGAAAACATAAAGAGCAGATATCATGACCACTTGATAGGTAAAAGCATTGAGGACAATTGAAGTTCACTGAGCCTCTATTCCAGATATTATAATAAAATGTCATCATCAGCAAAACCCTAACATCATTCCAAATGCTAATCTGTCACTTTTACAAAACAGTTAGAAAATGTTTTCTGTTTTGCTTCTAATACAGAACATTCTATTGTCCATTTTGGACACAGAAACAAAATGATCTTATTTGCACAGGAAACTGCAGTCATAATTAAACATCTGTGCTTGAGTGTAAATTTGTGATTCCAAATTTGAACTTGCAATGCCAGTAATTAATTAATTAATACAATAGAAATTTTTCCCCTTTCTTTTCTTACTTGACTTGCCTCTCAACTTGAATTTCTTAAACTTTCCTTGCTGAAACTATTTCTTTAAACTTTTCATGACACCATTCTCCCCAGAGTTTCTCCACATTTTTCTTTTGAATACTTTCTCCTAAAAATTAGTATTCATAGATTATCTTTCCCCTCTCAATCCTAGCTATTCATACTCTCTCCTACTCTTTTAATTATTACATTGATAACTTCAGATCAATATTTATAATTGATCTTTATCTTGAATTTAAAAACTGCCTACTGGATATCTTACCGCAGATCTCTAAAGGCATCTTAGACTTACTGCATCCAAACCTGAGCTCATTGTATTGTCCCCTCCAATCCTCTATATATCCTTTTGTTTGTTACTGTCAATATTAGAACCATGACACATTTAGACCAGAAACCTGGAGTTTCAACTGATTTCCATTTTTCCCCTTTCTCATTATTCCCTCTCAACATAGACATTGGCTTCTCTTACAGTGTACTTACTTTTTTGAATGCCCAGTGTCTGACACCTAGTAATGCTTTAAAATGTCTGCTAAATTTAGCTGAATGATGAAAACTCTTAATAACCAGTGCATTGTGTAACATTTCTCCATGATACTCTAACTTTTCAATGGTCTACAAAGCTTACTCCAGTTTCAAAGAATTTTTAAATATATTTTTTCCAGTCAGTCTTTTTGATATTACTTCAGCTTTTTACCTTTATGATAAATGATGCTTCCACTTATAGCATAATGCCAAACTAAATTCACAAATGGAAAATTGCTTACCAAAATGGATTGGCCTGCTATGATCAATTCACCTAACTCTCATAAAATCATTTTGTTATAGTATAAACAGATAATTTATATATCTTTTGAAAAAAAGAGATAAAATTTAATTTGGTGAAATAGTATTTATTTTGTATTATTGTAATAATAATAAATTGCACTATCTCAGCTTATTTTCATAGTCTCAACCTAACAGCTTTTGTGTTAAAATTTTGGTGAAGGTTCAAAAGTATTTCAAATTTAGTATGATGTTTAAAATTAGACAGTTTTATAGTCATTTATTTGTTTCTGTGTTAGGCACTCACACTTTCCCTTTTTTTAATAACTAATGAAACAAGGAATAACTTAGTTTTCATTAATCTTAATATATTTTAAAATGTTCAGCCAGTGCCTACTCACTTGTCCCTATTCCAGAGAACTAATTCAGCAAAATTTGCTCCCATCTGTACTACCATAGAAAACTTCACCACACTGCACCAGCTCCTTCCTACTCTATTTGCTGAATGTAAACCTTGCACTTTTTAGAAAAGGAATGTCCTATTTATTTATTTATATATTTATTGAGGTGGAGTTTTACTGTTATTGACCAGGTTGGGTGCAATGGCATGATCTTGGCTCACTACAACCTCCACCTCCTGGGTTCAAGTAATTCTCCTGCCTTCAGCCTCCCAAGAGCTGGGATTACAGGCATGCGCCACCATGCTCAACTAATTTTGTATTTTCAGTAGAGACAGGGTTTCACCATGTTGGTCAGACTGGTCTTGAACTCCTGACCTCAGGTTATCCGCCATCCTTGGTCTCCCAAAGTGCTGGAATTACAGGCATGAGCCACTGGGAATGTTCTTTTTTTTGCTCTTTCATTCTCTTTATCATTTGATGGTGTCTTAGTTTATTTTATGCTGCTGTAACAGAATATCACAGACTGAATAATTTATAGTAAATAGAGTTGCTTTTGCTCATAATTCTGGAGGCTGAACAGTTTTAGAGCATGCTGCCAGCAACTTGTGAGGGCCTTCATGCTGTGCCATTCCATAGAGAGGGCAGAAGGGCGAAGAAGCATACATGAGAGATAGATCAAGAATGGACTGAGCTTACTTTTATAACAAATGTACTCTTGAGATAATAGCACAAATCTAGTATGGAGGCAGAGTCATGCCTGACCTAATCTCCTATTAAATGTTTCATCTCTCAACACTGTTGTATGGAGCATTAAATTTATGTGAACACTGGGGACACATCCAAATCATAACAAGATGTGTTTTATTTTTAGTCAAAATCCAATGAGATGGAGTTACACTATTAAAAAAGGCCATCCTTCAGAAAATTTACTGGTTTTTTTTTCTCTTCCCTTGTCTCTGAATTATAGTGATGAAGTAATTCAGGTTAAATTTTTTAGCTCTATTGATGCAAACTTTTGTTTGTGTGGGTTCTTCCAATGTCTAGATTGAAGGAAGCCATGAGAATCAGGTAGCAGTAACCTGCCCGTTAGCCATAAAATAAGCTGTGTTCTCCAGTGAGATTATCAAAATGATGTCTATTAGTTTATCACCATTTGCCTCTCTCCCAAGTCTTATTTAACCCATAGTTAAAAACACAGAAGAGAAAAGCTGTGCAACATATTAAATTTCTGCAATTCTAATACCACTGAATGACAGAATGAAATGTTGGGAAGCAGATTAAAAGAACAGGAAGAACATTTTCTAATGGCTTCTGCCCAATGATCAGAGTACTGTACATGGCCATGAAAATGGATTCAGGATAGCTGCTTAAGACACATATTTTTCAAGTTACACAACCATTTTAATAAGCTTAAAATGTAAGCATTTCCTTTTTCAATATTTTAAGCAGCACATTTTTTTCCATTTATAAACTCTAAGTAACCTTTGCTTTCCTTCTTTTTCTGAAAGCTCAAGTCTAATGGGAGTAAATGATCATAGTGGCATTCAGCATTTCTAAAATATCTCTCTAACACTTCTCCATAAATAGTGACCATTGATGTTTCTATGAATAACTGTATATTAAAAGTAGAAAGACATGCATCCAGTGGAAAATCAGCATTTTACCCAACAACAGCCTCTTTTATAAACTTTATTTTTGTAAATGCTTCTTCATGGAATCTTTGTAATTACATGACCCATGTGTTTATAGTTTATGCTAAGTAATAATCATACAATATTAACTACTTTATACAATGCAACTAAATATCCATATATAAAATACAAAGGCTTATTTCTAAACCTATTATATTATTACCTTGATATCTTTAGATGTAGTAATGTCCCACTTGATTACTTGCAGCAAAATAATTAATAGAGAAGACTCTGTTAGATTGCCTGCCAGGAAATCCAGGTCCAAAAATTTCTAGCTGTTTGACATTGGTTAAGCTCTTTAACCTCCATAATTCTCAGATGTTAAATTTATAAATTGGAAAGAAAGACATTACCTATCTCACTGAGTTATTGTAAGAAAGGCAATAAAACAATCAAAATTGAAGTCAGACACATAGCTTGTGCTTAGTAAATGTTTGCTATTATTTTAGAAATCAGGTTGGGATATAAAGGCTCATAAATTATTCACTTTTATGAGTTCAAAGTGATTCTACAGAAACTAATGCATCTAAAGTGCTGGAAATACAAACAACAACAAAAATTAGATGACTTGCAAATTACAATTCACATATTATTTTTACAACAAGCCACAATCCAAGTTATCATTTAGTATTGTCACTCTAAGCCAAATAACTGCATCAACTGGATTCCAGGCAGGCAGACAAGTATGCCATTGTATCAAGGAAGTCAGCTGCTGATCATCCAACTAGAGTAGAACTTTAAATATTAAGCCAGTTTCAAAAGTAATGCTTTAGTTTATGAAAAGAAATCATATGTGTTTATGATAGGAGAAAATGGAAGCAATGTTGGTGTCCTAAAAGAACTGAAGACTTAGGTTTCCATAAAAATTAAGTATATTAGTAGCAATGATAACCTGATGGTGGTCACAGAATGCTTGTTCCTGAGAAGTAGGAGTGGAGCTCTACTAGACAGAACAGGTCAGATTAACTGTTTTGAGTGCTATGCCAGTAACCAGCCTGAAATTCCCATTAGTGAAGAATTTATGTGCACAGATATGCGATAATATGCATTTAAAACACTTAAATACTTGAATTGAAATATATAATCTGTACTTTTTAAATACATATTTTATTATACTTAAATTAAAATTGTATATTTGGTACATACCTAAACTTTAGTTTAAATAAATAGGGTGCCTATTTTACGTAATTATTGCAAATGTAACAAATGTGTGCATCTTTGATATAGAGGTTCTGGTAGAATGCACTGGCAGGACCTCTCTTTATTTGAATGAAATGGGAAAGTAGACAAGAAGGATATTTTAACATATTACTATATCACAACTACCTATGCAATTATTTTTATCATTTAGAACAAGCTGATTTAAACCAATTATTTAAAATGTCATCTTTGCACACAATAAGTCTGACACCAAAAAAATGACAAGAACCCTAATATGTTAACATATATTTTACAATTTTCATGTTAGAGCACTGGGGTCAATTTGACTCATGCATAGGGATTTAAGTGATATAAATTACATTAACCAAATCATTCCAATAATTTCTAATTTCTTCTTTGCATATTTGTAAATAGATAAATGATAACTAATAGATAAAAATGTAATTCTATGTTGATCTATGTTTGGACACCACTTATATTCACCATTGATTGTAAATATTTGTGAGTAAGTAAAAAGTACCTGGACATGGAAGAGTCAGGATGAATTTCAATCCTATCTCTATCATCTTCTGGTTTCATCCTTGAGTAAGTTATTTTTCTTTCTGATATTTATAAGAAAAAATACTTGCTGGGAACTTATTTTTGCAAGCTCTGTTATAAGCAGTTATTTTAGTATATATTTGATCATTTTATATTCACCATTATGATAACAAGGATATATTAGGTGGAGAAATTTAAGCATATATAACAATAAAATATTGTATGCAAAAACTCTCATAAGTAGCGGAAAGACTTTTTTAATTACCCTATCTGGCTCATTAAAAGAGTCAGAAAACTGAACAGCAGACAAATTAAGCAGGTAGTAAGAAAAGGAGCTGAAATCAGATAATTAAGTATCCAATGAAATGTGAATAATTTTCTTTAATCTTTAGGAGTCTCATGGAAAAATAGGAGTTCTTAGAATTAATAAAATAAAAGGGATAATATGAAAAAGGAAACACCATTATAAAATAGATTTTATGCTTTTCTTTTCATTATTTGATTTTAATAATTTATGACAATATTTCATAATTTATCAATTAATGTTCTGTATCATAGTGTATAAAATTAATAAAGTCTTCAGAATTCAAGACTTTCAAGTAACAAAAAGCTCTTAATTATTTTAAGAGAAATGAAATAGTTCACTTTTTTTGAGAGGATTTAGCATGAAGATTAGTTGAAATTAAAATAATTAAGTTCCAACATATTTTCATTAAAATGTTATGTGCATTTATTTAGCATTTAATTATAAAGTATTTTAAGAATTAATTCTTTATTTAAACAACTTAGCAGATATAATATAAGCATAACAATATGGAGTTAAATTACAGTGGACAAAAAGGAAAGTCATCAGAAGACAATATTTCAGGTGTCACAAACTGTGTAGACAGATTGATCTGAAAAAATTAACATTGTAAGATTTATTGGCTTTCTATTATTCCTTTTATTTTCAGATGATGTGAAAGAATAAAAACTAAATTTTATATAAATTTACCTGAAACAAAAAGTATATTCTTGAACAGTACAGTACATATAGTTCCATATACAAACATATTTTTTTCCTTTCTTGGCTCTCTTTAAAATACAATGTGAAAAATGTGAACTCTTCTCTGTCTGCTAAACATGTATTTTTCATAAAATATCTATTAGAATGAATGTAGAAAATCACACAGAGAATAATTAATTTAGATAGACAATTTTTGAAAGATATAGATTAAGTAAATTGGTGAGAAATGAAAGAGAATGCATGAATAGAGTGTAGATGATGAAGGATGATGATTAAGAACCCCTGAAATTTGTGTATCGAACTCCTCAATGTGTTAAAAAGAAATAAAATATGAAGATTATATCCACTAGGATAGAACATAAGATGGTCCGAGGGTCAAAAATGTAGCACAGTTTGCAGAATGCTTTGCAGTAGCAATGTGAGTGACATAAAATAATAAAATAAATAAAACATTTCTAAACCTCCTGGCCCATTCTTACTGAGGCTTCTAAGAAATTAATCAGCCTTTCCAGATATCCGGGAAAAGAAGTATCCTGGAGTAAAGTCAGAATTAGTATAAGCAGTTAAAGAAATGACCTTGGGAAAAGCAGTGAAATGTTCACAATTTCAGGATGTATTTAAAGTTCCAGATGGCAGAGTGCAGCAGAATGAGAGAAATAGCACAAGAAAAGTGTAAGCAAGAGTAACCACATCATTTATCGGAGGATGATGAACTGAGGGTTTCCATTTTAAGTTGTGGAGTAAGATGGCAGGAATCATGCAGCCTAAATTTGGAAATATATGCCATAACTGGAAGAAAATTCAGATCATGTGACAGAGGCCCCAGGAATATGACAGCCATTGGCCTTCTCAGCCTTTGGCAGCCTTTTCTCAGATGCAAATGGAAAAGCAGTCCCAGAGTGAAAGGAAACATGAGTGATCACCTTCTGAAAGAATGCTAAGGCCATTAAATAAGGAATCATTTTTGCAAATTCTTTGCTGATTGGAACAAAAATTAGCTATTCCCAGAAGGAAGCAGGGTGGAAAGAGTAGGAGTATTGCAGTCATAGCCTGAGGGGTTGGATATTCAGCCAGCACTTATTAGCCATGCAATCTTGGGAACATTATTTAAAACTTCCCCAGTTCAATCCTTATTTCTAAAATGTAGATATAAACCATCATGGCACACGTATACCTGAGTAACAAACCTGCACGTTCTACACATGTATCCCAGAGGTTAAAGAATAATTTTAAAAAGACAACTCATAGTGTTCCTAAGACAAGTAAGTGAGTTAACAATGACAAAACACAGTAGGTTCTCAATAAGTACCAATCCCTACTTTCTCTGCTACGGTACTCTTTGATGATATCCCGTAAGTACCTTCTTCCTGAGCAAAACACCTCTTCATCTTGTAAGCGTATTCAGCTTCCACTCTGCATCCTCTAAAATAAAATCATGCATTATCTCTTAGTGAAGAGATTCCACATTACCTGTCTCTACTATCATGAATGTTTCTCCTGAATGCTGTTGTAGAATGTATCACACTTGATTGCAATTATTTGCTTACAAGCATTCTCACACAAAATAGTGGATTTCTAAGGATTCCGACAATACACCATACATAACTGAAATTTTCAGTTCATCACAAAGTACCCTAGAAATTGTGTATTCTAAAGTATTTAAGTAAATTGAGTGAACCAAGTGTTTTCCAAGTCTCTAATTTTGAATAAAGACACTTGGCTGACTTGTAGAGGACACAATAAAATAAACACTATAACTCAATATGTGGAGAAATCCAGAATATTTGTCCTTGTCATAAATTGCTTGAATGTCTGGAAATTTTGAGGAAAGGCTTTTATCACCAGGTTTGAAAAGCAAGCCCACGTTCACATTAATGGAATTGCTTTCACGAAGCAAAATTACATTGTATATACCTAATCTGATAAAATATGTTTATGTTATTAAAAATCCAACTGAATAGTGTTGAAACTACTATCATTGGCTCTAATAGATGTTTTTAAATCATAGCATGGTCTTATTAATTGATTTTAAACTTTTAAGAAAATAAGACAACTAAAACTCATCAGTTTTGTAATTGAGAGCAAATTTCCATTATTACTTAGCCAACCTGTATGTCACCAATTTTAAACTGTTCGTTTCAAGAAAGAAATATTTTTGAACAAAATGATGCATATTTTATTATAAGGAGTTTGCAAAAAAACACTGTTTGCCTTGTGGTGACTAATTTAGGAGAAATAAAGCAATTAATCTGAAAACACAGTGAGCATCTCAATTGAGTGAAATGACCAATATGCAATAATTGACTCAGCAACATGATTTATATTTAGAAAACTTTCCAGTTTCATCAAAAGAATCACTTCACTAAGAGTTATGTTTTATTCATTCGATGGTGTACCAAAATCCTGATAATTTGGGATACTTAATTGCATTTGTCCACTTACGAACAGCATGTGCAATTGAGCAACTGACAGTCGGTCTTTATTTAAGTTATTTTAGCAAAATGTTTATAGATGTTGTATGAGGATGAGTTGTATTTAAGTACAAGGTTTGGATGGATATTTATATGCCCCCTGAGACTCTGTCTTTGCCCAAACCACAATGAAAAAGGAATAATTTCAAATATCTATATTTTAAGCCCATAATGTTTGACCCAGCAGTAAATTAAAGAAAATTGGTGAATGAATAACTCCAAAATCAGTTTGAGGAACAAAGCTTTCTCAGCATGAAGCATGAAATGTAAAGATCTTTTGCTTCATGAAAGCAGTTCCTTTTTGTGAATGTAGCTTTGCTTTTCTAACATTGTGATAAAAGGCTTTCTTTGAAATTTCCAGACAATCAAGAAATTTGTGACAAGGACAATCATTCTAGATTTCTCCACAATACCCACATTCAAATTAATTGTACTCAATAAAGTAATCCAACACATGATTTGTAAGTCAAGGAACAAAACCAAGCATCAATATAATCACTCATGCTCTCCCCTGAAAAGCATTTGTTTTTCATTATTATTGAAAACATTGTGTTAATTATTCTAAGGTAAGCCTCTTCTAGATGGCTTATTATGTGTTTCTCTAAACCAAATAATCAAATTTCAGAGTTTTAGAAAAATTTTAAAAATCTTGTACAGTTTTATGCCTTTTTGGAAGTTATAAAAATATTATTTTACAAAAATCACAAAGACATGTCACATCCATAGGTATCTGATAATCTCTAGAGTTGCATTTTCCTTTTAGAAAAAAATGCAATTTTACTGCTCAGCAAGTATTCCATGTGCCTTCTCATAAGTATTTCAGTTAGGATGGGATTGGACCAATGAACTGGGTATATAATTCAAGTATGTCACTGTCTGGGAGAAAGAGTTTTTAAGACTTGACTCTTTTTTTTTTAAATTCATCTCATTTATTGTTTTGACAAGATAGAGGCCACATGTTGAGATTGAGCAGATGGAGGCAGCCTACACCACCTAAATCACTGAGTGGAGATCCCTGTGTTAGTCAGGGTTCTTTAGAGGGACAAAACTAATAGGATAGATGTGTATAGGAAGGGGGAACCACTTCTGGTACCAAAATCTATATTTGTAAGGGTTCTCTAGAGGGAGAGAACTAATTAAAAATATATATATATATATATCTTATATATATATATCTTTTATAAAAGATATATATATATAAGATATATATATATATCTTTTCAATTAGTTATATCTATGTTATATATATAAGATATATATATAAGATATATCTTATAAAAGTTATATATATATAAGATACATGTGTGTATATATATATATCTTTTCATATATATATATATATGAAGGTAGTTTATTGAGGAGTATTGACTCACATGATCACATGGTGAAATCCCACAACAGGCTTGTCTGCAAGCTGAGGGGCAAGGAAGCCAGTCTGATTCCCAAAACCTCAAAAGCAGGAAAGAAAACAGTGCAGTCTTCAGTCTGTGGCCCAAGACCCGAGAACCCCTGGCAAATCACTGGTGTTAAGTCGGAGAGTTCAATAGCTGAAGAACTCTGAGTCTAATGTTCAAGAGCAGGAAGCATGCAGCACAGGAGAAAGATGAAGGTTGGAAGACTTAGCAACTCTGCCCTTTCCACCTTATTCTGCCTGCTTTATTCTAGCCACACTGGAAGCTAATTAGATGATGTCCACCCAGATTAAGGGTAGGTCTGCCTCTCCCAGGCTACTGATTCATATGTTAATCTCCTTTGGCAACACTCTCACAGAAACACTCAGGCACCATAGTTTGCATCCTTCAATTCATTAACGTTGGCAATATTAACCATCACAAGTCCCCCCTTGTCAACTTGAACCCATACACATCTCCTGAAATCACACATAATCTTCAAATAAAGACAACAATAAGATTATAATTATGCCTAGTGTAATTCAACTATCCTTCATATAACCAGAAGTGCACTAATTCTTAATCTAAATGCTATTATATAAAGTTAACAACACTTAAATGCTGATATGAAGTCAATAAATCTTACGTCAAATATGGCAGATGGAAGGAGTATAGACTACCTAAATCACTGTTTGGAGATCTTCAACAAATAGCATCTGATTTTTTTCATAAGGAATAGGGAATTTTTATATGTTTTAAGACACTGCATTGTCTGTTGTTATGTTGTTGTGACAGCACAGTTTATTTACTCTTACTAACACACCTAGGGATATCCAAATTTCACTGGAATAATAAAACATAAAACTGCATACCTACTAATTTATGGAACTATTTCATGAAAGTTTGTCTTCTGAATTTAAATCTTATGCTTTTTTACCTGCTCTTAAAGCAGTAGTGGAGTTGTGGACGAGATGTGCTTATACTTCCAAACTTAGAGAGACTAATGATGAAAGAAAGCTGAGTTAATTGATGAAAAGTGGACCAAGAGGATTTGGTAAAGAATAAAGAAAAGGAATATTAAAGGGCTTAGATTTTAAATGAAGGAATACCTTTTATCTAGGCACATATTAAAAGGAGGAATGGTTGAAGATACACACACATGCACACTATATAATATAAGGCCTAAAATTCTGTGAGCTACCTTGACATTTTTGAGTCCTCAAATAACCCTAAAGGACTGACCATGAGTTCCTACATTACCATGAGTAACCTTTCTGATGATAGAGAAACTAGCTTGGTGGAGACTCTTTCCCACCATGCTAGTTTCTCTACCATCAGAACCAGTTGTACCTCAACTAGTCTTTAACGGAATAGATTTTACTTGCTTTCCAACCCATTAAATGTTCCACACAGGGCAATCATACCCCACCTCAGGAACCAGGAAGCACACCAATGTCTTGTTATGACAAAGACTGCCTCCTACAGCTCCTGCTGATTCACTCTAATCCTAACTGCCACCATCTATGTCCCTAAGTGTCATGCAGTGGCCTCCTCCCCAGGTTATGAGCATATATGACTGATAAATGGCTGTCAATCTCATCTGTCCAGTGTGGTTTTTTCTGTGTGTGGCCATCTTATAACATTTAGGACAAAGAAATTCCTCCTTCATCAACATTGTGATGAAGTGATCAGAACACCTAGACACACATGCACACACAAATATATTGGATCAAGTTTACACAGAGTGTAATCAATATATTTAGCAAATGAAGATATCAAGCTTAAGGATCATGAAGACGGGAGGAAAGAGAAATAGATGCTGCAGAAAGCATGAACAAGAGTTAAATAAAGATAAACAAACTGAAAAAAATTACCTAGAAGCTTTTGGGCTGATGCGGAAGTGACTGTTTTCATTAAGTATAATTATTTTGGTAAAAGTAAATTGTCTTATGTGATTCTCCAGCAATACTCAACTGTACTCAGATTAAATAAAATGAATAGTAAGATCTATTAATAGTTGGAGAGTGTTTAAATAGTTATAACAGAAGGACATTTTTTAAACTATTAAGCTTGCCTCAGACACCTGGTAACAAACATTAGAAAACATGTCATTTATTAGGGCTGCAATATAACAAAAAGAAAAGCTTATATTTTTTATGTAGATTGAGAATACACTGAAGGAGATATTATCAACTGTCAGGTAGTTCACATCCTGCCCTGTGTGTTTAAGAAGATAAACACATCCCCTCTAAATTTTGCACTTGCAATGTTAAAAATGTGTTTTTTACATGGACTCTAATGTAAGTTTTCTCAAATTAATTGGTTTCATGGACTTTTGGGTAAATGCATTGTAATTCAAAATAGTAATAGACTTGAGTGCCCTGAAATCAGAAAGCCCAAACAACATTGAAGTTAGAAAAGTTCCAAGATTATAATAACGTTTAGGAAAAATAGATAATATAGTGAACAGAACCACTAACCTTATTTCTAAATGTGAGGACAACATTATAACAAATCATAACTGTATTCATAGCTTATATATCTCTACAGAACATTACATTAATCATCACTCATTTACTCTGTCTGATTGAGCTCCTTCACACAACTCCTGCCTGGGAAACAGATGGACTTATACTTAAATAATTTCTATAGTTGCTATACTTATGTAGTCATGCTGAAGTCATTCTAAGGTTATAAGTTAAACAACCATCTCTAAATCTTTGGGGTATTAAATAGTAATTATAAGTAAGTAATATTTATAAGCAACATGAGGAAGCAAGCTTAAATCATATTTCTGTATTACAATGGGCAAATTCATTCATTTAAGCTTTTGGTTCACATGTATTTATATGGTAATAAAATAATGCCAAAACTTTCAAAACAGAATAAATTTGAGGCATACCTAAGTTAGATGATGGGTTGCATGTTACCACTTATGCCTCTGTAATATCCTTATATTCACACATCTAAAAAACTAACAATAAACTTGTCATGTCAGAACAGCAGCATTACTTAAGTCAAGCATCTTTATGAAGCAGAATTATACTAGGATTTAGATTTCCCATGGGGATTTATGGTAGCAATCATTTAGGTTGAGCACATAGACTGCTTCATAAGTTTCAAGCATCCCACAGTATTCTAATACCACCTATGTAAATCCCACTCTGCAGTATATCAGTGAAATAATTGGAAGAATTCTGGTGTTCTTAAGATGCTTATTAAAATGTTCAAGTGCTCCTGTATACAGGCAGATATCATAATGAAGTTTTATCAGTTCTTGAAGGCATTTCTGGAGGTATTTATAAAGAGCCTTAGATCTTTCTGATGCCATTTACTTGATGCTCTTTGGTTTAAGTTAGAAAATAAAAGCCAATGCAGAAAATACTTGAATACATATTCAAACCTCTTGCTCCACATCTGAGCAAGCTGAGGAGGAAGTCAACATACTCATTCCCTTGGTACAACAAGTTCAAACTGTTGAAAAGTTTCTTTTCCCCCACTGAGACAGGGCTAGGAAAATCTTTTGGGCCCAGGATACTGAACCAACACAAATCCCAGCCCATGCATGCAAAACCCTCATCAACACTATCTCCTAAAGAAAAAAGAAAAATACTTATGTGAATCTTCTCTCCTTGATCTCTCAAATGGTTTTCAAACCCGCTTGGAAGCCTACCCCTGCTTTCCCTAGCAAGCCTCATTTTGTGAGTGATAAACTTTTTCATACCCTCTTGGTGGTTGTGTGATATTATCAGTCTTGACAGCTTTATCAAATTTTGGGATGTGGGGATCTATCCTGACTCCATAGAATCAGCACATCATGAATGAACAAAAACAATGGAAACATTTTTATATTAAGGAAAATGTGCTAGCCAAAATAATTCACTATGACACTGTTCTTTCTCTATTTTCAACACTATTTGTGTCACTTATTTTTCCAAAACAAAGCCAAACTTAGTTTCTTAAGAGGTTTGCTTCTACTTAGAATGTAGAAGTTTCACAAATTGCATGACCATCCCACTGACAAAAGAAAAAATTGAACCTGGATATTCTGTCCCCAAGAAACAAGCCATAGCGCGATTGCTTTTAGGGTAAAGGCAAAAATAAAAAACTTCTTTCCCTCCTCTGAAGTAGGGCTAGGAAAATCTTTTGGACCTGGGATACTGAACCAACACAAAAAGATAGACAACCATTGATTTTGTAATTTTGAACTTTTCTATATTGTCATCAAAGAATTCCATCTGCATAATTTCTAGGTTTTACAATTTACTGAGGGCTTGGTTAGTGTTTTGTGACTGAACAAAATTATGTATTTTCTTTTTTCAAGGTTCATATGTCACTAATTAAGTGAACACTGTTAACTATGTTATGTTAATATGTTATTCTTTGTGTGTGTGTGTGTGTGTGTGTGCGCGTGCAAGAGATGGAATTTTACTCTCGTGGCCCAGGCTAGAGCGCAATGGCACGATTTCAGCTCACTACAATCTCCGCCTACCAGGTTCACGTGATTCTCCTGCCTCAGCCTCCTGAGTAGCTGGGATTACAGGTGCCCACCACCACACCTAGGTAATTTTTGTATTTTTAGTAGAGATGGGGTTTCACTATGTTGGCCAGGATTGTCTCAAACTCCTGTCCTCAGGTGATCCACTTGCCTTGGCCTCCCAAACTGCTGGGATTACAGGCGTGACCCACAGCACCCAGCCAGGTGTGTTCTTTAGATTGTATTCATGTTAACTTATTTGTTCTATCAAGAATCAAGATGGATATTTTAAAATTTTAGTAATGTGTTTCTATTTCCTTTTTAACTTCTTGTCTTTTTTGTCATGTTGTTCAGTGATTTCAAGCGTGTTGCATAGATATCATTGACTATGTCACCCCATTGAAAATTGACCCTCTAATATTGTTACAAAGTAATTTATAATTTACTTTGCATAATAAATAATCTTAACCTAATGAATTTAATCTTGGCATTATGAATAATAATGGTTTATTTAGCTTTGTTTTCTGTTTTTTTAAAAACATTTGTCTGATGTGCTAATCCCGGTCTTTACATTTTCAATATTTTAAAACACTTTAATATAGTTTGTAACCCAAGGAAGATTAATATTCTGTTTTGAGATGCAATAGCATAAACTTGCCTTTAATAGATGAGTTCAGACCGCATATATTCTTTGATACATTCTTATTTTTGCCATAAAGGTTTATTCAAATCTCAGCTTTAAAACCTTTAAAAATCACAAAACATTTATTTCTTTGTCTTTTGTGTGCATGTTTACATGTAATTTGATTGAATGTTGAGTTTGCAATATTTGCTTTTTAGTAGTTAATTTCATGAACTTAATTTAACATGTTACCTTTTAATCCTCTATTTCTTTAGACAGCATTTTTAATCTCTTAAATGAGCACTGATACAACTAGCATAATTCTCCTTTACTATATTCCTACATTTTTTTGCGAAATTACAAATTTAATTGATTATATTGCCTCTCTTATATTTTATTTTACTTTTTTCCAATATAATTGATATGTACAATAAGCAAAATGCCTTTTTTTAACAATATAATTTAGGAAACCATCATATACCACCTCTCACATTCACTTCCCCATCTGTAAATTTTTAAATTAATAGTTTATTATCGCATTAATTGTTTTAACATAAGTTTTGCTATATAACAATGTTATTAATATTCTAGTTCCATTTGATTTGTCTTATTTACTACTATATATTTAAGTTGCTTTTGTGCAACCGCAGCCTCTTTGCCAAAGTGCACCTCTCAACAAAATATTTATTTCAAATGAATTCAGGAGAAAACTACATCATCAACTTATACGTGCAATATGTGAGGAGGATATGCATATATTCATCCTCTTAAATGAATGACACTTTAAATGTATACAGTTTGGGGAGCACTTCCTTTCCTTAAGGACTCTATGTTTCACAACATTGGCTGCTGGAATGAGAAATATCAAGGATTACATTAAGTTCTCTTCATTATATATTGGCTTTGTCTTCAAAAAGGCCCAAGGCATTCTTTCATTATCTTTGAATCCCAAGGTTTTTTTTTTTTTTCTTTAAAGGCAGGACATTTTAATAATTATTTAGTTTTAAATTTTCACTCCTTCAACTGTTATATTCTTTTCTGAAGCAGTTTAGAAAGATTCAAACAGAATCCCTTCCTACTGACTTAAAAAGGGACATTTCTGATCACCAATAAGGTTTATAAGTACAGTGGATTAAAGTACATTATATTTGGTAAACACATAAATTTATAATAATGCTAAAAATAAACACTCCTTGATTACTTTTGAAATACATGGAGAAATCAACTAATTATTTGGAAAACTGAGAAATGATTGAAAAGAATCAACCATTTATCAAGCCTTTCTTTATGGACTTTACCAAGGGTAACACAATAGAAGAGGGGACGTTTTTAATAGAAAAATATTCTATTTCACAATTAAAGAGATAATTTTGCAACACATAATAAATGAATGAGTGTAGACAATAGTCATAAAAGGCTGCTAAGAACACATAAAGGAATAACAAGACATTATATACTTTATGATGGAAATATATAATATTTCCTATGATGTAGTCTTGCCAAAAATCTTAACCTCAGTGATTCTCTGGATATAAATACGAATTTTCAAGAGATACACTAAAAGAAAAATATGCTAAGCCACAACATAGGGAAGCAAATCCAAATCATAGGAAACTTTATGAGAAAAATGACCTTTTTAAAAAATACAGACAGCAACAAAAATTGCAAAGGAAAAAAAGATGGAGGGAAAAGCAAAATATTAAAATCGTCTTTGGGACAAAATAATCCTAACATATGGACCAAAAATAAATTTTATAAAAAAATGTGAGTAATGTGAATATGATAATATTAAGGTATTATTTTTTATTACTGATTCGGGGTGTGGACAACAGTAGCATTGGAGTTATGTGTAAAAGTAGAGTTCTTGTCACCTATACATACAAAACACCTAATTTATAGCTAAAATGATGCAATTTCTGAAATTTGCTTTAAAATAACATGGAAGGGCATATGGGTGGTAGTAGAGGGAAAAGCAGATTTTTTTTGAATTGGTGTTTTTGAAGCATCCCTTTATGATTGGATATAATTTTTCAGTAATCACTTTTCATCAAATTTGATTCAACAGTGCACAGATTTTTTTAAAAAAATGCAAAGTAATAAATATTTCTACTGGAACAGATAAAATCCATGTATAAAGACATACATATGACCCAAGGAAGCAAGCTCTGAGAATCTAATACTACAAGATGATACTAATAGTTTTCTTGGTAAGGCTATTTTCTTACATTACATGAATCAATTGAGTAATAGTTTTAGATGGAAACTGGATAGCTTCCTTTCTTATATTTTCCAAGAAATGCACACACACACACACACACACACACACATACACACACATTTTCATGTGTATATATTTATTTTTCAGTTATTAATACATATTTTTGTTTTCTGTTTAATATCCATTTCATCCAGTATTTTATAAAAATAAAATGGCAAACAGTAGAAAAAATATTTCTAGTAGACTGGAAATAGTTTGATCATAAAATACATTTTCATTTTTCTTGCCAACATCAAAAATTGCAGCAGGCAGAACTTTTCTAGGACAAATTACATTAACAATCCCTGGTGTGCAGATGATAATAGTTTATCACTTAGGTTGTCGGTGTGTTTGCTTTTGGAAATGAAGTAAAAAATCAAGTTGCCTAAGATCCCAAATGTGCTGCACCACCATCAGTGTACTCCCCTGAGCAAGCGGAATGTTTGTTTTGATATCAACCATTTTGGGCTTCTCATTTAAGTGAGTAAATTCCAACTAGATACAAAGTCTCATCTTTAATATTCTCAATGCTGTAAGTTCCCTAGAATTTTGTAAAATAAATAACTGTTGTATGAAGACGTTAAAATCAGCATACTAATGGTATTCTTTTTAAAACATGTCCTTATATATTTAGTGAAAATAATAAAGTTACAATAAAATAAATAGGGCGGAACAAAAATCATGAAAAACAATGAATAAGGAGAGAAATACAAGTGATATTGCTATATATGATTAGAAACACAGTGGGCATACATAAGCCATATGGCCATTGAGATCCTTGATTCACTTTGCCCAATTGCTTGGATGATGGAGCAGAGAAATTTGATTGCTGATTGGGTTATCCAATCTGGTTGCTAGGATGACCTCATAACCAGACCAAACATTTGCACTCCAGTTATTTTGATTACCTCTACGACTCAAATTGCTCATTTTATAAAATCATCCAGTGTTCAGATTTCAACTTAGAAGTGATTGAGGTGATCAGGCACATCAAAATGATCAGAGTACTCAATTTTAGAACATAAAATTGATGAATGAGATGAGAAAGAAAAAGAACTCTTATTCTCAATACCTAAGAACTGATATAACAAGTGAAATTTTGTCTTCATAACATAAATGTTTTCAGCATTGTTCTTCTTTCTAAATTAAAATCCGAACAATCACCTTGAAACTTCCCATAGCTAACCAAATATTGGAGAACTGAGAGAAGTCAGGGAATATCACTTTATGTCACGGCATAGGAAAGAAGACTGAATTATTCATGATAGCTGAGTGACATTATTTAACTGATTGTAATTTGTATTTGTTAAATTGAAATTTGCTCCAAGAAATAATTCACAATTTGTAACAAATATAGTTACTGCTAAACTTCAATTGTCATGGAATATAAAACAGCTTACTAAACACTGCATGTTCTACCACTTCTCTTTTTTGAAAGGCAGTTTAAGTCTTTTACACATTTTTTTTTTCAGAAGAGATACTTATGCAAAGAAGGATATTATTCACAAAAGACTGATTCTTATAGATTCTGGAGATACCAATCTACCTTGAGTATATTTTTATCA
The DNA here is from genome assembly GCA_036589455.1 of Ateles fusciceps. Lineage (NCBI taxonomy): Eukaryota > Metazoa > Chordata > Mammalia > Primates > Atelidae > Ateles > Ateles fusciceps. Next base: position 1,100,569 of record JAZHEH010003121.1, on the reverse strand, counting down.
ACATTCTGAAGTTAAATTACACGCTGTATCCCTGTATGTGTTTAAACCCATCTTAAATTTATAGATCTTTTTCCCCTCTAGTCTGATTTTGGCAGCTTTCCCCATGAAATAGAAAACATGTAGATACAGGCATTTTGATATGCTGATATAATTCAGTTAGTTTTTTAGCTAGACATTTTCTCAGGAGAATTTGTGTGAAATAACTTTACCTTCAACATTGAAAAATATATGCATCTAGTGAAGCACTGTTAAAAGTTAAGAAAAATATTCTGTGTTAAATATCTTAGAGTATTTAATCATCATTTTGGAGATTTGTGTTTAATGTCAAAAAAATAATTATTTTACTTGTGTAATTTTTATTCAAAAATTAACCAATAAACTGAAGCACAGAATATCTTGCTTTCTGTCAAAAAGAACACTTACTCTATGCATTCTCCCTGGAATTTCTTCATCCATTTCTTATAATCAAATGACAAGAAGATATTTGTGTTCTCAGGCAAGCACAAAGTGTACTTTATCAACATTTTCATCCTTTTGGGAGAACAGAAAATAAGCATTTAGACCTCAGCAAGCCCCCAGGCTCCATGTGGGAAAAAAGAACACCATAAAAGACAGACTAAGAGTGAATGCACAAATCCCTAGGTTATTGGTTTCCTGTTATTGAAACCTCAATATACTGGGCCTTCTGTCTTGACAGATGGTTCTTACTCAAAATTACAGCTAATATGGGGGAGTCACTATCTCAGTTTAGAATTTAGAAACTGTTTTAGTTTATAGACCTGTCATTATCTTGGGTCTTATATAAAGATGGTGACTTAGTCTGGTTTTGCTGCTACAACAGAATATCTAAGACTGGGTAATACATATTAAACAGAAATTTATTGGCTTACCATTGTGAAGGTTGGATACTTCAAGGTGCCCGCATATTGGTTTTCTCTGCTTTCAGGATGGCACCTTGCACACTACATCCTCTGGATGGGAGGGGAAACACTGGATCCTCACATAGCAGGAAGTCAGAAAGGCCAAGAGAGACAGCTCATTCCCCAAAGCCTTTTTATTAAGTCATTAAACTCACTGATGGACGTAGACCCCTAAACGCCTAATCATCGTTTAAAGACCCAACCTCTCGCTTCTGTTATAATGGTAATGGAGTCTCAGCATGAGTTTTGGTGGGGGATAAACATTAATACCATAACAGATGTTTATAAATAGTGGGGACGAATAGGCAAAACTTATATAGTCCTACGTACATAGAATATTTTAAGCTGATTGTCCCAAGAAGGTAGCATGACCCTTCGCCAGGGGCAAGGTCAAGGCAATTTTCAGAGAGGACTGATGTTACAGACTTATAGCCATAGCCAACTTCAGCAGCTGGAGGAATATTTATTCAATCTAAAAAGGAGATCTGGGTTTAGCAACATACAATGTTTTAGAATGAAACTTAATATTCATAAACACCTGTTCACTTATGCCTAAACTGGAGAAAATATTACTATAAGCTTGTCTAAGCTATAAAGATGTGTGCTACAGGATGTGTGTGGGTGGGTAGGAGGTGTAGGGTAAATAAGGGAAACATCTGATTGATTTAAATAGAGTTGAACTCCATAAAACTTTAAAATTGACAGCTAATCATACTGAGAAATGAAATCAGCTCTTGAAATATTTGAAAATAAATGTAAAGATTTAAAGATTCAAGCAATTTTTATATTTCTAATTGAATGAGCAAAAGGAAATGTTTACCTATAAAATGTAAAAAGAGATGGCTATCTATTACCTTGAGCATAGAGTTTAAGTTCTTTTGATGCATTCACAGTGGTGGATACTTTATATATTAACTTATTTGTCCTTAAGCTTTTTTTTTAAGCTGAAAAAAAATCTTTTAAATGAATAAACTTGAAAAGTAAATCCCTGATGCAGGAAAGATATAGACAGTAGCCACCTGTGTAAGGAAGACTACTGATCCTAGCAAATCAGTTGTCTCTTCATTCTTGAAAACATCTAATAAGGTATTGCTGTGTTTCCCCAGAGTTCTAAGGAGAGTCCTATTGAATCCATCTAAAATATATATTAAATGTATTAAGCTTGCTTATCTGTACCACTCCAAAGAGACTACAATTGGCTCCCTAAACTTACCTTTTAAAAAACTTTTCAAATGACATTTTTTTTCATTCTTAATATCCTAAAATTCATTTACCATAACTCAGCCAAGGGAGTCTTTTAAAGATATAAATTAGATGTTTTAATTTTTTGCCTGATTTTGGCCAATTTTTATCCTTGACTTCCAGAACAAGGTTTAGTATACAGTAAATAATAAATACTTGTGGAATATAATAATATTCTGCTGAGTAACACTCTTTAAAAGTTTTCTATCATATTTAGGCTAAAACATTATGTAATTTCTATAATTTTCAATGTGGTAAGTGATCTGCCTATTTCTTCATCATTGCCTTGCATCACTCCTAACCCTACTGAGTTTATTCATTCTAGCCATAAGATCTAAATTTTAGCAGTTTTCTCTTCATAGAACATTATGCTCTTCCTTGCCCACCGTACCATCCAGATCATTGCACAGCTAATCTCTTTTCCATTGTGTTTTAAATTAAAGGCATCTCCTCACAAAAATTTTTCAGTGCCACCCAAATAAAGTAGACTTCCAGTTACTTCATACCAGTCTATTATTTATTTTTCATTATGATGCTTATAATGATTTTATTGCATGTATATTGCTCATTGTTATAGTGATGTAAACCCTAAAAGAAGTCAGATCACTAGCTTTATTTATATTGTATATCCAGTTTCATATATACCCACGAACATGTGCACATACACATCATATTATATCATGGCATCCTTACTTAATTGCAAGTCACGAGCAGTCTGTTGCACTAATTATGGGAGATTTGTGAATGTCTTCCTTGTTATTCTAGCTTCCCAAAATGCAGATAGATAGAACAATATATTTGCCTAACTCATATGAATACAATAAAAATTAACTGCATTAAATAATAGCAATCACATCATGTACAAAAAAAGAAAAAATCACATGAAGATACCAACAATGTCCTTGTTCTTAGGGGTACCAATTAAGTAGATATCACAACTGAGAAGCTGAATAGTATATTCTCTTCAAATAGACTATATACTGCAAACCTAATCTCCATTTTGCTTGTATAATTGTTTGCATAAATAAAAAGGGAGGAGGAGAAAAAACATATCCACAGTCAACATCATTTTTAGTCTTATTATTTTATTTTCTAAATGAGCAAATCTCAAAGAAGAGACTGAATGGTTATGGGATTCACAGATAAAAGAAGCCTGTGTTTATTTGTTTGTTTGTTTTTGTATGTTAGTTTAAGTTCCTGGTAGATTCTGGATATGAGACCTTTGTCAGATAGATAGATTGCAAAATTTTTCTCCTATTCTGTAGGTTGTCTGTGTACTCTGATGATAGTTTATTTTGCTCCACTAAAAAGAGGACAAAGAACCTGAACAGACACTTCTCAAAAGAAGACATTTATGTGATCAAGAAACATATTTAAACAAGCTCAACATCACTGATCATTAGAAAAATGCAAATCAAAACCACAATAAGATACCATCTCACACCAGTCAAAATGGCGATTATTAAAAAGTCCAGAAACAACAGATCCTGGCTAGCCTGTGGAGTAATAGGAAGACTTTTACACTGTTGGTGGAATGTAAATTGGTTCCACCATTGTGGAAGATAGTGTGGTGATTCTTCAAAGACCTAGAACCAGAAATACCATTACTGGGTATATGCCCAACGGAATACACATTTTTCTATTATAAAGATACATATGCATGTATCTGTATAGTAACACATGAAATCAACCCAAATGCCTATCAATGGTAAACTGGATAAAGAAAATATGGTATATATACACCATGGAATACTATGCAGCCATAAAAAGGAATGAGATCATGTTCTTTGCAGGGACATGAATAGAGCTGGAAGATGTTATCCTCAGCAAACTAGCACAGGGAAAGAAAACCAAACACTGCATGTTATCACTTATAAGTGGGACCTGAACAATGAGAACACATGGACAGAGAGAGGTGCATAACACACATTGGGTCCTGTCAGTGGGGCATGGGGATGGAGAGCATCAGGATAAATAGCTAATGCATGTGGGGTTTAATATCTAGGTGAACAGTTGGTAGCTGCAGCAAATCACTATGGCACATGTTTACCTATGTGACAAACCTGCATGTCCTGCATATGTATTCCAGAACTTATAATTAAATTAAAAATTTTTAAAAAAACTATGTTGGGAATAGGGCACAGGTATTTCTATTCCTATATTTTGGTGTTCCATTCACTGCTCTCTTCCCTATACCCCACCATAGTAGAATGAGCAAATGATGTGCTGTCTTAGTTCAAAGAAATAAAAAATCATGCATTTTATGATCTTGGGAATTTTCTTATTCTAGTGCATTAAGCATTAAGCAAAATAACAAGATGATGTCTGGAGATCAAATGTTAGCTACAAAGATTTTCAAGTAAAAATATGTAATATTAAAACTATTTGGAAAATCACCATTCATTTTATAGCCACTTTCTATATGACATAATATTCTTAATATGTAAATTATTCACTCTCAGCTCTTACCTATGAAGCAAGTCACATCCTTGCCAGCTCAGGATATACTAGATGAATTTTTTAAATATTGCATACATTTAAAATGTTCTAAACAAAAGATATAAATTCAACAATGATGAGCTTTATTATTTCACCAAAATACTTTTCATGTTATTTAGAGAGATTGCCTATGTGTTGACCTCAATACAACTGTGATTATATTTTTGTCCTGTTCTATCTAAAAAGCTTCCTTACCTTTTCACTTCAATGCTATTTTGATAGTTTGAGCCTGGTATTAAATCAATCCTTAAGAATATTTTTTCTGTTATTGTCTAGACTAATTTTTCTGTAGTATAAAATTCACCATAGAAATTCTGCTGTAGCAGAAACAGCACTGGGACGAAACAAGAAAAATATGGTTTGATATTTGCTTCTTAATTTTCTAGTTGTAAAATTACCCCAAACAATTTAATTTTTAAAATATATTTTGAAATTATTTCAAAGTTACAGAAACTTGCAATTATAGTTCAGAGTGCTATTCCTGGATTTCCAAATTTCTCAATTTCTAAACACACAAAAATGTTTATGATTATATGAATATAGGTATATATAATCATGTATCACACATGTATATCATATATACTATGTGTGTGCATATATATGTTTATATATTCACATTTTCTTCTGGACCATTTGAGAATATAGTGCATATAGTAGTATACCTCTTTATGCCATAATATTTCACTGGCTATTTCTTAGGAACATGGTTATTGTCTGTCAGGGTTTTCCATAGAAACGAAACCAAGGAAATTATATAAGTATATAATTTGTTGCAAGAAATTGGCTCATGCAGTCATGGAGGCTAACTACTCCCACAACGTTCCATATATAAGCTGAAGACCCAGGAAAGCCAGTGGTGTACTTTTGAGAACCAGAGGGCTGTTGATATCAGCCTCCTACCAGGACAGGAGAAGACTAATGTGTCGGCTTAAGTGATCAGGCAGAAAGAATAAATTCTCCCTTCCTCTCCTTTTTGTTTTTCTATTTAGGCTCTCAAAGAATTGGACATTGCCCACCAACTTTGGGGGAGAAAAATCTGCTTTACTTAGTTCACAGCTTCAAATGCTAATCTCACCCAGAAACACCCACACAGATGCACTCAGAAATAATTTTTAATCTGGGTATACAGTGTCCTGGTCAAGTTGACATACAGATTAACCATCATAAGTTCATGCTTTGTCTTGTCAACTTGGCACTTACACAAATCTCCTTAAATCACAAGGACTCTCTAAATAAAGACAACATTTAAGTCACAGCTCTGCCTAACATAATACATCTATCCTGCACAAAACCAAAAATGTATTAACCTAGAAGAGGAAGTAAAATTTTTGAGTGATGTTTCATTTTCTCCTTGATATACCACAATTTAAATAATATGATGTAAAATAAACAATACGTAAATACAATGATATGTCAATATATCTTATGTGGTAAGATAATAATAAGAAAAATAGACACATAACAAATGTAATCATAACAAAATAAGTAGAAAATAATAATTACAGTTGTCATTTCTGAAACTGGTCACATAGCAGCTGCTATTAATAACTACCTTCTTCCACTCTCCATTCTGGGTTCCTTTTGTCTTCAGTAAGCACCTCAGCTGGAGCTGGTTGTGGTTCTTGACTTGGCAGGGTGATGCAAACCTCCATGACTAAAGGGCTTGGCTACTCATGGGCTCACCTGTACTGAGTTGTTGTTTTCTGTTGACCTAAATCATAGGGAAGGATAATACTAAGAGAAGCCCTAAGGGGTCAGTTACATTCCAAACATACTTTTTCTTACCTCTGTTGTGGTAAGCAGTCCAATTTTCCCCTTAGTAGTTGGGGACAATCACCCCAGTCAGCACAGCAACTCCCTTCTTTGCTTGTTGATTCAGAGAGGTCCATATGACTTTCCATGTCAAATAAGTTATTATTGTGTCTCCTTATTGTATATGTATATGTACATATATGTATATGTATATATATAAATATATATAAAACTTTGTATATATGTAAAACTTTGTGTATATATATACACATATATATGTATGCATGTATGTATATATGTATGTGTATATATATAAAAACAGGACCCTGCTTCATTATCAGCATGTTGATTCATTTGCTCTACCCTACAAAACACACCTATCATGTCAAAATAGATATGCCCTTATTACCACAACAAATACACCTAGTTCAAAATTTGTAGCTTTTTTAAACTGAAGATCTTAGTCAAAGTGTTGTTCAAGTGGCTTTTTAATGTTATATTATTATTAGCTAAAGTTCACAGTTTATTATTTATTATTGTTATCTCATGTCCTTTTACTCTTCCAGAATCTCATTAAGAAAATCAACCACATTATATTTAGTTGTCACATCTCCTTAAGTGCCTCTTAGCTGTGAAAGTTTTTCAGATTTTGCTTGTTTTTAAGACCTTGAGAGTTTTGAGAAATACCAGTCAGATATTTTGTAGAATGTCCATGAATTGAGATTTGTCTGATATTTTTCTTATGATTAGACTAGGGTTATGTGTTTTGGGAGAAGAACACAGACGATAGTAACATTTTTATCACATCACATTAACAATGCATACTATTGTTACAGCAGGTACTTAGTCAGACATGAGCAGGGCAGGAGAGCCCCTCCCTCCAACCAGGAATGTCAGGTGACCATCTGTTGATGGTAAGGCAGTCGTTAAGCTGTCTCTCTAAAATACTTACTGGTCACATCTGGTGCAAGGGAAAGGAAGTCTCCCAATAGATGGAAACATCTCAAATTGGTGATCAGCAGTTTCTAGATGAGATCTTAGGAGCTGAGTGAGTGGACTCAATGTATACTAAAATGTAAAATGGTCTTAACTATAGAGTTTAATTGGTATATGATCTTCCCTTAGGAACACTCTCTTGGTAAGGGAAGATTGCCTCAACAGAACGTGTGTACAACTCCAGCAAACACATTGTGCATGCACCCCTATCAAGTGCCGGCAGGCCATTGTGTACAGGGACTGCCCACCCCAAAGGAACAATCGAGAGAAAAAGAACACAACCTCCCTGGAAGCATGCCAATGCATAAAACCCCAGGTCAAAGGTCAAACAGTGCATTTGAATATCTCAAGTCGCCTGTGTGGCCCTCTTCCAAGTGCATTTTACTTCGTTTTGGTCCTACTCTAACACTTTTAAACAAAATTTCATGCCTGCTCTGAAAGTTGCCTCAGTATCTCCTTCTGCCCTTATACCCCTCAGTTAAAATTTTCTGAGTAGGCAAAAATTCAGGCTGCTATAGACTGCTACATATTTACTACTGGTAACACTATCAACATGATTTATATTTTATTATGTTAAACTTGGTCACTGGCTGAGATATTTCTAGATTTCTCCACAAAGTTATCCGTCCCCTTCTATGGTATACTCATTGAAAAAAATTAATATGTACAAACCCATTCTTAAGAAGGGAAGAACTATGCTCCTTCTACTTGAGAGTAGAGTATCTATGTAAATTATTTGAGATTATTCTGCACATGTGGCTTTTTTTTGCTGAAGTTATGAATTTATTCAATTATTTAATCAGTGTGGACTATTAAATATTTAATGTATCTTTTAGCTTATAATCCAATATTACTTTAATTTTCTTGCTCCAATTGTTCCAGGTGTGGCTATTGGAAGCTCTTTCAGTTGATTCTTGTGTCCCTTGTACATACACACATCAGTGTAAAATGTAAAAGTTGTTATTGTTGCTGTTCTCTCTCTCTCTCTCCCTCACACACACACACACACACACACACACACACACACACACACACACATTCTGGTACTACAGCATGTCCCAGACTCCTCTCATATTTCCTAACCCAGTCCTACAAGAAGCCATTTTTCTAAAGAACTTTGGTTTCTTTTATTGAAAAAATATGATATTAGAAACCAAAATCTATGCCAGTTATGATCATTGCTACAGAGATATCACTGCTTCTAAGATCTTTCATATGTGTATTTGCAGGTTTCAGTGTAACATAAGTTGTCTAGAGGGGGTCAAACTGACATGTTTGGGGAGGCTTATGACGTTTACTAGCAAAGGGGAAGATATTATGGATCAATGAACTTTTAGGAAAGAAGGGGATATATCTCCTCTATTGAGATGAGGAAAAAGTGAAAGTGATAGTGTAGATTAACATAGAGGATGAGTGGTCAATGTTTAGTAATTTCAACAATTTTTATTTATATATATATATATATATATACCTATATATATGCACTTTCTATGTAATTATGCATACTAAGGTGAAAAATTAAACCTTAAATATGTCCAAGTTCTGGGAGTTACCCCAGAGCCTATGAATATTGCATTATATGAAAAGAAAGAAACTTTCCAAATGTGATGAAATTAAAGATCTTTACAGGAAGAGATAATCCTTGATTACACATCTGGGCTCCATGTAATAACAACACTATTTATAAGGTGGATGCAGGAGGAGTAAGAGTCAGAAGAGAAACAGATATGATAATGGAAGTACACACTGTAGTGCTACACTTCGAAGTTGAAGAAAGAGGCCACTAGACAGGAAACACAGGCAAGAAGGCAAAGAAGGTGAAGGTGAAGAAAGCAAGGAAACCAAGTATGCCCTCAGAGCCTCCAGAAAACCAGCCCTACCAATACCTTGAATTTAGCTTCATGATTTTGGACTTCTGATCCCTGAGTTGTAAGAAAATAGATATAAATAGTATTAAGCCACAGTGAAATTGCTTTGTCACATTCTGCAATATATTTTTGGATTTCTTGACCTCCTAAATTATTATTTAACAAATTTTCATACCTAGTTTTTACCATTTGTGCTCTAAAGTTCTATGTGTTTGGAGAAATGCATCATATCATGTATCCACAATTAAAGCACCATACTGTATAGTTTTAACACTGTAAGAAATCCTCTGTATTTCACAGTTAACCTTCCCCTTACCCCTAACTTCAGGAAATCTCTAATTATTTCACTGTTGTTAGAGTTTTGCCTTTCCAGAATGTCGTATAATTTGAATCATACAATATGTAGTATTTTCAAAAATAATTCTTTCACTTAGCAATATGCTTTTAAGATTTATCCATATCTTTTTATGTATAATAGTTCTTATTGCCAAGCAGTATTTTGTTGTATAAATGTATCAGTATTTTTATTCATTCATTTGTTAAAAGATATCATGGTTGTTTTTAGTTTTTCTGACAAATATGAATAAATTTTCTATAAATATGTACACTCAAGTTTTTGTGTGACGTAAGTTACCTAGAGAGGTCAAACTGACAAATGAAGACTCTTATATTTGGAGAGGCTTATAAAGAAAGAAAGCACAAAGAAAAAGATATCATAGGTCAATGAGAGGCTGGGAAGGTAGGGGGCATATTTTTGTGATGGTTAATACTGAATGTCAATTTGATTGGATCGAAGGATGCAAAGTATTGATCCTGGGTGTGTCTGTGAGGGTTTTGCCAAAGGAGATTAACATTTGAGTCAGTGGGCTGAGAAAGCAGACCCACCCTTAAACTGGGCGAGAACCATCTAACGAGCTGCTGGCATGTCTAGAATATAAAGCAGACAGAAAAAAAGTGTCAAAAGACTAGACTGGCCTAGCCTACCAGCCTACATCTTTCTCCTGTGCTGGATGCTTGTTGCTCTTGAATATGAGACTCCAAGTTCTTTAGTTTTGGGACCTAGACTGACTTCTCATGTTGCAGATGGCCTATTGTGGGACCTGTAATCATGTAATCATGTGTTAATATTAAATAAACTCCACACACACACACACACACATATATGTGTGTGTGTGTGTATATATATATATACTTTATAAGCCTCTCCCAATATAAGATTCTTCATTTGCCAGTTTGACCTCTCTAGATAACTTACATCACACAAAAACTTGAGTGTACATATTTATAGAAAATTTATTCATAATTGTCAGAAAAACTAAAAACAACCATGATATCTTTTAACAAATGAATGAATAAAATATATATATGTGTGTATATATATATATATATATAACACATATATATATATCTTATTAATTAGTTCTGTCCCTCTAAAGAACCCTGACTAAAACAGATTTTGGTGCCAGGAGTGTTTCTAGAGGAACAGAGTATTATGGATGGAGTTATTTCATTGGTTTTGGGGTTTCTGGAGTTGGGCTGCTTAATATGATAAACCCAAAAATGCTAAGGACTCTATTTCTGATACTGTGAGGAACACTCATAGTCCTTGGTGTGAACTATTTAAAGAGTTATGCAAAATAAATGCATTTGACATTCCTGATTTATCACTTGTGAGAGTCAAGGAGTTTAGTTACTCTATGTAACACCTTCAAACATATGTGGAGGACCAAGGAACATGAAGGTGGTTGATTGCTCCTAAGTTCAGTGAACAAAGTGATTAAAGAAAATGATAAACTCAGGGATTCTAACTCCTGCTTTAGAAGAAGATAATTAACCATGAATTCTGCTAAGGCTGCCCTGAGTGAGTATCTTATCTCCTTTAGAGAAAGAGCTGAAATTGTGGAAAAACAGGCACAAGTTGTATCATGCAAATGGTGGACATGCAATGAAAGGTTCATGCACAGCCTCATCAGGTGTCTACTGTTAAAGTGAGGGCATTGATTGGATATGAATGGGACCCTGAAACTTGAAATGGGAACATGTGGGAGGACCCTAATGAAAATGGGGACACTGAATTTGTAAACTCTGATGAACCTTTTTTGCCAGAAAAAAAAAACAGCTTTCCCATCCCCTATAGAGCCAACATCTCCTCCCCAACCCCGTCACTTTTTTACCTTTGTCTGAGGAGATAAACCCTGCACCATCTGAAGCAACAGTGATGGCCTCCCTTGAGGCAGTTGCCAAGCAAAATGATTTTGATTCTTCTCAGGAGCTACCCCTGACCCTCCTGTTTTCTTCTAGACCTATAACTAAACTCCTGGTGGGCCCCTAGAGGTGAGGTTGAGAGGGTGAACCATTAGGAGGTACACTACAAACAAAAAGAACTTGAGTTTTCTAATTTATATGAGTAGAAATCTGGAGAACAGGCATGGGGATGGATTTTAAGGGTGTGGGATAATGGTGGAAGAAACATAAAGTTGTATGAAACTGAATTTATTGATTTGGGCCCACTACATAGGGAGTCTTCATTTATTTGTGCAGCTGAAAGAGTTAAAAAAGTTTCTAATACTTTATTTGCTTGGTTCACTGAAAGATGGATTAAAAGATAGCCCACAGTGAGTGGGCTAGAAATGCCTGATCTCCCTTGGTTTTATGAAGAAGAAGAGATCAAAAGGCTTAGAGAGATTGGGATGGTGGAGTGGATTAGTTACTTTAGACCTGCTAATCCCAGCTGGGAGGGTGCAGAGGATATGTCTTTGGCCAATGCCTTGATGAATAAATTTGTGAGTATAGCACCTGCATCTTTGAAGAGCCTTGTAATTTTTCTTCTCTGTATGTCAGATCTAACAGTGGAAACCGAAGTCACTTAATTACAGAATGGGAATAATTGGATCCTGAGGTTGCAGGAGCCAAATGGCAGCACTCAACTGTCAAAGACATGGTAGGCTCAGCTATCATAATGGACAACAGAGGCAAAGCAGGAATCGGAGTATTCTGAGTCATGTAGAGCTCTGGCTTTGGCTAAATTAATCACGGTGTTCTTAGCAGTGAAATGGACAGGAAACCCACTGCATTCCTACTTAATTTTTATAAACAAAATTTTCCAATTAAATGGACAAAAGACTAATTTCATTTATAAAGACAGAGAATCATGGCCCCTCAATCAATTTCCAGAGTTGAGCCAGTTTACAGACCTAAAACCCCTTGAACAGAGGGGAAGCCAGGTTCCCTTAAGGAAGGACCCCACTATATTACCTACAATTTATGATGTTAATCTTTCTCTTATCCTTCCCCAAGGAGACCTCCAGCCTTTTGCCAAGATAATATACAGTGGAAAAGGGGAAGTGAGCGGAAATTTAGGGGACTACTCATCATTGGCCCTGGGCTGACATTGATGCCAGAGACCCAAAACATTATTGTGATCCTTCAGTTAAAGTGGGAGGTAAGGTAATTAATGGAATTTTAGCTCAGGTCTGACTTGTAGTGGGTCCCTGGGCTCATTCTGTGGTCATTTCCCCCAGTGCAGAATGCACAATTGGCGTAGACATACTTAGCAGCTGGCAGAACCGACACACTGGCTTCCTGATTAGTGGGATAAAGGCTATGATGGTAGGAAAGGCCAAATGGAAGCCATTAGAGCTCCCTGCATCTAGAACAATAGTAAATCAAGGACAATATTGAATCCCCGGAGGGTTTGCAGAGATTAGCGCCACCATCAAGGACTAGAAAGACTAGGGGTGGTGATTCCCACCACATTCCCATTCTAGTCTCCCATTTGACCTGTGCAGAAGGCAGATGGATCTTGAAGAAGGACAGTGGATTATTGTAAGCTTAACCAAGTGGTGACTCCAGTTGCAGCTGGTGTACCAGATGTGCTTTCATTGCTTGAGCGAATTAACACATCTCCTGATATCTGGTATGCAGCCATTGACTTGGCAAATGTCTTTTTCTCCTTTCCTGTTCACAAGGCCCACGAGAAGCAATTTGCCTTCAGCTGGAAAGGCCAGCAATATACCTTTACTGTCCTACCTCTGGGATATATCCACTCTCTGGCTTTGTATCATAATCTTATTTGGAGAGAACTTAATCACTTTTTCTTCCTCAATATTACATTGATGACATTATGCTGATTTGATCCAGTGAGCAAGGCATAGCAAACATACTGGACTTACTGGGGACACATAAGAGGATTGGAAATACATCTGACTAAAATTCAGGGACCTTCTACCTCAGTAAAATTTCAAGGGATTCAGTGGTGTGGGTCCTCTTGAGAGAGTCCTTCTAATTTGAAGGATACCTTGCTGCGTTTGGCTTCTCCTACAACCAAGAAAAAGGCACAACACCTAGTAGCCTATTTGGATTTTGGAGGCAACATATTCTTCATTTAGGTGTGTTACTCTAGCCCATTTATCAAGAGACCCAAAAGGCTACCAGTTTTTAATGGGGTCCAGAGTGGAAGAAGTGTCTGCAACAGATCCAGGCTGCTGCAACAGGTCCAGGTAAACTGCTCTGCCACTTTGGACATATGACCCAGCAGGTTCAATGGTGCTTGAGGTGTCAGTAGTAGATAGGGATGCTGTTCGTAGCCTTTGGAAAGCCCCTACAGATGAATCACAGTGGAGGCCTCTAGGATTTCAGAGCAAGGCCCTGCCATCTTCTACAGATAACTACTCTTCTTTTGAGAGACAGTTCTTGGCCTGTCACTGAGCTTTGGTGGAAACTAAACGTTTGACTATGGGTCATCAAGTCACCATGCTACCTGAACTGCCTATCATAAACTGGGTGTTTCCTTATCTATCTAGCCATGAAGTGAGACATGCACAGCAGTATTGCATCATCAAATGGAAGTGGTATATATGTAACTGAGCTCAAGCAGGTCCTGAAGACACAAGTAAGTTAAATGATGAAGTGGCCCAAATGCTCATGGTATCCATTCCTGTCACCCTGTCTTCTCTCTCCAAGCCTGCACTGATGGTCTAATGGGAAGTTCCCTATGATCAGCTGACAAAGGAAGAGAAGACTAGTGCCTGGTTTACAGATGGCTCTGCATGACATACAGGCACCACCTGAGAGTGAACAGCTGCAGTACTACAGATCTTCTAGGACATCCCTGAAGGAAAGTAGTGAAGGCAAATCTTCCCAGTGGGCAGAACTTCGAGCTGTGTACCTGGTTGGGCACTTTGCATGGAAGGAGAAATGGCCAGATGTGTAATTATATACTGATTAATGGGCTGTAGCCAATGGCAATGGTTTGGCTGTAGCCAATGGCAATGGTTTGACTTGGAGGAAGCATGATTGAAAAATTGGTGATACAGTAATTTTGGGAAGAGGTATATGGATGAACCTCCCTGAGTGGTCAAAAACTGTGAAGATATTTGTATCCCATGTGACTACTCACCAACAGGTGACCTCATTATAGAAGAGTTTGAATAATCATGTGGATAGAATGACTGGTTCTTTGGTTGGACACCACTCAGCCTCTTTCCCCAGCCAGCCCTGTCATCACCCATAGGCTCATGAACAAAGTGGCCATGGTGGCAGGAATGGGGTTATGCATGGGTTCAGCAACATGGTGTTCTACTCACCAAGGTTGACCTGGCTACCGCCACTGGTGAGTACCCAATTTGCCAGCAGCAGAGACAATGCTGAACTGTTGATACGGCACCATTCCTTAGGGTTATCAGCCAGCTACCTGGTGGCAGGTTGATTTTACTGGACCTCTTCCATCATGAAAAGGGCAGAGGTTTGTTTCCACTGGAATAGATACTTACTCTAGATATGGGTTTGCCTATCCTGCACCCAATGCTTCTGCCAGCCTACCATTCATGGACTCACAGAATGCCTTATCCACAGTCATGGTATTTCATACAGCATTGTCTCTCATAAAGACACTGATTTTAAGGCAAAAGAAGTGCAGCAGTGAGCTCAAGCTCAGGGAATTCAGTTGTCTTACCATGTTCCTCATCATCCTGAAGCTGCTGGATTGATAGAATTGTGAAATGGCCTTTTGAAGTTACAATTGAAATGCCAACTAGGTGACAATACTTTGCAGGGCTGTGGTAAAGTTCTCCAGAATGCTATATATGCTCTGAATCAGCATCCAATAAATGGAACAGTTTCTCCCAAGCCAGGATTCATGGGTCCAGGAATCAAGGGGTGGAAGTGGCCCAACACACCATCACCCCTAGTGATCCACAAGCAATATTTTTGCTTCCTGTTTCCACGACATTACATTTTGCTGGCCTAGACGTCTTAGTTCCAGAGGGAGGAATGCTGCCACCAGGAGACACAACAACGATTCCATTAAACTGGAAGTTAAGATTGCCACCTGGACACTTTGGGCTCCTCCTACCTTTAAGCCAACAAGCTAAGAAGGCAATTACAGTGTTGGCTGGGGTGACTGACCTAGACTATCAAGATGAAAGCAGTCTACTACTCCACAATAGAGGTAAGGAAGAGTATGCATGGAATACAGGAGATCCATTAGGGCGTCTCCTAGTATTTCCGCACCCTGTGATTAAACTCATTGAGAAACTACAACAGCCCAATCCAGCAAGACTACAAATTCCAGATCGTTTAGGAAAGAAAATTTGGGTAACTCCACCAGGAAAAAATACCACAACCTTCTGAGGTACTTGCTGAAGGCAAAGGGAATACAGAATGGGTAGTAGAAGAAGGTAATCATCAATACCAGCTGTGACCACGTGACCAGCTGAAGAAACGAGGACTGTAATTATCATAAGTATTTCCTCCTTCTTTTGTTAAAACCATGTTTGTGCATATATACACTTGTACTAAGAAAATATCTTTTATTTCCTTTTTCCTTTATCACATGAAATAAGATTTATTGACTTCATATTAACATTAAGGTATGGTTAACTTTGTGTAACCATATCTTACACAAAGGTTGGGGATTGGTGCATTTCCCATCATAAGAAGGATAGTTGTATTATGTTAGGCGTAATTATAACCTTATCACAGTCTTTATTTGAAGATTATGTGTAATCTCAGGAGATGTGTATGGGTTCCCATTGACAAGGAGGGGACTTATGATGATTAATACTGAGTGTCAACTTGATTGGATTAAAGGATGCAAAGTATGGATCCTGGGTTGTCTGTGAGGGTGTGGCCAAGGAGATTAACATTTGAGTCAGTGGGCTGGAAAGCGCAGACCCACGTGTAATCTGGGTGGACACCATCTAATCAGCTGCCAGTGTGGCTAGCATATAAAGCAGGCAGAAAAACGTGAAGAGACTAGGCTAGCCTAGCTTAGCCTCCCAGACTACATGTTTTTCCCACTCTGGATACTTCCTGCCCTCAAACATCAGACTCCAAGATATTCAGTTTTGGGAATCGGACTGGCTCTCCTTGCTCCTCAGTTTTCAGATGGCCTATTGTGTAACCTTGTAAACATATCTTATTAGTTTTGTCCCTCTAGAGAACCCTGACTAATGCAATCTTCCCTACTGATATTAGAGAAAAGTCAAAGTGATGAAGTAGATTTTCATTGAGGATTAGTGGTCAATGTTAAGAAATTTAAAAATTTTAGCCTCAATATCTTTTTCTTATGAGATGCTAATCAGTTTTATTTGTTCAATTAAGTTTGGTAGGGGAAAGTTTAGGTTGGTGTTCTTTCAAAATTAAGATTTGAGCATGTTTACCACATCTCTACACTTACAGCATAAGTTCTGTTATGAAAGTAAAGATGGCATGCATCTCTGAATTGTTCATAGTTGGTCTGATAAGCACAGAAGGCACTGAGAAAGGTAGCTGATATATTTCCTTAATTATTCCAATCAAAGACATTGAAGATAATTCATCAGTGTTATTCATTCATATACCACAGAGATTCTTTATTTCCCACCAGCAATACAGGTTTATAGAGATACGGGGAAAACACCCTAAAGGGTTATCTAAGCCTAACAATTTTCTATTTGACAGTCCAAGATCCACTTTATATGCCAAGAAAGGAAAATCTATCACAGCAAGATGTATTGCTAAACATTAAGCTATTATTTTTCCTATTTAAAAATCAATTTTAAAAACTTTTATTGCAGGAAATGTGATAAATACATTTGTGAAATAATATATACTCTTCATATTAAAATAGCATGGGTTAATCAAAATCTATAGCTATGTTGATAAATAGCTGAGTTTGTTGTAAATGTAAAATATTAGCTGCTAAAGGCAATGACTGTAATTATCTTGGCTAAGGCTATTTTAGCTTTTCTTTGACCACTTTTGTGCTCTGTTTCCAGAGTAAAAAACTGATGTCTTGTCTGTTTTTGTAGCTCATATAGAAAAAAATGTTATTTTCATCTTCCCTGAAGCAAATAGAATACAGTAACAGCAGAAAGAAAGAAAAAAAAACAACAAAACACATAGTACATGTTGGCTTCCTATTGAAAGGCAATGAAGAATAATGTTTCCCTCAGATACCTTTAAACTCCTTCTCCTGTATGAAGACTTCCAAAAACTCCCAACTGGATTGGATATATGTTTGTTTAATTTTATGAGGTACCAGAAAATATATCTTGGTACAGTCCCTTGCTATAACTACTTTTTCTGTGTATGTATCATTTTTATACTCTAAAAGAAGAACCAGAATTTGCTTCTATTTCTTGTAATATTTTAATTATATCAATCATCCCTATTGAATGCTTTGTTTAGTGCTTCCAGCTGTACCAATAATATTTGTTTGTATTCCATGGTGTATATGTGCCACATTTTCTTTATCCAGTCTATCATTGATGGGCATTTGCATTGGTTCCAAGTCTTTGCTATTTGAACAATACCGCATTAAATATATGTGTACAGACGTCTTTATAATAGAATGATTTATAATCCTTTGGGTATAAACCCAGTAATGGGACTGCTGAGTCAAATGGTATTTCTTTTTCTACATCCTTGAGGAATTGCCACACTGTCTCCACAATGGTTGAATTAATTTATACTCTCACCAACAGTGTAAAAGCATTCCTATTTCTCCACATCCACTCCAGCATCTGTTGTCTCCTGATTTTTTAATGATCACCATTCTTGAGGTAGTATCTCAATGTGGTTTTGATTTGCATTTCTCTAATGACCAGTGATGATGAGCTTTTTTTCATATGTTTGTTGGCTACATTAATGTCTTCTTTTGAAAAGTGTCTGTTCACATCATTTGACCACTTTTTGATGGGGTTGTTTGTTTTTCTTGTATGTGTGCTTAAGTTCTCTGTAGATTCTAGAACTTAGCACTTTGTGTGAGGGGTAAATTGCAAAAAAAATTTTCCCATTCTGTTAGTTGCAAGTTCACTCTATTATAGTATCTTTTGCTGTGTTTGTAGAAGCTCTTAAATTTAATTAGATCCCACTTGTCTATTTTGGCTTTTGTTGCCATTGCTTTTGTTGTTTTAGTCATGAAGTCTTTGCCCATGCCTATGTCCTGAATGATATTTTCTAGGTTTTCTTAGAGGGTTTTTATGGTGTTAGATCTCTTGCTTAAATATTTAATCAAACTAGAGTTAATTTTTGTATAAGGTGTAAGAAAGACACCTAGTTTCAGCTTTCTGCATAAAACGGGGAATCCTTTCTCCATTTAATAAATGGTGTTGCTTGTTTTAGTCAGGTTTGTCAAAGATCAGATGTTTGACACCTCAAGCACCATTGAACCTGCTGAGTCATATGTCCAAAGTGGCAGAGCAGTTTGCTTGGACATGTTGCAGCAGCCTGGATCTGTTGCAGACACTTCTTCCGCTCGGACCCCACTCAAAACTGGCAGCCTTTTGGGTCTCTTGATAAATGGGCTGGAGTAACACACCTAGATGAAGAATGTGTTGCCTCCAAAATCCAAATAGGCTACTAGGTGTTGTGCCTTTTTCTTGGTTGTAGGAGAGTCCAAATGCAGCAACGTATCCTTCACCTTAGAAGGAATCTCTCAAGAGGACCCACACCACTGAATCCCTTGAAATTTTACTGAGGTAGAAGGTCCCTGAATTTTAGTCAGATGTATTTCCAATCCTCTTATGTGTCCCCAGTAAGTCCAGTATGTTTGCTATGCCTTGCTCACTGGATCAAATCAGCATAATGTCATCAATGTAATATTGAGGAAGCAAAAAGTAAGTTCTCTCCAAATAAGATGATACAAAGCCAGAGAGTGGATATACCCCAGAGGTAGGACAGTAAAGGTATATTGCTGGCCTTTCCAGCTGAAGGCAAATTGCTTCTGGTGGGCCTTGTGAACAGGAAAGGAGAAAAAGACATTTGCCAAGTCAATGGCTGCATACCAGATATCAGGAGATGTGTTAATTTGCTCAAGCAATGAAAGCACATCTGGTACACCAAATGCAACTGGAGCCACCACTTGTTTAAACTTACAATAATCCACTGTCCTTCTTCAAGATCCATCTGCCTTCTGCATGGGCCAAATGGGAGACTAGAATGGGAATGTGGTGGGAATCACCACTCCTCATCTTCTGTTTGTTAAAGATCTCATGCCAGTTAGAATGATGATCATTAAAAATCTGGAGACAACAGATGCTGGAGAGAATGTGGAGAAGAAGAACACTTTTACACTGTTGGTGGGAGTGTAAATTAGTTCAACCATTGTGGAAGACAGTGTGGCGCTTCCTCAAGGACCTAGAAATAGAAATTCCATTTGACTCAGCAATCCTATCACCCAGTATATATCCAAAGGATTATAAATCATTCTGTTATAAAGACAAATGCACACTTATTTTCGTTGCGGCACTGTTTACAATAGCAAAGACTAGAACTAACCAAATGCCCATCAACGATATACTGGACCACGAAAATGTGGCACATATACACCATGGAATACTATGCAGCCATAAAAACGATGAATTTGTGTCCTTTGTAGGGACATGGATGAATCTGGAAACCATCATTCTCAGCAAAATGACACAAGAACAGAAAATCAAACACTGCATTTTCTCACTCATAGGCAGGTGTTGAACCATGAGAACACATGGACACGGGGTGGGGAGCATCACACACTGAGGTCTGTTGGTGGAGCAAGGCAAGGAGTGTGAGGTGGGGAGGCTGGGGAGGGATAACATGGGGAGAAATGCCAGATATAGGTGACAGGGGGATGGAGGTAGCAAACCACATTGCCATGTGTGTACCTATGCAACAATTCTGCATGATCTGCACATGTATGCCAGAACCTAAAGTACAATTTAAAAAAAAACAAACAAACAAAAATAAAACAAATGACTGGGACCTGATGGCTTCACTGCCAAATTCTAGTAACTCACTGCTAAATATTTAAGAAACTGATAGGAATCCTACTCAAACTATTATAAAAAACAGAAGAGGAGGAAATCCTTCCAACTCATTTTATGAGGCCAGACTGACATGAAATAAGACAAGAATACATCAAAGAAAGAAAACTACTTGCCAATATATCTGATGAATATTGATGTAAAAATCCTTTAAAAAATACTAGCAATCTGAATTCAACAATACGTTAAAAAGATTATTCATGATAACCAAGGGAGATTTATCCCAGGCATGCAACAATGGTTCTATATATGCAAATCAAAGTATGTAATAGATCATTTCAACAGAATAAATGACAAAAAAACCGTATGATCAATTCAATTGATGCTGTAAAAGCATTTGATAAAATTCAACATCTCATCATGGTAAGAACCCCTGAAAAAAAAGGGAATAGAAAGAACATATCTCAATATAAAAAAGGCATATATGACAGATGTGTATCAGACACAATGGGAAAATCCTGAAGCTTTTCGCTAAGATCAGAAACACGACAAGAATGCCACTGTCATCACTGTTATTCGACATTGTGCTGGAAGTACTAGCTACAGCAATCAAACAATAGAAAGAAATAAAGAGAATTCACATTGGAAATGAAGGATTCACATTATCTTTGTTTGCAGATGACATAATCTTATATTTTGACAAACCTAAAGACTCCATCAATAAACTATTAGAACCCATAAATGAGTTCAGTAAACTTGGAAGATAGAAAACCAATGTACAAAAATTAGTAGCATTTTCATATTCCAACGGTGAACAAATTGAAAAAATGTTTAAAAAACAATCCCATTTACAATAGTTAAAAATGAAATTAAATACCTAGGAATTAACTTAACCAAAGAATTAAAACATCTCTTTAAGGAAACCTATAAATCACTGATGAAAAACATTGAAGAGGACACACACACACACACAAAAAAAAAAAAAACATAAAAAGTCATTTCATGATCACGTATTGGGAAAAAATCAATATTGTTAAAAGGTCCATAAACCAAAACAATCTACAGATTCAATGCAATTCCTATCAAAACACTAATGATTTTCTTCACAGAATTAGCAAAGCAATCCTAAAATTTATATGGAGCCACAAAAGACCCATAATACCCAAAACTATCCTAAGCAAAAAGAACAAAACTGACAGAATCACACTATCTAAGTTCAAATCACACTACAGATCTATAGTAATCAAAACACATTAGCAATCCCAGAAACAAATCCTCACATTCACAGGGAACTCATTTTTGACAGAGATGCCAAGAACATACATTGGGGGAAAGAACTGTCTCTTCAATAAATGATGCTGAGAAAACTGGATATCCATATGCGAAAGAATAAAACTAGATCCCTATCATCACCATATTCAAAAATAAAATCAAAATGCATTAAAGACTTAAATCTAAGACATCAAACTATGAAACTACCAGAAACGTAAAGGAAACACTCCAGGACATTGGTATGGCCAAAACTTCTTTTGAGTAATACCCCACAAGCATAGGCAACCAAAGCAAAAATGACCAAATGGAATCACATCCAGCTAAAAAGCTTCTGAATGGCAAAGACAACAATCAACAATGTGAAGAGACAATTCATAAAATGGAAGAAAATATTTTCAAAGTAACCATCTGATAAAGAATTAATAACCAGAATATAGAAGGAGCTCAAACAACTCTACAGGAAAAATTCTAATAATCTGACTAAAAATGGGCAAAAAAGCTGGAGAAGAAAACATACAAATGAGAAACAACCATATGAAAAGGTGCTCAACATAATTTATCATCAGAGAAATCCAAATCAAAACTACACAGAAATATTATCCTACCACAGTTAAAATGGCTTTTATCCAAAAGATAGGTAATAACAAATGTTGGTAAGAATGTGGAGAAAAGGAAAACCTCATATGCTGTTGAGAGGAATGTAAATTCATGCAATCACACAGAAGAATAGTTTGGTGGTTTCTCAAAAAACTAAAAATAGAGGCATTATATGATCCAGCAGTCTCACTGCCAGGTATGTTCCCCAAAGAAAGGAAATCAGTATATAAAAGAAATATCTGCACTCCTGTATTTTCTGCAGCACTGTTAACAATACCCAAGATTTGGAAGCAACCTTAGTATTCATCAACAGATGAATAGATAAAGAAAATGTGATACAGCTGGGCGCGGTGACTCACGCCTGTAATCCAAGCACTTTGGAGGCCAAGGTGGGTAGATCACCTGAGGTCGGGAGCTCAAGACCAGCCTGACCAACATGGTGAAACCCCATCTTTAAAAAAAAAATATATATATATGATACATATACTCAACGACATACTCTTTAGCCATAAAAAGAATGAGGTGCTGTCATTTGCAACAACACAGATGAAACTGGAGGTCATTGTACTAAGTGAAATAAGTCAGGTTCAGAAAGACAAACCTCACATATTCCTACTTATTTGTGGTAGCTAAAAATAAAAACAACTGAACTCATGGGGATAGAGAGTAAAAGGATGGTTACCAGTGACTGAGAAGGGTAGCGAGGGGATTGGGGAGGGAGAGGAGATAGTTAATGGGTACAAGAAATGACAAAATAAATAAGACCTAGTATTTGATAGTACAACATGATGACTATAGTCAATAATAATTTATTTGTACAATGTAACCCTTTTCTCATTTAGAAAAAACAAGTGCAGCTTGCTGCTAGCACTCATTTAATTTTACATAAACACAATTTATAAGGCTGAAGCAAATCTAACTGATGCTCGATGTGAAAATAAAATGTAAAAACTGTCTTTGAAGCTATTTCTAAACAGAACTAACATCAGAGTCGTCTGAATCACCAGAATCATCTGTTTCAGAAAAACTGGATTCATCAAATGAATCTTCAGCCAACTGAGAATGAAGTTAACATCACACGTTGGAATGCTACGTTTTCTAGGATTTGACATTTTCAGCATTCGAGAATGACTATATTTTGTAAATGGAAATACCACTACTAAAACCAGAATGCTATAAATAGAATGACATCTTTTGTTTCCCTATTTGATATGCTAGAGCAATGCAAAAATAATAATAAAAGTGCTATATTTTGTGGCAAATTTATCTCAGGGTAAGCAATGCGGTCACAAGTTTTGCTGGTGAGTATTTTTGGGACAAATCGGAAGAGGGTTAAAATAACTAAGTATAATTTGATTGTTAGTAACACAAAGGATAAATGCTTGGAGAGGATAGATGCCCTATTTTATATAATGTAGTCATTACACTTTGTAAGCCTGCAACAAAACATCTCATGTACCCCATTAATATCTACACCTACTATGTATTCACAAAAATTAAAATAAAAGATATTTTTTAAAAGGACCAAAAATCATCTAAGCAACCAAAATACCTGGTTTTAACTTCAAATCCCTGAAAGAGGTACTCGAAGAAAATAGAAATTCTTGAATTTCTTTCAACACAATCGTTGTTTCTCCCAGCAGTGGCTGTGTGGCAGGCAGAGAGAATCCATACCCTTTGGGGAGGGAGAGCACAGTGTCTGGGGGACTATACATTGAACTCAGTGCTGCCCTGTAACAGCAGAGAGCAAAACCATGCTGGGCTTAGCCAACACCCATGCAGGGGATGCATTTGGAATAGCCCTAGCAAGAGGGTAATTGTCCATCCCAGCAGTCAGAACTTGAGATTTGACAAGCCTCACCAACACAGGCTACAGTGCTTTGGAGTTCTAGATAAACTTAAAAGAAATTTCAGTCCATGTGTCCCTATTGGCAAGTGGTGGTGGTAGCCACTGGGAGAAGCTCATCTGCCTGTGGAAAGGAAAGGGAGGAACAAGAAGGGCACTGTCTTATGGTTTGGCACCAGCTCAGCCAAATGCAGTAGAATGGTACACTAGGTAGATATCTAAGGTTTTAGATTCCAAACCTTGTCTCATAGACAGCATCCCTGGACCCTTCCAGCACATGAGGGAACTCACTGCCCTGAAGTGAAGGACACAAACCAGTCTGGGTTCCACACTTGCTGATTGTAGACCCCTAGGGCCTTGTGTCAACATAGGTGGTAGCCATATAGTGGTCACAATGAGTCTCAGGTAAAACACACTGCTCTGTTTCTTTCAGATCTCTACCTGCATACTCAATTGGTGGTGACCATAAGGGTGCTTGCATCCCACCACACCCAGCTCTAGGCATCTCAGTATAGAGGGAGAGACTTCATTTGTTTTGGATAAAGTAAGGGAAGAGAATAGGAGTCTATGCCTAGTGATCTAGAGAATGGTTCTGGATCTTAACTAAGACCACAAAGGCAGTACCCTGATGAGTATGCAGGAACTACAGCATTATTTGGCTTAGAGCATAAGTTGCTTCAAATACCCGAAAAACCTTCTCAAGAAAATCAGGCACAAGCAGCTCAGACTGTGAAGACTGAAAAAAAACTTCACACTTAAATGCCCAGACATTGATGAACATCTAAAAATGTCAAGATCATCCAGAAAATTTGGCCTTACCAAATGAACTAAATAAGGAACCAGAGACCAACCCTAGAGAAACAGAGATATGTGACTTTTCAGACAGATAATTCAAAATAGCTGTTTCGAGAAAACTAAAAATAAGTGGGGGGGGGAGGGTTAACAGAGAAATTAATTCAGAATTCTATTAGTTAAATTTAACAAAGAGATTGAAATAATTCAAACGAAGCAGAAACAATTCTGGAGTAGAAAAATGTAACTGACCTACTGAAGAGTGCATCAGAGTCTCTTAATAGCAGAATTGATCAAGCAGAAGAAAGAATTAGTGAGCTTAAAGAAAGGCTACAGGTCGATACATAGTCAGAGGAGACAAAAGAAATAAGAATTTTAAGAAGTGCACTTACAAGATCTTTCTCTAGCCTCAAAAGGACAAATCTAAGAGTTATGGGTCTTAAAGAGGAGATAGATAAAAAGATAAGTGTAGAAATTTTATTCAAAGGGATACTATCAGAGAACTTCCTACACCTAGAGAACTACATCAACATTCAAGTACAAGAAGGGTACAGAACACCAAGCAGAGTCTACACAGAGGAGACTATCTCAAGGCATTTAATCATTAAATTCCCAAAGGTCAAAGATAAAGATATTCTAAAAATGTCAGAAGAAAAGAAACAAATTACACCCAAGAGCTCTAATACATCTGGCAGCCAATATTCAGTGGAAAACTTACAGCCTTTCTTACAGGAGAGAGTGGCATAACGTATTTAAGGTGCTGAAGAAAGAAACAAAAACAAAAACAACTTTATACTAGAACAGTACATCCAGTAAAAATATACTTTAAGCATGAAGGAGAAATAAAGGATTTACCAAACAAACAAAAGCTGAGGGATTACATCGACAGCAGATCTGTCCTACCAGAAATGTTCTAGAGATTTCTTCAATATGAAAGAAAAGAACTTTCATTTGCAATAAGAAATTATCTGAAAGTTCAATCACTAAAAAAGGACATTAGTGAGCAATACATAATCACCTGAATGTATAAATCTGACTGGTAATAATAAGTACACAGAAAAACACCAACTATTATAACACTGTAATTGTGATGTGTAAACTCCTCTTACGTAGAAACACAAAATGATAATTCAATAAAAAAATTGCCATAACTTTCAAGATGTCGACTGCACAATAAGACATAAACAGTAACGGTAAAAAGTGAGAAAGTAGAGGTCTGAAGATAAAGTTTTTATTACTTTTTATTTATTTATGCTATCAGTGTTAAGTTGTCACCAGTTTAAAATAATGTGTTACATTATTTGCAAGCCTCATGGTAACCTGAAATTGAAAAACATGAAATAAACACACAAAACATAAAAAGCAAGGAATTATAGCACCAGAGAAATATCACCTTCACTAAAGGAAGACAAGAAAGAAGGAAAGAAGGAAAAGAAGACTACAAGACAATCAGAAAACAAATAACAAAATGGCAGGAGTAAAACTTACTAATAATGTTGATTATAAAAGAACTAAAATCTCCAATCAAAAGACATAGAGTAGCTGAACTGATACATAAAAAAAAAAAAAAAAAAAGACCTAAAGATCTGTGGACTACAAAAAGCACACTTAACCTATAAAGACACATATAGTCTGAAAATAAAGAGATAGAAAAACGATTCCATGCAATGAAAACAAAAATGAGCAGGAATAGATATACTTATATCAGGAAATAAAAATACATTTCAAGACACAAACTGTAGGGCCAGAACCGGTGGCTCATGCCTGTACTCCCAGAACTTTGGGAGGCTGAGGTTGGCAAATCACTTGAGGTCAGGAGATCAAGACCAGCCAGGCCAACATGGCAAAACCCTGTCTCTACTAAAAAAACAATACAAAAATTAGCCAGGCATGGTGGTGTGTGCCTGTAGTCTCAGCTAATTAGGTGGCTGAGGCATGAGAATCACTTGAACCTGGGAGATGGAGGTTGCAGTGAGCCAAGATTGTCCAACTACACTCCAGCCTGGGCAACAGAGCAAGACTCTGTCAAATAAATAAATAAATAAAAAAGACACAAACTATAAAGAGAGGTAAAGTCATTATGTAATAATAAGGAGGTGCATTCAGTAAGAGGATTGTATTAGTACATTTTACTCTGCTACAAAGAAATAGCTGAGACTGAGTATTTAGAAAAAAAAAGAATTTTAATTGGCTCACAGTTTGACAGGCTATACAGAAAATATGAGCTGGTATCTGCTCAGTTCTGGAGAGACCTCAGGAGACATAGAATCATGGTGGAAGGCAAAGAAGGAGCCAGCACTTCACATGGGTAGAGCAGGAGGACAAGAGAAAGAGAGGGGAGGTGCTACACACTTTCAAACAACCAGATCTTAATGAGAACTCACTCACCAACATGTTAGCAGTACCAACGGGAATGATGTCAAACTATTCAAAAGAAACTGCTACCTGATCCAGTCACTTCCAACCAGGTCTCACCTCCATCATTAGGGATTACAATTTGACATGTGATTTGTTGGGGACACCGATCCAAACCATCTCAGAGATATAACAGTTGTAAATATGTATTCACCCAACAGTGGATCACTCAGATACATAAAGCAAATATTTGAGCTAAGGAGACACATAGACCTCAATCCAATAATGGCTAGAGTCTTTAACTGCACAGTTTCAGCAACAGGCAGGTCTTCCAGTCTGAAAATCAACAAAGAAACATCTAACTTATCTGCACTAAAGAACAAAAGAATCTAATAGATATTTACAGAATTTTTCATCCAACAGCTTCAGAATACACATTCTTCTTCCCAGCACATGAATTATTCTCAATGGTAGACCATATGGTAGATCACAAAACAAGTCTCAAAATGTTTTAAAAAATTAAAATAATATTATACATCTTCTCTGACACAATCAAATAAAACTAGAAATTAATAATGAAATATTTTAGAAACTATACAAACACAAATTAAACAATATGCTCCTAAATGACCAGTGGATCAATGAAGAAATTGAGAAAATCAAAATAGTTCTTAAAATAAATGGTAATGAAAACAAAACATACCAAAACATATGGATACAGTGAAAGCAGTGCTAAGAGGGAAATTTATAGCTATTAAGTATTTGTATCAAGATAGAAGAAAAACTTCAGATAAAGCCCTTAGTGATGCATCTTGAAGAACAAAAACAGCAAGAGCAAATGAAATCTAATATTAGTAGAAGAAAAGAAATAATAAAATTCAGAGCAGAAATAAATGAAACTGAAATAGACCAGGCGTGGTGGCTCACTCCTGTAATCCCAGCACTTTGGGAGACCTAGGCGGGTGAATCACTTGAGGTCAGGAGTTCGAGACCAACCTGGCCAACACAGTGAAATCCCGTCTCTACTAAAAATACAAAAATTAGCCTGGCGTGGTGGTGCATTCCTGTAATCCCAGCTACTCAGGAGTTTGAGGCAGGAAAATCGCTTGAACCCAGGAAGCTGAGGTTGCAGTGAGCCGAGATCGAGCCACTGCACTCCAGCCCAGGTGACAGAGGAAATCTGTCTCAAAATAAAATAAAATAAAATAAACTGAAATAAAACCATCAAAAAGATCATGAAAAGGAAACACATGTTTTTCTTAAAGATAAATAAAATTGACAAATCTTTAGCCAGACTAGCTAAGACGAAAAGAGAGAAGGCTCAAATCAATACAATCAGAGAAGAAAAAGACAACATTACAGCTGATACTGCAGAAAGTCAAAGGAAGGTTAGTGGCTGCTAAGAGCAACTACGTGCTGATAAATAGGAAAATCTAGAGAAAATAATTTCCTAGGTATGTACAACCTGTCAACATTGAATTATAAAGAAATTCAAAATCTGAACAGAGCAATTACAAGAAATAAGACTGAAGCTATAATAAATGAACTCCTAGTAAAGAAAAGCCAGGATCCATTGGATTCACAGCTGCATTCTACCAAACATGTAAATAACTAATGCCAATCCTACTCAAACTATTCCAAAAAATAGAGGAAGAAGGGATACTTTCAAACTCATTCTATGAGGCCAGTATTACCCTGACACAAAAACCAGACAGACACATTAAAAAAGAAAACTTCAGGCCAATATACGTGATAAATATTGATGCAAAAATTCTCAAAAAGTACTATCAAATGGAATTCAGCAATACATTTCGAAAACTAATCATTCATCATTACTAAATAGGATTTATCCCTTGGATACAAGGAAGATTCAACATATACAAATTAATCAGTGTGATACATCATATCAAGAGAATCAAGGACAAGACTAATATGATTATTTTAATTGATGCTGAAAAAGCATTTGATAAAATTCAACATCCTTTCATAATAAAAACCCTTGAAAAACTAAGTAAAGAAAGAATATACCTCAAAATAATAAACACTTTATTCAACAGATCTCCAACTAGTGTCATACTGAAGGGGGAAAAAACTGAAAGTCTTTCCTCTAAGATACGGAACAAGACAAGGATGCCTACTTTCACTACTGTTGTTCAACATAGTACTGGAAGTCCTAGATAGAGATATCAGACAAACAACAGAAAGGGCATCCAAAGTGGAAAGAAGTAAGTCAAATTATTCTTGTTTGCAGGATGTGATTTTATATTTGGAAAAACTTAAAAACCTCACCAAAAAACAGCTATTAGAAATAATAACAAATTCATTAAAGTTGCAGAATACAAAATAACATACAAAAATCAGTTGTATTTCTGTGTGTCAAAAGTGAACAGTCTGAAAAAGAAATCAAAAGGGTAATCTTTTTAGAAATAGTCACCAATAAAATTAAATACCTAGGAACTAACCAAAGAAGCAAAGGATCTCTATAATAAAAATTATAAAATGCTGATGAAATAAATTGAAGAGAATACAAAAATATAAAAAGAATCAGCATTTTGTAAATGTCCATACTACCCAAAGCAATCTAGAGTCAATGTAATCGCTATCAAAATACCAATGACATTCCTCACAGAAATAGAATAAACAACCTTAAAATGTATACAAAACCACAAAAGACCCAGAATACCCAAAGCTATCCTAAGCAACAAGAACAAAATTGAAAGAATCACACTGACTTCAAATTATACTACAGAGCTATAGTAACTCAAAACAGCATAAAAACATACATATAGACTAATGAAACAGAATAGAGAATTCCAGAATAAATCCACACACCTACAGTGAACTCATTTTCAACAAAAATTCCAGGAACATACACTGAGAAAACACAGTGTCTTCAATAAACAGCCCTGGGAAAACTGGGAAGAATTTTCCAATATATACAGAATAATCCGTATCTATTGCCATATACAACAATCTTATCAAATTGGGCTAATGACTTAAATCTAAGGCCTCAAACTATGAAACTATTAATGAAAACTTTGAGGACCCTTTCCAGGACATTGGTCTGAGCAAAAGTGTCTTGAGTAATATCCCACAAGCACAGGCAACCAAAGCAAAAATGGACAAATGGGATCACATTTAGTTAAAAAGCTTCTGCACAGCAAAGGAAAAAATCAACAGAGTGAAGATATAAAACACATAATGGGAGAAAATGTTTTCAAACTACCATATGAAAAGGGATTCATAACCAGAATATATAAGGAGGTCAAATAATTCTATAGGAAGAAAAACTTATAATCCCATGAAAAATGGGCAAATGATTTAAATAGACATTTTGCAAAAGAAGACAAACAAATGGTAAACAGGCTTATAAAAAGGTGCTCAACATCTTTGGTGGTGGGAGGAAGTAGGGCTGGTTAATGGGTATAAATTGTACTTAGAAAGATTCTATAAGACCTAATATTTGATAGTACAACTGAACGACCATAGTTAATAATAATTTCATCATACATTTAAAAATAAGAGTATAATTGAATTGTTTGTAACACAAAGAATAAATGCTTGAGGGTATGGTTATCCTATTCACCTAGATTTGGTGATTATTTATCCCATGCCTGTATCAAAGTTTCTCATGTTCTCCATAAATATAATATATACACCTATCAGATACCAATAAAATTTTTTAAAAAATACCACACACACCAAATCTGAAACTGTGACATTCAAGTAGAATCTAAATCTGCAGGCTACAATTATTTCAAATCAAACTGTGTATTTTAACTAGTCAGGATCTAGGAAATCATCAGTCAATTCAAGCAGTATCTAATGGAAGAAGTTCACATTCAATTTTATGCTCTGAAACTTGTCCTTTTTTAAAAAAAAAATTTATTCAGAATTGTTAATGATATAAAAAATAAAGACATTTAGTCAATTTCCCTTTCTTTTATGATTTCCAGTAAAATGAAGCAAAATACTGACTTTGAATCATAAAATAAATTTAGTTACTCTGCTGAATAAAGTCTTTTATTTTTAGATAGCAAGGCTTGATATGCCCACAAACATACACTCACACAATCACATAAGAACTTTCCATTTTTTAGTTCTGAACAATAATTATGTGTATCTGTGACTTTCAGCAAGTTCAGTGATATGGTTGAATGCAGTATTCGTTGCCATAGGTCATACTCACAGCTTTCCTTAAACATCTTTAGTGTTATTAATATCACACAGGAAAAAAGCACTTTTATCTCCTCCTGCAGATTTTTTTCTGTTGTTGTTGTTTTTTTTTTTTTTTTTGGTAATCCTTGACTTTCTCATATTTTGACTTCTCTTTCTTACTTAGACTATTTGTCCTCTTCTTCCTTTGGCTGAAATTCTCTCCCGTAAGTTTGTCTTCATTTGACCAGACACTTACTGTCTTTTGCTTTGTCAAAGTTTCAGTATGCTATTAAACCCTGACTCCAGTTCTAAGAAAACTGCCGTTGTCTCAAATTCTGTTATTTTATCCTATTATTATTTTAGTCTCTCTCACATAATTGCAAATTCAAAATGATAAAACAAATAGAGAGAATTCCAATGTTACAGATACTTATGAAGAGCCTACTTTGTCATTAGGCCATACTGTGCTCTGTGGACATACAAGAAAATCATCAGCATGTCCTTTTTGATACTGATGTGCACTACTCTAAATAGTTCTGGAAACCCCAAATGTTCAGGGCCCAACAGATTATTCATGTAATTCTCATCCGCTTTGTACAAAGCACTCTACGAAGTACCTTAAAGTTATAATATAAGATGGATTTATAATGACTAAATGGTCAAAGTAAGCATATACCTTCAAGTGAATGATCTAAAATACATAAAAATCAGCAAGTAATTAATATGAAAAATTATATGCATAACATATTTTGTGCCTGAGACTTTAATAAAAATAACCCCACTTTATTCTCACAATATCCCCAGAAAGTTTCCCATAGTTGTAATATACATTTACAGATAGAAATAACAGGGCCACAGGATATATGAATAAATATTTATTTGGTATAACAGATTTGAGTTCATATATACCTCTTGCCAACATCTGTGGTCTTAACCAATATATCTTTCTCTTTTAAGGTGCAGAGGAGAAAATATTATAACCTACCACTTAATGGAAACGTTTGTAAACATAATAAGCAATATAATCCTAAAATGGATTTTAGATTGATTTTGAAAGGCACAAATTAAAATTAGGCATATTTTACTATCTCAACCTTCATTGCATTCCAAATTGATAGTCATTTAGCCTTTGCTTAGATACTCTCAACAGTGGAAGTTTCACTTCATTGCACTGCTGATTATTTCATTATTGGTCGGATGTGTTGGTTAATACTTTCATCAATTCAACATTTATTTTCGGAAAACTTTTATGTGAGGGGCACTATTCCAAGCACTGAAGATACAAAATGAAGTATTAGGACATGTTTCTGTGTTCAAGGAGTTAAATAACTATTAGAGGTTTTTAATTTCTTTTTTCTATTTTGAGACAAAATTTGCTTTCCAGTCATTTTTGCATGCCCGTCCTTACAATGCTTGGGAGAACAATGGATAATGAATTGCTACAGACTTGTATATGACAGTCCTTCAAATATAAACATATGAGAATAGTCATCTGTCCTTCATCTTTCCCTTCTAAAAGCTAATAATTATTTAATCCCTTCAAATGTATTAACCTCTCACCATCCATATTGTTCTCACTTTTATACAGTATAAATTTTTTAAGATGTGAAACATCAAATTTGCATAGTATTCAAGATTTACACTGAGTGGTACTTAATTGGAACTGTGTTTTCTATAATTTCAATATTATACATTTTTAAAGCAACTTAATGGTACACATAATCTATAACATTTATATCACACTTCTTGCCTCATACTAATTTGCAGCCATCTATAAATGCAGGGTGTTTTCTCCTGGATTATTGCTAGTGACCACTAACAGTTATGCAACATTTAGAACTTTCTATTTATAATTTCATATCATAAGTTGACTTAAAATGTGTATAATTTGATATTTGGTGATGGCATAGCTTTGGAAATTGATTATATTCATTTAATATGCTTTAGTAATTTTCAGACTTATTAAGCACCTGTTCATAGCTTCATTTTTATAAGCATTTATGCTTATGAACAAATTAAAAAATGCAGAATTATCTTTTTATTTCAGTTCATAATTATGTGTAGAGAAATGTGTAATAAAAAATTATTAGAAATGGTTGAGTTTGTATTTTGTTCTTTTTAATTTCCATTTTTGCTAGTTTTTATCAAAGTGATATATTTGTTTGGGTGACAAAGGCAGTATTTTGACTAAACAAATGGCATTTAAAAATTGGGAGAGAGACGTGGTGGCTCACGCCTGTGATCCCAGCACTTTGGGAGGTTGAGGTGGGTGGATCACTTGAGGTGTAGAGTTCAAGACCAGCCTGACCAACATGGAGAAACCCTATCTCTACTAAAAATACAAAATTAGCCAAGCATGGTGGCGCATGCCTGTAGTTGCAGCTACTCAGGAGGCTGAGACACGAGAATCACTTGAACCAGGGTGGCGGAGATTGCAGTGAGCCAAGATTGTGCCACTGTACTTCAGCCTGGGCAACAGGAGCAAAAGTCCTTCTCAAAAAAAAAAAAAATGTGCAGAAAATAAAAATGAGTTTGGTTTACATAAGTTTTTCCACTTTGATGAGTCTCCATATATGAATTAACTGGCCTGGATCAAAATAATACAAACAGAACATAATTCTTTTCTTCTCTTTAACCTCCTCTATGTTTTACAATCAGATTTCAGGCGCAGACATGTCCTCAATATGTCAATGTGAAGACTTGTTTTTATACATTTCTATGATTTTTAGGTGTTTTAGTGTAACCATATTTTCTCAGTAATAACTGTTCAAAGTCTGTTCACAAATTTCACTCAGTGCTTCAATCTCAAAGCTCTTCTGAGAAAAGATGTGTGCAAATAAAAATAAGAAAATGTAAAAGCCTGTGAATAGAAAAAGCTTCACAGTTCCCCTCTGTTTTATTTAGTATAGGTCATTCCAGCACTATGTTTTGTCTCACCTTCTCTCAAGAGTTTTTTAATTAAATATTTTAGTAAAATTAAAAAAGTATTTTTTAAGCATTTCTCACTTTTGTAGTTTTGGAGAAGGCTACTGAAGCGACCAAACCCTGAGTCTTTCAATTGCCTCTTCTTTGGCTAGAATGTAGAGATATTCATAAGGGAAAAGTTTGATGTCAGCCAAACAGCTCATCCTTACTGGCACATATTTTTACCAAGGTTAAGTTTTTTGGAAGGTATATCCAAGTTATTAACCCATGTATTCCTTCCAGTTATAGATAAGTCTCTAGAAGGCCAGGACACTGGAGAGATAGTGGATTTGAGAATAGGGAGGCCCGGAATTATTCCCTTATGGGCTTTACCTTTGCATAGTCATTTAGTCTAAAAGGTCTACTTTTTTCTTACTATTCAAATATATTTTTCTAAAACCCTGGAGATGATATTAATTTCTGTGATACTTTTGTAAACATATTTGTAACTTATGAGTAATATGTTAAATAATTATTGACTGAGTATCAAGTCTGTGGCAAACACTCTGATAGGCATTAAGTAAATCCAGCCAAAGAAAGAAAGGCACAGGCCTGGTCAGATATAGCTAACAATCTAGTGAAAGCAAATATAGCTATGTACATAATTATGTGTGTTTAATATGTGCTTTGAGGGCAAGTAAAAGACTGTTGAGAAAAAAATTATGGGTGAGGGAAATCTACACTGAAAAGATGTTATTTAAGCAGATACATGAAAGATAATAGCAATTAAGAAGGTAGAGTACAGAAAAATAATACTCTAGACACAAAGGAAAGTGAATATGAAGGTCACCAGACAAGAAAGGGTTTTAGAATTATAGTTATGTTAGAATAACTGAATTATTATTGCTATGATTTAAAATCAAATGTATGGGCTTATATCGATTCAAATTATTAAAGCTATTTATTTGGAAAGTAAAAGTGAGTTACTATTTAAATAATGATTTATTTCCTTCATAGGTAAATCTCTTGGCTATCCCTGGTTATCTGATTGTTTAGTGATGATTTCACAGAAATAATCAATTAGATTGAACAAGGTCCGAGTCGGATAATTTTCCTGAACTAGACAATAATTTCAATCACAATAACCATATGTAATTACTGTTCTTCCATCTTTACCCAGTTTCATACTGTTTAAGGAATCAGCTGAGTTTATTTTATGTTCCCAATAAGAGTTTCTGGCCTCATATCCCATCTAAGTCTATAAAATGTTTAATCAAAATTGCCCCTTAAGCAATGGATTATCTGCCTTGTCTTTCATCATTTCTTTTATTCACTTCCAGAAAAAAATGTAAGTAGTGTTCTATCACTGTTCTCAATGTCTCTCCCTAGTTTCTTCTGTTTCCCATGACAGTTCCCAGCAGTTGTCAGGAGCATCACTCCTGGGCTTCCAGATCTCAAAAGACCTTACCAGAAGTTCTTCAGAAACTCCTCCTGATAGTCACAACTGGGTCACCATAATAACCTCTAATAGCAAATATCAGCTGCAAGGTTTTTGAAAAATGGACATCTAAAAGAACATCTTCAAATTGCTTTACATTTGTATTAGGAAAGCAGATCTCTGGGTCAGCATCTGGTTTTAATTTTTATTTTTTAAAATTGTACTTTAAGTTCTGTGGTACCTGTGCAGAACGTGCAGGTTTGTTATATCCGTGTGCACATGCCGTGGTGGTTTGTTGCATCCATCACGCCGTCATCCACATTAAGCATTTCTCCTAATACTATGCCTTGCCTATCCCCCAACCCCCGACAGGCCCAGTGTGTGATGTTCCCCTCCCTGTGTCCATGTGTTCTCATTGTTCAACACCCCAGTGAGACCCTGCAATGTTTGGTCCTCTGTTCTTGTGTCAGTTTGCTGAGAATGATGGTTTCAGCTTTATCCATGACACTGCAAAGGACATGAACTCATTCTTTTTTATGACTGCATAGTATTCCATGGTGTACATGTGCCACATTCTCTTTACTCAGTCTATCATTAATGGGCATTTTTGTTGGTTCCAAGTCTTTGCTACTGTGAACAGTGCTGCTGTATCTCATAGAGCCTTTGGAGAAATTTTCTGACACTTCTTGATATATGAAATAGAATATGGCATATCTATAAAATGCCTACTCATCATACATCTGGTAAATTTGTCA
This sequence comes from Ateles fusciceps, assembly GCA_036589455.1. Classification (NCBI taxonomy): domain Eukaryota; kingdom Metazoa; phylum Chordata; class Mammalia; order Primates; family Atelidae; genus Ateles; species Ateles fusciceps. Next base: position 1,063,950 of record JAZHEH010003121.1, on the reverse strand, counting down.
AACTTCTTTTTGGATATGATGTCTAGTTAGAAATCCAGCTAATTTACCCACTGAATCTAAAATCCAGAATGAATGTGTCTATAGAACAGGCAGTAAAATAATGCTGAATTATCTGAATTCTAATAGAATGCTGAAACTGAAAGATCCCAAAGCTGATTAAATACTTAAATTTTAAATCAAGACTTACCAATGTTTATAAGACAGGCTATGTGAGGCACTGCAAAGCTGCCATTGCAAAATTGCCAGTGAAATTATTTTTTTCTTTTAAAAATAAAACCCTGAAACTGTTTGCAGCTGATATTGGCAGAAATGTAGGAAGAGATTACTTTATGATTTGCCTTTTGTGAATTTTCAGTGCCAACCAGGCAAAACAGAATAAAATATAAAGTGATGCTAGGACATCTCAAATATACACCAAGGGGCTCTACAATTTCACTCATATGATTTCAATTTCTAGGGTCTAAGGATTTTTCAGATACATTAATATTAAGCCAGATCTTCTCAGTGTCAAAAAACCCAAAATGTTTCTTTTAAGCAAGTTTGAAAGCTGCATTAACTCTTTCAGTGAAGTAATTTCCCCAATAATACTCTGGTGGCTGAAATACAAGGTAGTTTCTCCATATATCTCACTTTCTTAAATTTGAAAGCACAAGTCCAATTGGCATTTTAGCTGGTAGAAAATTTACTTATGTAAAATTGCTCCAGATGTTTCCCAGTTTAGTACAACTTTATAAAAGGTCCAAGATCCATGTACATACTATCCAGCATAATTATATCTCAAAAGCAGGTGAAATATTCTTTATAAAATCTAATTTCCAAAGACAAGTTTTAGAAGATTTTACATTAGAAGATAGCCCACGGTGGCTCACGCCTGTAATCCCAACACTTTGGGAGGCCGAGGCGGGCGGATCATGAGGTCAAGAGATCGAGACCATCCTGGTCAACATGGTGAAACCCCGTCTCTACTAAAAATACAAAAATTAGCCGGGCATGGTGGCACACGCCTGTGGTCCCAGCAACTCAGGAGGCTGAGGGGGAAGAATCGCTTAAACCCAGGAGGCAGAGGCTGCAGTGGGCCAAGACTGCACCACTGCACTCCAGCTTGGCAACAGAGCAAGACTCCGTCTCAAAAAAAAAAAAAAAAAAAAAAAAAGAAGAAGAAGAAGATAGCCTACATTTCTCAATAGGTCATTTATCTAGTTTCTAAGGACAAGTTTGATGGAATCTTGTTTTGCCAACATTCATTAATGTGCTCCTATTTATTCTCAAGATGTGTCCTTGTTTGGATAAAAAATTCTATGGCCATCATTATTAATTTGGCATAAAAGAGCTGTGATGAGCTGTTCTTGCCTAATAACACTTTAGACTCACCTCTGTCACTCTCCTCTGTCTTTCCATAATTAAGGAAAAAGAAGTGCTTCTTATCATCTGAATGTGTGATATTCTCTCAACTTTGTGTTTTACTTATGATGTTGCCTCTCCATGGATCACCATATTTAGCACTCTGTTATTTACATAATTTTTATTGGTTCTTTAAGGAGAAGCTTCACTGACATCTCTCCGCGGAAGCTCTTATTTTCCTGGTCAGTACTGAATTCTCCGATAGACTGCTCTTGCACCTTATGTATGCTCCATATTTCTCTCATGGCATGTATATTGCTTACATATGTATGTTTACTTGACTGTCTTTTCACGACATAGCAAACATTTTGAGGGCAGGGACATTTTGATTCGTTGACTCCTAAGGCCCCGTATTTTGCTGGTGTATAAAAATATATTATCAAGTATTGTACATAAACAAAAAATGAACCAAAGGCATGGTTGTTTATTTTCAAATTCATAACTCTATGTTATAATAATGGCAAAAAATCTGATTAGTATTTAACTCTAACTAATGTCTTCTAAGTAAATGTTTTTCATCAGAATATAGCAATTTCTGGCTTATGTCATTTTATGTGAACTAAATATATATGCACTTGGATTTATGGTATACAGTAGATACTTTTAGAATTGTTGACTTTACACACAAAAAATATTTAAAACAAAGCAATATGTTGAACCTAAAATACGATTTAGTTTTCAAAATATTGATTAGTATGCTACCTATAAGAAAACCACATTTACTGGATATATCCAAATAAAAGTCAATATTAGTTTTATCCACAGAATCCACAACTCTGACCATTCCTTTGAGTACATGTCAAACATGACTTTTAGACAATATCTACATGACTGGCAGCAAAGAAGGACTGAAAATCATTCCCACTACCAATTTCAGACAAGCCAATTAATGTAGTCCATTTATCCCTAGGAAAATATGATTGGCATCCCCACTGGGACTAAAGTATTTATCATTTCAATTATACCTTCCTGTACACAGATTTGAGGGAGATGTTTTAATAATGGTTATATTTTAATAATCTTTCAAAATTGTTTGCTATCATCTATGAAGCTTTATTTAATATTTTTAGAAATTCAAGCTTTTAAAAATAGCAACAATTACACATGGATGGTGGTCAAGGTATAAAAAAGTAGTTTAACAATTAAATCTATTTTAAGCCATAGAAAGCCCGGGATGTACAAGGGAATGGAAAAGATATATATACCTATAAGTGCGTGCACACACAGACACACACACACACACACATGTTTATTTACTTATATATATTATATATATAAATATATGTAAACAAATATATATTATATATAATGTTATAATATTATATGTATATATTATATTATAATATATATATTCTCTATTATATATATTAAATTATAATATATAATATATATAATAGACAATAGATTATATATTATATGTTATATACTGTAACATATTCTATATAATAATATAATATATTAAATTATAAAGGTTCATACAGGGTAGCAAACAATTTTGAAAGATTATCAAAATATAACCATTGTTAAAACATCTCCCTGAAGTCTGTGTACAGAGAGGTATAATTGAAATGACTAATATATTACTCCCAGTGAGCTGCCCATAATGTTTTTCTAGGGATAAAGGGACTACATTAATTGGCTTGTCTGAAATTGGTAGTGGGAATGATTCTCAGTCCTTTTCTGCTACCATTCATACAGACATTGTCTAAAAGTTATGTTTTACACATACACAAAGGAATATATATTATATGTATAATGTATAAATATATATCTTATATGAGAGATATATGTAAACACATATGTAAATATATCTCTCATATATAAACATATCCATATTATAAATCTATTTATATGGATATCTCCATCCATCAACCCATGTCTCAAACATATAGTTACGTGGATATATCCACAGCTAATTATTAAAATTCTGCAAATTGGATAAGTTCATCCTCATTTAGGAAGGAATAAGATATTTGTCCAAAGAAAGAATTGTTAAAAACAGCTGAACTTGGATAAGGCTTTGTCCATCTGCATTCATAACTGCATTGTATTTACTATGTGTTTTGTATTATTGTTATTATGTAAACATATTGGATTATGTATTATCACTCATTTCTTATATACAAGTCATATTCCTTTAACGAAGTGAATACACAATATCTAAAACAAATATTTTTTAACTTTTATGGATGCATAGTAGATGTATATATATATATTGAGGTACATGAGATATTTTCATACAGGCATACAATGTAATTATTACATGAGAGTGAATGAGGTATCCATCACCTCAAGCATTTATCATTTCTTTGCATTACAAACATTTTAATTATACTCTTTTAGTTATTTTAAAATGTACAATAATTTAGTCTCTCTTCTGTGCAAATACTAGATTTTATTTATTCAATCTATGATTTTGTACCCATTAACCAACGCCACTTCTTTCTCACACCCACTACCCTTCCCAGCCTCTGGTAACCATCATTCTACTGTCTATCTCAAAGAATCCAATTGTTTCATTTTTTAGCACACGGAAATTGGTGAGAACATGTAAAGTTTGCTTTTCTGTGCCTAGATGGTTTTACTTAACATAATGTCTTTCAACTCTATCCATGTTGTTGCAAATGACAAGATCTCATTCTTTTTATGGCTGAATAGTACTCCATTGTGTATCTGTACCACCCTTACTTTACCCATTCATCTGTTGGTGGACCCTTAGGTTGCTTCCAAATCTCGGCTATTGTGAATAGCACTGCAATCACTACAATAAACACAGAGGTGCAGATATTCTTTTGATGCACTGATTTCCTTTGTTTTGGTTATATACCTAGTAGTAGGATTGCTGATTCATATGATAATTCTATTTTTTAGGTTTCTGAGGAGCCTCCAACTGTTTTCTATAGTGGTTGTACTAATTAACATTCCCACCAACAGTGTAAGAAGGTCTCCTTTTCTCCACATTCTTGTTATTGCCTGTCTTTTGGATAAAAGTCATTTTAACAGAGGTGAGATAATTTCTTATTATAGATTGGATCTAGGGACATTCTAAGGAAAAAAAACACACACACACATTTTTATGACTCTCAGTACTTGTAAAACACTTTGCTTCTAGTCAGCAAATTGTGTGTGTGTGTGTGTGTGTGTGTGTGTGTGTGTGTGTGTGTGTGTGTGTGTTTTCCAAATCAAGCAATTCTCTGACTCTCTGGACACCAGCTAGGCGTCTGGTAATTCCATTCGATATAATTCTGACAGTCTGCCTAGCGATAGCATCAGATCTCATAGCTTAAGGGCTCTGTCACACTAGACTGACCTCACTTCAGATGGTAATCCCAAGTTTTAGGAGGTGCCCTGTACTTCTGACCAACTGAGTATAATTTAGGCTCACAATCCCTCCTCAGGTTTGAAAATTTGCTAGCTGGTTCATAAAACCCAAGGAAGTACTTTATTTATGTGCACTAACTTATAAAGGATATTATTAAAAATATAGATACACAGACAGATGAAGAGATACATAAGGCAAGGCATGAGGGAAGAGGGGTAAACCTTTCATGTCCTCTCCAGGTGAGCTACAGTCCCAGATTGCATTCACCAATCTAGAAGTTTATCAAATCTTTTTTCAAGAGTTGCTACTTAATCTCTAGTCCTCTATCCCATTCCAGGAAGTCAAACTCACAACCCTCTTATCACTTGGTGCAGTGACCGTACTCATCCTGAGGCTATCTGAAGGAACCCACTCTGTCATCTTATTAGCATGAACTCAGATGTAATCATAAAGGGGCTCAAAATAAATAACAAGGGCATTCCTATCACTCAGACATCTCCAATAGTTGTCGCGACTGTATGGCAGGAACCTGGGATAATGAGCAAAAATTTCATATTGCATCACAGCATATAATAAATAGAGACTGCCATACATTTAAAATCAATTACTTGAGGACTTAGCTACTTTACTTACTCAGAAACATATATAAGTATTTGAAAAATCCCATCATATCACTTAAGTGTGCCTCAAAAGAACCTGAACAAATTATGTGTCTAAATATTGGATCATTGTTTAGAAATTCTCTGAAAAGTTAATTAGAATTACTTGCTCACACAAAGCTATGACACTTAAGTAAAACACAAAACCAAATTGAGAAGAACTGGAAATATCTTAAAATATAATTAAAACAATGAGGTTCCTTTTTCTGTTCTTGCTAGAAGAATTAAATCATACTTGAGACTTATTTAATATTATGTCATGGACTTTTAAAATATCTTCACTCTTAGCATAACATTTAATTTTTATCCTTGTTTCTTTTCTGCTTTCTCATTTACTTTTCATTTGTCATATTATGGGAAACCTCCAAATTATCAAATTTTGAATGTAATACAAAGAATATTTTCCTTTCTGATCCATTTGTGAATAATTTGCTGACATAATACTGTAACACCCTTGGTTTTTTTCAAAATGTGTTTCCTAAAACTAATATATTATCTTATATAATGACCATTCAACCCTCAGAATCAGAAAATTATTATTGATATATTACTAATACCTAATCTCAAGGTCATTTTCAATTGTCTCCAGTGATACCAACAATGTCCTTTATAGCAAGAATTCATGTCAAAATCATATATTGCTTTTAGCTGCATTTGCACTCCATCAATATGAACAGTTTTTTAGATTTTATCTGATTCAACTACCTTGACACTTGAGGATTGGTAGGCCAGTTATTTTGTAAATGTCCCTCAATTTGAATTTTTCTGGTGGTTCCTCATATTTAGATCTGGGTTATACATTTTTGACAGGAAGGTACTCTTATTGTACCCTATCAGGTGGCACTGATTCTATTTTTTAATTACTGATGAGGTCTCAGATCACATAATTTAGTTTCTATCTGCCAGGCTTCTCCTCCATAAAGTTACACTTTTTTTCCTTTGTAATTAACAAGTAATTTGTGGGACGGCTCAGGGAAATTATGTAAATGTCTTAGTCCTCATCAAAGTTTCAACTTATTCATTTATATATTCGTATCAGTATGAAATCATGAAGCCCTACTTTATTCAATAGTTTATATATAATCAGTGATCACTTATTATCAGTATTTATTTTGACACTAGATTTTTCCATATTTCATCAGTGGCTCCTTCAGGTTGGTTTCTGTTTCCTTATGACATGAGTCCAACATTTTTTAAATATGTCATTACTTCCTCTCTTGACAAGATGTCCCACTCCCTTTTCTAAACTAGCAGAGAAACTAGTTACTTCTTCAAGAAGCCCTGGTTCCTTTTACTGAAGGATGGTGTTTAGAAACCAAGATCTGGGATCACTATTGTCACTGATAAAGTATCACTACCATCAAGCTCTCTCAGAAGTCAGTCGTATGGGATGGAGCTCTCTATCTACATCTGCATCTAAAACTAATTCTATCTCTATGTATCTTTTGTGTATATATGCATCTCTGTATCTATATATCTATCCATCAATTAATCTGAATAAAAATGTGTTCACACCAATATCTCAAATTCCAATCCAATACCCTAGGATTAATTCTAGTTTTCTTGTGTTCCCTATTTGTAGTTTCATTCTCCAACAGAGAATAGATATATTTTTAATGTATTTGCCTACTGATTGAAAATCCTGCAGGTAACCCAGTCTGCCATATCATTGGCCATCACCTCTCCTACTCAGATGTCCTCCTCTTCCCTGCTGTGCTCCAATACACTGCTATAGTCCACTCTCCCATACAGATACTCTCCTCAGAGCATGCATGCTCTGACACCTCACATGTGAATGCCTCTTCACTTGATAAATGACATTATTCCTTCCAGTCTCCAACACCCAAAACTAGGCATTTATGTCACTTCCCTTTTTACCCCATCTTGAGCTCTTTCCAATACCATAAATCAGCTTCCTGCATAGGCTATGTTACTCTGCACTGATATCCTTTAAACTCTTTGAAGGTTTATGACACTCCAAGCCAGACCATTCTCTCACTCCATGGGAGCTCTTCTCACCCTGCTTAGGCTCTACACCCTACACAAGACCAACTACACACCATGAAGACACCCTTCCCCCGACACATGGGTTCTGATTACCTCCTGTGAGCCACCTGATCACTCAGATATCTTGCAGTCTCCAACAAGTTGAGCCAGCTATCCCTCTCATGCACTGCTCTCACTTACCCAATTAAGCTACAATATCTGGCATGCTCTAGATCCCTTTATGGTCACTCTCCTTACCCCTCTCTGGCCACTAAATCCTGGGCCAGGCTTACCTCTCTTACTGCGAACCCCCTTCTCACCTCACTCAGGATTCAAATGCTTGAGCTGGGCAGGTATCTCATGTGAAGGTTTTTGCAAACAGTATGACTCTGATATTCCCCAGTAGACTGGCTCCTATGTAGAAGTCTTGCACACTCAACCTGTGCTCTGACAACAGAGCTGTGCCATCCAGCCCGATGTGCATACCTTCCTTAGCCTGCCTGAATTTTGAAATCCACCTCTAAACCACCACTGTTCCCCATACTCACATGTACTAATGCTTACTGTGTTTGGCTCCATTCAATGCTTTTGAATTAATGTGTTAGATATTCAGGGGGAGACAATAAAACGGAAGAGAAAGGAAGGAAATAGGAAAAGAAAGAGGAAAGTGAAGAGTACTCACTTCTAATTTATGTTTCTATGTTGTATTTTTCTTAAATTTTTAATATATCTTAAATATTTAAAATTACACGTGGACAAAATAAACAGTTTAGGGTTAACTGAGTTATATATAGTTACAAATACATTCCATGATGTTCAATAATTTGTGTCAGAGAAATGTATTTATCAGAGTAATGTCTCACAAACTTATGGTTTCAAAGATTATTCAGATTTAAGGCTCTCTTGGATGAAGGCCAGTTTTCCTTTTAAATACCTTTAAACCTTTACCTCAGATTTCTTAAGAAAGCCACAAACTCAATTTCCACTTTATATTATTTACTCATGTGATATTGACAAGAACTCTGATTTAAGAGCAAAGAGCAGTGATAAATGGAATGAAATAATTATTGATAAGCAGAATAATATAATGATTCTCATGTTTAATAATTTTAAATATCATATCTTTAAATAATAATTGGATAAAATGCTAATTTTTAAAAAGTTGTTTGCATTTTTTCCTTTTGAAGAAATACTGCAGGCCCATAAAGTATCATTCTATAATATAAATGAAAAAGTCATAACTAAATTGGAGAAATACTTTTATCCACTAATATACAGATAGCAGCAGCATCTGCTCTATCACTGCTATGAATCAGCATGAGAAATTCCCAGTAGACGGAAATGACAGTAGAATCCAGTTCAACGTGTTGAGACCCCACTCACAAGATTTATGTATGTGTGTTCAGATAACCACTGAAAATTCAGAAAATTAACTGAGATAGCATCTCTAAGAATTCTTCAAGTGAGCCCACAAATGTCACTTCTCAACTCTTCACAGAAGACTTTTATCCTTCAATTTCTTATACCATCTCCTCTAATATAGCTCCCCTCCACCTGCATCTCCCTTTCTCTCTCCTACTTCCTTCTACTTATTCAATAAATATAGTATACTTTCCCTAGAAACAAGCTGTTCTGTTTATGCCTTGGTACAAAACAAACCACTCTAAATTTTAGTAGCCAAAATAACAATCATGAGCTTCATAAAATCTCAACCCTTATTCTTTGAACTTAAATGTTTCTTCTTATACTATGTGCACTTACTGCAATTTACAGAATTAATTCTGAGGAGAATTTAAAATTTTGCCACTGTAATGATAGGCTTTATTCCAAATATGAGATTCATATCTGCCATGTCACAGTGAGAGCTTCATTGTCTTCCTACTCCCGTTAGTTTATGATTCTGCATGTCTTTTACTTCTGTGATCACTGTCGGTTAATGATATAAAATTTACAGATTGCTCAAGCCAGACATTTCACTACTCTCATTGTCTCAGATGACCAGTCAGCAAGTCCTCAAGACTTTAAAATGTTTCTAAAATCTATTTCTCCCTTTATTTTCTGCATTTGTGGCTTTACTAATTGATTTCCTTCTCATCAGCCAGAAAATCTGATTATTGTTTCTATTATCTTCCCTTAGAAATTTACTGTCCACTATAATTACCCCTAATACATAACTTTCATTCTTTATTTTATTTTATTTTATTGCACTTTAGGTTTTGGGGTATATGTGCAAAACATGCAGGATTATTGCATAGGTACATATATGGCAATGTGGTTTGCTGCCATAGCTTTCATTCTTTTGCTAATAAACATGTTCAAAGAGAGCTTACAAAAATAAGTCCAAAAGACAGCATTCTTTTTTTTAAATTATTATTATACTTTAAGTTCTGCAGTACATGTGCAGATTGTGCAGATTTGTTACAGAGGTATACAGAAGCCCTGGTGGTTTGCTGCATCCATCCCCCCATCATCTACATTAGGTATTTCTCCTAATATTATCCCTCCCCAATTCCCCCATCCACTGCTAGCCCTCACCTAGCCCTTCCACCCCGCTACAGGCCCCAGTGTGTGAGGTTCCCCTTCCTGTGTCCATGTGTTCTCATTGTTCAACTCCAACTTATGAGAGAGAACATGTGGTGTTTGGTTTTCTATTGTTGTGTCAGTTTGCTGAGCATGATGGTTTCCAGTTTCATCCATGTCCCTGCAAAAGACATGAAGTCATCCTTTTTTATGGCTACATAGTATTCCATTGTGTATATGTGCCACATTTTCTTTATTCAGTCTACCATTGATGGGCATTTGGGTTGGTTCCAAGTCTTTGCTATTGTGAACAGTGCAGCAAATAAACATACGTGTGCATGTGTCTTTTTAATATATTTTATAATCCTTTGGGTGTATACCCAGTAATGGGATTGCTATGTCAGATGGTATTTCTAGTTTTAGAAAATACCAGAGGAATGGCCACACTGTCTTCCACAATGGTTGAACTAATTTACACTCCCACCAACAGTGTAAAAGGGTTCCTATTTCTCCATATCCTCTCCAGCATCTGTTATCTCCTGGTATTTTTAACGATCACCACTCTAACTGGCATGAGATTGTATCTCAATGTGGTTTTGATTTGCATTTCTCTAATGACCAGTGATGATGAGCATTTTCTCATATGTTTGTTGGCTGCATAAATATCTTCTTTTGAAAAGTGTCTGTTTATATATTTTGCCCACTTTTTGATGGGGTTGTTTTTATCTTATGAATTTGTCTAAGTTCTTTGTAGTTTCTGGTTATTCTCCCCACAAGAAAGTTGTGATTAGAAAGCGGCATCATGATTTTCTAGGATGCTAATAAAATCTTGTATTGTTTTCAGGTATTCTGTTTTATCATTTTTAAATTACTTTTTAAATTGGTTAGATGAATATAATTAATTTCAGTTATTCATTTATCTGTACGCTTACAATTTCTGTGTTTGTGACATGTATGATATACCCGAATAAAAGTATAGCATTTTATATCAAAAATTATTTATCTACATTGACATAACTATCTAAACTATATAGTTACTAGTCTGCAAAAATATTCTATTACTGTAATTACAAACTAAAACTACACGTTTGCAGCAATACTAGATAAGTGAAAATAATGAGAAGTCCCAGGAGAACTGGAGTGCCATTCTAAATATTTGGGATGTAGGAAACTTTAAGCCATGTTATATCTTCAGGAAAAATGGTGATGGGTTCCATGACCTTCAGTTAATTGTATCTATGCTCCAGGCTAAAAATGAAAATTGATTTGAAATATTAATGTTAATGTTAGTGACCTAAAGAAGACATAATATGCTCCAGTTGCTTTATGCATTACTTTTATGCTTAATTTAATAAATATCTGGGATCCTTTAAAAATACTTTTATTGACTGATAATGTATAATCCTAAAAGACGACTAATAACCAGAAAGAATTCTTTGTAATTTTCTTGAGAAAATAAACATTAATATACATTTTTTCTATACTTCCTTTTTTCTTTTTTTTTTTTTTTTTTTTGAAATGGAGTTTCACTCTTGTTGCCCTGACTGTAGTGTCAGGACAAGATCTTGGCTCACTGCAACCTTCACCTCCCAGGTTCAAGAGATTCTCCTGCCTCAGCCTCCAGAATAGCTAAGATTACAGTTGCCTGCCACTACACCTGGCTAATTTTTGAATTTTTCGTAGAGACAGGGATTCACCATGTTGGTCAGGCTGATCTCGAACTCCTTACCTTGGGTAATCCCACACCTCGACTTCTCAAAGATTACAGGAGTGAGCCACTGCACCTGGCCTCTATACTTGTTTTTTAAAGATAGATTAGAATCTTTAATATTAAATATTAGTAATTTTTTTCCATTTAAATATTAGTAAATTTTCTAATTTTTTGGTGAACTTGTGTAAAGATGATGACAGGTTAGAAAGACAAACACTGTAAAGTGTTAAGGTAAATATACTGTAGGCTTTAACTTTCCTGTGATTTATTGGTATACTATGACATAAGAAAATGTGAGTTGAGAATCAACAAATGATACCTATTACAGTATATCAGTAATAATAAAACATAGGAAATACTATTAATGTGGTTTCTTAAAATAGAAAAAAATTATTCATTATTAACAGATTGACAGTATATAACAAAATAAAGTGCTTAAGAAGAACTCTTTATTTTAATCTCAGAGTGCAATTTTCCCCAAATTTCTAACCTCTTCGAATTTTTTAATTTCTACTGCCTGGTTATCTTTTTTCTACTCCTTTTTATTCATTTTAAAGCTCCCAAGAAAGCTATAAGTATAAAGAAAGATTACAAAACAATTGCAGTTTATTTTCTGCTTAGATGTCAACTTTGTAAATAGTACATTTATTTTACCATATAACTTGAATCTAAGAATTGATATAATTGAAGAGATTGGATTTTGGAGAAAGATCTGAGTTTAATCCATATTAGCTGCTCCAGATAAACTTATAATGTTCTGGATTTCTGGCTGAGAACATTTTGTATACTCATATATATGTGTAGCTGTGCATGGGTATGTGTGTGTACATACACACTTACTTAGCCACATGTACTTACCCAATTGCATAGATAGTGCATAGATCATAACGTAGAGTTACAATCATATATCTCTTAGACATGGAAGGAGCTCTCCCCTTATTGTTTTGGTTTTTGGTGATGCAGCCTGAAGAGTATTAATTAGTTCATTGTCTAAAGCAGAAATTCAAGAAGCAACCCATATATACAAAAAGTAGATGATTTTATTATTAATCTTTTAAACTCTATCTTTAAAATAGTTGATATTATGTTAATCTCAAATATTGCTAACTTAGAAATCAATACTCACAAAAATTTTATCCCTATTTTTTCCAAACAAAATGTATTCACTACATTATTTATATTTTGCATTAGACTGCACCTGCAAATTCAGGAAAAGCACATTCCAGTTGAAAAGCACATAATTGTGTGATCATGGAGAAGTATCTTACTCTCTGAATAAGTCGGACATGAGTGGTATAATGCTATGCATTTAATATCACTGAACCTCATTTTATTAATTTGTGAAATATAAATAAGAACATTATTTACTATAAGACTCCAAATAAAAATAAGGCCAGGCACGGTGGCTCATGCTTATAATCTCAATACTTTGGGAGGCTCATTACTTTGGGAGAATCACTCGAAGCCAGAGTTTGAACCAGCCTTGGCAGCATAGCAAGACCCCATCTCTACAAACAATTTTAAAAGTTAACCCAGCCCAGTGGCATATGCCTGTAATCCCAGTTACTCAGCAGACTGAGGAGAGAAGATTACTTGAGTCCATGTTCAAGGCTACAGTGAGTTATGATGGTGCCACTGCATTTCAGCCGGGGTTACAGAAAGAGATCTTGTCAAAAAAAAAAAAAAATCAACACTAACATAAGGTAGCTATTTAGCTCTTATCATTAATAGTTATCAAAATACATAATACATATATGATTAATCAAAATTGATATATAGTTAAATATTGCTTATTTACTCTTCATAGGCATACAAAGTATATGACACAATGACTTAGAAGATGAATGAGTATGTCTAAGATGCACATTTAAAAATCAGAGGTGCTCTACCAAATATCCCTTTTTCTTTCCTTCATCCATTTATTCAAAATACTTGCTGAGAACATGTCAACTTATTACATGTTGGAAGCTAGTAATAACATATTTTTTAAAATAAAAATTCTAAGACTAATAGAGGAAAGAGACAAGTAAATCACATATTGCAATGCAGTAGGACCACTGTTATGACAGCAATACAGATAAAAAAAGCATGGTGTGGCTAGAATAGCATGTGAAATAGTGAACTGAGTAATCTGGGAAGGCTGAATAGATGATGAATTGCCTTAAAGTACAAGTGTGAGGTTAGATGCTGCCTGAATGGGAAACATTAACAGCAAACTAATAGCGGTTTGAGAGGAGAGTAAATTCTGTGCAAGCAGTAGCTTCTGACGTGGTCTGCTTCTATACGGGAATGGGTGAAAAATACCACTGTGAAGGTAAATAGAAGTCAGGTCATTAAAAACATTTTTATTATCATAGCAGAGAGCCTAGAAATATTTTAATACGTAGTGAGAAATCATTATAAAGCATTAAATAATTGAATGAGATCATATACCACTTTTAGATAAACATGATACAGGGAAAATTATTACCATGTTTTAAACAAACACTGTTTTAGTGGAAATTGTTGCTTTGAATTCAAAGGTTCTGTTAAGCAATCATAGGTCAAAATTAAGCAGAAAAAAAAAAACATTAAAGGGTATTGTCCAAGTTATCTATTATTTCCCCATAGCTGGAAGAGGTTAAAATAAAAAACAGAAAGAGAAAATAATAAAGACAGCAATAGAAATAAGTGGCCTTCACCTTAATGAATGCCTATTAAACCACTGAATTAACTCAATAAACCATGGATATAGTATCATGGTATTCATGTACAATATTCTTGTTAAAAATATAAATATGTAAATAACAATAAAAATACAAATATTTGTAGGCCATATATTCTTCTACTAAGAATTTGAAGAAATACTACTTCATTGATGTAAGAACAAATGTTTGCCAACATTATGGCCAAAAAATAGTTACTTCTCTGGTAGTTAAATTGATGAGCTATTGAATCACTATAAAATTATGATTTCTGACAAAAATACTATTTGTCAATTGAAATGAATAAATTATTTTCCCCATGACTCTTAAAAGAATAAAATCAATGCCCAGCTAGATAGGTAAAATGAGAGATATATAGGTAGATGAAATGATGACACATAACAGGAAGTAGACAGAAGTTTTCCTGGTTTGTATGTTCATATAGGACTCACTAGACAATTGCTCATTTTCTAGAACAAACTCATTACTTTCAAAAAATTGTAAATTGGTGATTGGTAAAAATATTTAGAATACACTTAAAAATGCTACTGTGTGGAAGAAGCTACCGAATAAAATCATCTAGTATGCTGACCACTGATCTACATCTTATTTCCCTCACCTATTAAATGCGATCACAAAATTTGAGAAAAGTCATGAAAAACAGCAAAGAACACATTTGAAGAACTAGGACCTGACAAAGTAAGAGACATAAAATGACACCTCTGAAAAAAGTACTTTTTTTAACAAAACCAGGTCATTTTGTCCCCTGGTTTTATAAAGACATCTGAATAGGAAATCTAAATCATTAGACTATTCAGGCTCTTAATTTTTTATCAATTTAATGAGTATAAACTATATCTTTGCTACCAAAATTTGCATTTCTCTAATAAATGTGATAAACGTATTTAATAAATGTGATAAATATATTTTCTTAAAACTGCATGATCAATTTTATATATTATACATAATAATTCTTTTTCTTTAATCTGTATTGTGTATTTACTTTTTCCAATGTTAGTTTTCTTTGGGCTTTTCTTCGTATATATTTGAACATTCAGGGTAATTCCTCCAAATTTTATTTTCTAAATTTTCATTATACAATTTATTTTTCTTTTTATATTAATAAATTAATACACAGTGGATTTTATTTTACGTTTTAAAATGAGAACTTTTTTTAAATTTTCTTCAAGCTGAGTAACTAGCGTGCCAACACAAATTATTTGAAATCCATGCTTTCCAGAATTGAAGTAACATTCCTTGTATGTATGTATATAAAACAAACATATGTATTTGGCAAATTTTCTGAGATCTATTTCTTAATTTTATAATTTGTTCTACTGTCATCATCTACAGTTAACTATTCTATAAAAATACAATTTTAATTTTATCCAATAGGCTTCTTCACTGCTCTCCTTTATCTTACTTTTGTGATGATAATTATTTATAATAAATGTCTTCATATAAATTATTTTTAAATGTCTATAAACAGTTCTAAGGCCATTTATTCTGGTATCTTTTCAAAGGTAGAATACACATAATTTTTCTAAATGCCTGTATGGTAGTTGCTCTAAACCATTCAGGACATAAACATAAGCAAGGACTTCATGACTAAAACCTAAAAGCATTGGCAACAAAAGCCAAAATGGACAAATGGGATCTAATTAAACTCCAGAGCTTCTGTGGAGCAAAAAAAAAAAAACATTATTAGATTGAACCAGCAACCAACAGAAAGGGAAAAAAATTTTGCAATCTACCCATCCGACAAAGGGCTAATATCAAGAATCCACGAAGAACTAAAACTGATTTACAAGAAAAAACAAACATATCCATTCAAAAGTGGGTGAAGGACATGAGCAGACACTTTTCAAAAGAAGACATGTATGAGGACAACAAACATATGAAAAAATGCTCATCATCACTGGTCATTAGAGAAATGCAAATCAAAACCACATTGAGATACCATCTCACACCAGTTAGAATGGCAATCATTAAAATATCTGGGCTGGGGGCGGCGGCTTACGCCTATAATCCCAGCCCTTTGGGAGGCAGAGGTGGGTGAATCATGAGGTCAAGAGATCAAGACCATCCTTATCAACATGGTGAAACCCAGTCTCTACTAAAAATACAAAAATTAGCTGGGCATGGTGGCGCACACCTGTAGTCCCAGCTCCTCGGGATGCTGAGGCGGGAGAATTGCTTGAACCCAGGAGGCGGAGGTTGCAGTGAGCCGAGATCGTGCCATTGCACTCCAGCCTGGGTAAGAACGAAACTCCGTCTCAAAAAAAAAATCTGGAGACCACAGATGCTGGAGAGAATGTGAAGAAATAGCAACACTTTTACACTGTTGGTGAGAGTGTAAATTAGCTCAACCATTGTGTAAGACAGTGTGGCAATTCCTCAAGGACCTAGAAATAGAAATTCCATTTGACCCAGCAATCCCATTACTGGGTGTATATCCACAGGATTATAAATCGTTCTATTATAAAGACACATGCACACTTATTTTACGATAGCAAAGACTTGGAACCAACTCAAATGCCATCGATGACAGACTGGACAAGGAAAATGTGCCACATATAAACCATGGAATACAATGCAGCCATAAAAACGATGAGTTTGTGTCCTTTGTAGGGACATGGATGAACCTGGAAACCATCGTTCTCAGCAAACTGACACAAGAACAGAAAATCAAACACTACATGTTCTCACTCATAGGTGGGTGTTGAATAATGAGAACACATGGGAGCAGGGACGGGAGCAACACACACTGAGGTTGATTGGGGGTGACTACGGGAGGGACCATGGGGGTAGGGAGGTTGTGGAGGGATAACATGGGGAGAAATGCCAGATATAGGTGACAGGGGCACAGAGGCAGCAATCCACATTGCCATGTATGTACCTATGCAACAATTCTGCATGACCTGCACATGTACCCCAGAATCTAAAGTACAAGGAAAAAATTATATATATATATATATATATATATATATATATATAAAGGTTTTTACTTCTTGAATTAATTTTATTTATTCAATAGAATGCTAACCTTTCCATTGGTTTCTCAATTCCCTGATGTGGTACAGAACAATATTGCACTCCAAACCAGTACCCCTAAGCAAGGACAGCAAACTCATCCAGCACTTTCTAACAGTTGACAGATATGTTCCTCTCTCTGAATCGCATTCAGATGCAGGAAGTTGCCCTGTCCAACGTTCTGTCCCTGACTGTGAAATGATTGATCCAAATACCCAGCTGAAGAGGGTAAATGAAGACTCAGTCCTTGTCTCAATTTTGATAACTTCAAAGGACCCTCTCAGTTCCACAGTTCCATGTAGGACTGGCTTCAATAACAGCTGAACTGCATCATGGCTCAGGTTCTTCTTTCCTCTTCCTTTTGCCTTTGTCACCTCCCTGATGAAATATTTTCCAAAAACACTCTTCAATGAGCAACTTGTGCATGAGTTCCAAACTAAGTCTGTTTTCAGTTTAATTCTAGACATTTGTTCCTGAGATGGTGTGACAAATAGACTCTAAATGTAGGATTTTGGTGATGGATCACTACTAGCTGGTGGTCTTGTAATGAAGACCCCATCTTGTTGACAGGTCGAGGGAGAATAACACCCAGCAACTTAGTTGTTAAACTAGTGTAAGATGATGTACTGGCTAGTGTGAAATTATTAGCTCTTGATAGGCATGAAGGAATATTACCTATAAGTAGAATTGGCTAGGATGACTGTTGTAATACATCATAGATTTATGAAGAACAAAAATTGGCAGTTACAGGTATATTATCCCCAATTTAAGGCAAAGAAGTCCAAGGGCTTCTTTGTCAGCAATTAAGGAAGCCTCAGTCTCCTGCAGAGAGGAAGACTACACTCAGAATTAAAACATAAACGTAGCAGAACTTCTGAGAATTTAGAATTATCAGTCATGTTAGTTCTCTGATGTCAAGATCAGTATCTAATAGAGAAGAAATTAAACTCTTAGACTTGAGATGGACACATCTGGGAAGATCCAATAAAGAACCTTGAACTCATGCATTCTCTAAACTGTGAAAGCTTGCAGATATGAGTTAATTCTCTCTTCTTAAAAGATGATACATGAGGTTTATTCAGAGGAAACAAATGACTTAGGAGTACTACAAGAAAATGCTTGTTAACTTTTCAGCAGCTGCTTCTACTTCTCCTGGTAGCGTCCTCAACTCATAGCAACCAGTATAACAAGTTTCAAATTCTTGCACTGAGTTATTCTGGTTGTGCTGGACCGCTACAAGGGGCTTATATGCTGGGCGCTATGAAATAGCTGCAGGATTTAGTTAATATAAATATGTATCAGCAGGAGAAAATATT
Source organism: Ateles fusciceps (assembly GCA_036589455.1). Lineage (NCBI taxonomy): Eukaryota > Metazoa > Chordata > Mammalia > Primates > Atelidae > Ateles > Ateles fusciceps. The sequence continues at coordinate 1,045,318 of JAZHEH010003121.1, read as the reverse complement.
GTATTTTGGGATAAATCCTGAAAGTGCCAGATCAAGAGGAGGGATCAAACCATACATTGTATTAAAGAAAAACGTATAATTATGCCATCCCATGAAACAGGATTAGATGCTTTGGTAAGGACCTGGGTAAGAGTGTTTGTAGTTTATAAAGAGCATCTTGGCAATTTGGGGAAAAGAGAGATTATACTAAGTAGAAACATCAGAATTGCTACTATGGTAATGGTGAAGGAAGGGAATAAAAGGCTCAGAGAGGTGAGTATACCAGAATGGATACACTATGGAAGGCTGAGTAAACCACCTGTTGTCTAAGCTCTATAAGAAAGTCTAGAAGAGCATGTATTTACCAAAATGATAAGGAATACACGAGGGGTGGTCACGAGCATCAACAAGAGCCTCCATGGTGACTACTCTCTGTAGGCCCTGGCCAAGAGTAGGAGATTCTGTTATAAAACTAGATTTCAGCCAGGCACGGTGGCTCACGCCTCTAATCCCAGCACTTTGGGAGGCCGAGGTGGGCGGATCACGAGGTCAAGAGATCGAGACCATCCTGGCCAACATGGTGAAACCCCATCTCTACTAAAAATACAAAAAATTAGCTGGGTATGATGGCACACGCCCGTAGTCCCAGCTACTTGGGAGGCTGAGGCAGGAGAATTGCTTGAACCCGGGAGGCGGAGTTTGCAGTGAGGTGAGATCCTGCCACTGCACTCCAGCCTGGTGCCTGGCGACAGAGTAAGACTCTGTCTCAAAAAAATAATAAAATAAAATAAAACTAGATTTCATGATAGCAATAAGATAATAAAACATTAAGTGACAGAAGCCAGATAGTGGCACTTACCTATCAGAGGAAATGTAGGTACAAATATTATATTATAAAACCAGCAGCAAAATCAGAGTGTAACCAGCTGAGACTGCCATACAGAAAACCATGGAGATAGTTAAAAATACATGGCAGCTGGGCACGGTGGCTCACGCCTGTAATCCCAGCACTTTGGGAGGCTGTGGTGTGTGAATCAAGAGGTCAGGAGTTCGAGACCAGTCTGATCAACATGGTGAAACCCTGTCTCTACTAAAAATACAAATATTAGCCAGGCATAGTGATGCGTGCCTGTAATCCCAGCTAGTCAGGAGGCTGAGGCAGGAGAATCACTTGAACCTGGGAGGCGGAGGTTACAGTGGGCCAAGATCACACCATTGCATTCCAGCCTGGGCAACACAGCAAGATTCCATCTCAAAAAAAAAAAAAAAAAAAAGTACATGGCAATCCCCAGAGGTAAGAGAGATGGATGCACAACGAAGGGTACTATTTACTTTATATAGTCAAAAGAAATCAAGCATGTGTGATGGCTATATTAGCTTGATTGTGGTAATCATCTCACAACGTATATGCATATCAAATCATTGTACACCTGAAATATATACAATTTTTTTTTGAGAATTGTACTTCAATATAGCTGTGAAAAGTGTTTTTGAAAAAGAAATTAAAGTTAAATGACCAGGAAACTCAGCAATTCAGTGAAAAGCCACTGTCTCTTGTTAAATTTTTAGACTTGAATTATTTCCCTAATCTAGAACTCTTTGGACTGAGGAAGAAATCAAGCCATTTTGATGAAGGACCTGCAATATATTATGGCAAGAACATTGATTAAGTCATTGTCTTTCATCTTTCCACAAAGTGGTCTATGGAAATTTACTCAATTAACCATACATTGGGGGGAAAAAAATAGAATATACTTAGATCTTTCAGTAATTACTGGGTGCAGATATTTATTTCATATTTTTACCTAGGACTCAAAGTGCCATTTTAATCTCTCACTAAACTAATATTTCACACATAAAAATATGAGTACTTGGTATTTAATGGAGCCCAGGGCCAATGCCAGTTCCCAGTGAGTTCATTGGATCTGCAGACACACCTTGTCTGTCTTCAGTCATGTCTGTCCTCAGTTATATCTGTTCTCATTGGCTGCACATAGAGTCAAAATGAGTATACTTAGTAGTACTTGTTAGGACCTTCAATTAGTTTCTTGGCCTTTAAGAACTATTATAGAGAGAAAGCCCCATTCAAGCTCCCTTGCATCTGTGACCCCACAACCTAAGATGGTAAATCGAAAACACTATTACAACTCAGGGAAAATGGCAAATGTTAAGTGTCATTCTATGAGACTTAAAGATTCCATATGAACCCTTTAACTATTAAACTTCTTTTTTATAAGTGAGATATAAGAGATGCAATTATTTGTTAAAGATTAACAAATCACCTTTTATGAACCCTTTAACTATTAAACTTCCTTTTTATAAGTGAGATATAAGAGATGCAAGAATTTTGACCCTTCTTTTCATTCACCAATCTAGCTCTTAAAAACTAAACGAATAATGACATATAACATGGGCTACTTCAAACTTAAACAAGCAGTGGCCTTAATTACGGTTACATTATGTGCAGTGGTATGGTTCTCAGACTAGTTTAACACAGCCTTTGACACATGATATGTTGAAATTCATGTGACAAGTGCAATATTTTCCATTCTTATTGGGACCAAGGCAAATAAGAAATTCTCATTTATACCTAATGAACAACAGAATGCATTTAAAGTCTTGATGTAGAAAATGTTATAACATATCCAAAGGGTCCTAGACTATAAACAGTTCACAGAAAATCGCATTGACTTGTGAATCAGACCAAAGAACAAGAATTGGCAAGTATACTGCAAGCCTCTCATTTGTATGTGTGAGAAAGTGAAAGATAACCATTTTGAAGATTCAGAGAAAGTCATATTAGTGAAGTTTTTACGAGTCTGATAAAACTGGTGGTTCAGGGCATGCTTGATATCCTTTCAAAGTATAGAACAAATAATTTCATCTCTTATATCTCACTTATAAAAAGGAAGTTTAATAGTTAAAGGGTTCATATTGAATTCTAGAGGCACCTTATTCCATACTTTGGAATTCTGCCCTATCCTATTTTCTGGATGAACTGCAAGACTGCCAGCTTTGAGTGGGACCCAGAGAAACAAAGGTTGTTACAACAGGTCCAGACTTCAGTGCAAGTAGTTGACTTTTTGGTTTTACTACCTTTAAAACCTTATGATACCAAACCTAACTGGTAGAAAAAGATCTCAAAAACAGAATTTCAATTATATGGGTATGTGTGAATTTATAAAACAAAATGTGTTGATTGAAATACTGAATTTATCTGAAATTATACTTTTCACATATGTCTATACCAGTCATAGAGACAAGTATTCCAAAGTAGTTGCATTTTATCTCAACCATCCTTGATTTCTGACTGATTTTGCTTCATATATTTAGCTGTCTTGTTATTTGGTACAAACAAATTTATAATTATTATTTACTTTTCTTTATAAATTGTGTTTTCAGTGTGTGTATTAGAGATAAAATAAGGAGTATAATATAGAAGGGATATTTTAAGAAGGAAGCTACTTTTAATTCACCATGTGACCCAAATCAGTCATTTTTGGGGTCCTCAAATATTCTACAGAAATGTAAATGTCAGAGAAATCTTTTATACAGTTTTGTGTTTTTCTCCTATGCAAATTTATGTTTTAATTCTTCTTCAACTTTATCTGTTCAGCTTCAAGGCTCTGATATAGTTTATGTTTATAAGCATGAAATATGCAAAATTATATGTAATTATAAATTTATATTCCCAAATCAATTTTGAAAACTGGGACAAAAATTTTCCAGAAGGAATTTCAGATAATTAAAGCATTAAAGAGTCATATTTTAGTATTTGCCAAAATGATGACAGGTATATACATATGCATAATATTCTAAGATGTGCTGATTCCTTTTCTTTTCATTTTCCAAAATGTTTTGTGATTTGTATATGTATGTTCACTAAAATTTGAAAATAAATTCTCATCTTTGCCTCTTCCACTTTCCTCTTATTATAGTGTGGGGTATAGTTATATGAGTTTGAATGTATGCACATTTTCAGGATAAAGTAAAATTAGATTAAATAATTCTTAAAGGTTGGTTTATGACATAAATACTATTCATTTGTAAGTATTGGAATTAACAAAATGTATTAGTCCATTCTCATGCTACTATAAAGAAATACCCCCAAAAAAAGTAATTTATAAAGAAAATAGTTTAATTGACTCACAGTTATACATGGCCTCAGGAAACTTATAATTATGGTGGAAGTCACCTCCTCACAGAACAATAGCCAGACACTTATAAAACCATCAGATCTCCTGAGACTCACCATTATCATCAGCAGTGCATGAGAGAAACTGTCCCCGTGATTCAATTACCTCCACTTGGTCCAGTCCTTGATATGTGAGGATTATTATAATTCAAGGTGAGAGTTGGGTGGAGAAACAGAGTCAAATCACATCACAAAGTTTATTTACTTTTACCACGACATTAGAAAAGAGCTTACTGGTTTCCATTAGCAAGACATCCATTATACTTACAACAGAATTAGATAAATAGTAAGTTAATGTTATGTTGGGTAAATGAGTATGGTATTCTCAATTTGTATTCTCAGCATACAGTATAGTATTGTACTCTTTTTTTTTTTTTTTTTTTTTTTTTTTTTTGAGATGTAGTCTCACTCTGTTGTCCAGGCTGGAGTGCAATGGCACAATCTCAGCTCACTGCAACCTCCGCCTCCCAGGTTTAAGTGATCCTCCCACCTCAGCCTCCCTAGTAGCTGGGACTAGAGGCACACCCCACCATGCCTGGCTAATTATTGTATTTTTAGTAGAGATGAGTTTCACCATGTTGGCCAGGCTGGTCTTGAACTCCTGACCTCAAGTGATCTGCCCACTTCAGCCTCCCAGAGTGTTGGGATTACAGGTGTGAGCCACCAGGCCTGGCCCTGAATTTTTTATTGTAAGATAATATGAGCTAATTGAAAAAGTAAAAAAATACAAAGTATGGGAAATATACCAAGTATTAAAGTTAGAATCTATAATTTCTTAATAAATATTTCTGTATAATATGTTTTTCTTCATGTCTGTGTGTATATGTGTTTATATTTTCTAAACATTTGGATTCTACATTATCTAGTGCTTTGCTTTCTTTTTTAAACATTAGATCATAAGCATTCTCTCATGTCTTTAAACGTTATTTGAAAATATAATTAAAACCAGTTAAATAATGATTATTTACACCTTGTTTGAAAATACTTAAGCTGTTTTTATAATTGTATTTATGTTATCTACTTAGACATTGTGAAATTCTACTTGGAACTGTCTATAGATCTTTTATAGTTATATACTTCAACACCTAACTCTTTACATGTGATAAATTCTTAAGTGGAATAAATAGGAAACAGATAAATTACATATAGATGCCTTTGACCATATTACAGAAACATGCTACAAAAGCACCCTAGAAGATAATACAATTAAGTATCTCATAAAAGAGAAGGTTCAGAAGTATGTAGGCTTCAGATATAATACCATCAAAATTCCATCTCTGCTTTGCAGTACTCTGTGGCCTCTGCTCTTTCACCATGCTGTCTCTGTCTCCACATTGCTTCTCTCATGGCTTTAAGAGTGTTGCCAGCAACAAGGCAATGTGCTTTCCTGTCATGCCCAATAGAAAGATCTCCATCTCATTTCATTTGAGCTAAGACGTATTTTCACTTCTGGACCAATAACATTTACTAGAATTAAGGCATGGAAATTATTAATGACCACAGAAACATAAAAGGAATAGAGTCATAATCCTAGATTTTGCCATGAAGATTCCTCTGCATAGGGCCCCCTTTTCCAAGGCTGACATATTTGACCACATTTGCATTATTCAGATGTAGACGCATTTGTTTACTCATTAAAATATTTTCTAAATTTCCTACCTAAAATTTCCAGTTTAGGTGTCCCATCACAGCAAACATTTCATGTTATATTGATTTCATAAGACTTCTTACTATATAAACTTACATTATTAATTACTGTATGTAATTAATATTTAGTGTCTATTTCCTTCATTAGAATGAAAGTGCCATGTTTATGTCACCCCTACCCCCACCAGAATCTAAGCAACCTAAACATCTCTGCCTTATTGCTGAATTCTCTGCATCTGACACATGGAAGAGATTGAAAAAATAGTTTCAGAAACAAAAATTTTAAAACAAAACAAAAAGGTGGAGAAGGATGGAAGTGAGGGAGGGAAGGAAGGTAGAAGGAAGGAAATAGAAAAAGTAAGGAAAGTGGATATATAAATACATTTTACATGATGCATCAAGACAATTCTACTGTCTAGTTCTCCTTTAAATGGCCATATTGGTACTTGTAATAGTTAGCTACTGCTGTATAACAAATTGCCCCAAACTAATCAACTGCTGGAAATAAACATTTATTATCTCAAACAGTTTCTGAAGGTCCAGAATGTTGGGTCAACTTAGCTGGGTGTTTCTGGCCTAAGATCACTCATGGGATAGCAGTCAAGCTGTCAATGGAGACTACAATTATCTAAAGAATTGATTAGAGCTTAATGAACTGCTTCCAAGCTTACTAATATGGCTGTTGGTAAAAGGCTTCAGCTCCTGACAACATGGATTTACCGGAAGGCTGCTCAAAATATGACAAATGGATTCTCTCAAAATGTGTATTCCAAAAGAGAAAGAGTAAGGCAGAAGCCAAAATGACATTTATATTATAATTTCAGAATTGGCATACCATCATATCTGTCACATTCTACCAGGCACACAGATAAACAATAGGACACTGTAATACAGGAATACACAAGGAATCATTGTGAACTATGTTGGAAGCCAGATATCATAATTCACTCTCTGCCTCCCAGTGATTCATTCCAGTCAACCTTTCCAAGTCCCACAGTAGACTTGGAAAGTAGACTAATATCAAAACAATAACAGCTCAGTGTCTAAGCTTAGGATCATCACCAGGAATGTTCTTATTCAAAAAGGAGAAAACAGGAAGCACAAAAGAATCATTCCTCCATTTGAAGTCCAGCCACGCAACTACTGGATAATCATTGATTGGAACTCAGTTCTCTGACCCAGAAGTTATTCTCCAAGACACTTAGTTCAGCTCTCTGAGTCATGTTTACTGTTTTTTGTTTGTTTATTTGCTTTTATCAAATACAGCACATGTTTATAGCTGAGTAGTATTCTCACCTGCTGGTAGAATTTTGCAACAGCACTTTTTCTTTTTTTTTTTTTTTAGACGGAGTCTGACTCTTGTCACCCAGGCTGGAGTGCAATGGCACCATCTAAGGTCACTGCACTCTCTCCCTCCTGGGTTCAAGCAATTCTCCTGCCTCAGCCTCCCAAGTAGCTGGGATTATAGGTGTGTACCACAACACCCAGCTAATTTTTTTTTTTTGTAATTTTTGTAGAGACTGGGTTTTGCCATGTTGCCTGGGTTAGTCTTGAATGCCTGAGCTCAGGTTATCTGTCTGCCTTGGTCTCCCAAAATGCTAGGATTACAGGCATGAGCCACCATGTCTGGTTCCTTTTCCTTTAGAATTCTGTCTGTGCCATTCAGCCCTAGCTGTTCATGCTTCTGTTGACATAATTCGTTTAGAATCTTTGTAGTTATTCTGAGAATCTTCCTGGTGTTCACTCCATTAGACATATCCACGGCCAAAAATCTCTACTTTTGGTATCTTATGAGACAGCAGGGGGACAGCAGCCTTCAGAATGTTAAAAGTTCTATTGTTTAACTGAAAGATATCTAGCATACTCTTAAACTCCTTAAAATGGCATTTGTCTGTTTCAATGTTCTGAAAAAGTATCTTTGGTCTTTCTGAGATTTTAACAAAGGATTTTACAGTCATATTTTTATCTCATCTTTAGATCACGCTTTCCAATCGTGCTTCCCAAAGAGTGTCCTGGAGTTGATGCTTGCTTGGAAACAATTTGTTATTTTCATTTTAAGTATGTCATCATTTGACATTTGCAGAGGCTGAGAGTTTTCAACACCATCAAGTCCTGGTTTCTTTTGTTTAACAATTAATCCGTCAATTTATCTTTCTCATGTAACTTTTTCTCAAAGCAGTGAGAAAAACCCACGCAACACCTTCCTGCAAAGCACCTCCACAGTGGGTGTCTTTGCTTGAAAAACTCCTTTAATTAAATCATTCTGTTCATTGGGCACATTTTCTACTATAGTCATTCTTGCAAGCAAGAATGCTGGTAACCTTTGTGTCACACTACATAACAATGATTCCCCTTTAGTTTTTCAGAAGATCTTTCTTATTTTCCTAAAAGTCTTCATTGACTGCAAAAACAAAGATCATGAGGCTTCCGGTAAAATTTTTAAAAGTACTTTCAGCTCTAAGTTACACTGTCCTTATACCTACTACCACGCTCCAAAGACATAACCATTTTACTTTTATTTAGCATGGAAGCCCACTCTTTGTACAAAAATCTACATTAATTTTCTATTTCTGTGTTTAAAAATTGCTCCAAAACGTAGTGGCATAAAACAACAGATATATTTTTTCACAGTTGTTGTGGGTTAGAAATCTGGGCTCAGCTTAGCCTGAATACCTTTTGTTCAAAGCCTGTGATTAGGTAGCACTCAACATTTTGGCTGGGACTATAGGCCTATCTGAAAGACTGAGAGGGTATATTTCTAAATTTCACCATGCAGTTGTTTCCTGGCCTGGTCACTTGCCATATGGACCTCTCCACAGAGTTGACTCACAACTAGGAACTTAGATTCTCCTAGGGTAAATGATTTAACAGCAGATGAGAACACTCAGAACAAAAGCCACAATTTTTTGATAAACTAAAGTCAGAAGTTACATTCTATCACTTATACTCTATAATATTAATTAGAGGTAGGTCAATAAGCCCAAACCACATTTAATAGAAGATATTACATCTAGGCATAAAAAACAAGAGGTAGGGATTACTGGGACCATCTTAGTGGCCATCTACTACAGAACCTATCCAGTTAAACCCTGGTCCAGAAGGCACAAGCAAGACATTCATAGTCCAATGAGTGTCTTCTGGGACAAAGGTGTAAAAATTAGGAGTTGGATGTTTGAGGTGGAGGCTAGAGCAAACGAAACTTCTTTTTCCTTTTGATCTACATATGTGTATGTAGATCTACACATATATATATTTACATATGTATATATACGTGTGTGTGTGTGTGTGTGTGTGTGTGAAACAGAGTCTTGCTCTGTCTCTCAGGTTGCAGTGCAGTGGCGTGATCTCATCTCACTGCAACCTCTGCCTCCCAGGTTGAAGCTCTCATGCCTCAGCCTCCTGAATAGATTGGATAACAGGTGTGCACCACTATACTTGCTAATTTTTGTATTTTTAGTAGAGACAGGGTTTCACCATATTGGCCATGGTGGTCTCTTTACTCTTAGCCTCAAGTGACCATGCCACCTGGGACTGCCAAAGTGTTGGGATTACAGACTTGAGCCACTGCCCCCAGTCCATATTTTAATATAAAATTTTTAAGTTTATTATTTGATTTAAATTTATGTGTTGATAGTGTCTTTACCTATGTGAAACATTTAGGTAAGCTAGGGATAATTCCTGAAGATAGTTGTGAAAGCAATCTAAAATATCCTGGGAAGTCAAATATAAAGGTAGTCTTTACCATTCATGGATGTGTTAACAACTAAAATCCAGCTTCTGTAGTAACTATCATTTATTTAACATCAGTAATATTTGCTTCTACTGCATATTCAGTATGATAATCCCAAAGTTAATGTCTTTATGATTTATTCTCTAAGGGATTGTAGAAAGTGAAATAAATAAAGATTCCTCTTCGAATTCTCTTAGCCTATTAAGAATAGATAGTAGTCTCTTTCTCTAGATTAATCTACTCAAAGGCCTTTGTAACATCTACTAGCTAAAATAAAGAAATCAGTGTATTTTGTGTTTTTAGTTCTTACATTTTAGCCTAGATATCTGCTCTGATATGCCTGGACAAGCCCGGACAAGCCTTCGGTAACAGCTTGTTCCTCTTTCCTTATTTAGAAGTATTTTTACCTCTCTCAGCACTCTGTAAGTTCCTTCCTCTTTTCCTTTGTTCTCCTCTGCCCTTACCTCTTTAGGAAAGTTTTAAGTTCTTAGCCAATTGGGTAACATGTTGAGGTCCCATTCCAGCCAATGGAATTAGACATAGATATGCCTGTTCTTCCTTTGTTCAGTGCACTCTCATAGCAAGACTACTGGTGAGCAGTGCCCTCTCTGCAGAAAGTAAAAGAAAGTCTTGCTGAGAAAACTTTTGTCTGAATGCTGATTCTTCCCTGCAACACTGGAAGATAAGAACTTATTCCCAACAATTTGGTGGCCCATATGGGGAGGCATCCCCCCTCTAGAGTGGTCTCCAGCCCTCTCTCATGAGGAGGCGTGCCCCCACTGCCTCATTGGGTTAGCCCTAGGAGTAGAGAGTCAGGACCCACTTGGTGCAAGGAATAAATCTGGATTCTCAGCAACACAGAAAGGATGGAGGAGAGTTAGGAAACAATTTAGTGAGAGTAGTAGAGACAAGCTTCTGTACAAAGCCATGAAGACAAGGGATAATAAGGCATCCTACTAGAATTAGTACTCCAATAGCAAGAGCAGATGAGGTGAGAATTGAAGTCAGAATTCCTTTCCATCCACAAAACCAATTTTCTATCATTTTAGTAAAAGGGTCACTGATTCCAGAATTCTCAGCAAGTTCATCAGATAAAAAAAAAAATTGAAAAGCAAAATTTAAAAAGTACACCTCTCACTTTTTGGATGCTACCATATCTACCTTTTGTTTTTACAGCATGTTCTGTCATCCCCACCTCTCTATGTTGATCCCTCAGCCTGGAAGTCACTCTATACACATCAATCTCTCGTCTCCATGCCCTTCTTTGCCCCAAACTTTATATGCAAAAACTTACCAGTCTAATTTCTGTTCACCATTTAGTCCTTATCTCAAACCTTATTACCCCCAGATTCTAATGTGTGGGAATATAAAAGAGCCATAGGAAAGGCTTCCTTGGGTACTACTCAAAAGTCTTTGCAGTTTTTTTTTTTTCAAATTAGTTTATAAAGACATATTAGTTTGCTATTTAGAATGTATTAAGATCCTCGAGGGCTTAGTTACTGTTTGTTTGGTTATAATATTCCTTTTTCTACACTGGATGCCTATTTCCTCTAATCATCAAATGTGATCACTCTTTATTGTTTATTAGTGATGTTAGAAATAGAGAAATGTCACGTTTGCTTTATCCCAGTATTCTTTCAATCATATTGTTTGGGGAAAGTGTGAGCAAACAAGAATTCACTATTCATTAGCATTCAAACAATCTAGTAATTTAAATATTTGAATGTGCTGAAACTTGTCAAATATTTGCATAAATGAAATGCAGTGAGATTTCAGAACAATGAAGGAGAAAACTAAAATTTTCAGTTACATATAAATCCCAGCTCAGATGTAGTATTTACTGATGAAACTACTAAACATACCTGGCTAAGCTTTTTAAATTCTTTTTTTTTTTTTTTGAGACAAGATCTTGTTTTGTAACTCAGGCTAGAGTTTGGATATGTGATAACAGCTCACTGCAGCACAAACTCCTGGGCTTGAGTGATCCTCCTTCCTCAGCCCCCTGAGTAGCTGGGACTACAGTCATGTGTCACCATGCTTGGCTGATTTTTAAATTTTGTGTAGAGATGAGGTTTTACTATATTGCCCAGGCTGGTCTCAAACTCCTGGGTTCAAGTGATCCTCTTGTCTCAGCCTTCCAGATTTCTGGGATTGTATGCATGAGCCACCATACCCAGCCTCAGATGTTATTTCTAATAACACACAATAAGGATACATTAAAAGCATACCTAAATATTAAAATGTCTTATCTAAAAACTACAATAAGTTAAGTATAATGACCAGGTAGATACGTTTTTCTTTTAGAAGTGACGTTGAGTAGGAAAACTTTTTCAATGTTTTATTTATATTGTTACAATACCTAAAAAGCAAAAATTCCTTATTATTAAAGCTGTTATTAATCCTGAATACAAAGACTAAAATGTGAAAATGTGATGTTTCCAAGAAAAATTGATGATCATTTGATTAATTGTGAAAATGGATGACTTGCTTAGAACAAATGAAGCAAATAAATACAACTGACAAGTGTATATGTTTCTCCAGTGTGCTCATGAATGCCTTTGGAAGGGAATTAATTTGCTCACCATTGAATTTGTCCTTTTGCCCATATTCATTGTTAAGAAGATAGGATAAAGAGCTGTTCATATGTCTACTATGATTATAACCTAATAATTTACTGGAAATAGTCAACACAAATAGCTGTTCTCTTCCTGAATGTCAAAATACATGTAAAATATATATTGAACTAATTAAGTGTACTGACCATTGGAGTAGAATGCAGCAAGTCAGAGTCAACATAGGTTAAAAAATGAAGAACTCAGTTACAAAGAATGTAGGCATAAAACAACTTAAGGAGTAAAGCAAAGTATTAAATTCCCTAAAGTTTCATACTTTGTGAGCTCCAGGATGAGGGCAGGAAAAAAGAGACAGGGAAGAGTTTAAGATTTTGAAAATGCCAACAACATCCAGAAATAGGTTTAAAACAATATATTTTTTCGGTTGGGCACGGTGACTCACACCTGTAATCCCAGCACTTTGGGAGGCCAAGGTGGGCGGATCACAAGGTCAAGAGACCGAGACCATCCTGGCCAACATGGTGAAACCCCATCTCTACTAAAAATACAAAAAAATTAACTGGGCATGGTGGTGCGCGCCTGTAGTCCCAGCTACTCGGGAGGCTGAGGCAGGAGAATTGCTTGAACCCGGGAGGCGGAGGTTGCAGTGAGCTCAACTCGCGCCACTGTACTCCAGCCTGGTGCCTGGTGATGGAGTGAGACTCTGTCTCAAAAAAAATATATATGTATACATATATTTTTCAAATGCCTAATATACACATATGCTGTATAATTATGAACATATGTAGAATATGGTTATGTGCTACTCTCCAGTAAGCTGGAATTTTTAGACTCATGATAACCAGTTTTGTGTTGTTTTCAAAAGAGCATAAATTTTTGCCCATATTAATATCTAAGAATATCTCTAATGATAACTTATCATTGAGTCTTGGAAAGCAGATTAAAATAAGTATTCATATAGTGATAATCTTGAGAGTTTTAAAAAACATGTATTTACAGCCTCTAATGCAATATATTGACTCCTGTTTGTCAAGACCTGATAATTATTAAAGAAATAAAAAATGATAGAACAAGACTAATGAAAACAGCAAATATACAATTAATGGGATGATGCAAGCACCAACAAATTTAAGTAATCAGTGCATCATGTAACTTTTTGGAAGAAAAAGAAAGAGGGTCAGCACTATGACATCAATTAAAACTAGACTCTGACAGAAAAAGCACTTTCTTCAGCTGCGTAGGCCCTGTCACAATGTCAGAATGTGCACAGAGGTAGCCTCATAGACAGTGCTTCAAATATTTATAAGATAGCAAAGCTATGAATAATAAAATCAGACATGAAATATAGCAAAATGATTTCACTGGTTTCAAATCCCTAGTTTTGCCTCTACCTCTTTATTGACTGTTAACTCTACAATGCAAATGTTTATTTTTACCAAAAAATTTAAACTGGTATTGAAATACAATTTTAAAATATTTAGTACTTTTTTGTCCATAAAATACTATATCCTTCTTCTGTATCACTTTTCCAAAGATTTTCTTTATATAATTAGCTTGCTGTTTAAAAAAATCCTGTAATTTAGTTTGCGTATTTACAATTATTTCATATGAATATATTATTCAGTAACCAAATATAAGTTATAAAACTTTTAAATTTATGTTAACTCTTTTTTTTTTTCTGAGTGAATTTTTCAAGAATAACTTGACTCCTCCTTTATTAGAAAACTTTAGGTTAAAAAATCTGCAATATTTTGAAGACACAATCATATTTATAACTATCCTTACATTTAAACTTTTCACTGGTAATTCATCTGTATAAGCATGAGGAAGTAACATACGTTAAATATTTAAAATTAATTCTGTTGTAGCAGTGAACATATCGCCCATAAACAAATGTAATTTTCATCACTGGGTAAATAATCAGACGACTAATTTGCCTCTACAGTAAACTATAGATTTAGAAACTGCTGATCATATAGCAATCTGCTGATTTTATTGTGAAACTACGTTCAGAGTAAGTAAAAGACACTGAGATTGGAGAGAGCTCATTATATTAATTAGGATGACATGAGAAGAAATTGTTGAGACAGAAAAGTCAAAGATTAAATAGAAGCTATTCTGAGTTTTGCAAATCTTATAATGCTTTCTGTGCCACACATGATAGAGTCCTGGCTGTGATTAGGTAAAGGAAGCTTAATTTAATGAATGAGGAGACATTTTTGGATGGACCATGAAATATACCATATGTTAACAAAATTTTTCCTATTTTTTTAATATTTACTAGATTTGCTTTAGTTAAACATGTTCTTGGCTTGCAAAGTATACATTTCCAGTTAGTGCCAATGTTGTGCTTTACCAGAGTGAAAGTTTTTGCAATGTGATGTGTGTCACAGAAAATTGACACAAACCAAGTGTACAAACATGAATGAATGACCATCCATCTATAAATTGATCTTTTATCTTCATTAAAAACAAGAAAAATGAAAAATTATTAAACATTTTATTTCTCCTGATGTATCAGGATTTCTAGGCGGGTAGAATTATGTAATCTGATATAAACAATGCAAGTATTTTGATTAACTAAAAAGTGGTCTTGGAGTTCTCTGACAAATAGAGAAAGCCATTTTTCAAAATGTAGTCTGGTACTGGGAAAAATTTGAACTAAAAAAAATTTAAGAAATATTAAAGACTAATAGGGCACAAAATGCACTTAGGCTGAGCTGTGTGTGTATTAATTCAATTTCAATTCATTCAAGTGAATGTATGAATAGTTTAATACTAAATAAGAAATTTAATTAAATTTTGACCAAATTTCGAGTTGAACTTGTACTTATTTACAGTTTAAGAAGATAGTTTAAGAAATCATCAACTTTTCAACTCTCTTATTTTCCAAATGATACAGCAGGCACTGTTTGTGATTTATCTAACAGTCATCTTTCCCTGGTCCCCATTTCCAAGTTTACAAAACCTCATTGTTGGTCGGGTGTCAGGCACAGATGAATTCAGAAAAGATGAGATTTTCCTCATCCTCTAGAGACGTAATAATACATCTAATTAGATTATTACAAAACCACACCATTTGCTAGCAATTGGTAAAAGTTGAGCATCTCATCTGACTCTAGGGATTTTAATGCAATCAAAAGCCTGCTTGAGGGCAGGTGTTTTTTGGTATTTATCTGACCAAGATCACATGAAGAAATATTTTAGGAGCTTATTCACTTAGGTATATTATCTCTACCACTTATCAGGTTCAACCTCTTGTTTCTTGCTTCTTCTATTCCAATCGCAGTATGAGTGCTTTCCCAATAACTTTCTTCTTCCACTTACTTTCATCTTCTTCACAGTTGGCAGAGTAAGATATTAAAAAATATAATTCTGATTGTGTTAATCCTCTGCTTAAATTCACTCAGTCACTTCCCAATTGTCTAGAAGACCCACATTTCATTATTCTTCAGGAAATTCTCCTCTATTGTATCTTTCTTTCCTCAAAAATGGTTAAAATGCCTGTTTTCCATTGCACTTTCCATAGTACATTATAAATATCAGTGTATGTGACTTTTCAGGAGAATGAGCTCTTTGCAATGGCAATTTATTTATTTCTTTTTGCCCAGTACACAGAATCACATAGATAACATAAAAGAATATTATAAATATTTGCTGAATTGTGAAATTAATGGTATAATTATAATTATTTAAAGGAAATATTAATTTTAATTAAGGTTTAAATAGATCTATAATCAATAAGAGAAATAGATTTTAGGACACATTGTTTGTTACAGTATGCAGTTCCATCCTTGCCTGTGGCATGGTAGTGTAAACTCATTTCACACCAAATTCTGGAGAAAATTTGAGCATTATTCAGCTTGATATGAAACTCTGAAAGGAGACGTTGAGCTTCAGAAATTTTTACTTCCCCCAGCTACATGGGAATCAGAAAGGTAGGTGACTGCATTTCACTAGACTCTCCTAAACTCTCTTTGCTAGTACAAATATCTCAAGAATATTAGCTTCTCTAAATAATTTTGGTCAATATTTCTTGAATCTTTTAGCTATTTGTATTGTTCTTTTTACTGGATCTTCATTCTACCTTGTGCAGCTTAACCTGAAATATATCTTAAATTCCAAAGAAAGTATAACATCTGTGCTGTTCTTTTTCTTATATCACAAGAAAAATGTATCTTACAACTCTAACATTCATAGATTGAACAGGCATTATTGAAAAAGGACATGACAAAGTGCTGAAACACAGCAAGTTCCCACTTTCAGAGGATTTGGCCAAATGAAAGGATCTAATAATTCTGAAAATTTGCATATTAACTCTGTCAGAAAGTTCATCTTTCAAAGCCCAGGCTTCCATTATTTTTTTCAAGGTTGTGCTTTTTTGCTTCTATGTAAAATTTGTTGATTGAGATTTTAATTTAGTCTAATTATAAGCAAAAATTCTGATGAATTTTTACAAAGTAACCACACCATTGAAACTACCAATCTGTTGAAATATTTGAACATCAGCAGCCCTCAACAAATTCCTCTTGTGTTCCATCTGAGTTACTAACCCACATAAAGGTAAACATTCTCCTGACTTTTATCACTATAAATTAGTGTGTTTTTGAACTGTAAATAAATCAGATTCTACATTATATCATATTTTATGTCTGATTTCAATTGCTTAACGTTACCTTGTAAAAGTCATACAGATCATTGAAGGTAGCAATAACTTTTTTTTCCTCATTTCTGTATTGCTGGGGTCACCACTTGTGGGGTCTGTCCTGCAGACCCTGACTCAACAAAGGATGAATAAAGTACACTGACACAGATATTAAGCTTTGCCAGTTTGGCTGAGGGCTGAGTGTCAGTGGCCACTTACAGACTCCCTGGAGAGTGCTGTAAACAGTTGCAAACACCAGCCAAGACCAGCCAATGAGACTTCATATTTATTCAGTGAAGTTTAATAACAGAGGCTTTAAGTTGACATACTTGTAGAGAAAGATTAAAGGCCAGGTTCCAAGCCCAAAGCAAACACCATTAAAGAGTAATCTTCCTGATGGGGGAGAGCCATCGGGAATGATAAAAGGTTAATGAGTAAACAAGTTAGTTATTTAAACTATTCACATTCCTTTGTCTTTGAGCCCCAATCTCTCTGTCTTCTCTGGTTGCATTCAGCCAAGAACTATAAAAAAAACCCTTAGGCCTTCCAAAAGAGTTTGAAAC
Source organism: Ateles fusciceps (assembly GCA_036589455.1). Taxonomy (NCBI): domain Eukaryota; kingdom Metazoa; phylum Chordata; class Mammalia; order Primates; family Atelidae; genus Ateles; species Ateles fusciceps. The sequence goes on along the minus strand of JAZHEH010003121.1, from coordinate 1,027,986 downwards.
TATATTCTATAACTAACTTTCTCTAATATATTTCCCTTAATATTTTTGCCACCACCCTGAGTGAATTCCCACATTGTATAATATTCATTGTTTCACAATGATATTACTTATTTATTTATTTTACTGTGGGTAGCTATTTCATTTGTATCCATATTGAACATAATATAAATAATTTAATTATAACATTCTACAACATATGTTTGGTGCACACATATATGCATTTTAGTTTTATAAAGTTAACATAGAAATTACTGTGTCATGAGAAACATATGTCTAATTTAATAGAAAAAGACATGATTTTTTAAAGTGGATTGTATGAATTTTAACTTCCTCCTGAAGTATATGAATGTTCCATTTGTTCAACATTATTACAAAACAGTGACAAAAGCTTCCTTTCAAAGTTGTAACCATTCTGATGGGCATACAATGGTGAACCATGTAGGTTTAGTTCATAGTTCCCTAAAAATCAATGAGGCTAAACAAAGTGTCACATTTATTGACCATCTGAATATTTCTTTTTTGAAATATGAAGAGCCTTTTCAACCTTTTGCTCATTTTTATTAAATTTCCTTACTTTTTCATATTGATGTGTACAGTTTTTAAAATATTTTCTGCTTTTGAATTATTTGCTGGATAGGTTTTGGAAAATTATTTCTGTGACTCCATGACCTACATTTTCACACTTAATGGTGTCTTGTGATAAATGTAATTTTTAAAATTGAATACATTTCAGTTCATCTTTTTTCTTTATGTTCAATTCCATTTTATTCTGTTTAATGAATACTTGTCTCATTAAGGACATTAAGATATCCTCCGTTATATTTAGTAGCTTTTTTGTCCTTCCTCATTTATTTATGCTATCTACTTAATATAAATATATTTATGGTTCAGAGTAACACAAGTAGCTGCAAGACACATAAGATAATTTAATGTACTCAAGTTAAAAATTTAGTTTCTCTGTCAGATATTGAGAGAAGTGCTCAATAACTTCATGTGGCTAATGCCTACCATATTGAAGCAGATGCAAAACTTTTCCATCCTACAGATACTTTTGGACTGTGCTCGAGTCACTTTTTTCTCTCATAAATATTTAATTGTTCCACCATCATTTGTTAAAAAATGCTGTTTGTCCCAAATCCACTTGAGAAGCATATTGTCATAAAACAACTGTCACTACATGTTTAGGATTTTTCCTGGATTTTCCATTTGGTTCCACAGAATTATTTCCTTTTTTTGTAGCAAAACCGTACGCTGTTAACTATGTAACTGATACAAAGTATTACTGTTAGTATTAATTATCCAAATGCACTCTTTTTCCTCAAGATTTTCTGATTATTCTCAGGTCATTGTATTTTCACAAAAACTGCAGAACAAACTTACCACTCTAGAACCAGCCATTGACAAGTTGCTGGGGTTTTGTTTGTGATTGCCTAGTTCCCAAAGATTAATTTGAGAGTAATTAATATTGTATAGCATTTAAGTTCTCAAATCCATAAACTTGGATTCATTTCATTTATTTAGGTTTTTAAATTCAGTAATACTCTGTAGCTGTCTTCATAGATGTCTTTCATAACTTTTTAAAAAACATATTCTTTGGTATTTGATATCACCAAAATATTGATTACTGCTTATCTATAGAAATAAAACTTTTATGAATATTGACACTGTATTTTTTAATCTTTTAAAAGTTTACATGTTAATTTTTTTAACTTGTAGATTTCTAAAAAGTTCTCTAAAGAATTATGTCAGCTGCAAGTAATAACGTCTTCACTTAATCTTTTCCAGAATGTTTTGTATTTTATTCTATTTTTGCTTTATTTGAATGATTTGAGCATCCAAATATAGGTGATGGGGGAGGAAGGCAGCAAATCACACTGCCATGTGTGTACCTATGCAACAATCTTCCGTGTTCTTCACATGTACCCCCAAACCTAAAATGCAATAAAAAAAAAAATTTAAATGAAAAAAAAAAAAAGTAAGTCTCTAATAAGGGTATTTTCTAGTGATTTTGAAAAAAAAACTTTAGTGTTTTTGTTCAGTTGTTTGTTGTTTGCCATTATTTGTAAGAAATCAGTAAATACTCTTCCCCTTACCCCCTAATTCTTAGTTTTTAAATTTGTTTCAGTGGAATTTCAACAGCTAATATCAGCATCATTAATGGGGAGGGCTTTTCTGGGAAGCTGCCCTGCCCTTGGCAGCCTTAGAAATGCCAGGAAATTAACACCTCAAGAAACAGCTTTTAACTACTTACTGAATCACAATGGTATGTAAATACTTCTTTCCCTTGGAGTCTTGTTTTTTGAAATGTTTCCCTATTTCCCCTTTGAATGAAGCTTCAATTACCTACTGTAGAAGACTGCTCAAACATCTGTTCTTTGAGTTCCTTCCCTGTATCACTTTCCCTCTTTTCTACTGCTGTTCCCCTTCAACACCCACTACTTGCCCTTGGTACTTTAATCCTTGCCTCTGCTATTAGCATTGCAATCTAAGGAAAGTGTAAATTTTTCTCAGTTCTTTACCAGGTTAAGGAATTTCCTTTTCATTAGTATTTTTTAAAGATTTTTTTCATGAATAAATGTTAAAACAAATACTTTTCTCCTTTGTTCTGTGAATATGGGAAATTACATTGATTGATTTTTCAGATAGTCAAATAAACTTGTGTTCTGGAATAGTGCAAGGTGTCCATCAGGTAGTATTCACTTACTGGATCACTTGTTTGGTACTATTTTCTTTAGAATTTTTCCATCTATGTTTACAATAGATCAGTCTGTGATTTTCCTTTCTAACCACAAATGTGATACATTTTACAATTGTCAAAGAAAAATGCACACATTGACCTTAAAAGTCATGTTAGACACTTTTTTTTTTTTGTTTTTTGTAGATGGAGTCTTGCTCTGTTGTCCAGGCTGGAGTACAATGGCATAATCTCAGCTCATTGCGACCTCTGCCTCCTGGGTTCAAGAGATTCTCCTGCCTCAAACTCCTGGGTAGCTGGGATTACAGGCGTGTACCACCATGCCCAGTTAATTTTTGTATTTTTAGTAAAGATAGGATTTAACCATGTTGGCCAGGCTGGTCTTGAACTCCTGAGCTCAAGTGATCCACCCATCTATCCACCTTGGCCTCCCAAAGTGCTGGGATTACAAACATGAGCCACTGCACCCAACTTGTTAGAGACCATTAAAATAGGGGTCAAGACTGTTGCAATAAGGGACATCCAGTTCAACTCTGCTGAAACAAAAGATGGGGAGATTTAGGCACTAGAGTGAGCTAGTAGAAAAGTACTGGGCAAGCTAGGAAAAGACTGGTCAATATTATCAGGCTATCCTTGTTAATTGATATTTAGGAAACCTAGGTTAAGACAGATCTTGGGAGATATAAGGATAGCACTTTCCTTAGTTCTGTAAGTCATTATTAAGTAGATAATCAAACCTGAGTGTGGATTTGGAAAACCCTCATATTTGCAGTCAGTTCTTGGGCAGACATGGCCATCTGGAGCACTGTGCCCTAACTTCAAGTTTTGCTAATTTCAAGTATTCAAGTTAATCAAGTATTTTTATTTTATTCACATTTATTAAGATATTTATTTTTATTCTTTTACTATTGTTGAGATTCAGAAAATAATGCCCCCCAAAAATGGCATGTTGATATGCTGAATTCAAGAAGCCACAAGGTCTTTCTGGTCTTCCTGCTCCGCCATCTCTCCCCAAAGCACAAGATGAAGTTGCTTAGTTCCTTTATCTGCCTGAAGCCTGGATCCCCTAAGGAGAACAATTGTTTTTTTCTTCTCCCTCATTGTAAGACCAAGAATGTAACCACATCTGAACAGACCCTTCCACCAAGTAATGTGTAAGTTAATCTCAGTTTTCTGATCCATTTATTCTCCCCAGCAATCCCCTTAACAGATTTCTTCTCCCACTCCCATAACCTATTTTATCAGAATGGTATAGAGGCTTCCTAACCATGTTATGGGGTGAGTTGTAACTCTGGTTCTCTTGGTATATGCATTAACACAGTATGTATTCTTTCTCTCCAGTAAATCTGCCTTTTGTTAGTTAATTTTTCAGTGAACCTTCTAAACGTGAAGGGGAAGTTTCCCTTGACCCCTACACTATTACTTTGATGATTACTCTACACCTTATAATGTGCATGCCTGGCTCAGAGTATTCTTTTACTTCATGTCTATTAATGATGAATGTCCTAAATTTTTGTGTTCCAAAAAGACTTTATTTGAGCTTCACATTTGAAGGATGCTTTCACAGTAAAAATCTAGGTAAATCTTCTTTTCTTTAGCTATTTTAAGAATATCAATCTATTCATTATAATCTGGATTACATTATCTGTTAAGGAATTGGTTGCATTATTATTGCTTATTTGACTCACATATGTTTTTTTCTGGCTTCATTTGTATATTTCTTCTTGTCTTATTCATCTGTTTTATTATGATATGCTTAAACATTGGTTTTATTGTAATTTTATTACTTGGATTTGGAGTTCCTTTTTGAATCTGTAGATTGATGTCTTTGAAATATACTTTAAAATATCGTCGGCTATCATATCTTCAAATATTTTTCCTTCCTCCTTTTTTATTGTTCTTCTCATTCTGAGATTCTAAATTCACATATGTTCAAACTTTTCTCCAATTTCTATATATCCTTTACAATCTTTTCAGTTTTCCTATGCTTTTTACTCTCTGTGGTAGAGTTCAAATATTTTCCCCTCATCTATTTTTCAATTCATTGATTTTTTTCTGTTGAAAATGAAATACACAGCCAATTAATGAGATGATTTTATCCAGATAACATGATACAGAGAACACTTAATAAGCAGCATCTCCACAAAAATAAGGCAGGCAGTGTTTCCTGCTGCTATGACAGAATACCACAAACTTCGAAGAATGGAAATTTATTTGGCTTATTGTTCCAGATGCTGGGAAGTTGAAGCGTATGATGCCCACATCTGGTGAGCATCATCCCATGGCAGAAGGCATCATATGGCAAGGGAGATCAGGAAACAGAGAGCTAAATTCATCCTTTAAGCAGGAGCCTACTCCTATGATAACTAACCCACTCACATGATAAAAGTATTCATTCATGAGAGTGGAGCTCACATGACCTAATCACCTCTTTTTTTTTTTTTTTTTTTTGAGATGCAGTCTCTCTCTGTCACCCATGCTGGAGTGTAATGGCTTGATCTCTGCTCACTGCAACCTCTGCCTCCCAGGTTCAAGCAATTCTCCTGCCTCAGCCTCCCTAGTAGCTGGGATTATAGGTGTGCACTGGCTAATTTTTGTTTTTCAGTAGAGATGGGCTTTCACATGTTGGCCAGGCTGGTCTTGAATGCTGACATCAGGCGATCCACAAGCCTCAGCCTCCCAAAGTGCTGGGATTATAGGCATGAGCCACCATGCCTAGCCCTAATCATCTCTTGAAGGCCAACCTCCTAATACCATTACATTGGCAATTAAGTTTCAAACATGAGTTTTTGAGGAGACATTTAAAACATAAGAGGATCCTAAGAATTTTAGAGGCAGGCTAACATCAGTGAGTTTTGCAGAAGTCATAAGGAAGAATAGAAGTGAGGCTCATCTGAGTCAATGAGGAAAAGTGAGTTCTGGGTTTTATCGTGTGTGTACAAGGGTGGTTCTTTTGATTCACCTTTTCTCAGAACACAAAAGGACTGTGAGACTCTTCAACCTTAAGTGCATTTGGAAACATTGGAGTTAGATAAAGTTTAACGATGTCGTCTCTAGCTATGTTTTAGTTTACTTCATGAACACACATGTTAAATCATGAATTTTACTTGTTTTGTTTCTCATTCCTATTGTATCTATTTGATTTTTTAATAGATACAACTTCCCTAGTGAGGTACTACATTTTGTCACTTGTTTCCTTGAACATTTTAACTACAATAATTTCAAAGTGTCTGTATAATGGCCAATATTCATATCTATGTTACCTACATCTATTTCTATTTTTTTTTCTCGTGATGCATCTTTTCCTTTCTTGGTATGTTCAGTCATTTTTAATTCATTTTAGGATAATGTATCATCTTCATGAACATCTTGATGACTTTCTCATTCCTAGAAAAGATTCTCTATCCTCTGTGAAGTGGCCAGTATAGAATCATCTCATACTGTCAGCCACCGTTAGACTTGAGCTAGGCCTGTGATCTTTATAAGTCTCAGTGTACCTCTGTTTTGCTTTATTTTCCTCAAGTGTTACAATTAAAAGCATATCGTTTTTACTATGGCCTGTCTTCCTTGAACTCTTAACCTTCTACTTTTGTTTCTTCAGAATCGTAAGGATTAGAAAAACTTCTTTCTTGAATTTATGTAGTCCTTAGGTTATTAACCATCTGTCTTTCACATATTTTTTCTTTCTTTCTTTCTTGAAACTCCCTTTTTGCATGTATCTTGCCCCCATATGCTAGCTTCATTGTCACCTTTGAACCAAACTTTTTTTCTAAATTAATTTTATGGTTTTGTCTTTCTTATTCTTGGCAGAATCATTTGCCTACTATAAGCTACTATATCATAACCAGAGGAGGACATCTACTTCCACCTATTTTTACAACTTTCTTCAATTGAAACAAAATTGTTTAAAAAGACTACAGAGATACATTGACCTGCAATTTATTTTAATTACAGTGGCAAGTAAATGTCTCTTGATGATTGTACTTAAGTATATTTGTTAAAATTTTAAGCTGTATCCAATCTTAAAAAATAATCTGCAGAATCATAGTAAGATGATTTTTTAAGCAAACCAACTGGACTGAAAACAACATATCCTTTTATAGTGTGTAGTTGTTTTCCTTGTATTATTACTGTTTCCACCCATGCATAGAACTATTATGTGTTTTGAATAATTAAAAAAGATGTGTTGCTTGTTGATTTTGGATTTATTTTCCTGACATATTGAATAAAATACTCAATGAGTGAATGACATATGGCCTTTCTTCACTGAAACATGGCAAATATGGCTTTTTCCTGGTGCACAGATCTTGTTTTCTACCAGTTTTATAAGCTATGCAGGGTGGGTGAATTCAAGAAAAGATTATTAAAGTCTTACACATCACATACATTCAGTGATTGCCTTCTACAACAAAGTAAATCTAGACTCATGGATAATAAATATTTATGAAGATGAAAACCTTTTCAGAATTCTAAAATTTAGAAGCCGTATACTGGCTGTCTCACTGTAACTTTCTTCTGTCTTTGTTAAATTGATATTGTCCAGTTTACAACATTTTTTATGACACCCCACTGGCTCAATTTTATCTCTTACTGTCAGTATGATCTGGCATGTGAAAAAAATGCACACTACTGTAATATGCAACAACATAATCCAATCACGCACACTGCTATTATACCTACATATTAAACAAATAGGATTTCGTGTTTTAATCCTATTCTTAGAGCATTTGGCATGAAATGTTATATCATTTGTAAAATTTCCCTATATTTACGCACTTCAATAAAAAACAGAAATATGTAACAGAAAAACCAATTGAATCATATTAAATCATTTCATGTAAGTAAGTGGAAACAGGTTAACAATAATAATTAACAAACTGTACACATTTGGTGTTGTAATTCTACCAGGTAATCATGGTGGGAAATACTAGAGCACAAAAACGATTCTAAAGGTGGGGTAATCATGTGAATGTTACCATCTTTGAAGGAAAAGATTTTGGTCTACATATCTTCTTTATATATTTTTCATGTAACTTTATGAATTGTGCATACCATGTAAGAAGCTCAAGTATGTTTCATATGTATGAATTGATTCTTCATGAGCATTTCTTAGAACTTAGCTGTAACTGAAAGACAATAAAGGTAAGTGCTCTTCTGGGGTTCTTGATTAGAAAATAAGTAATTCTGTCCTTATTTGGTCTCTAGTCTTCCTTGATTTGCTCCTAGGAATGTCCCTCCCAATGATGTAACTTTGTATCATATCAAAAATTTCTCAGATTTCCTTTCCTCATATGGTTCTGGGGGAAATTCAGCCATAAGGAAAATTTGTGTAAGAAGTGGAAAGCTAAAGTAAACAGTTGCTTTTTTGCCTTTTTTTTTTTTTACCTCGACATTCTGAATGTCCAAGAAGGGCCATGACCTCTGCACCTCATTGCAAGCTTTCAATGTGCTGGCTGGCTCATCTTGCTGGTTTGGGGAAGCAGCTGGACCCTTAGTTTCTTTGGTTCTTGGTGGATCTGTTGTTTTAGCTTCTGCACATCATAGCCCTGGCGCATGTGCAGCCCTTTGATGAAGTATGCTCAGATTATAACATATGTTGCACACATCCTCAAGACTGCAGGCTATGAGTAACAGATGTGCATTCTACTTTGTTCCTATGGATTCCATTTTGTCCTCATGTGTTCCTGTTTATGTCATACGTTCCTATGTATTCACATGCATTTAAGTTTGTCTTTTATCTTCCCAAGTTTAAATCCAATATTTCTTTCTATATCCTGGTTCTTTCCTCAAGACCAATGACAGATGCAGAAGCAACAGCTTTATGCAGACTACTTAGCCAGCCCTGACAAATATATAAAGTTTAATCACTATAACAGATCACTTATGCTATATATCACTATAGATATTCACATATCACTTGTCATCATTCTATATATCACTCATTGTGATTCTTATTATCTGATCAAATCCTAAAGGGACCCAGGTGATTCTGGGGAATATGACCTTGAGAGTCAGTTCTTTGAATTGATTGTGGTTTGTGCAGAACTGCTTCTCTGATCTGTTGATTTTAAATGTATTATTGAATCAGTTTTCCCTGATCATATGGTTAGTAGTGGTCTATGGCATGCAATGGCAAAACTTTCTTATATTATCTGTAGATAATCGGCAATCAAGGGCTATAGAAAACAAATCTTTGGGTGGCCATAGAGTTGCTCCCATGTAATGCAGTGATAAAATATGGAGTGCAATGGGTTATTTAATTATTTTATATATATGCTAGATACTTGGTGAAAGAAACAGCTGAGCTTGGCTCAAATCTGGGTCCAAATAAGGAACTAAAATGTTTCTATGAGCTCTCAAAATGAAACTAGTTTCTTCTCTATCCATAGAACTTTGATTTCTGCAAATCAAATCTAAGACTTCTCCCAGAAGTGAGTAGATTAGAATGCAAATTACATTTCAAATATAATCTGTGTCTCTGTTAAAGTTAGGGCATTGATCTGGAAGGATAAAGATCCTCACAATGGTATGGACACTTATTAGCATATTCTGTTGAAGCTGAAGCCTTTGAACCCATAAATTATCCTGAGATGCTTTTGACATTAAAAGTAAATTTTTCTCCCTTATGAGGTTAATCACCTTTTGCCTGAATAACCAGTAATGTCCTCTCTGATGTATGTGACTGGTAGGGAACTCCGATGTTCTTTAATATCTACTTCATCGTCTCTCATTGCTTCTGAATCTGTAGACAGATTCAAGTCTATCAGGCCAGAAAATGTAAACACAAAAGTATAATGCAATGAGCATCAAAAAAGTGACTTTTTTTGTTGTTGCCATTTTGCATCCACAGAAGCCTGAAGAACATGCCTGGGAACAAACTCTAACAGTGTTGGGACAGAGTGGTATGAATATCACATTGGACTGGGCAAAATTGTTTATCATGAGTCTGCTAAACAGATTCTGGATTCAACATATTACCATGAAGAACTGAAAATTGTTTTAACACTGTGTTTAGGTAGCTGAACATAGACCCCATAGACCCAAAGATAGCCTTCTACAATGACGGAGTTAAAATGTTAGACCTTCATTGGTATTACAGAGGACAGTTTCTAAAGGCTTAAACTGTTTGAAATACTAGAATGGATTTATTAAAGGATATCTGCTCATAAATACCTTACATCCGTAGTAACTACATCCACTAAGATGCTGCTGTCTTTTAGTGGATGCAGTCTTTACCAAGAGGATACTATCTTCACCAAAACTATAAAAAATCCATACATGAGAGAAGCTTGAGAATTCTTAAGAGTAATTGAGCATCTATTCTTTGCAAGCAGAAGTTAGAGAATCTGCAGGCTCTGCTGTCCAGGCTGGTACAGAGCCAGATGCTGCTGCAGTGCACACATATTGCTGCTGATCTGCCGGCTCAATTCATTACCATGAAGCAGCAGCCAGACCTGCAGTTCCTCCAGTTCCCACTGGATCATATCATTCAATTTTTCCAAATTCTGAGTCAGGTGTGTATGTAAACCCGTTGTGAAGGGTACTAACTTCTGCAGATCACTGATATTATTGAAATCTGAGTTAGTGAAAGACAAATATGGTTTCCAGTTTGAATGTACGGGTTCCCAAAAACCCTCAGGGGTTTTGATTTTTTCCTGATCTCCTTCACTCTATGTCCATTTTTTTCAACTATAAGCTTGTTAACTTTCACCCCATATAAGACACATAAGACAATTTTACATAGAGCCTTTAACTAGCTTTCGCATTTTTTTCCCTAATTCATACTATAAATCTCTTACTCTGTGTTACTCATAGCGGCACTGAATCTTTGACAAACCCTAATTGATGCACCTATTTGCTAACTCTGAAATATAGGGATTATCCAACAGGTTCTCTTCAACATCATTATTATAACTATAACATTTAATATTATATAATCACTATGCCTAAGATAATTTCATGTTTTATTTGTATTTCAATGAATTGGTCTATTAGAAAACTCATCATCTCTGAGTTTCAGAATTTTGGCTGAACATAAGCCAAAATGACAAATATAAATGGGAAGAGTTGCTGCTTGTTTAAAAATAAAAACATTTTCAGGGTCAGATTAATAAAAAGTAATTTATCAATTTTATTTTTATGGACAGTGGCATTAAGGAATCATCTTCAGGGATAGAGTTGTCAACTTTATGGGTTGGTAAATACATATGAGGAGTATAATATTTGAAAAAGCAATTTATGAAATCACAGGCAGGATGTTTGTAATTCTGTAAATCCCAGTGGAAGAACATATATAAACTAGGATATATTTGGATATAACATAACTGATTATTGCTAATTGGCCCCCATGATTGATATGCCTATATTCATGTCTCAAATAATGACAAATTGAAGTTCACACAGTTATTACAATTAGAGATAGTGGGAGAAGGGAGGGAGGTGGTAGGGTGTGGATTAAAAGGCAATACTGGTAGAGGAAATTGTAGGAAACCTTTTATCAGGATATCAAGTATGAATCTCTGCTCCCCCACTATTCACTCAGTATATTCTCTTTGAGTAGGCTAATAAAATTAAGGCCAAGAAGTTGAGAAGCCCCAGAATTTGCTTCTGTAATCTACAAGTCCTAACTATTTACAGGACCAGAATTGTCCCCCACTGATATGGAAGTCAAATAAGATAAATGACACTGAGTGTTGCCAAAATGCAAGCAGGACTAGGACAGACTTGGATAGTTCAGCTATTCTTCCTCTACTCAAGTCTCTGTGTTCTACCTGCATAGAACCAGATAAATTAATAAAATTCCAGAAATCTGAATCTATATTTTTTAACCATTGCATTGTCTTCATTATAACTGTGTTTCCTTTTATTTAATTGATCTCCTCTCTTGGGCATAACAGATATAATCCTAGATAACCAATGGGCTTGGATATTTAATATGTTCGGCCGAGAGGGAAAAAAAAAGGAACAAAATGCAGTGGAATGGTCATCAGCTGGTGTAACTTCTTGTGGATGCTAAAAGCAACATTTCGTCCTATCTCACAGATTTGCCTGGGAAGAAGATATTTATAAGAACAAAGATAAAAATGGTCTGGCCCCAAGGACATCAGAGGTTACTGAATGATAACTATGATAAGTGGGTAATGAACCTACTCCAGGATTCCAGACCCTGAAGACCTTATCTAGGGAGTTAAGAAAATTTAATATTAAATAATGTTAAACTTTTGAAATCACTACACAGGACTGTACATTTTAAATTTTATTCAATTAAGATATTCTCAAATTACTATGGCTATAAGACTTTCTGTTCCTTTAGGATCAATGGATATTCATGGAATGCCACTGAGATTTCAGCCAAAAGCAAGGGAAAAAAATAGTTCTCCAGAGTAAATAGTTCGTACATGTCCCAAGCCATTGTTATTCAAGGCCCTGGTTAAATGTTAAACACACATCTATTTTTATTTTTAAATATATGCACATTTATTGGTAAATATCTGTATATATAAACATAAATATTTGCATATATACATACATAAATCATACATTCATATATGAATTCATTCACATATAAATCATATATATGTATGAATATATAGACATTTATACAAACACAAACATAAACGCCCATATAAAGGTCCATCCAGGTTCTCATTTAAATACTGATAATAATTGGGATGACTGAATATATTATAAATACTTCCAAATAGTTTTGGAAATTTTTCCTCTTTTGTCTACAACAGCATAGTGTTTAAAAGCACAGATTCTAGAAACAAAGAGTCTGGGTTTGGATCCTTACCCCACTATTGTGTTAAATGACTCAAGTCACTTAACTTCTCCATTTCTCAGTTTTCTTATCTGCATATTGATTATATTAATAGGGACTATTCCATAAGGTAGTTGGGAAGATGTCAGGAGTTAACAGATTTGAGAACTGTGAACAATGCCTGGCATATTTAAACTCTATATGCCTAACTCTTTGATTGTATCTGAGATTTTATGTTTTTTTCTCTATAAAAATAGAATTATTTTTATATATATTTTTAATTAGGGATTACACATTTGGTTCAGAGAAGAATGAGAAAATGCAACTGCTTTTCAATGTCTAATCATTACTATATTTCTATTGTTCAAATGTGCAAGAAATACTTTATAAAATTGTGTGGTCACTTACACAACTCCTCACTCCCCCCAAATTACCTATGATGATGATTAAGTCAACCAACTGGTCTTTTGGCTGACAAGAAGTTGAATACAAATATGCTATTTTACCTAGGAATTTTCTTTTTCTCCCCTCTGATTTATAGTTATTTTGGCATTGCATAAATTACAGTGAAACAATTACAAGATTCAAAAGACTAGAGTTAAGAAAAATTGCATCTGGATGAAAAAAGAACAGCAACTTGAAAGATGTTCCGTCTTCTCGACATATTTAACAATGAAAGATTATTTTGAGAAGGAAAGATGCATGTTATTAGTTCCAATTTGATTTTTTTTTTTAACCAGGAGAAACAAAATAAGGCAGAAAAGAAAAAGTAAAAATTTGGAAGAAATGAAAAATACTCCCTTTTCATATTTGTGTCTTTGAAATTAGATTACTTTGGTTTCATATTGGTTGTCATTTAAAATAAATGATACAAGAAACGCAGTATGCTAATTTAAAATATATGTAGGTAATTGTTATAATTTTAAATTTGTGTAGTCTCAGTATGTTTTATTTATTCCTATATAGGCAATTAAGTAAAATTGATAAGAGTACATAACAAAAGAAAATGCTGTTAATTGGAAATTCACATACAAATATAATTAACATATTTATTGAATCCCTATTAAATGTATACCATTAAGCTAAGTGCTAAGAAAAAGAAGGGATAAAAATTATAATGAAATTATTCACATACAGGTGTGTTTGTTGTCGGTTTTTCAGACTAAAAGTAAGAAAATCAGGTCTTGTGTATATTTGCGGGTGTGTGCACCCCCACTGCAGCTTAGAGTATTTTGCTCAAAATTCTCTGTATGTAAAATAAAAATGATATACATTATCCTTTCTATTTTAGAATAAATGCAACGCTCTGTGTGAAATCATGTTTCTTCATTAGAAGGGTAACTGTGTATTGTTTAATATCTCTATCAGCTAGACGTTCCATCAAAGGAAAGAGTAAACCCTTTTTCATTTGACTCAGAAAAAGTAAAAATTTTTCTCCTTCTATATTATGTGTCGAATAAATGTGATTATTTTAGTATACTTCACTCATTTTACTGAGGAAAACAAAACATTTTAAATTTTATTAAAATTGCAATTCAAACTATCACAAAACTTAGTACAAACATTCTAACCCACAGCTTCATTATATAGCACAAGAACAGAAGTCAATTAAATTAAATGACAATTTTGCCCTAAGATTAAATGAATTCCTGACATTAATCTTTATTACTATGGTTGACAGTAAATTATCAATTCCAAGGACTCCTTTTATTGGACATAATTATTCAGATTTACCAGGTGTCTTTAAAGAAGATGTTATCAAATAACTTGCTCAACTTCAGTGTTGTAAATAATTAGGACAGAATGATTCTAGCCAAGGTAGTATAAAAAAATAAATAGAACACACAGGAATGTCTGACAAAGTAATAAGTTCATAAAATCTTTCAACTTTCCTGAGGCAGTGGGAAATTTCTATTGTCAATGTGATATTCTCTATTATCTCATACATGAATATAATATTACTTTAAGAATAAATAGATCTAAAATGTATATAAGGTATGTTTTCTTGAGAGTGGAAGTACAGCTAACAGAATTGAAATATTTTTGAAATAGTGTTAAAATGGACAACTTGAATAGAAAAAGTGTATTTTTTTCCTCTTTATTATAAAAATGGACTTTCACATTTTGAAAAATTCATCTTTCAAAAAACGTTTATAGTTGAAAGTGTTCTGGTAACAACATGCCCTTTTGCAGTCATGGCTTTCCTACAGTATGGGAAGGAGTGGACCTGATTCTTTGCCTATACCTCAGACATATCACAATCTTTAGACTGAAAACATCAATATATTAGTGCAAAATAAAAATTTCTTGCAAATTAAAATAAATTAAAGAAGGGTTAAGAACTTGATTCAAAACTGTCAAGTAAAAATGAGCTAATTTCAATGAGTTAATTTTAACAAGTACATATTACAAATAAAGCATATTTTAAGACAGTTTTATTATCAAATTATTCTTAATGTGTAGTTAACTTGCACAAACTAAAGCACTCATAGACTTAAATGACTACTCAAGGTCTAATTCAGGACTCCAGTGAGATATACCTCACCTTCAGAGTAGATGCAATTTCTTCCCCCTCTGAATTCCCCAAATACTTTTTATCTCTCATTCACTTGTAAATTAATCATGCATGGCAGGATGACATTTATTTAAATCATGCCATACTAATTTAATTTGCCTGTGGGTTTTGTTTCAGCAATAACAATGAGTTGTGTCTTACTTTCTCTTTTAGGGTAAAATGTCACAAATTTGATGGCTCATAATAACTATCTTATCATTGTACATACATGATAGCTTTTTTCTATGTTCTCCAAAAAATAGCAGAAAGTATAATTAATTATTAATTGTTGACTACTACACTAATCTCAATAATTAATAGTTTGTATTAATACTAATTTGTTCACAAAAAATCTATGAAATCTACGATATGTGTAAAAACTCTTACTTGCCTAATTTACAAAAATAACTTCCTCATGGCATTTTATTATCACTCTGTTTAGTACTTTTTAAATAACCCTACAAATTTTGAGAAATCCATTCAGATATTACCTCCTCCAGGAAGTGTTCCCTTTTTCATACTCCCCTTCTCCAGTCTGTTCTATATGCCCTTCATCTATACTTCTGTAATCACTGTGTGTCTCATAGACTTCATTTTATAATGTGTAATTTCTTATCCGTGTTTCCTCTGTGCTGTGATTATCTTCCAGGAAAGACTTTCACTTCATTGTATCCCTGCTGTGACAAACAATATCTGGCATATCAGGGCGATGCAAATCCCAACAAAATGTAAACTTTTGAGATTAGGAATTTAATTTATTCATCTCTCTATCTAGCTACACATCTGTCTACCTGAGCTCAGCATAGTGCCTGACATAGTGAGATCCCAAGAATACATAACAAGTTTTTAATTGATGACCATTTGAGGAAGTCCAATAGAGATGCTCCTTTACCTACTATGAGGTAACATCCCAATAAATCCACCATAAGTTGAAAATGCAAGTAGAAAACGCATTCAATACACTTAACCTGTTGAACAGCATAGTCTACCTTAAACATGCTCAGAACATTAGCCTACAGTGGGGAAAATCATGTAACAATACTGTACACTGTAGAGTATGGGCTGATACCTTAAGACCATGTTCATCCTGGGGATGCAAGGCTGGTTCAACATACTCAAGTCTATAAACATAATCCACCACATAAATAGAACCAAAGACAAAAACCACATGATTATCTCAATAGACACAGAGAAAGCCTTCGACAAAATTCAACAGCGCTTTATGCTAAAAAACTCTCAATAAACTAGGTATCAATAAAATGTATCTCAAAATAATAAAAGCTATTTACAACAAACCCACAACCAATACCATATTGAATGGGCCAAAACTAGAAACATTCCCTTTGAAATCTGGCACTAGACAAGGATGCCCTCCCTCACCACTCCTATTCAATATAGTATTGGAAGTTCTAGCCAGACCAATCAGGCAAGAAAATAATATAAAGGGTATTCAATTAGGAAAGGAGGAAGTCGAATTGTCTCTATTTTCAGACAACATGATGTTATGTTTAGAAGACCCCGTCGTCTCAGCCCAAAAATCTCCTAAAACAGATAAGCAACTTCAGCAAAGTCTCAGGATACAAAATCGATGTGCAGAAATCACAAGCATTCCTATACACCAGTAACAGACTAAAAGAAAACCAAATCAAGAGTTAACTCCCATTTACAATTGCTACAAAGAGAATAAAATATCCAGGAATACAACTAACAAAGGATTTAAAGGACCTCTTCAAGGAGAACTACAAACTGCTGCTCAAGGAAATCAGAGAGAACACAAACAGATGGAAAAACATTCCATGCTCATGGTTAGGAAGAATCAATATTGTGAAAATGGCCATACTACCCAAAGTAATTTATAGATTCAACACTATCCCCCATCAAGCTACCAATGACTCTCTTCATGGAACTGGAAAAAACCACCTTAAAGTTCATATGGAACTGAAAGAGAGCCCACATAGCCAAGACAATCCTAAGCAAAAAGAACAAAGCTGGAGGTATCACGCTACCTGACTTAAAACTATACTACAAGGCTACAGTAATCAAAACAGCACGGTACTGGTACCAAAACAGAGATATAGACCAATGAAACAAAACAGAGGCCTCGGAGGCAATGCCACACATCTACAACCATCTGATCTTTGACAAACCTGATAAAAACAAGCAATGGGGAAAGGATTCCCTGTTTAATAAATGGTGTTTGGAAAACTGGCCAGCCATGTGCAGAAAGCAGAAACTGGACCCCTTCCTAACACCTTACACTAAAACTAACTCCAGATGGATTAAAGAGTTAAACATAAGACCGAACACCATAAAAACCCTAGAAGACAACCTAGGCAAAACCATTCAGGACATAGGAATAGGCAAGGACTTCATGACTAAAACATCAAAAGCATTGGCAACAAAAGCCAAAATAGACAAATGGGATCTAATTAAACTCCAGAGCTTTTGTACAGCAAAAGAAATAATCATTAGAGTGAACTGACAACCAACAGAGTGAGAAAAAATTTTGCAAACTACCCATCTGAGAAAGAGCTAATATCCATAATCTCCAGAGAACTAAAACAGATTTACAAGAAAAAAACAAACACCCCCATTCAAAAGTGGATGAAGAACATGAACAGACACTTTTCAAAAGAAGACATATATGAGGCCAACAAACATGAAAAAATGCTCATCATCACTGGTCATTAGAGAAATGCAAATCAAAACCACATTGAGATACCATCGCACATCAGTTAGAATGGCGATCATTTAAAAATCTGGAGACAACAGATGCTAGAGAGAATGTGGAGAAATAGGAACACTTTTACACTCTTGGTGGGAGTGTAAATTAGTTCAACCACTGTGGAAGACAATGTAGTGATTTCTCAAGGATCTAGAAACAGAAATTCCATTTGACTCAGCAATTCCATTACGGGGTATATGCCCAAAGGATTATAAATTGTTCTATTATAAAGACGCATGTACACACATGTTCATTGCAGCACTGTTTACAATAGCAAAGACCTGAACCAACTCAAATGCCCATCGATGATAGACTGGACAAGGAAAATGTGGCACATATACACCATGGAGTACTATGCAGCCATAAGAAATGATGAGTTCGTGTCCTTTGTAGGGACATGGATGAATCTGGAAATCATCATTCTCAGCCAACTGACACAAGAAAAGAAAACCAAACACTGCATGTCCTTACTTATAGGCGGGTGTTGTACAATGAGAACGCATGGACACAGGGAGGGGAGCATCACACAGTGGGGTCTGTTGGGGGACTAGTGGAGGGACAGCAGGGGATGGGGAGGTTGGGGAAGGATAACATGGGGAGAAATACCAGATATAGGTGACAGGGGTATGGAGGCAGCAATCCACATTGTCATGAATGTACCTGTACAACAATCCTGCATGATCTGCACATGTACCCCAGAACCTAAAGTGCAATAAAGTATATATAAATCATGTTGCTGACTGGGAGCTGCTCCTGACTGCTTCTGCCCAGCATTAGAAGGGAGTGTCTTATGGCATATCAGTAGTCTGAGATTGAATATGTGTCACTTTTACACCACCATAAAGTTGAAAACTCATAAGTCAAACTTCAGTATATATGGCAGTATGAAAAGTAACACAAAGGATTAAAGCTTTCTCAGAACACCAAAAACACTAAGGCATTAGAGAAAAAATTTATTTTGTGAGTAATTGGCTACTTCCTATTGTATACTTAAATTGTGTAGATTTACCCGCAGAATCACAGGAGCTGCTAAACCAGTGAAACAACCTGCTGTCTGGGTATGGAGGTGGGTGGGAAAGGTAACGGCTATTTTAGAAGGAACACAAAAGGTTGGCTCTCTTCAGGAAAACTGGTGCCAAAAGAGAGAAAAGGAAAGTAGAATGAACATAATCAAACTGTTCTCCCAAAGATACCCTTCAGGCATGTTTTCGTCTTCCTCTGATGCAAAGAGAATAAATTGATGGAGAGAGGCCATATTACTGAATATTCTGCATATGGAGAAAGATAGCAGAAGCAGGGGAGTGGCATCTTTTAGGCATATTGCATTAATACAAAAAATAAACAAATGTATTATTATCAGATTTATGCATCAAAAAGAATAATAACACAGGACTTTTCTCAATCACTTTTGCTAGCTAGAAACACCCAGCTGGCAACGCCCTTGTCCCACATCGACTTGTGGTTTTGGGCTGGCTCGGCCCCACTCTTGCTTCCCATAGCATGGGAAGACATAGCTTTCCAAACAAGCTGTCTCTTGTCTTCTCCTTCTCTTTTTGATAGTTTATTTGCAAGGTAAACAAAAATCTTTTATTATTCTTTACTATTACATGGAATTTTTGTTCAAGGAAAGGAAGCCAAATTTTACCCCTGCATTAGTCTATTGTTAATATTAACCCCAATATATTAACAAAAGTTTATGGATAATTCAGTCTAATCTTAGCCAGTTTGACCATGAGGTGAGTTTCTTATAAACTTTTTTATAACCCTTTAAGAATTTTGTTAAAGAGCAGATCAGTGCCTTAAGAAAACCTCGTTGTGCTTTTATTTCAATTTTCAATTTACAGAAAAATGAAATAACACCCTTTTGAATGTAGTCAATATGTTCATGTACAGAATTTCTTTTAAAAGATTAATTTTTGTAAACCTCCCACAACTTGTGTAAACCTTTAACTTTATCTTATCTATTTTAAAACAATCCTTTAACCCTCTAAACTTGGCAAAAAATTTCATTCCCATATCTTCTTATAATCTTTTACTAGAAACACATTTTACTTTTCTTATGAACATTGTATGTAAATCTGTTTTTAGTAGTCTCAATTACATGTTATAATGATAACTCTTACCAATTTTTAATTTTAATGTAAAACCTGGTAAGTTACTTAATTACGTACTAGGCTCAGATAAGGTCAGACTCTTTCCAGCATTGTTGAGGCGTGATTAACTCCATATGTCCCCAGTCCTTACCAACCTGTAAAGCAGGAAACCTGAACAATTTTCAAAAGCCAAAGAAGCAGTTTATAACCTTAAAGCATTTAGCAAACCTAGTATCTGACCTGCAAAATTTAGACCATATGTTTACATTTTGAAAACACTTATGTTTTATAAGTAATCTTTAAAACTGCTTTTATTTCTCAAAGTTTAAAGTCATTTAACTAGAAGACATTACAGCTCTTATTTTTGTTTCAAAAAATGATTGATCTGAGTGCTTATTTTTTTAAACCAATTAATTAAAGCTCTTTTATACATAAACATTACACTCATAACACATAGATTACTAGAGAGACAGACAGAAGATTAAGTAGTTGTAAGATTTTTCAACTGCCAATCTCCAAATTGGATTATTGGCCTCAGGGTGAAGCCCTTCAAGAAACAGGGTGAGGAAAACATAGTTTTTAGAGCCTAGTAGGCAGATATAGCTGGAAGACGAAAACAGATTTTGAGAGGGATTTATCAGCTTTTAATTCTTGGGATTTCATGACGAAAACAGGTTTTTCCCAAAATGAGGTCTGTGGTGCCTCCTCTGTTCTTCCCAAAAAGCCCGAGGCTCTAAGAAATTACCTTAGGGCCTCTCATGTGTGCATTAAGAGTGGCAAGACAAAATTGGAAAACTAATTCAGTTGACTGGGAAAAAACAAACCTTTATTCCAGCAAAACAAGATCTAAGAGGAGAGGAAAAAAACATAAACCTTTTAAATATACCTATAGCTTAAGTATCAATTTTTGATTAAGTTGACTTTCAACCATAGCACTCTTAAAAAAAAAAAATCCTTTAAATTCTTTATTACCCAACTGTAGCCAAGCCAAGCAGCCAATATTTCTGGCTTTTGAACTTTACCAAAAGTGACTTCACAGGTAAAACCAGTGAGCCTCAACCAAAGTTATGACTTAACCATAAGTGTACAAGGTATTTTCAAGGAGTTGGTAAGTAGTTTTTCGAAAATCTATAACATTTAAAGGTAGCTCAGAGAAAGAAAAATTAAAGAAAGGAAGCTAGATGTTCATGAAGGGGAAGAGAATCAGCAAATGGTCAAAGTGATGCAGATATTAACGAGAAAGTACTCACTCTCTAAGCCACAATTGAACCCAGGCCACCATTGTATAATAAAGAGACCAAAATAAAGAACTGCCATATGGCTACAAGGTCAAGCTCCCAAGGACATAAAACAAAATGGAGACCTTATCCAGTTTTGCTTTTCTTTTGTTTATTTTTTTCCTTCGGAAACCTGTAGCAAAGTTTGTTACTGACCACTTCGCTGGGCTGGTTTAAACAGTGGATTTAGGCTGTGCATGGTGGCTCACTTCTGTAATCCCAGCACTTTGTGAGGCCAAGGCTGGAAGATCATAAAGTCTTGAATTCAAGACCAGCCTGGCCAACATGGTGAATACCAGTATCTACTAAAAATACAAAAATTAGCCCGGCGTGGTGGCATGCATCTTTAATCCCAGCTATTGGGAGACTGAGGCAGGAGAATTGCTTGAACCCGGAAGGTGGAGGTTGCAGTTAGCTGAGATTGTGCAGCCTGAGTGACAGAGCAAGACTCCATCTCAAAGAAAAAACAAACAAAACAAAAACAGTGAGCTTATGGGGTCCTAGGCCAGTATTCTATTCTAAGGTACCCCTCTTTTGATAGAAAGATACAGAAAGACAAATTCCTAGTAAAATAGATGTGCAACAGCTTAAGACTAACTTTATAAATCCCTTTTCCATTAATTGAAACTTTACACAGTGAATATAAACAGTGATTTTTACCATTTATTCTGCAGGTTTGCACATGGAGAGCATAGGAAAGGGAAGCGAGAAGTCTAACAATAAAAAAGAAACTTTTACCCTGTTGCTGGCATGTCAGGGTTCTGGATTCCCTTCTCTTGAGCTATGAAGCCCTTTTGACCCTGATGTCCTGTAAAGAGGGAGTGGACAAAGAGTTTATTTGTGTACTGTAAACCCTTCTCAAGAGATTTGCTCTGTTAGATTTGTTCATTTTTACACCAAATAGTTTAAGGTTTGGGGGAAATTTAACTTTTTCTAGTTTGTGGGATGCATCCCAGAGGAGTGACATATGGTATGATTACCCAGCTGTGAAGACAGGACAGAGGAGGAAACAGGAAAAAGAAGGTTTTTGTTTTGTTTTTTGTTTTTTTTTTCAATGGAGTCCCAGCGATTCAGGATGCACTAAAGAGAGGTACAGACTGAAGATGGCAAAAAGATATCCCTCAGTTCCTTTCTCTTCCCAGCCAATACCTGGGATATGTGAGGGAGAGAAAAAAGGCATCCCCTTTGTTCTTTCATCCTTATATCCCTGCATCCCAGTGAACTTGGCAGGTGCCACTCATGGGTGCCAATGCAGCTTTCACAGATGGAACAGGGATGCCTAGAGGGTAGGAATTATCCACATGCACCTATGCACTGGCCTATCTTCCCTGCGATTGGTAACCTTATCTATGCCATGGATATGGACATAACCTACATCCGTGAAATAGGGGGGAAGGGCTAGTTGGGCAGAAATTAGTCATGCTCGCCTGCGCTGTTAAGTCCCAGGTGGTCCTCTCCAAATTTTCAGCCAGTAGCCAATGGGACCACTTCTTCATTGCTTCCCTATCACAAGCAGAGTGCTAAGGTGAAGCTGTGCAACTGGGTCTTCTCCAAACAAGGGAGAGAAATGAGGCGTGGACTAATGTCTTCTGAAAGGAAAATAAAACTTTCACATAGAAAATCTCTGGGTATTTGCAGGGCTGTGTTAAATCCTGACAACGCAGAGAAAAGCCAAAAACATGCCTGTGGGGGAAAAGCCTCTTGCTCTTTTACAAAAATGGGTTCCATCAACAGAAACGACAACAACAACAACAGCAACAACAGCATCCTTCTAATCACTGCTTTCTCTGAGCTTCTAGGAATAGATAGAAACCACATTGTTCTGAATTGCATTTTTATGACTGTGTCAAGTGTCCATGCTACCCAGTAATATGTCTGCAGTTTGCAACAACCCTGTTAACATTGTAAAAGAGAAGATAGGTGCCATTACAGCCCCAAAAGGAAGAAGAAAAATGTCATAGAAAAGACTGGATTGGTACAAAAACCAACATTCCCAACCTCCAAGAGTCACGGGGGTCAGGGAATCCTCTTCGGCATCCTGTCTCTGTAGCTGCACCATTCGCTCTTAACTGACAAACCAGAGGTTAGGTGCCTTCAGAAAAATGTCTAAGGACAAGAAGCTTCAGAAAAAAGTGAAGAGTCTAGGCCAGCATTTAATCATCCTTCAGGGATCCCAGACAAGCCCCCAGAAAATATCACTTTTTGATATGTGACCTGATAGCAAGTATAAATATTAAATTTGAGAGCATTGAACATTTTCAAGATATAATTCACAGTTTATAAATCATTAGTTCATTATCACTCAATCCCCTCATTCCTTATATTCTTCTGCTGTCTCCTGACTGACCATTTTCCACTTCTGTAATTACTTGATTATTTCTTTCTATCTAGTCCCAGATCAGTTATGTTTTGACCTTCGTAATTCTTCTCATTATTATATGGCACTATCAAGTTTTCCTCTTCTCTAAATCCCTGCTTTACCTTGAGGCAGATGTTCATATGCATATGTAATACATTTTGGACTAAGTTTCCTTGATAGTTTTTTTTTTTCTTACTGCTCAATAACGTTATACTGCTCTATTTTACAGGAAGCAGAAAATTTTATGAGTTCAATTTAGTTTGCATTCCAAAGCAATAAGTGAAACCGTGAATTTGCTCCATTTGCTTACAAATAAGCAATTTATGGCTTGAATGAACTCTTTTAGTGATTACAGTTTTCAGCAGGAGGACACGGTATTTAATATCTTAAAAAATAAACACACCTCTCATAAATTTAGGAAGTAATATGATAACTAACATGAGAGCATTCATGTTGCAAAGGGACAAATAAGTTTGCATAAAACAAGAACAATTTATATGCAAGAATAATGGAACAGCTGCATTGTTATTATTACCGATGGTGATGATTCTCTGTCTTACCCAGGTAGCTCCCTGAAATAATAAGTTCTTCATTCTACCCAATTAATAAAAATTCTAAACTATGTGATGGTGGTAGGAGTGAACGCTGCTTTGAGCTGTCCATATGAAAAGCATTATTTAAATACAATATCACAACAAACAAAATTTAATGTTCCAATAGAAAACAGTCCTGTTTTTACTTTCTGATATTTAGGAGATATGTAAACTTGAAGAATAATACCATATAGTAATTTGCATCCTGAAAGATGAGTTTAAAAACAAACTTAAACATTTCAACTTCCTTACGTTTTTTCACTTTGAATTTTTTTTTCTAATTACAAGTAAGCAACACATGTAGCTTCCAAAGATGAAGTTATCTGTTAATTTAAAATATATGAGTTATTTTTTAAAGTCTTATTGTGACTATAAACTGCCATTATCTCATTGTAAATGGTATAAGGTGATAAAAGTGCTTCAGAATATATCTTAAAATTTTAGCAATTTAGATTTAGTCCAGCATTGTAACAAAAATTCCTGGACCACTGCATTACTATTTTGTGAATTATCAAAAAAGTATAATAATCAAGAGACAGATTCTACAATAGCATCTACACTGAGTGGATTGTTTAAAATGAAATGTAGTATATAATACATTTTTATTGATCAAATTAACTTTGATAGGGATGTAGCTGATATATTGATAATAATAAAATTGCATAATCTATATATTCTTGTGTTACTTGTTACATAAGGCCATGCTCAACAAATGTCTAATAACTCAATATCTGGCAAGAATTTACAGTATAAATTAATTCAAAATCTCTTTATTACTAGTCCAGCTGCTTTAAATACTGTGGGTCAAACTTATGTATAATTATAAAGACATTGCAAAAATATTTTTTCTCCATGCTATAATTCTGAAGTAATGATTTTTGAATTTGGGGTATCTTTCAGATTAATTTTAAGATAACATCATCATCATATATTGTTTTTTAAGTTATTATTTTATTTTTATTATTTTAGAGGCAAGGTCTCACTCTGTCACCCATGCTGGAATGTAGTGCCACAATTACAGCTGACTGTGGCCTCAAAATCTGGGCTTAAGTGATCCTCTCACTTCAGCCTCGAGTAGCCAGGACTATAGGTGAATGCCACGATGCCTGAATATTTATTTTAAAAAAAAGTTTTTTAGAGATGGAGTCTCGCTATATTGCCCAGTCTGGTGTCAAACTTTCAGCCTCAAGTAATCTTCCCTCTACAGCCTCTGGAAGCTCTGGAATTAGAGGCATGAGCTGCTGCACCCAGTCCCTATTCATATACTTGTAATATCATCTATCTATCCTCTTGGCTAGTATTTATAATGGTTGGTAATAGATATATCATCACTTTAAAAAAAGTCATGGTCATTTGAAATCTAAGAATACTTTAGAATTAATCCCAACTTGGCAAGTGTTCATGTGCATGGTTTTCTTGTTACTTATATAGCAATAGATTTTCAGTAAAAACAAATAATCCAGGGCCCTAAGTTTGTCTCAATGAGTAGATAGACTTTATTTTGCCCAACATTTATGTAGATCACAAGAAAACTTCTCTCCTGCTAGAATATTTGTCCAGTATTTACTTACTTCACAAGAACACCTCTTTCCTTCCAGAATATTAAACATACTTCTCTCAAGTTTAGGCCTCCTGACATAACATTTATCGTGTGCAATGGAGTGGCAGAGCGAGAGGCATATTATTAGACAGGCTGGTTAAAACTACTTTTCCAGATCCTTTTGTTTTGTCCTAGGAGAGATTCTGTCATTTTATCTTTGTCAGTTGTTTTTTCTTTTTCTTTTTTCTTTCTTTTTCATCTTACAATCTTTACCATTAGTTCATAAGCACTCTCAAGATTCTGGTGCATGGATTCCTCTCACTGATCCAGAAGAGTTTTAATATTAGAAAGCTAAGAAAAAGGATAAGTAATATTTCAGATAGCCATCTAACCTTTGACAAAGTTGACAAAAATAAGACATGGGGAAAAGGACTCCTCCTATTCAATAAATGGTGCTGGGATAACCACTTGGCCATATGTAGATGAATGAAACTGGATACCTATCTTTCACCATTTATTAGTCCATTCTCTCTTTGTTATGAAGAACTACCTGAGACTGGAACATTTATAAAAGAAAGAAGTTTAATTGACTCACAATTCTGCATGGTTGGGGAGGCCTGAGGAAACTTACACACATGACAGAAGGGGAAGCAAACACATTCTTCTTCCCATGATAGCAGGAGAGAGAAGTGGAGAGTGAACATTTGGAATGCCACTTATAAAATCATCAGATC
The DNA here is from genome assembly GCA_036589455.1 of Ateles fusciceps. NCBI lineage: Eukaryota > Metazoa > Chordata > Mammalia > Primates > Atelidae > Ateles > Ateles fusciceps. The sequence goes on along the minus strand of JAZHEH010003121.1, from coordinate 1,001,656 downwards.
TCATAAGAACTCATTTACTACCATGAAAACAGCATGAGGGAACTGCCCCCGTGATCTAATCACATCCCACGAGGTCTCTCCCCCCACCATGTGTGGATTATAATTTAGATTATTATTTAAGATGGGACTTAGAGTGGGGATGCAACCAAATCATATCAGTCATATACAAAAATTAACTCAACATGGATTAAAAATCTAGTGGGAGACCTCAAACTATCAGAATCCTAGAGGAAAATCTAGGTACCACCATTCTGGACATTAGCTATGGGAAATAATTTGTAACTAAGTCTTCAACAGCAATTGCAACAAAAACAAAAATCAGCAAGTGTGACTTAATTAAAATAAAGAGTTCTACACAGAACAATAAACTGTCAAGAGAATAAACAGACATTCCACAGAATCAAAGAAAATATTCACAAACTATGCCTCTGACAAGGTATTAATATCCAGGATTTATAAGAAACTTACAAAAACCAACAAGCACCCCCCCCACCCCCAAAAAAAAAACACATTAAAAGTGGGCAAAGAACATGAACAGGTATTTCTCAACAGAATACATACAAGCAGCCAACAAACATATAAAAAAAAATTCACTATTACTAATCAGTAGAGAGACGCAAATCAAAACCACAGTGAAATAGCATCTCACATCACTCAGAATGGCTACTATGAAAAAGTGAAAAATAATAGATACTGGAGAGGCTGTGAAGAAAATAAGATACTATGGACTGTTGGTGGGAATGTAAATTATTTCAGGCATTGTGATGGAATTTAGAGGTCAATCAAAAAACTTAAAACAGAACTACCATTTTGCCTGCCAATTCCATTACTGGATGGAATTTTGCCAAATTCTGCCAAAAATATCTATGCATTTGTATGTTCCATCATAGCATTGTTCACAATAGCAAGCACACAGAATCAACCTAGGTGCCCGTTGATGTTAGATTGATTAAAGAAAATGTGGTACATATACACCATGGAATATTATGCAGCCAGGGAAAAGAATGAAATTTTGTCCTTTGCAGCAACATAGACACAGCTGGAGGCCATAATCCTAAGTGAATTAACACAGGAATAGAAAACCAAATATCGTATGTTCTCACTTATAAGTAGGGGCCAAAAATTGGGTACATGTATACATAAAGATGATAACAATGGACCCTAGAGGGATCTATCAGAGTTGGGAGGGTTGAAACTAAATAGTGGGTACTATGCTCACTACCTGTGTGATGGTGCCAATTGTACCCTCAAACCTCAGCATCATGCAATATGCACCCATGTAAAAAACCTGCACATGTAACCCTTGAATCTAATATAAAAGTGAAATTAAAATATAGAGATATGTATTCCAAGTCAAGAGAACTGGCATTTGCCAAGGGATGGGGATGGGAGGGGGGAGTCAAAAAAATTAAGCTGGAAAATTTGAAGCAAAATGATAACGAGTCAAAATAGTGCATTTTTCTACTCCAATTGCTTATGTGAGGATCTAATAATATAACTCCAATTTGATAACCACACTGTCATTCATAATTTAACCAATATAAAAGAAAAATGTGATCAACCACTTTTTTTCAGGTATTGTGTTAATAACTGGAAATTTACTGGCAATAACATTTGATACAAACTTTCAAGGAACTATGGCTTGCAATTACAAAAGCAGAGATTCGGAATACATCAAAAGAAATACAATAATTAAAAAATATGTATATAGTTCAAGGTGAATGCATTTGCAGTAGTTTTTGACTCTTTTTTTTTTTTAGACAGAGTTTTGCTCTTGTTGCCCGACTGGATTGCAGTGGCACGATCTCGGGTCACTGCAACCTCTGCCTCCCGGGTTCAAGCAATTCTCCTGCCTCAGCCTCCTGAGGAGCTGAGATTACAGGCATGTGTCACCATGCCTGGCTAATTTCGTATTTTTAGTAGAGACCAGGTTTCTCCATGTTGGTCAGACTGGTCTCGAACTCCTGACCTCAGGTTATTCACCCGTCTCAGCCTCCCAAAGTGCTGGGATTACAAGTGTGAGCCACCGTGCCTGGCCTAGTTCTTGACTATTGTATGTTTCCAGAACCTCTCCAGATTTTATTAACCCTGAATGTGGTTAATATTTGAAGCACCGGGACATGTGTCATGATTCCCAGCATAGTCAGCTCTAAGCCCCTGAGGAAATATAAACAATTAATAACAATAAAGTCTTAATTTATCTAATGTTGAAAAATATTAACTTATTTAGTTGTTGGAGAGCTTGCTGATATGACTTAGCAAATTTTGTGGGTTAAAATAAAGAGAAGTTATGATATAAGGGAAGGAGCAAGTATTCATATAGGTTCATGCCAATGATTTATGTAGCGTAGATGTTTATCTTCTCAAAATCAGGTATAATAAAAATAGAATTAAAAATCACATAAAATAAATCAGCATATTACTCAATATGTGTAATTAAAAAAACTAAATTAATCCATATGACTTATAAAAGAGTTTATATTTTATGTGAACATTATCTGTTAAAAAATGCTGCTGATACTTTTTTTTAACCAAGTTCAGATTTGCTTATTCATTTTGACCTGAATCCTCAGTAGGAAATGCAATATCTGCAGATGACATGTCACATGAATGAGCAGAAGAATAGATGTGAAAAACTTAATGATGAGCTGTAGAATTTAGTACAGATATGAGATACATACTTTTAAAGGCTTCAATTCATTTCCTATTTGAGTATAGATAACACTGGAAAAAATAATTCTTCTTCATAATACAATTCCAAAATTTAATGACTAGCTACTGCATACATCCTATACTTCTTGATATTGCAGGTGATTTAAAATTGGATATAGTATCTTTAGCAATCAGGGTAAGCCTAGGATCAGACCAGTTAGGTTGATAAAATAGAAATGAATCAACACATTCTTATCTAGCAGATCATATGAGGACTTTCCTTATTATTCCTCTCCTCTCCAATCTCTCGCTTAACTTCTTTACAGAATTTAATGTTTATCAACATGGTCTTCAATCTCAGAATTGATCCACTTTTCTAAATTAAACCAATTCCTTGATGACATTTACCTTTTAAAATATGTGCCTTTCCTTCTTCCAGGTCTCCTCCAGGCCTGCCTAATAAACATAGCAGTAAAATGGTTAGTTATATGTGCTAATGAAAATGCAAATATATGTAACTATATTGATTAAAGTCAGAGTTCTTACCTTTAAGGTTCTCATAATCTAGTGAGGAATCAAATAAATTAGCGGATAACTGCAATAGAGCATGAAAGAGATGTCAGAGCCTATCAGAGAACTGCCTTATAAAAATATTTCCACGATAGACAAGGTTGAAGAGAGGTCCTAAGCTTTTAAAAACATGATGACTTCTAATAATTATAAATACAAGTAGGCAATATTTATTGAACACTTACTATGTGTCCAGCATCATTCTGAATGTTTTACATGGATTAACTTATAAGAGACTTAAAAGTTATACACACAGCTAATAGGTGGCAGAGTTAAGATTTCAACTTAGTGTAACTCCTAAGAATATGCTATAAATTATTATACTACATTTGAATAATTAAGAAGTCCAATGAAAATTTGATCTCACCTCGGTAAACACTTTGATGACTCACAGACATGTTAATTTAATAACATAGAAAATATCTTTTTTTCTTTCAAAAAATGTTGTTTTTTGTCTGTTTCTTTTTGTAGTACCCATAGCTTACCCACTGGATAATGCAACACCAGGTGGTGAGAAGTATAGGAGTTCCTTGCTATACCCTAATGTTAATTAGGAGCTGCCCTTACCAAATAAAGCCTGGAAGAGAAACCATGTAATACAGACAGAAGAAAGAGTATGTGTAATATAGAAACATGCTAAAGAATAAGGAACATTCAGGAAACTACAAAATATGTAGACAAAAATTACAAGGTGAAAATGTAGTACACAAATAGAAAGTTTAACACTCAATATAATAAGGAGTCAATGAAGAATCGAAAAACAACATATTCAGTTATGAACATCAGAAGGTCCTTCTGACTGAAGGGTTCTTATAAGAGAGTAGGTAAGAAGAATTTAAGTATATGTGGTATAATGGAAGTGAAGTAGTGAGGGCTGAACCAAGACAATGGCAGAGAGAAGATAAATAAGAAACATGAAAGACAGCAAAGATGATGAATCAACAAGTCTTGAAGACTGCCTAAACTTAGAAGCCAAGTAAGGAGATCACAGCAGACATATGGCTGGGTCAAGTGGATAGATTCTGTCCCTTAAATGAGTGAAGAAAAAGAAGCAAAGGGCTGTGGCACTGTTGAGATTTACCTTATGGATATCCTTCTCTCAATGATCATCCTCTGGCCCTGACAGTTGTCCTAAACCTGAAAACAGAGCCTCATACCTTTCATTCAAGGTTATGGCTGCTCATATGGCAGGAGGACTAGTTTTCCACTAGTGAACCTATCGTATGAGAAAGCAGTAATCCCCAATCATCAACTTTTTCATCACATAGAATACAATTTATTAATAGAACAGTTTGAAAAGATGAAAGGTGCACTTTCATCAAGTTAAAAGCATAAACAAGCAGCAACCCTATTACAAGACAGTTTTCGGATATATAGCGTGTAAAACATTCTTATATTGAGTCTCAAAATAGAAAACATGTATATTTGAACTAGTATTTAATCTTTGTATAAACACTCTTCATGTCCAACTTGAATATTATCAGCACTAGTACTGCTAATTAGATATATGGACTTAAAATACTTTTCATTCTTGTACAGCTATCTCCCATGTTTTGACAAAGTATATATCTGACTATGTATATGTAACATGTGTGTACACATTTAAATACTGTTTTTAACCTGATCTGGGCACGGAATATTCTGTCTTCCAATAGTCCACTCTATATATTCTTCATAACCAAATTAAAAACAAAAGATACATGCTGTCATCTCTCTTTACAAAGTAATGTTCATATTCCACTAAAAATAAAATCATGTATTTTGAAATATACCTTGATTTATTTCTGGATTAGGAGAAATAACAAACCAGAAGCTAAAATTATAACTTTTAAAATTTGTCTTCAGATCATTTAAGATGCTAATAGTCATTTTAGATAAGTCTTCACATATAAACACTGCATATTTTAAACTTCTACATTTGAACTAAATCACTGTACTGCAAAGAATGTAGCAATGAAGAAAGCAGAATGACAAAAGCCTCAGGATTTTTACACATGGTGATATGGTTTGGCTGTGTCCTCACCCAAATCTCATGTTGAATTGTAACTCCCATAATTCCCACATGGAGGGTCCCAGTGAGAGGTAACTGAATCATGGGAGCAGAGGTTTCTCATACTGTTCTCATGATAGTGAATACGTTTCGCAAGATCTGATGAATTTATAAAGGGGAGGTCCCCTGTACATTCTCTCTCTTGCCTGCCCGCATGTAAGATGTGTCTTGATTCCACTTTACTTTTTACCATGACTTGGAGATTTCCCCAGGCATGTGGAACTGTGAGTCCGTTAAACCTCTTTTCTTTAGAAATTATCCAGTCTTGAGTATGTCTTTATTAGCAGTGTGAGAACAGACTGATACTAATATATAATACTAAGATATTATACTAATACATACTAATATATAAACTCCCTAGATTCATATTCAGTAAGAGTTCAAACATGATTTAGGAGACTGAATCTATCATATGGTGTCTTAGAGTTTAATTAATTACCATTTAATTACTGAAGCTTACTTTCCTTATTTTTAAAATGAGTATGATATTTGTAGTCATAGCTATATTAGCTTCCTGTGGTTGCCTTAACAAATTACAAAAACCTTTGTAGCTTCTTTAAAGCAGAACTTTGTTCCCTCACAGTTATAGAGATCAGAAGTTTGAAATCAAGGTATTAGCATGCTCCTACTCAGGTCTGGGAAAAAATTCTTCCCTGCCTCTTCCAGCTTATGGTGGTTTCAGGCATTCTTTGGCTTATCGACACAAACCTCTGTTCTCTGCTTCATCTGCATGGGCTTGTATTCTCTTTGTGCCTCTGCTCTTCTCTTATTAAAACACCTGCCATGGGATTTAGGACCTACATAAATTGAGGATGATCTCATCTAGAGTTCAGTATTTTAATTATATTGGCAAAGACCTCCCCCCACCAAGTTTATATTTATAAATTCTGGTTGGGTATATGTTTTCTAAGGGAGCAGGAATAAGGGTTATAATTCAATGCTATACAATACCATACAGGTAATGCAGAAGTGGCTTAGAGTTGTAAAATCATAATACATCAACCATAGAAGAACTATATTCTGCGTTTTCAGTATTTGACCTGATGAACTACAAGATTCTCTAAATTCTGAGAATTTTTGTTTCCATATTTTCCTCTTCTCCTTTTTCATCTTCAGTTATAGTTCTAGTATTAGAATGCTCGGTAACCTCCTTTCACAAAGCCATTTCTTGTACAGTGTTCAACATTAATTTAACAATGTGAGTAATGGTACTTCCATAGAGTTTAGTACATGCTAGGCTCTTAATAAGTAATTATTATTATTTTGTTTATAATTATTGGACTTCTCTGTGCAAAGAAGAATAATATCTAAATAGTGCAGACTCAGTATGCTATATAAATCCCCTGCAATGACTTAAACCAATGATATAATATATAATTTTAAAAATCCTCCTATTTATTCTAACATTCTTATCACTATTATCAAGAAACTTTTGTTAGAAGTTTGCTCCATGGAAGATATTCTACTGAGCTAATTTGCAAAGATAACTAAAAAGGATCAGAGAGTCAGTGTTTGGCAATAATGCAAAGTTATTTTTTAAAAATCCTGAAAATTAAAATGAGAAGAATAAAACTAAGATACAGAACTTTATAGTAGAAAAATAGCCTATTATACTCCGAACTCCTAACAAAGAAAATGCATTTAGTAATTAAGCTTAAATTTTATCTGAAAATTTAATATTTTCAGATAAAATAAAATTGGATTAAGCAATTTTCATCTTCATTTTTTTGAACTCATCTATGAAAACATTCAGGGGACACATGAGAAAATTCTAATTAGACTGTTAGATAATATTACAGATTTACTGTTAATTTTTCTAGGAATTGTTATGTTGGTGAATTTTTAGGTGACATGCTGAAAGATTTAAGAGTGAATTGTCATGGTGTCAATAAGCTATTTCCAAGTGATTCAGATATGAGTGCATATGTGTATTTATATGTTTATATGTGTACGTATAAAACAACTGTTGATACAACAGTGATAACATATTTGTTATTTTGTGTATTTATATGTTTATATGAGTATTGCATATGTGTATTTATATGTTTATATAAGTATGTATAAAACAACTGTTGATACAACAGTGATAACATATTTAAATCAAAGGTGGCGAGCAAATGGGCATTGGTTGAATATTTGTATAATTATCCTTATATTCTAATATAAATATATATGATAAAAAATATAAGAAATAAATTGAAGACTTCAATATTATTTCTTATAATTATTCCTGTATCTCATTGCCTAAAACAGTGAGTGGGACATAGTAGGTGCTCAGTAAATATTTAATAAATACAGAAATTATTGAATTAATAAAATAGTTATAATCTTTTCATGTTTCTAACGGGGAAAATAGTTACGAAAATAAAATATTTCATTATATAAGTTACATAATAACAGAGATAAGGTTTAAAAATACAAGCACATTTTACTCTACATATAAATTTGATATATATTTTATTTATGACAAATGTCATTATTAGTGATCATTCCAGTAAGTTATTTTATTTCTATTTTTATTATTTGGTCTTCCCAAAAATCCTCTAATATATTAGATTCACTTCTTATATTTGAAGAAACTCAGATATAAAAAAATTAAATAACTTGGCTTAAAATGACTTCACTAGTAAGTGATAGATCTAAGACTTGAACCAAACATTTTTTACTGTAACTAGTGTTCGTTTTTATCAAATCATGCTGCTTCTTTCTAGTGTATATGCTATTTATTAGGAAACCAGGCAAATTAAACTCTCAAACAATACTTGACTTGAAACAGAAAGGAAAATATTTATTTTTGACAGGGGAAGTGTGTTTGAGTATTTATGATATAAAATATTATTTAACTGTGGCTCCTGTGTTTTAGTAGTCAGTATCAACAGAGTCCACAATTCCTTTATGCATTTGCCTCATCTAACTGACAGTAATTGTGTCTGCTAAAGCTTAGAAATATTACATCACTGTAAGAGGCCCTCTCATTTCACTTTACTTGTAGTCTCCTCCTGCTGCTCTAGATGATGGAAGTTAAAGGGACTATTTTATTCTTTTACATGTAATTTTTACTTTCAGTCCATTGAGGTTTAATTCATGGAAATTAATAGCATTTACTAAGGCACTATTGTAAGTGGACAATTAGCAATACAATAAATGAGTCTTTTAAAACCAGGACTGGAAAATAATATAATTCTTTTGAAAAGCTCATAAACAAATTGTATTGCATGATATAGATTAGAGAACTGTAGCTACAAGGGAAAACAATATGAAACATGTTAAAGATGAAAGGGTTTCCTCTCAGCAAATCAGCATAATTTGTTTATCTACAGCCATAACATGTCAGTGTGCTAGACTATAGAATTTTTTTTTTGTGAACATTTAGATAACTACATATTATAGTGATCTAAATAACACTGAATAAGCTCATTGTCCATTGGCACATTCCCTTTAGATGGCAACATTAAATGGATCACTTTTCAGAATTACTTTCTGTTGTCAACTTCTGGCACTCATCAATCCAAAAAGTAACAGCTTAACTATATCTACACGAGCTTAAAGGTCTCAAACTCTAGTCAAAGGCCAAATGGGAATTCAGCTACATGAATTCAGCTAGGATTAAGGGGTAACCTAAGAAAGCTCTGTCGAATTGAAATATCAGTAAGATTGGTTGTATAACTATAGAGTTAAATACGAGTCTATTATATGTCTTCTGTCTTTTGCAGTTTCCCCAAAGGTATGTTATAATAATGATATAAAATTAAATGATTGGTGAAGAATGTCATTCTAACAATGTGTTACATAAATAAAATAAAACAATGAATGTATCATAATCTTTCCACCTCCTAATGGACACCATGTTATGCTGTAGAAATATATATATAAATTTATATATAATAAATACAAATTTAGTTTTTGTGATATGAGGGTCCATTGTTTCAGATAATTGTCATTATTTCCTCTCACTAATCTCTAAACCAAAAAGATCAACTGTTATCTACTCCCCTGGAATTTTGTCCTTGTAGAACCGATCAGCAATTCATATTTATTAATTATTTATTTTTTGTAATATGTGTTTATGCCTTCCTAAATCACAGTTCCTTGTGGGTAGGAACTATAAGATTACTCAGTTACATCTCAATGTTTACCATAGGACTTAGCACACAATGAAAGCTCAATAAATGATTGTTGAATGAATGGATGAATGAGTGAATGAATAAATGGAAAATTAACTCAAGAAAAAAAGAAAAAACAACCTTAGAAACAATCACTAAAATTGCAAATGATTCTTTTTTAATAAATGAAAATTTAATTTCCCTTTAGTCTCAGGAAAATGTATAGCAAATATCCAGTCTCTTAACAACTGGGCATTCTCTCAGTCAGGCGTTGGCAACATACAGTTCACTGCCTATGTTTGTATATAAACTTTTATATAAAAAGAACTATGCCTATTTGCTTACTTATTATCTACAGCTTCTTTCCAGTGACAATAGCAATATAAAGTTGCAACAGAGACTGGCACTCAAAGTGTGAACTAAGTATTATTTGTTTTTTCACAAAAAATCTACTGATTTTGTTCTAAATGCTAGCTACATGTTGACATAATATATAAAAGAAAGTAATTCTAAATTTTGTCAAATTCTCCTGCTTCATAACTGTGAATTATTTATTATTCCCAATAAGGTTTTTGGTATAGACACTATTCTAAAATAGCTGTCTTAATGCACTATTGTCTAAGTTAATTAATAATGGTACTAACATAACTCTAAGCATTTTTTTAAGTGTGAATCATTTGCAAGAAACTAGGTTTCCTGTCTAATTCACAGAGATAATATAGAAGCTTAATGGAGTTATTCAGTGAAGCAACATTTTAGTTTCTCATGATATAAAACTAAAACATTGGACATGTAATCATATAAGATATTCTCCTTCTTTACTTTTTTTGTTTCAAGTACTTAGTCATATCTCCAGGAAAATAACATAGCAATACATATAATCAGAAGGATAAAACAACAAATATTATTTTACTTTTTATTGTGTCATTGTCTTGAAATTTATTTTCAACATTATTAGACAGAAAAAAAATGACAATTATGTGCATAAAAGTGCTTATGATTATATTAATAATAGTAATTATGAATTAAGGTTTGCAGCACATACAACAAGAAGAATGTGCTTATTATTCATTGTCTTAATTGAATATTGTGTACCTGAAAATATGAAACTTATATGACATACTGGGCAAAGGTATATGATATTCTCATACCTGAAGGAATGAAGAAAAGCTGTATCAATGATATTATGTGTAAGGAAGGTATCTTGAGGGACAAGAATGGGAGAAGTCTGAATATATCCTCTGATTCCCTCTTGTTTTATCTATCATTGTAGCCTATTTGTATTTGTGTCCAATTGTTTGTAATATTTCTTCCACTTAATCATTCTGGTTGCCAGTGCCTTACTAGCTTTGACCATCCTCTTTAATTCATCTGTTAATTTTTAAAAATGTTAATGCTCAAAAGACTTTCTTCTTTTCTTTTTGTAATGCTTCATTTGAATCTTCCTAATAAACGGCTTCATTTATTATTATTGAATGATTCAGCAATCTAATCCCAGACTTTATTTCACTGGTTTGTCTTCTGATTCTTCAGTCTGATTTGCTACTTTGTGGCTGCCAAGCCCATTACTGTGAACTGATCATTTACTTTGCCAGCTCAACGTGTCTGGAGTTGGGACATTCAGAAGGCTGGTTATTTGGACATGCTAAAATTGATGTTATTTATCTTTTTTAAAATTGTATTTTAAATTCAATGTTACATGTGCAGGTTTGATATATACGTAAATTGTATGTCATGGGTGCTTGGTATACAGGTTATTTTATACCCAGATAATAAACATAGTACCCAATAGGTATTTTTTGGTCTTCACCTTGCTGCCACCCTCCACCCTCAAGTAGGCCCCAGTGTTTGTTGCTCCTTTTTTTTGTGTATATATGTACTTGATGTTTAGCTTCCACTTACAAGTGAGAACATGCAGTGTTTGGTTTTCCATTCATGTGTTAGTTTGCTTAGGATAATGGCCTACAGCTGCATCCATGTTGCTGTAAAAACATGACCTTGGTTTTCTCATGACTGCATAGTATTCCATGGCATATATGTACTGCATTTTCTTTATCTAGTTGTATGAGTCTGTTCTCACACTGCTGTAAAGAACTACTTGAGATCAGATAATTTATAAAGAAAATAGGTTTAATTGGTTCCCAGTTCTACATGGCTGGGGAGGCCTTAGGAAATTTATGGTCACAGTACAAGGTGAAGGGGAAGAGAGGCACATCTTCCCGTGGCAGATCAGGAGAGAGAGAGAGCAGGGAAGTGTCACACTTTTAAACCATTAGATCTGAGAACTCACTTACTATCATGAAAACAGCTGGGAGAAATTCACCTCTCTGAGCTAGTCACCTCCTACTAGGTCCCTCTGCTGACACGCGGGGATTACAATTCAATATGAGGTTTGGGTGGGGATAAAGAGCCAAACCATATCACTAGTCTACCATTGATGGGCATTTAGGTTGATTCCATGTCTTTGCTATTGTGAATAGTACCTCAATGAATATTCATATGCTAGTGTCTTTATGGTAGAATGCTTTGTATTTCTCTGGGTATACACCCACTAATATGATTGCTGGGTTAAATGGTAGTTCTACTTTTAGCTCTTTGAAGAATTGCCATAATACTTTCCACAATGGTTCAACTAATTTACACTCCCATTAGCAGTGTATAAGCATTCCCTTTTCTCCACAACTTTATATCTGTTATATTTGACTTTTTAATAATAGCCAGTGTGACTGGTGTGAGATGGTATCTCATTAAGGTTTAGATTTGGGTTTAGATTTTTAGTGACATTGAACGGGTTTTCATATAATTTTTGCCCCATATATATCTATTTTTGAAGTGTCCCTTATGTTCTTTGCCCACTTTTTAATGGGGTTGTTTTGTTTTTTCTTGTAAATACGTTTAAGCTTCTTATAGAGTCTGTATATTAGGCCTTTGTCAGATGCATAGTTTACAAATAGTTTCTCCCATTCGGTAGGTTTTCTGTTTATTTTGTTGATGGATTCTTTTGCTGTGTAAAATCTCTTTAGTTAAATTAGTTCTCCTTTGTCCATCTTTGTTTCTGTTGTAGTTGCTTTTAGTATATTCATCATGAAATATTTGTCAAGTCCTGTGTCTAGAATGGTATTGCCTAGGTTGTCTTCCAAGGTTTCTATAGTTTGGGGTTTTACGTTTAAGTCTTAATAATCCATTTTGAATTTAGTTTTGTAAATGGTATAATGAAAAGATCCAGTTTCAGTCTTCTGCATGGCTAGCCAGTTATCCCAGCACAATTTATTTCATAGGGAGTCTTTTCCCCATTAGTTGTTTTTGCAAACTTTGTCAAATATCAGACGGTTGTGAGTGTGCAGCATTTTTTCTCTTCTGTTCCATTGGTCTCTGTGTCTGTTTGGGTACCAGCACCAGGTTATTTTTGTTACTATAGTCTTGTAGTATAGCTTGAAGTTAGGTAATGTGATGTCTCAGGCTTTGTAGTTTTGCCTAGGACTGTCTTTGCTATTTGGGCTCTTTCATAGTTCTACATGAATTTTAAAATAGTTTGTTCTAATTCAGTGAAGAATGTCAAAAATATTTTAGTAGGAATAGCATTGAATCTATAAACTACTTTGGGCAATATGGTTATTTTAACAATATTGACTCTTCCATTCATGAACATGGATTGTTCTTCCATTTTTTGCATCCTCTCTCATTTCTTTGAGCAATGTTTTGTAATTCTCACTGTAGAGTTCTTGTACCTCCCTAGTTCACTATATTCCTAGGTATTTCATGATTTTTGTAGCTGTAGTGAATGGGATTGTGTTCTTGATTTGGTTTTCAGCATGGATATTGACGTTGTATAAAAATACTACTGATTTTGTACATTGATTATATACATTGAAACTTTTCTGAAGTTGTTTATTATATCAAGGAACTTCTGCACAAAGACTATGGGGTTTTCTATGTATAGAATCATATTGTCTGCAAACAGGAATACTTTGACTTCTTCTCTTCCTATGTGGATGTCTTTTATTTATTTTTCTTGCCTGATTGCTCTGTCAGGACATTCAATACTATATTGAATAGAAGTGGTGAGAAAGTGCATCCTTGTCTTATTTCAGTTTTCAAAAGGAAAGTTTCCAGCTTTTGTTCATTCAGTATGATGTTGGCTGTGCATTTGGTGAAGATGGCTCTCATTATTTTGAAGTATGTTTCTTCAATGCCTAGCTTGTTGAGGATTTCTGGCATGAAAAGATGTTTAATTTTATTGAAATACTTCTCTGCATCTATTAAAATAATTATGTGGTTTTTGTTTATAGTTCTGTTTAGGTTATGAATCACAGTAATTGATTCACATATGTTGAACCTAACTTGCACCCCAGGGTTAAAACCAATTTGATCGTACCAAACGAATTTTCTGCTTTATTTGATTGGCCAATATTTGTTAAGAATTTTTGCATTTACGTTAATCAGGGATATTGACCTGAAGTTTCCTTTTTCTGTTGTGTCTCTGAAAGATTTTAATATCAGGATGATGCTGGCCTCATGGAATGAGTTAGGGAGAAGACCTTCCTCCTCAATTTTTTTGGAAGAGTTTCTTTAGGAGTGGTACCATCTTTTCTTTATACATCTGCTAGAATTTAGCTATGACTCTGTGTAATCATGGGCTTTTTTTGGTTGGCAGGCTTTTTATTATTAATTAAATTTTGGTCTGTTCAGAGATTCTATTATTTATGCGAACTTTATAGTATTTAGGAGAAACAAAGTAGTTTAGTAATATAACTTATAGTTACCAAGGTAGTACATTTTCAAATCTTGTATTTATCCTTCTCAAATTCAAATATCACCAAACAAAATGATTTTTGTTGAATGAGTACTGAAATTTTGGGGTTGTTATGCTACTGAGTCACAGAACATGCCTTCCTTTCAACAATATGTTACCAGTTTACGCAGTTAAAAACAGCAACAAAACAAAAACAACAAAATATTATTCTTAAGAAATACTTTGAAAATAATAAAACAACATCTTAAAATGTTACTGTAAGCTCTCAAAGTGTTGAGGATTATTATATCTTAAAACTTATGTTCAAGGAAATGAATGAATAAATTGTGCTTTATATTGACCATTTTTACTTATCATATCCTTTTTTACGTAACATAACACATATAAAAGAAAAGTCACTGTTCCTGAGCCTTACCGTTTATATAACAGAGAATTTTTGCCTATTTATTGTTAGGATCTACCAATACTGCAAGAACGTATTTTGTTGAAATTTCTCTGGTAATATATCTAATTATTTGAAAAAAGTTCAAAACCAGTACAGAAATAATGCTAGTATTTGAAATATCTTAATTGCTAAGGAATAAATTAAGAGAATAAAAATATCCAGAAATTAATGCTCTGACCTTGATTTGAAAGCTAAACTCAAAGATACATATACCTGAATAAGATATGTAAAAAATTACATTATTTAACTGCATAATGTTTTTGAGATTTAAAAATATCATCTGTGCAATAACAACTTCATTTTGCAGGTTCAATTCACTGTGCACACCTATTTGCATATTCCTTCAAGTTAAAATTCAAAAAGAGTGACTCTGAATGAATGCTAAATGTGTGCTGAGTAGGTTCCATTATTGAGAACATAATTACCATATACATTGCCTTGCCCAGTTAATAATGCAGGAAAGCAAAATGACAGGGCTGCAGTGAGAAGGTGGTCACAGCTTTAATGACAGTATGCAAGAGGTTTCATAAATCTCCACTCAAATAAAAGACTAACTCATGGAAGAAAATGGCATTAAAGATGGGAAGTACTGACACAACTGATTATAAATGGATTGAACCAGAATATTCATAAACAATCCCTTTTAGTATTTTTTATCTTGGTATTTCAGAGAGATATATATTACATTATATGCTCCATAACTCAGAAACAGAAGATGAAGTGCAAACCCAATTGTCATTTCAAATTTGGTATATCTCTCTTCTCCCTCTCCAATTTCTCTTTGTATGCACACACATGTATATCTATATACATATGTGTATTACTTTGTGATTTTTTATATAAACAGAATGATACTTGAATAACACTTCATGTTGTTAAAAAATTACCATTTTTATTTAGTATAATTTTTAGAATTATAATTTTTAGAAACTATGTGTAACTCTGCCCCTGAAATGAATATAAGCATTCAAATTCTCAGAAAAAAATATGTGGGTGAATTTGTAGATGCACATGTCTGGTAATTAAAGTGCTGTAATTGCCTTATAATTAACTTTCCATTTAATAGCAGAGAAGATATCGACTTTCTATCACAAATAACACAGCCCTTTTTTAAGGATAATGTGTCTTTAGATTTTCTGAATGGACTCCTCTACAAGTCAGACTTTAGTTCAGAAATCAGCGACCACTCTAGGCATTTTTAAACATGAGGAAATTAAGTGCAGGAGGCTGTGCTTACCAAAGCATTGCCAGAGCTGAAAGTCTGAAAGAAAAGTTTTGAAGCTGGGTCTACTGGAATAATAGCCAGACATAAAAAGGAAATACCCCAGGGACAAGAGCCTCTGTCTTTGCCAAAACAGCCCAACATTCCAGAGACTGGAAAATGTGCTCTTGTTGTTGCAATCCAGGGATAAACCATCAGATCAAGATGCTTCACCTCCTCTGCTGATCAAAACCTAGGAAGCTGAATATTGAACCCTTTAACTCTACTGTAGGGAACCCTCATACTTCTGGAGCATCAGTTGCCAGTAGCAACCACAGGAAGATGGTTTCTGTTTAATTCTTGCCTTTCAAATTTTGCTGCCTCTCATCCAAAAGGTGGATCAAATTTAGGTTCAGGAGCTTTGTTGAAAGGGCATCTTGAAAATGTAGTTTTTAGTTTCATGTCTGTGATAAAGGAAGGTTAGCATAAGATAATGTATTAGGAGCCTAATATGAGTTATATGTAGCAAGCATATCCCAACATGGAAATAAAATATGTTTAAAATATGATGAAACAGCACAATATATTAATATTTACTACATAAAAAATACATCTCAAATTCTCAAAGTATCTCTGTTTGGCAATGAGAACAATTGTTTGGTAGAGTGTATTTTTTTAAAAAGAAATTGAATAAATTTTGCAAAGATAAATTGAAATAAGTGACAATCCAAAGATATCAACATAGTGTCAGAATTTGGTACAAATTCAGTGTGTTTTTCTTGAGATAAGTAGTGACTGATAATCATGTGAAAATTCAATTTGAGACCATTTGTGATTAAGATAATTTTCCAAATTTTTCACCTCATTAAACTTAGAAGGTAATGACATTCATGGCATCGTAGGGTGGAGTATTTTTACTAGCTATTTACTACACAATAGCACCATATATTAATTAAAGAAAAAAAAACTAAATCTTTCCATGGAAATTATTTTATCTCTTTATTATTTTTCTACTGCGGTTATAAACCCTTTTCAGAAACTTACTGGCTTAAAAAAACAAAAATCTCTTCTTTAGAAAGAGATTTCTAAATCTCTTTGTTAGAAGCCCGATATCATTTCACTGAACTGAAATGAAGATAAAATGAAGGCAAAATAAACACAGGGCTGTCTTGTCCTTCTGAGACTCTAGGGGATAATCTGGTTCTTTATGGTTTCCAGCTTCTAGAAGCCTCCACAATTTTTTGATCCCCTTTCTCCTTCTCAAAATGCAACACTTTTGCATTTCTTTGTGTGTTTTTTTTTTTCTGTAGTTAACAGATTTATTGTCTCTATTCTGCCTTCATCTTTCACTTTTAAAGATGCTTGTGAATCCCTTGATGCCACCTGGATAATACAACACAATGTCCCCATCTAAAGGTCTGTACCCATAATCACATCTGCAAAGTCCCTTTTGCCATGTAAAGAAACATAATCAGGTTCTGGAAGTTAGGACAAATTTGGGGGCCCATTATTCCGCCTGCAATTCTGCTAAAAGTAATAATAACAAACACTGATTGAAATTTATTATGCAGAGAAAAGCTCTTAGTTGTGATCTCTAGCTTATTCTCGTATAATATGTGTTATTACATAAACAATGAAAAGATCACATTGTGGCACTGTTTACAATAGCAAAGACCTGGAACCAACCCAAATGCCCATTGGTGATAGACTGGACAGGGAAAATGTGGCACATATACACCATGAAATACTATGCAGCCATAAAAAAAGATGAGTTCATGTCCTTTGTAGGGACACGGATGAACCTGGAAACCATCATTCTCAGCAAACTGACACAAGAACAGAAAATCAAACACCGCATGTTCTCATTCATAGGTGGGTGTTGAACAATGAGAACACATGGACACAGGGAGGGGAGCATCACACACTGGGGTCTGTTGTGGGGACTAGGGGAGGGACAGCAGGGGGTAGGGAGTTGGGGAGGGATAACATGGGGAGAAATGCCAGATATAGGTGATGGGGATGGAGGCAGCAAACCACATTGCTGTGTATGTACCTATGGAACAATCCTGAAGCATGGTCTTCATATGTACCCCAGAACCTACAGTGCAATTATATGTATGTATATTTTAAAAAATAATAAAAAAATGAACATAACTCAAATATTTTAAAAAATCACATTGTAATATATCCTATGGGATTTTCTGAAAGTCCATATCCTATTTGATTTTTGGACATCAAATGTATGTAATTTTGTTAAGTCTAGTTGGAATATTCAAAAAGAATTTACTTCATAGTAGCAACTGCATACGAAAAACTATATTTTATTTGTAAATGGTTAGCAAGCATAAGCTTGTTCATATGTTAGGAAAATTATTTCAGGAAATTTCTGAACAATTAAATTATTTTTTAACATTGAGATATTGATTGAATCTAACACTTGAATCTATTTACTTACTACTTATAAGATGGAATGTCACTGTCACAAAATATTTAGAAATGTGCCTATTACCTGTATCAGCATGTTTGTGTCTATATGAGGACATTGATTTAGATATAATAAAAGTAATCTGAAGGTAATTTCCATCTGGAAGAAACAACAAGAGGTATAATTTGCAGCTTAGGAGTTATAGTTCTTGAGGCAGGGAAAGTTCATACTGTTGACAGAAACATAATATGGGAATGTGAAGGCAGAGATTAAACAGGGAATGAGTGTTGCTTAGTACGTGTAAACTAAGAAAATACAGATGTGTGACCCCCTCCAAAAATCAAATTAAGTATGGATACAAAATACCCCTACATAATGTGTAGTTCTCAAAGGAGGTGGAAATACACATGTGTAATTCACATTTGTGTCAAAACATATTAAGAATAGCACCACTGCTGCTCGTAGAGTTTCCGCAGGCCTCACCAGCCTATGTGGCACCATTAACAGGAATAACTTAAATTCCTCTGTCCTTTTCCTTCAGTGGCTTTCTTAGAACATTGTCGTTTCTTCTGCTCCCTGTTTTTTCTGCCTAAGTATTTTGAATGTCCTAGATTGTCTCACATTTGGAACAAGTGCACAAAGTGGCCTCCTTCTCCTGAGACTGCCACTTCTGGTGGGTGCTGCCACTCTCTGCACTCACAGGGAAGTGAATTCACTGGGAAACCCCCTCTGAAGGCGCTGCTACCTCCTGGACATGCTGTTTCTTTCACTGAAAAACACCTCATTCATGGTCTCCCAGGCAGCACCACAGGTGCACAAGAAGTAGTCGTAAGCACTTCTTAGGTGGAACAAAATAGGAGAGTGCTTTATTAATTCTTCAGCGATGGAGTATGTTTAAAAACTATCAAAATTTTGTACTTTGGTGTTGAGATGTAGCATTTTGTTGACACAGTTTTCTCTTTTGCTGATAGTCTTCCGTTTCCCTTGGATTTAGAGAAGAGAGGCTCAAATTTCAACATATTTTCTCTACTTTGTGGCAACCAAGGCTTTATTATTCAGGCAAACTCCTTTTCTGCCTGGGGCCTTCTTCCCTTCCAATGAGTTTTCTTAGGAGAGCCTCAAATCCCTATGCATGTGGACTTTGCATAGACTGCCCAACCAACTCACCAGACACCTCTAAAAAATGAGGCACAGTTAAGACAAGCTGAAATCTATGTGCATTCACAACACGTATCACCTTTAAAATTAGAGCTGTCACAAGGCACAGGAATATTTTTAAAATGGTGAATAAGCCTCATTGATCTGAACCTGAAAATACAGCAACCAAATATAAAGTTGATCTAGCCAGTGCTCAGAAAACATTTAATCCAATCAGATGAAACCACAAATTTCCTTTTATCTATGTTTGGGTTAATATCTAAGAAGAGTTTCTAAGATATATTGAGCATATCTGTGTCTGAATAAGGAAGTAACAATTTCTAAACTTGGCTTTCCTTCACCTAAACTAGAGATGTCCTGTTTTGTATTCATCCTGCAGGTAGCTGTGGACAAATTCCCAGAATGTCTTTGTAGTGAAGGAATTTTGTGGAATTCAGTTTCAATCCGTGAAGCATTTCTGCAACCATGATTTCCACCTGACAATATTACTAGAAAATGTTCTGATCATTAAATTGTCTAAACTATTTTTAAAAAGTGACAGAATATGTGTTTTATATTCATATTTTATAATACTCTATATTATATAATTTGTTTATTTGGATTATAGTTATGTGGTCAAAAACTTTGAAAACTAAAAGGATGTATTTTTCCTACTTCTATTTTATATTTTATAATACTCTACACTTTATAAATTATTTATTTAATTATATTCTAAAGCTTTTAGAAAATGAATTTTTTTTATTGCATTTTAGGTTTGGGGGTACATGTGAAGAACATGCAAGATTGTTGCATAGGTACACACATGGCAGTTTGATTTGCTGCCTTCCTCCCCATCACCTATATCTGGCATTTCTCCCCATGCTATACCTCCCCAACTCTCCACCCACCACTGTGCCTCCCCTTTTTCCCCCGACAGACCCCAGTGTGCGATGCTCCCCCTCCCCTGTGTCCATGTGTTCACATTGTTCAACACCCACCTATGAGTGAGTATATGCGGTGTTTGATTTTCTGTTCTTGTGTTAATTAATGTAGATAGTAGAAGCAGATGAAAGTGGAAGAATCTTAAAAGTAAGTCCTCTCACCATCTGTCTATTCTATGACAGATGAATACCAAAGGGTTAGTGAAACTCCTTTGTTGCTTTGCCTAATTTCGATAGCAAATAATTTTTATGGCCAGAAGCAGTGGCTCACACCTATAATCCCAACACTTTGGGAAGCCAAGGAAGGTGGACCACCTCAGGTCAAGAGTTTGAGACCAGCTTGGCCAACATGGCGAAACTCTGTCTCTACTAAAATTGCAAACCATGTGTGGTGTTGGACACCTGTAATCCCAGATACTTGGGAGGCTGAGGCAGGTGAATTACTTGAACCTGGGAGGTGGAGTTTGCAGTGAGCCAAGATTGCACCATTACACTCCAGCCAGGGTGACAGAGTGAGAATCTTTCTCAAATAATAATAATAATAATGATAATGTTATTTTTTATTTGGAGTATTTCTGTAATGAGAAATATGTCTAACTTAACAAAATTCCATCAATGTTTTGAAATAGGAGAACACAGAAGAATAAAAGAAACTAAGAAACAAATAAGTATAATTGGAAGGTTAAATATATGACATGTGTCAATCTGTTCTGTATGTATTCCATAAGGCATATTTTGTGTGTGTGCGGTTTTAAATTGAAAGTGAATTTACTTAACAAAAATATTTGAGCATCTACTGTCGTTCATACCTTGCGCTGTTGCTGGTGATTTATAGGAGTGAAGTCTAGCCAAGGGACTTTACTTCATATCTCAAAACTGGATGGTGTCATGGGGATTGTCTTTCCTTCTCAGCTTCTAGAATATGGGGCGATACAAATAGCAGAAGCCAAATTGACTTACATTCAACTCTCATTTTCTGAGCATCT
The DNA here is from genome assembly GCA_036589455.1 of Ateles fusciceps. Lineage (NCBI taxonomy): Eukaryota > Metazoa > Chordata > Mammalia > Primates > Atelidae > Ateles > Ateles fusciceps. The sequence continues at coordinate 980,393 of JAZHEH010003121.1, read as the reverse complement.
TTAGGATGCAAAACATTTATTCAGCACTCTTTACATTCAAGTCAAATAATACATTATCACTGTCCTCACAGATACTACAAACTACTAAGGAAGTCCTATATTTAGACAGGACAATATACATGGCATATGACTTGCAGCCTTCAGCATCAGATTAAGTTGAGCCAAAACTCCTGTGTAAAAGCCATGTATGGATGCTCTTTAAGCCAATCTTTTGACTTCCTTGTGTTAAGAATTTTATTTTCTAAAGTCTTGATGAGGACTGTATAGGAGAGGGTCCCATGTAAAGGACATGACCTTTGCAAGAAGCATATCAAGTGGCATGTGTTTGGTTGAAAGAAACAGAAACCATATATGTAATTGAAAAGTCCAGAGTTAGAGAGAAAAAAATCAAATGCTATTTGCACAGGACTGCAGCATGATCTCGGCAGTTGTATTCATCCAACCTTCCTCTGTTTGTCAGCTTCATCCTCAAGCTAGACATCATGGGATGTCAACTGCTGCTCTCATAAGGTGTCTTTTTACCCAATATGATTTATGATTTAATGTAACTTGCTACCTCCTTCTTTCATGACTTCCAAAAATAAAGGAAAATTTTTTTTACATTTTTCCATGAATAATACATGGTTTTATTCAATAATTATTCAGGAATTATATCCATATTCAATGTTAGTTCCCTTTTACTTTAAACTTCTTTGCATTGTGTCATAATCAGCTCAGTCTTGATAATTGTTAAAGTAGACTTTAAACCAGAGCAGAGCTTTGAAAGGTAGGTAGGTAGACAGGCACAAAGTCATTGCAAATGATTAACATCGCCAACATATTGTTATGAAATTTAGCTAACAATAAACTGTGGTGAAATTAAGAAATACAGTGACAGACAAGACATATTTTCATATCTATAGATTTTTAAATTAACTTTATAGTAATTTCTCGACAGACACATTTTTAAAAATGAACACAGTTTCAGAAGTCAAACATTTTTTATATCAAGAAAATTACATGTGGGAGAAAGAATATTTAAACTGAAATGAAAACAAAAACAAATAATTCAGCCACTGAACTTGGAATCTTCACTGAAACAACTGTGTTTTCATTTCTGAATGTTGAGAGTTTGCCAGAGATTTATTAATAATCTTTCCTTATTGTTCTTTTAATATCTGCCTTCTGGCATCTATTATTTCTGAAGAGAAGTCAGCTATTAATCTTTCTGAGTTTTACCTTACTGTAAAAAAAAACTTATGAATGAATCCTTTTAATGATTTCAAGATTTTCTGTTTTTCTTTTACATATGATAGTTTTATTTCAGTGTGTCTAGAATAAAATTTTTTGAGTTTTGTTAATTGAGGTTTTTAGATGTATATAAATTTTTAAAATCAATTTTAAGATATTTTGGGCCATTATTTTTCAAAATATATTATCTTCTCTATTTTCTCTCTCCTCTCCTGGGATTCCAATGAAAAAATCTCAGATTGATGATGTTTCATAATTCTTTGAGTCTCTGTTCCCTTTTTTGTTTTCATGTTTTTCTTTCTGGTTTTTCAGACTGAAGAAGTTAATAATCTGTCTTCAAGATTTTCCTTCACCTCAAACCTTCTACGATACCCTCTAGAGAATTTTTAATTATCATTATTATCCTTTTTCACACCATGAGAATTGCTATTTGGTTCTTTTTCTTTTTCTTCCTTCTTTTTTTTTTTTAACTTTCTCTCTCTTTTGTTACATTTTCTATTTTTGAAGCATTGTTATGCATCCCACTAATTTTAGTTCTCCGAACGTATTTATAACAAGTGTTTTGAAGTCACTGTTTACTAAATCTAATAACCACATACTCTCAGAGATTCTTCAGTTCACTATATTTGTGTTTATTGCTGTTGTTGTTTGTTGTTTTTAGATACAGGGTCTCATTCTGTCTCTCAGGCTGGAGTACAGTGTCATGAGCATAGCTCACTGTGGACTTGAACTTCCAGGCTAATGTGATCCTCCTGCCTCAGCCTCCAAAGTAGGCACATGCCACCATGTCTGGCTAATTTTTTATTTTTTATTTTTTTGTGAAGACACAGGTCTCACAATGTTGCCCAGGCTGGTCTGGAAATTCATGCCTCAAATGGTCCTTCCACTTTGGACTCCCAATGTGCTAAGATTTCAGGTGTGAGCCACTGCCTGGCCTTGATTAATTGTTTTTTGTTTTTGTTTATTACTGTGTATGGCCCTGTTCTCCTATACATGTCTTATTTTGTTTGTTCTTGATGACAGTGGCAGTTTAGGTAAAATACTGTAGTAAAATTTGGTGCTGATTTTTCCTTACATAAGTTGTTATTTATTTTTTATATTTATTTGTTTGTTTAGTGACTTGCCAGAACCAATTTTGCAGAAAGATATTTCCTCCACAGTCCATAATCATTAATAATTCTGCTAATTTTTCTTTAATTATCTTTATTTTTTTCAGACTAGCTTTTATGGCTAGCCAGTGGGTCAGCATAGCATATTGGTTAGCCAATGATTGGTCAGAGGCTGAACCTAAGCACCTAAAGCCAGTAAGGCTTAGAATTACAGCATGCATTTATAGTGTAAGGAGTTTATAAGTTGGCACCAGCTTTTGCTTTGTGCTTGTGCAATTTCATGTTCAGCCAGTGATTAGTATGTAACTGAGACAATTTATAATCTATGTTAAATAACGCACAACTGTTTGCATGCATGAATCCTTCCAGATCACCAGAAATATCTGACAGTTTTATCAACACCCTTATGACCATTTTGTTCTCTAGCTATTCCTGTTAGATTTTTAATTGATCTGTTGCTAGCTTCAATCAAATTCAGGCAGCTACCTGTGATGTTGTCCTTCCACAATAGCCACTGAGATTGTTATTGTTTTCAGAAATAACTCTGGGTGATTTTGGGCTGAGATGATAGGATCTTCTAAATATAAAATTATGTAGTCTGCAAATAGAGACAATTTGACTTCTTCTTTTCCTAATTGAATACTGTTTATTTCTTTTTCTTGACTGACTGCCCTGGCCAGAACTTCCAATACTATGTTGAATAAGAGTGGTGAGAGAAAGCATCCTTGTCTTGTGCCAGTTTTCAAAGAGAATGCTTCCAGTTTTCGCCCATTCAGTATGATATTGGTTGTGGGTGTGTCATATACAGCTCTTATTATTTTGAGATACATTCCATTGATACCTAGTTTATTAAGACTTTTTAGGATAAAGGGCTGTTGAATTTTCTTGAAGGCCTTCTCTGCATCTATTGAGATAATCATGTATTTTTAGTCTTTGATTCTGTTTATGTAATGGATTACATATATTGATTTTCATATGTTGAAACAGCCTTGCATCCTAGGGATGAAGCCGACTTGATCATGATGGATAAGCTTTTTGATGTGCTGTTGGATTCAATTTCCCAGTATTTTATTGAGGATTTTCACATCAATGTTCATTGCGGATATTGGCATGAAATTTTCTTTTTTAGTTGTGTCTCTCCTATGTTTTAATATCACGATGATGTTGGTCTAATAAAACGAGTTTTGGAGGACTCCCTCTTTTTGTATTGTTTGGAATAGTTTCATAAGGAATGGTACCAGCTCCTCTTGGTATCTCTGGTAGAATTCAGCTGTGAAACCGTCTGGTTCTGAACTTTTTTTGGTTGGTAGGCTATTAATTGCTACCTCAATTTCAGACCTTGTTATTGGTCTATTCAGGGATTCAAATCTTCCTGGTTTAGTCTTGGGAGGGTATGAGTGTCCAGGAATTTATCCATTTCTTCTAGATTTACTGGTTTATTTGCATAGAGGTGTTTGTAGTAATCTCTTATGGCAGTTTGTATTTCTGTGGATCAGTGGTGATGTCCCCTTTAGAGAGGACACAAACAAATGGAAAAACATTCCATGCTCATGACTAGAAAGAATCAATATTGTGAAAATGGCCACACTGACCAAAGTAATTTGTAAATTCAATGCTGTCTCCATCAAGCTACCATTGACTTTCTTCACAGAATTGAAAAAAAATACCTTAAACTTCATATAAAACCAAAAAAGAGCCCACATAGCCAAGATAATCCAAAGCAAAAAACAAACAAACAAACAAAAAACAAAGCTAGAGGCATCATGCTACCTGACCTCAAACTATACTACAAGTAATTAAAACAGAATGGTATTGGTACCAAAACAGAGATATAGTACAATGGAACAGAACAGAGGCCTCAGAAATAACACACATCTACAACCATCTGGTCTTTGGCAAATCTGACAAAAGCAAGCAATAGGAAAAAGATTCCCTATTTAATAAATGGTGTTAGAAAATCTGGCTAGCCATATGCAGAAAGCTGAAAGTGGATCTCTTCCTTATACCTTATATAAAAATAGATTTAAACATAAGAACTAACACCATAAAAACCCTAGAAGAAAACTTAGGCAATACTATTCAGGACATAGGCATAGGCAAGGACTTCATTACTAAAACACCAAAAGCAATGGCAACAAAAGCCAAAATAGACAAATGGGATCTAATTAGGCTTAAGAAATTCTGCCCTATAAACAGAATTAGTGTGAACAGGCAACCAACAGAATGGAAAAAAAATTTTGCAATCTGCCCCATCTGACAAAGGTCTAATATCCCAGAATCTACAAAGAACTTAAACAAACTTACAAGAAAAAAGAAACGACCATATCAAAAAGTGGGCAAAGGATATGAACAGACACATCTCAAAAGAAAACATTTATGCAGCCAACAAACACATGAAAAAACACTCATCGTCACTGATCATTGGAGAAATGCAAATCAAAACCACATCGAAATACACTCTCACGCCAGTTAGAATGGCAATCATTAAAAAATCAGGAGACAAAAGATGCTGGAGAGGGTATGGAGAAATAGGAAGGTTTTCACATGGCTGGTGAGATTGTAAATGAGTTCAATCATTGTAGAAGACAGTGTGGTGATTCCTCAAGGATCTAGAAATAGAAATACCATTTGACCCAGCAATCCCATTACTGGGTATATATCCAAAGGAGTATAAATCATTCTATTATAAAGACACATGCACATGTGTGTTTTTGTGGCACTGTTCACAATAGTAAAAACCTGGAACCAACCCAAATGCCCATCAATGATAGGCTGGATAAAGAAAATGTGGCACATATACACCATGAAACATTATGCAGCCATAAAAAAGAATGAGTTCATGTCCTTTGCAGGGACATGGATGAAGCTGGAAACCATCATTCTCAGCAAACTGACATAAGAACAGAAAACCAAACACTGCATGTTCTCACTCATAAGTGGGTATTGACAAATGGGAAAACATGGATACAGGGGGAGAGTAACATCACACACTAGGGCCTTTTAGGGGCTGGGGGACTAGGCGAGGAAATGCAGGGGGGTGGGAGGATAGGGGAGGGATAGCACTAGGATAAATAACTAAAGTAGATGATGAGGTGATGGATGTAGCAAACCACCATGGCATGTATATGCCTATGTAACAAACCTGCATGTTCTGCACATGTACCGCAGAACTTAAAGCATAATAATAATAAAAATTGTTTAAAAAGAAATAACTCTGGAAATGGAGTTTTTCCTTAGAACTCAGTCTCTTAGTAGTCAGTCCTCTCTTGTGTATTGAGGCTGCTGGTATTCACAGTTACTTCCATGGAGCTGGTGACAGGGATGAGAAGGTCTTTATATGTAGAAACGTCATAGATACCTATTCTTGTGTATAAGATTGTGAAATTTTTATGGAATAAATAGTTTTTAATTTGTTGCATAACTCTGATTAATTTCTAGAGTTCCAAAGGGGTGGTTTTTGATTACGTTGTCCAGTTTTCATCATTGATGTTTGGTGAGAGAATCTGCCTATTCATCATTCTACCTTAAGCACACTACCTATCACAACTTACTTTTTAGTAATAGAAAACTTTATATACATATAATTATATATATATATATATATAAGCACCTTTATTCCTTGTTTAAATATCTTTTAAAACTTGTTTTATATTAGAGTATTTTGCAGCAGAATTGTGTGAATTTTACACATCAAGACACTTTATGATTAGCATTGCAAGTACAGTTTTCTACTTTGTTGGTTGCTTGTGACATCTCTCACATATACGTGTATGTGTGCATGTATGTGTGTGTGTGTATTTGTGGAGGGAGAGAGAGAGAGAGAAAGAGAGAGGTGTTTCGAACTTTAATAATCAAATTATAATGACTATTTAATGGTTATTTAATTTTGTGAGAATTTTTCCCTACATTGATAGCAGCAATATGTCTAACTCAAAATGTCCTATTTTATCATAAATTTAAAAATATTAAATATATTATTTTTCTGGACTATCTTTGGGTTTACAATGTGTAGTGAGATAGTATTTTATCATTAAATGCTTATTCAATGGTGTCACCATCATTTCTTAATAATTTGCACATATAATTTGATATAGAGTGACATTGTTTTTTGTATAACAAATATATTTAGTAGTGGGATTTTTTTTACAATAAATTTTCCCTATATTCATATAATTTAAAAATTCTCATTTCAAAGAGCTTAGAAAAATATAAAAATATTCAAAAAACTAATAATTTATCAATGTCATACTATAATGTAACTTTCTTCAGTAACAATCTGCTTTAATATCTTCTTACACCTATAAATATAAAATTGTATAAATTTAATAGCCGCATAGTATTACATTAAAGAGTTGTAATTATTCAAATCTTCTATTAAAAATTCAGGTTATTTTTCAAAGTGTTAGTTATACAAATATAAATTCAATCAACATTGTTTTACTAAAAATATGATTTGAATATTTGTCCAATTATTGCCTGGTCCATTTAACTGAATCACCTTTTTAGTTCTAAAATGTTTTACGTGATGTTTTAGGCTGTTCTTGAATTGCTATAAGGAAATGCCTGAGGCTGGATAATTTGTAAAGAAAAGAGATTTAACTGACTCCTGTTTCTGCAGGCTGTATAAGCATGGTACTGACATTTGCTTGGCTTTTGGGAAGGCCTCAGGGAGATTTTACTCATGGCAGAACGCAAAGCAGAAGCAGGCATGTCACACTGTAAGAGCATAGCAAGGAAAAGAGGGAGGAATTGCCACACACTTTTAAACAATCAGTTCTCCGGATAATTCACTGTCTACTGTTAGTTATGTTAGATTGATTCTGTCAATCTAACCATTGCCTATGTGGGGAGACAGATTCCTGGTGCTTCCTACTTTGCTATCTTCCCATAGCCTTTCTCTAAAAGCTAATATCATTAAGGAGTATTTCTATCATGTAATATCATATCATTTATGGTATGTTTTTGGTTTGTTTGTTTTTTGAGCCAGAGTTTCACTCTGTTGTTCAGAGCTGGAGTACAGTGGTGTGATCTCCACTCACTGCAGCCTCTACCTCCTGAGGTCAGGTGATACTCCTGCCTCAGCCCCTAAAGTAGCTGGGATTACACGTGTGCGCCACCATGCCTGCCTAAGTTTTGTATTTTTAGTAGAGACAAGGTTTCACCATGTTGGCCAGGCTGGTTTCCAACTCCTAGCCTTAAGTAAAATACCCTCCTAGGCCTTCAGCATGGTGGGATTACAGGACTCAGCCACTGTACCCAGCCTAATTTATGCTATGTTTTTACATTTACTTTAGTCTTTCCAAATAGTAAATTTTATTAGTCTTTTACTCATGTCTCTGAAACTATTTTTTCAAAATATTTATCTTACTTTTCAGTTATCAATTTTATAATTGTTTTGAGAATTGTGATGATAGTGTTTTTACACTAAAATTATCTCATATGAACACTTAATTTTTCACTAATATTTATGTAGCACAGCAAAAGCTTAATAAATATTTAAATTACTTTTATAATTAATAATTGGAAAAACAGGAAGAGTCCAGGAAAAATACATGGTGGAATAGGTATCATGTTAGTTAATGTTATGTGTCAACTTTAATGAGTTAAAGGATGCCCTGAAGGCTGGTGTAAAACCTTTTCTCAGTGTGTCTATAAGGAGGCTTCTAGGAGAGATTAGTGTTTTAATCATTACACTGAGTAAAGAACTAATATGGGTGGGGAATCATCCAATCCATTGAGGGCCTGCCTAGAGTAGAACAAGAAAACAGAGAAAGGGTGAACGCACTCTCTTTCTTGTGCTGGCACATTTATTTTCTGCCCTCGGACATCAGAGCTCTTGGCTCTTTGTTCTTTGGACTTCAGGATTTACATCAGCAGTCCCTTTGGTTCACAAGCCATCGGCTGTGGTCTTGGAATTATACCATTAGCTTCTCTAGTTCACAATCCTTTGGACTCAGAGTAAATTATACCATTAGCTTTCCTGGTTCTTCAGTGTTTGGTAAGTATGTCATGGGAATTCCCAGTCTCCATAATCACATGAGCCAATCCACAAAATAAATAGCCTTTTTTATGTTTATATATATCTTATTGGTTTGTTTTTTAAATTTGCAATTGGTGAAAATGTGGTCTACAAAAAGCATTTAAATGCTGAAAAGTTTATTCTTATTGAATATCATATTATGTTTCAGTGTTTATGAAAGAGAAGCATAAATATATTGCTAGTGAAACCCTATTATGAAAGGTAAACACAAATGATCAATATTTTAATACTTTGAAATTTGAAAAAAATTATCTCCACTTATTCCTTAATCTATTTCTGTTGATCCCTGCTCTAGGCCTTAATCAACAAAATAGGATTTGAGATCCGGATAATTAATTTTATATTCTGTGTATTCTTGTTCAATATTCTTTTTACTTTGTGGTTGTAACCATATATCTATTTAATAAAGTTTATTTAAACAATTTTACTCTATTGATCTTGTTAATCATCCTGATTCCTTTCTACTGTTTATTATTGATTGTAATTACCCCTTGTTTATCAACATTGCTTCTTAAATTTCTTTGCATTTTCAAAGTTTGTTATTCTGTCTGAATTATTTCATTCCAGGAAATATATCCTCTTGTTCTAATTGAAAGAAAACAATTTTATAGTCAGATGAGGAATTCCAGGGTCATAATTTTTGCCTTTAAAATTGTGTGGCAGCAATGACTTTCAGATATGCTTCACACAGAGAGACTTGATAACAGTCTAATATTTTTCTTAGAGTGCCCCTTATTACATGTATACATGTGGATGAGGAGGATCATATTTTATAGACATACCTTAAATGACATTCACTGAGGAATATTCTGGGTAAGAAGCAGAGTCTGTAAGCTCTAGCCTAGTTTCTTAAAAGCTTATGACAAGGTAAATCAGATATCAGACCAGGTAATGAAAAAATCATACCAAGTTTCTTTATGTGGTAGGCAGAATTATAAGAGTGTCCCTGTAACTTCCAAACCCTGATGTTTAGCCCTTCATTTAATTCAAGCCCTTGGTCTTCTTTCTTTTTTATTTTTTTTTATAGTAGAATTTCATCTATCATGAGTCAGCTTACTAGTGGTGGTATATACTTCTGTATCTAAGGTTAGGTCTGTGGCAATTTAAACATATGCTTATTACACAAGTTACTCTATTCCTGTCTACTATAGTTTCCAAAGATTCCCCCAGCTTCACCCATTCAGTATGGTGTGGTTCTATATTTCCTGGGGATTAAACACATGAATGCTATTCTTATTCTATGTACAACATTGAAATTTTGTGGGAGTTGTTGTCTTTAAATTACTGGGTAGGAAAGAAATGCAAAATTCAATAGGATAAATGCTATTTAATTTTCTTTTTCTTCTTTTTTTTTTTGGGGGGGGGGGGGACGGAGTTTAGCTCTTGTTACCCAGACTGCAGTGCAATGGCACGATCTCAGCTCACCGCAACCTCCACCTCCTGGGTTCAAGCAATTCTCCTGCCTCAGCCTCCCAAGTAGCTGGGACTACAGGTATACACCACTACGCCCAGCTAATTTTTGTATTTTTAGTAGAGACAGGGTTTCACCATGTTGACCAGGATGGTCTTGATCTCTTGACCTCGTGATCCACCCGCCTCCGCCTCCCAAAGTGCTGGGATTATAGGTGTGAGCCACTGTGCCCAGCCAATGTTATTTAATTTCTAGATGGTACATCTATTTCTGAAATCTGGGTGCCTATTTGGGGTAAAATCAAGGTTCGTTATTTGCTTTTAGCTAGAAATATTGATTTGCTTAATATTTATGTCATCTATTAATTATACTTTTTTTCTAATTTTAAATCTTGTGTTCATCTGATAACTTTCCAAATGCTCACAAAATATATTTATAAAATTATTTTGTTCATTCATTCAAAAATGATGATCTCTCCAAAGACAAATATTTGATATTTTGTATAATATCCATGTCTTCATAAAAGCCTTTCTGGCCTGCCATATTTGCAAAGACCTTGGCCACCATCAGTATTATGAGCCTGTAGCTGCTGGTGGAACTGCCCCAGCAGCAGGTGCTACACTGGCAGGAGATACTGCCCCTTCCGTAGCTGCTGCCCCGAAGCTGAGGAGAAGAAAGGAGAACAAAGAGAGGAGTAGGGGGAGTCCCATGATAACATCGGCTTCAGTCTTTTTGACTAAACTTCTTCTGTAACATGTTCAACAAAGAGCTAAAGTCTATAATAAAATAAAATTAGGTTTGGAGAAGTGGAGACTGAGTGGTAATATCTTGTTAGAAGTTACACTATGTACACAAAACTTGAGATGTGAGAAGATAAGATTTAGTAATGTTACTACAACTAAAGGATATGTGAGGTAAAGGCAAGAAAGACAAGGGCCACATGGTAAAACTCAAATAATTTACATTTGTCTTATGTCAATTGTATATGTGTACAAATGAGATTTTAGTACCCATAAGAAGTCACACACATAATTTTTTAATTCCTTACAGTAAACTTTTTCAGAATTATGTAAATTCCACTAAAATCTCAATTAATACCCAAGCAGAAAAAAAATTGTTTATATTACAGGCAATTACCAAAAAAAGTAACTATTCCTTATTAGATGAGTCAGTATATATATTTGTAGATATGGCATATGTGCTGCATGTGCATAGGTATGTGCAAGCATATGTTTGTGTGCCTACATATGTGTCTATATGTGTATGTGTCTATGTATAAATATAATATTTAATGGATTTTTATACCAATTACGTAATACCTTATGCCAGTAATTGTGAATAGTCATTATTGGAGAGTAATCCCTAGACCAGCAGGATTGGCATCATCTAAAAATTTGTTACAAATGCAAATTATCAGCCTGTACTATCCACTTCAGACTGCTCAATTAGAAACTGTAGGGATTGATCAGCTGGGTGCAGTGGCTCACGCCTGTAATCCCATCACTTTGGGAGTTTGAGGTGGGCGGATCACTAGGTCAGGAGATAAAGACTATCCTGGTCAACATGGTGAAACCCCATGTTGGGGTGTGCCTGTTGATGTAGTAATCATCCTTTAATAAACTTTACAGTTGATTATGTGCATGTAAAGTTTTAAGAACCACTGGTTTAAACAACATCATTTGTAGTATATGCTTTTATATAAGATAAATATTGATAAGAAACATTTAGAGGTTTTCAAAAAAGAATATTTTATCTGATTATTTTGGAGCAAAATCAAGTACTTTAGGGAGACTGTTGCCTTTGCTATTTCTAGGTTACGGACACTAAGACATGACAGTGACTGCCTTTTTTACAAAGACTAAAAGCATTCTAAAATAATCAGTGGCTTTTTATTTATTTATTTGTGTATTAGTGTAATTGTTAGAAAGAGGTTACTATTAATAAATGTAGTATAACTCAAAAATCATAGAAAACAAGTCAGGTAGACAAAGGCAAACATATTTTGCAACTGATTTCTTTTCAGAACTAGAGGATTTATTTTTCAAGCACTGATATGAGAAAATATTGGTTAAAAAACAATAATACTAAATATTAGTATGAATAAAATGAAAGTTCAGGATTCTGATTCTTACTATAAGTGGTGTTAATATACTATTTTTTAAAATATACCGCATTCCATAAAGCTAATATATAAAATAGTACTGTTTAAAAAATACACCACTGGGACCACATTGGGTAAGACAGCACCCAGCACTGGGTCTCACTCAAGGTCTGTTGTAACCACTCTCTGGCTAGCACCTATGTTCACTCAAGGCTCTAGCTCTATATAATCAGCAGGTGGCAAAGTCTGCCAGGTATGCATCCTTCCCTTCAGGGTAGCAAGTTCTCCCAGGTCCTGGGCAGGTCCAGATATGCTGCCTGTGAGCCAGGGATCAGACTCATAAACCTTAGAAATTTATCTAATGTTCTATTTTACTGCAGCTAAATTGGTACTAAAACCACAATATAAAGTCCTTCCAGCGCTTTCCTGCCCTTTCCTCAGACAGAGGAGCCTCTTGCCCAAGAGCTGCTCTTCAGTTCGTGGTGAATGTGACAGGCTTAGCACTCACCCTTCGGGGCAGTGGGATTGCCTCTGGCCCTGGGCAGGTCCAGAAATGCTGTCTGAGATCCTTGGTCAGGGCTTGGAGACTGCTAGTTCCTGCTTATGGTTCTACCCTTCTCTGGACAAGCTGGTATCTAAGGTGCAAGACAAAGTCCTTTTTAATTTTTTCTCTGCTTTTTCTGAACAGAAGGAAACATTCACCATAGCCACCACAACTAGGATTGTGCTAGGTCACACCTGAAGCAAGCAGGTCTCAGAGTCCAAGGCCCATGGCGTACTCCCTGCATATCAGTATTGGTTATTCAGGGCCCAAGAGCCCTTTAATCAGCGCGTAATGAATTCTTTCAGGACTTGGTTCTTTCCTTCAAGGCAGCAGGTACCCTTTTGGCCAAAGTCGTGTCTAGAAATGTCATCCATGAGCTAGCGCCTGGAATGGGGGTCTCACAACTCTTATTGGTGGCCCATCCTGCTGTGGTTGAGCTGGTATTTAACACGCGATGTTAGGTTTTCTGTTCTTGTGTCAGTTTGCTGACAATGATGGTTTCCAGCTTCATTAATTTCCCTGTAAAGGACATGAACTCATCCTTTTTTAAGGCTGCATAGTATTCCATGGTGTATATATGCCATGTTTTCCTTGTCCAGTCTGTCACTGATGGGCATTTGGGTTGGTTCCAGGTCTTTGCTATTGTATACAGTGCTGCAGTGAACATACGTGTGCATGCGTGTTTATAACAGAATGATTTATAATTCTTTGGGTATGTATCCAGTAATGGGATTGCTGGTTCAAATGGAATTTCTATTTCTAGATCCTAGAGGAATTGCCATACTGTCTTCCACAATGGTTGAACTAATTTACACTCCCACCAACAATGTAATAGTGTTCCTATTTCTTCACATCCTTTCCAGCATCTGTTTTCTCCTGATTTGTTAATGATCACTATTCTAACTGGCATGAGATGGTATCTAAATGTGGTTTTGATTTGCATTTCTCTAATGATAGGTGATGATGAGCATTTTTTTCATGTTTGTTAGCATAAATGTCTTCTTTTGAAACGTGTTTTTTTTTTTTTTTTTTAAGATGAAGTCTCACTGTGTCATCCAGGCTGCAGTGCAGTGGCACACTCTCAGCTCGTACAACCTCTGCCTCCCAGGTTCAAGCTATTCTCCTACTTCAGACTCCTGAGTGTCTGGGACTACAGGCACACACCACCATGCCCTACTAATTTTTGTATTTTTAGTAGACACAGGAGTTTTCACTATGTTGGCCAGGCTGGTTTCGAATTCCTCACCTCAGTTGACCTGTCTGCCTTGGCCATCCAAAATGAATTTCTGACTTTCAAATGACATTAGTTTTATGGCTAGAATTCTTTATCCCAGACAGTTTTTTTATAATAGGAGTTAGCAAATTTATTGCACAATAAGAAAATAAGTATTAACACAAAAAAGTTCTATAAAGGATAATTATGGAAAATCCTATGATTTTTTTTTCTTAATGGAAACGTGCTCAGAATTGTAATTTCACATTTTATTGAAGTGATTTGGCACTTATTCGGTAGAGAAAAATTTACCTTAAATTTTAAATTCTTATAGAATTTTTAATTATCTTTGTGTAATACGTCATTAGAGTAATGACCTCCAAAATGACATTGACTCAAAAGTATAATTAATTCTAACTTTTTTAAACCACTGGAATATTCTTACGAATATTATAGTGTATGAGCTTTACAACTAGAGATTTGATGTGCAGTTTAATTATGCCACATATGGGCCAAATGTCTCAAACACTGTACATACCTACATAAATTTAAATCTATTCTGTATACTCACTCCTGCTTGCTATTAAGAAGCAAAGTTAAAACATTCAAATTAAAAAAAGAAAATCTATTGGACTTGTCAAAAAACCCTACAAATATTGACTCTTTAGCCATTGAGGAATCGTAATGTAGTTTCCCACAGAACAGTGATCAAGTGGGGCTTTCACAATTACATAAAAAAAAATGCTCACATTTTTTGTTAGACAACAAGTTCGATTTCTTATGTAATATCATTGACTGGTCAAGTTTAATATAGAATACATAAAGTTATAGGGCTATTCCCTTCAATGTAATGACATAATTTTCAAATTTCCACTGGTGATTTTGATTAAACAATATTTTCTTTATAGAGAAATTGTCATTTAATGGAATAAAATTTTGATTTTCATTTTTATAACAATACCATCAAGAAATAAAGAAACGTATAAAAGTAAGAAATCTGAACTAGAAATAGACTAAAGTTTTGTTACCAGCTGAGTCATTAATATCTTCTGGCTCCAAATAACTTACTTATCTTACTCAGAAACCAATAAATCACGAAATATATAAGGAAGAGCTTTGGAAGGAACAAGTGATTTAGATAAGTGAAAAATTCTATAAGTAGCAAATATTTTTCCAAATCTAATGTATTCCTATTATAACTTTGTAAATGATATTTTATATTTTAATAACTTTTTATATAAAATTTGTAAAATGTTTCATTTTTATTATTTTGTGTCAAGGACTTACACTTTTAAATAAAAATTAGTCAGATATAATTACTTTGAAGTTACAAATTGTGATAGAGTTAATTTTTGAATTAATGTTATACTTGAAATTATATTAGTTCAACAATTTTTATTTCAATTATAAATTAATAACTTTCTTCATTAGAAAACCTGGTCTTCTATTATAATAAGAATCAAGCTCGGTCCTAACAATTAAAGTATGCTTGAGCCTTGTATTCTGCCCAAAATATAAAACTAGTCGAACATATATAGTTGAAATTTTTCTAATACAAATGATGGTGGGTCTTACAGTGGCATTTTCATGCAATTCTAAGCTTTCATAATATATTTCTTCATGGCTGTCAAGAGCAGTATGATCTAGGACTAGCAGTGTGCCCATTTTGACCAATAATGTTTGTTTCTTTATTTCAAACTCTGACACTAATAAAAAAGTTTTTAAACATTTTAAACTTTATTTAAATTGTTATTAGGTAGATGGAACAAAATTAAATTTTTTCTTAATACTTCTTTTTCATTCTTTATGATTGTGTTACTTGGCTTTGAAATCTACTATTTTCTTCTGAAAGAAAATTATCCATCTATTGTACTATTCCTTTTCCAGACATTTTGTTATTCCGTGAAATAGAACAAATTATACAATTATTGTAATTAGAAGATAAATTTGTTCATAATCTTCCCACTCCTCTCAAGAGCAAAGCTAGCACTATTGTAAGATGACAACAGGAAGTCTTACTATAAGCTATGTTGGGTAACAGATTCACAGAGTTTTTAAATGATCTTACAAAAATCATACTGAATTAGACATATTCAATTTGTATGTTTCATTTTTGAATATTATTTGAATGAAGATCAGTTGAAGATCAGATGTGACTTCACTTCAGGGCTTCCTTGTGAACCTATAAATGAGTTTCCTTATCGACAGTGAGGAATATGTACAAGACCAAACATTGTATCATTGTAAGACTGCTCAAATGACACTATCTCAAATATCTATCGATCAAGATATTTGTTGACTATTACAATACAATAAACCAAAAAATACCATACATACATATAAAGAATGCTTGAGAATATTGTTCCTAAGACTTTAGGAAGCCATTCAAATAATCAAGCACAAATGTTATAATGCATACAGATGGAAGCTCATGTGTCTCCTTTAGGAAATTACAGAGTTCAGGAAAGTATAATGGTAATGCTTAAATAATTCTTAGGCAAATGTAAGCAGAATAGGAAATAAAATTATCAAATACTCTCCTATTCCAACACTGCCATGATTCTGGAACAAGTGCATTTCTTTTTTTTTTTTTTAAGTTCACAAAGATATTTAAAATGATTCAACTAACTTGTTGTTCTGAAAACAAACAAAAAGTAACAAAACTTGGTGTTTGAACTGAATAAAGAACTTAACAGTATAAGAGAATTTACCAGTCTCAATTCTGGCTGAGTGATTGTGTTTGTCAGGATTCCCCCAGAGAAGCAAAACAAATAGGACATATATACCAATAGGAATTTAGAAAAAATTATTTTAAAGAATTGATTTATAAAATTGTGAAAGATGGCAAGTCCAGAATGTTAAGAGCAGGTTAGTATGTTGTAAAATTTGGAAGAGGATGATGTAGTTTTGAGTCCAAAGGAAGTCTGGAGCAGAATTCCTCTTTCTTTGGGGGAACCCGAAAAGCAACTCATTCTTTTGCTCGTAAGGTCTTCCCTTGATCGGATGATCTTATAATGACTAATCTGTTTTACTCAAAGTCTACTTATTAAATTGTTAATCACATAGAAATAATATTTTCACAGCAACATCCAGATTGCTGTTTGACCACATACCGGGTACCATAGCCTAGCCAAGTTGAAACATAAATGAGCCATTGCCATGGTTTATGAAACTGTAAACAAAATACTTCAGGTAATATGTACGAGGCCAGTCATATCATTGTAAGACTGCTCAAATGACACTATCTCAAATATCAACCAAGATATTTTTTCACTATTATAATATACTAAACCAATAAAAGACCATAGATAAAAAGAAGGGAGGAGCTAGCTAAATACAGACACGAAAAGATCTCCGAAATGCATTGTGCTGTGGAAAATGAAGGATAGGACAATACGTTTAACATGGTACATTTTGTTTAAAAGAAGAAATAAAAGTACATATTCAAATGTGTCTGTATGTACAGAAAAAATCTAAATAAAGATGAAATCAAAACATGAAAATGTTTCACTGTGTTCAGAGGGGATGGGTATGTGGACTCTAAGCAGATAGAAAAGAGGATCAGATATTGATTGGGTAGTGCATAGAGGATAAAATCTATGGATAAAGCATGGAGAGAAGATAATAAACGGAGGATAATGTACAAGCTGAAGTTATACCTTATAGATCTTATTGCATTATGTGATTGTTTACTTTTCAAAGAAAATCATAGATTAAAAAAAATAGAAAAGATTTGTTTAAACAAACTCCTAGGGCTTTTAATTTCTTCTAACCAACATTCAATTTCACTTAATGTATTTTGAAATAATAAGTAATGCAAGTAATATGAATGTCTGACTTCAGACATAAAATTTGAAATGATGTAAAAATACCAGTAAAAATGCTTTATTGGTACTCATGTCTTTATACATTTTAAATATTTCTTTAATAAGTAAAAACTATAGTTTTACAGACCACCAAAGTCTTTATCTACAATTTTAGAGGAACTATTTTTCTTCTTTCAGATAAAAACACACACACACACAAACACACACATACTTAAATGACAGTCAAACCTTAGGTATATCAGCTTGGTTCATATGTTCAGAACTCGCTTTCATCCCAGTATAATAGAATAAGTAAAATAGTAAAAGGTTGCTTTATAGAAAAACTTTATTAAATTATAGCACCTATCGAAAGTTATAGAAAACTCTATTCACCATTTACGTAAAAATCTTGCTTTCTAATCTTTCTGTACGTTTTGTGGAGAAATATTCTCATGTGTTTTATGCTTTGATAAGTCCTTGATAAGTTATCAAGTCATTTTGAAACAGAACACGTTGAGATATTTAGTAAAATATTTTTGAGTGGACATATGCATTCTTATATGTGTATATGTGGATACATACACATATATAAATACACAAGAAAAAGGGCCTCAAATAATAGCATCTGAAAAAATAAAACTTTCAATTATAGTTTTAATATGCTTAAAATTAACCTTTGTCAACAAAATGGCTTAATAACAATGATAAAGACTCAGGAATTTTATCATTATTATCATACATCAAAATAGGCAAAAAAGCAAGAATACATCAAAATAGTTGCAATGTTTGGAAGACATGTTTTGAATCAATGCTTTGCCACCATGACAGAATCCATAAATTATTGTAGTTTTAGGGATTACTAGAAGGGTTCCACACAATAAGACATTGTGATATCATCTTATGACTCTGAGGGGTCCGTCGTAGAAACAAATAGAATGGATGGTAGGAGGAGTCATGTCCAGACTCGCTAGAATCACAGTTTCAGAAGCCTGCAATATTTCATTATCACATGAGACAATAGAAAATAATATCTCATGGTAATATTATTGTCATGAAATATAACAGCTATCATCTCTATTCTTTGTCTCCAACATGCAGACAAATAGTGAAAACAATTATCGGTCACTATTGTAAAAGTATTTTTCCTTGACACCTACCTAGTAATTTTGAAAGAACTGTACATAAGCAACAAAGCTCAATAAACCAGAACTTGAAAATTCAGAATTTATGGTAACTTCATCTTGTGAATTTGGCCTTGGTTTTTAATGATTTGTAAAACATATTTTATTGAACAACTAAGAAATATTAAGGTGATTATTAAAATTGTGCTTACCTATAAACTAATTCATACTTTTGTGAAACATAAATTTCTTGATTGGTCTTTCAGATACTCAGCTGGTTCTTGGGACACAGCCATTAACAAGGTAATAATAATCTCTTATTTTAAATAGATAAAATGACATTCATCTTGATGAAATATGGAAATTTCAAAGTATTTTAGCAGTCATTATCTGCACATAAGTAATCTCTGTATCAATTATAAAACTTACCCATCTTTGTATTGTATAATTCAAAACAATTGATAATATTGCTGCTAAATAGCATCTCAGATTTTAATACAAGTTAAATTCCCACAAAAACATGTATAATATAATAGTATTTCTATTATTAAGTGCCTTAAACTTATGTTTTCTTCAGGAAACTACTCATATTTTACAAATAACAAAATAGAAATAAATTTTTTTATGGTATGGTTCATCAACTTTTGCTTTATTGACATTTTGGACTGTATAATTCTTGGTGTGAAGGCTGAACAGTATATTATAGGATGTTTAGTTGCATCTGTGGCCTCTACCCACCAGTAACATCCCCAAGTTGTGACAACCAAAAATGTTTCTAGACATTAACAAATGTTACCTGAAGGTAAAATCACACCCAATTGAGAACCACTGTTTATAGTCATAAATCTACTTTACAGAAAATGTGAATGCTCTCTTATTGTGTTTAAGAGAGTAAGAATTATAAATTTAATAAGATATATATTCTTATGTATAATATGTGCAATATGAATACATAAACTATTCTCTCATAAAATAATTTGTAAAGAGTAAGATATGAACAACACTATCAAATATCAGGATTAATTTCATATGGAACAATATAGAACAATGTAGAACAATTATCTAATTAGTTTGTATATTTTTTCATAAAATTGCCATCAACATATATCAAATAGCTGAAATTATACATGATATGCACTATAATGTGACAAATTTGGGTACCAACATGAATAGTGATGGCAATATATGATTGTCCAGAGAATAAAATAATAGTCAGAAATTATATGTCAAATACATGAATGAGGTGAGACAAAAGTTTCTTCTTACAGGTGAGTGACAATTTGTATAATAGAAGACAACATTAACTATCAATGGAGTTTAAAACAAGTGTAATAATATTTGATGACAAGATATCAAAACTATGTAGTTTCAAACTATATTCTCACATATTCTTTATTAATTATAATGAGGAAAATAATAAGTTTACAGTGAAAAGTCTTAGCGTATGCTACTTTATGTAAGTGATCATTTGATACCACCGGTATTGGGATATCACCACCATGTACACACTGATAGGATGCACTGAGAAGTATACAACATCACTTGTGTCGTATTCCTGTCAAAAATGTAAAACCTAAATCTAACCGTGAAAAAACATCAGACAAAACCAAATTGAGGAACATTCTACAAAATCACTAGTCTGCTGTCTTTGTGAAATGACTGGAACATGGTGTTTAACATCCATGAAAGAAAAACGTTTTAGAGTAAAGGAGACTAAAGACAAATAATCACTAAATGCAGTATGTCACTCTGGAGTGAATTCAGGACAAGGATAAGAAAAAGGTTTGCAAAGGATATTACTAAGAAAATTGACTACTGATAATATATTTGAATATGGATGGTTGATTATATAACAGTATCTGATAAATGTTAAATTTTCTAATTTGAGTATTTTAGTGTGATTATGTAAGAAAATGTGCTTGTTCTTAGGAAATAAACACTGAAGTTTTTAGTGGTAAAGAAAAACAATATCTCCAACTTAT
Source organism: Ateles fusciceps (assembly GCA_036589455.1). Lineage (NCBI taxonomy): Eukaryota > Metazoa > Chordata > Mammalia > Primates > Atelidae > Ateles > Ateles fusciceps. The sequence continues at coordinate 959,836 of JAZHEH010003121.1, read as the reverse complement.
TCTCAAATAGTTTATAATTTTTATGTTAAAATAACAAAACAAAAAGTAGTTACAAAATAATATAAGAATTATAAAATATAAATTATTGAATTAATTTCAATTTTAAAAAATTAAATATTTATATTTACATTACTTGCTCTTAATGAAGTTTATGGAAACAATAAAAATAGATTGACAGTGGTTTCTACTAACAGAGTGTTAACTCTCCCTAAGCTATTTGATAATCTCTAATGAGTTCAAGTTATATGAGTCAATGTTTCTGTCATTTGAATCCTTATGTTAATCCAGAAAAAATTGTTATTGAAGCTGAAAAAAGTAGAATATGTCAATTCTAATGTTTTTAATGTAACTGTTTAGAGCAATTATAATTAATTTTTAATTCAGTGATAGGTTTTCTGTTTGTAGGTGTTTTCATACTAGACAACATTTTACCAGATAACTGATTTTGAGTACTTCTTGTTTATCTGTTTCATTGAGATAGTGATAGTTCCTGAATGTTATGGGTGTCATGAATAGCCAGAAACACAACATCACACATCATAAGTTATTACCAACTGTTGTTATATAGAGGGAGTGCATGTGGTTTTCCTAACTGAAGTCAAACTACCTCTAGTTCAGCTTTGTAACTTCTTAGTGAATGACTTGACCTCTCTTTCCATCAGTTTCCCCATATGAAATGTGCAAATAGCAATACTATCTACCTTTGGGGTTATTATGTGAATAAAATCACTAAATATTTATAAAATATTTAGAACATTACATAGAAAATAGTATAAAGCCATTACATTAAATCATAATAATGATAACATCTCATCCATCACAGGCTAATATATGTTGCATTTGTTTTTCTTCACTTTTCTTTGTCCAGCTCAGCTATTTGTACTAACAGTATCTCAGCAGAAGCCATATTACTTTAGAGTAATCTATTTGAGTACAGTCCTTTTAAATTTACATAAAGCACTTGTGTAGTCCCTCAGGGATATTAGACATCTGTACTGCAGTAACTTTCACAACCTGAAAATATAGAACTACTTTATTTGGTTCCTTTTACTAGAGATTTTCTTATTTTTAATCGCTCTTTGCAACTGCAAATGTATTACTTTGCTGAAAAACTCCTATACTCAACTTATAATGAGTGCAAATTTCACCCAATGTATTTACATTTTTGTTTTAATAGTTATCTCGGTGATGTGCAATTATTTCAGTGTCTATAAATGTATGCAAACAATCGAAGTTTGAAAGAAAATCAACAAACCTAAAAGGTGTTGTAGTAGGTAGCTCTTAAAACTGGTCCTCAGTGATGTCTACCTTTTGATATTCACACCCTTGTATACGTACCTCTCCATGAATGTGAGCCAAACAGTTACTTGTAACCAATAGAATACCACAGTGGTGAAAAGATACACTTTCATGGCTAGGTTAGGAAAGGTTATGGCTTTTATATCTTTCTAGCAGACTTGCTCTATTGATTTACTGGCTTGCCTGCTTTTCATGAAATAAGCTGCCATGCTGGCACGGCCCCCTCAGCAAAAAACTAAGGACAAACACAGTCCAATAAATACTAGGAACTGGTTTTTCTAGTATCTTTGTTCAGTTAAGCATTGAAATGACTATGGCCCAGCCAATACCTTGATCGCAGACCATAGACACACTGCAGTAGAGAACCCTGTAAAACTGTGCCAAGATACCTCATCCCAGAATGTGAAATAATACACACATGTTTTATTGAGCCTTTAAGTTTTGAGGTAATTTGTTATGTGGAAATAATGAATGCAATATTTTAATAACAAAACATGCAAAGGGGCATATTAGAATACATTTGGCTTTATAGGATAAAGTTTATTCTCAGAAAAATATGTATATTGTCTTTTTCCCCTTAAGAATAATTATTTCCTAAAAACAGATATACTCAGAAGAACACAAGAACTCCAAGGTAATTTCAAATCAGTTTGACAACTATTTTATTAATTCCCTTTGATATAGTCCAGAATAAAAAAACAAAGTTTTAGTTTTAAACCAACATTTTTGTAATCTATACAATCAAACCGTCTGCTGAAGAATACAATTAGTTATTAATGGCAGTCTGTATTTTTCAGGACAATAAACAGAGTTTTCCAAATCTACAAGCTTAACATCTAGAATATGTAGCTTGACCTTTCTAAAGATTTTAGAACCCTTTGGAGCTGAATCAGTTCTGAACTTGAAACTGCCCTTCGATTTTGGGGGAACACAGTACTACCGGATTTGTACCTTTTAGACAATCCAAGGTTACAGTGTATTGGATGAGTTCTTGTTATAGAAAAGGCTACCTTACTTGTGATTTCTGTTTACGCTGCTCACATTCATATGGGGTGATACCAAAATTATTCCAAGGAGGAAAGTTTAAATATGTGGATATCTGATTTCTAATTTCAAAATTTTTTTCTAACACATTTTGCACTATTGTTTCCCTTATATTATTGCCACTATGAAGAACACTTTCTCTGATAAAGCTTTTAAGTTTACCTCCTAATGAATTGATTTTATGCCTTACGTACTTCTTGCAAGATAGCACAATCTACCTCATGACTAAATATGCTTAACTCATGCATTATTCTGAAAAAAAAAATTCTTCCTGGATGTTGAAACTGTTATTTTAATATAAAAATGGATTTTCCCTAATGATTTTTAGATAGGAATTTTAAGGTATGTGTACAGATTAAATTTTATTATGTCACTGTTGCTATATTTCAAAGTGAGTCTGTAAGTACATTTAAAGAAATTTAGAAAATTAGTTATATTTTCACATAAATTCTGACATTTTAATCTGAACTCTACACTTACTTGGCTGTAACATATAACTATTGTGTGCATGTTTGTGTGTGTGCATGTATGTGTGTTTAATGTGGTTTACATTGGTTCTTTTGTTATTTCTCTGGTGTAAATTTATATGCAATAGAGAGTTGGAGTAACCATTATTCTCATTTGAGATAGCAAGATCTTAACTGAATACAGGATGATCTTAATTATTCCTCTATATAACCTTTGTCTTAGCCTCCTGGGGGTTCCATATCAAAATACCATACACTAGTGGCTTATGCAACAGAGATTTATTTTCTCAAAGTTCTGGAGTCTGGAAGTTCAAGATCAGGGTTTCAGCTTGTGCATTTATAAATAAATGCTTTGTGGAAAACATAAAACAGTTACGTACTTTAGATCAAGATTTAGGTGGGCTCTGCAAAACTCTTAATATTTCTTTGACATCTCCAGTATAATTTAACATATTGACCTCTTAAGGTATACTATTCTGAGAATAGAAAGGTGCTGCTGAAACTTTTCTAGACAAATGAAGAAAATTAACTATAAACAAAGACCTCTCTGCCCTCACTCAAATTGGCTTTCTACAAGAATGCGGTTATTTCGAGAGAGCAATTGGTTACAGTTTATAGAGATAATGATAAATTTCCCAGTAACAGAAAAGACCCAGCCTACTTTTCATTCCAGGATAACAGCATTTGAAGCTATTATCTTTCAGTAATACAATATTTAGAAACAATTAATGTTGGTTTTCCAAAATATCCCCAAATTTTCAAATAAATAAGGAAATTCTCATTTTGGGATTTAAATAATTCTCATCTAATTTCAGAGTACTTATTCAAGTGTGAATAATTATTGCCTAGATTTAAATTATTTTAAAGATTCTAAAGAGTAAGTAAGGTCTCAAAGGAAAAGAGGTGGGCTAGTAGATTTATAGAAAATCAGGGCTTCCTAAAAACTACTTAGGAATACAGGACCACGGTTTCATATAAAACCATTCATATTTAAACTGTATGGTTAAGAAGACAAGGAGAAAGATCTCTTGTATGCTAAACATGTGATAACATAGATTTTCTCTAAATATTTTCTCATATTTTAGCTCAAATGATATTATATTTTAATGTTTCTCTTGTAACCCAAAGTAGTAATCTCTATGTTTCTAAGCTCTTAAATCCATTTTTAAAAATGTTTGCTGAATATATACTATATGTGTGTGCATATTAACTCTTTCTAAATTGTTTGGCAATGGCTTCCTCTGTCTCTCTGCCTTTTTATGTATTCAATTGTATGTAAATATGCATGTAAACAGTTAAATTATTGGTTTTAACAGTACTAAATATAAAGATGTAAAATGCTTTTATTATTATAAAAATAAATTTTCAACCAATATTATTATACAGAAATGTACTACTAACTCTGTCTCTCATACATCTAGGAAATTATGAGAATAAGAAATAGAAAAACAATACTTATGTGTTTATCTCTTTCACTGAACGTGTTTATGCCTCTGCATGTTTGTGTATTTATACACATGTATTTCATTTATTTTTGTATAAATGCTCTTGAAATGGTTTGCTTTATTTCATTTTTACTTAAACAAAAATATGAAAAAGGCAGAATGATGAAGGAATATTAACAAACATGTAAGAATTTGCTTTCATTCCAAAATATGAAGGTGATAGAAAAATTAGATAATTTTCCGATTAAAAATGGTATCCCCAGATAGTGCATATGGTTTCAAATTATATATCCCACATTATATTGTTTTGAAGGAATAGAAAATACCACTTTGGCATATTGACTATTTTGGATTAAAGGCACGTGAAAAGCAGCAGGTGCAAGAAGAGAACTCTGACCTTAATCCTCTTTGTTAAAAGCAGAAGATGAAATTCTCACGTGAAAGATGTATCATTCTAATAATCAAAGGCAGGAAGTCCAGACAGATAGAATTCTGTACAGATCTTGTTAAAATAACCCTTATCTTTTAAGCCTGCTTACAAAATCTAGTTGGTTTTTCACAAGTTATTATTCATTGTCCAATTCTGGGTATGACACTAACTGCTTCTTTGGATTTTTTTTTTCTTTATGAGGGCTCCCATGCCACATGAAACTTGTATTAAATAAATTTATTTGCTTTTCTCCTATTAATCTCTTTTATGTCAATTTAATTATTGGGCCCAGTTGATACACTAAGAGAAGAGAGGTAGAGTATTGCCACCCTTATTGTTTGATATTGATCAAATAAAACTTCCAAAAAATTAATGCTTCATATTTGATTTTTACAAAAAATGCTGAATTATACACATTAAGAAGTCTTTATAAAAACGTTCATTATTCTAGTTACTGTTAGTCTGTTTTTTTAACACATAAATTGAAATTTTTGCAATTTTTTCTCATATTATTTTTATGCTCAGTGTTAAGAAAAAGTTGTTAAATATAAATTTTTCATACATGAAAGGTAGATGTTCAGTAATTTTACTAAATACCTATAAGATTAGTTACAAAAAATACTCTGTTAGTAACTCCAAATTTCAGACAGAAGAAAAATAATTGAAGCAACTAATATTCTACAGCATGACATGAACAAATAAAACATGAAAATCCAGTAAAAATGATTGTTTTCTGTTAGTGTTCAATATCCACTGGTTGCTTTACAAAAGAGTATCATTATTAAAATAAAGCAACATTTCTATGAAAATATTCTATATATTGAGGCACTGTAGTTAATACCTTAGTGAAAGAATAACTTTCTATTCAGTCTATAAGGGCTATTACCTTCCAAGTTTCAAATAATTAATACTGTCCTTAAATTCAATAGCAAACAGTGTTATAGCATCATCAAATTTATCAATGGAGAGTCTGACATTAAATGATTTTTTGTTGTTCTGTTGCTATTATTTTGTTATTGAACTACTGAGTCAACATATTTCCTTCTGAATTATTACAATAGAGTGTAACTCCATTTACAGTGATTGAGCAATCAATATCTCTTTCAATTTAGATGCAATACTCTAAAATATTTTCACATCTTATCTTTTTCTAAAGGTATACACACTTTTTTGAATTTCTATTGGCATTAGAGACAGATGTAATAATCATGAAAAAAATAAAATAAATACAGCCATTCTCACTTTGTTTCCAGATTTCAATGCCAAATTTCACATTTAAAGGATAACTTGCAGTCCCATACTCTACATACTTACGCTTTGTGGAAGTAGTTTACAAAACATGCGCTGGTTCCGAAGAGTTAGTATCCTCACTGTCTACCATGGGGGAAAGAGTGTAAGGGATGGATCTGTGACATGATGTTACATCATGCCATCTCTTCTTTAATATGAACATGTATGTTAAATCTTAGATTTTTTTAGTGACCTTTCTTTAAATCATGAGTTTCTCTGATTCAAACATTTTTTTAAAAAGATTTGAAAAAATAATTCCACTGTGGCATACTTTTAGTTCCAAGTTTAAATAAAAGGTCATTTATTTTTTATTGTACAGGGTGTTGCATATTCAGATGTTAGCCTTAGTTTTATGGTATAAACACACACACACACACACACATATGCACGCACACACACACTAGCTGGAAAATAAGCTAAATCTATTCAGGGATACATAGTTTGAATCTTCCATGAGATCAAGCGGTCTTCATTATTAACCTTTACTATTCTATTACATTTCATTAAAGAGTGTATATCTATTACTATCTTTTTTACATAAATAATTATATTAATATAAACAAACTTTGTCTTAGTTCAGGCTGCTATAAAAAAGTTCATAGACTAGGTGTTTTATAAGCAGCAGAAATTCATTTCTTACAATTCTGGAGTGGTGGAAGTCTGAGATCTGGGTGCCAGCATGGCCAGGTTCGGGAGGAACCTCTTCAGGGATGCAAGCTGAAGATTTCTTCCCAGATCCTCACATGAGGAAAAGGAGTAGACAGCTCTCTGGGGTCTCTTTCACAAAGGCACTAATCTCAAATAAAAGAACACTATCCTTATGACCTAAAGATCTCCCAAAGGCCCTCCTAATACCATTAGATTGGGAATTAGAATTTTCACACATAGTTTTAGAGAGAAACAAATATTAAGTTCACAATAGACTTAACGACTTCATGATTCCCCTCCCTCTTCCTTCCTTCCTTCCTCCCTCCCTTCTTTCCTTCCTTCCTTTCTTTCTTTTTTTCTTTCTTTTTCTTTTTTTGAAAGTCTCACTTTTTCACCCAGCTTGGAGTGCAACAGAATTCTCCTGCTTCAGCCTTCTGAGTAGCTGGGATTACAGGCATCTGCCACAAAGCCTGGCTAATTTTTATATTTTCAGTAGAGACAGGGTTTTACCATTTTGGCCAGGCTGGTCTCAAACTCCTGACCTCAAGTCGTCTGCCCACTTTGGCCTCCCAATGTGCTGGGATTACAGACATGAACCACCTCACCTGGCCTGTTTTCTTTTTTAAAAGAAAGAGATGAGACAACATTAAATTATTTTATAAAATTTTAACATTAAGTTTACAATCAGGTACTATCTGATATAGTTAAATAAATAGTAATATTCATGTAGGCAATTATTTATTGAATACCTGCTCTGAACCAAGACCTAATCTCTCTTGTCACTATTTTATTAATTTCTCACAACAAACATAAATGAAGAAAATCACTCTTATGCCCATTTTTTAGATGTGATAATTATGGTTCAACAAATATCCTGTTTACACAGTTAAAACTAGAAAATTCAGGAATTATACTAGTTCTACAGCTCAAGATTTTAAGTAATAAAATTATCTTCATTTGCAGATGATATATAATCTTACATGTGGAAATATCTAAAGACACCACAAAAAAAACTATTACAACTGATCAACAAATTCAATAAAGTTTTAGTATACAAAATCAACATACCAAAATCAGTAGCAATACTATATACCAAGAGCAAGGAACTTGAAGAAGAAATTTTAAAAAGTTATCCTATCTACAATAGTCACAAAATAAATTTAATATCTAGGAATTAACTTGAACAAAGAATTGAAAGATCTCTACAATAAAAACTGTAAAACACTGATGAAAGAAATTAAAGGGGACACACAAAATATAGAAATATTCCATGTTCATGGATTGGAAGAATCTATATTGTTAAAATGTCCATATTACCCAAAGCAATACACAGCTTCAATGCAATCTCTATCAAAATACCAATGACATCCTTCACAGAAATAACGAAAAGATATCCCCAAATTTGTATGGCTCCACAGAAGACCCAGAATAATCAAAGCACAAGGATGCCAGGAATATACATTGAGGAAAAGACAGTCTCTTTAATAAATGATGCTGGGAAACCTTGTTATCTATATGCAGAAGAATAAAACTACACCAGTATTTATTACCATATACAAAAATTAAATCAAAGGGGATTAAAAGCTTAAATCTAAGGCTTAAACTATGACACTGCAATGAGAAAACATTGGGGAAACTCTATAGGACATTGGTTTGGGCCAATATGTTTTTTTCTAGTAACATACCCCAAGCACAGGCAACCAAAGCAACTATAGACAAATAGGATCACACCAAATTAAAAAGCTTCTGCACAGTAAAGGATACAATCAACAAATTGAAGAGACAACCCACAAAAAGGGAGAAAATATTTCAGACTAACCACATGACAAGGGATTAATAAGCAGGACATATAAGGAGCTCATACAGCTCTATAGAAAAAAATCTAATCCAATTTTAAAAATAGTCAAAATATCTGGATAGACATTTCTCAAAGAAGACATACACATGGAAAACAGGCATATAAAAAGGTACTCAACATCACTGATCATCAGAGCAATGCAAATAAAATATACAATGAGATATTATCTCACTCCAGTTAAAATGGCATTTGTCCAACATACAGGCAATAACATGCTGGAGAGGATGTGGAGAAAGGGAATCTTCATACACTGTTGGTAAGAATGTAAGTTAGTACAACCACTGTATGAATAATTGTTTGGAGATTCCTCGAATATCTGAAAATGGAGCTACTATACGATCCCAGCAATCCTACTGCTAGGTGTATATCTAAAAGAAAGGAAATCAGAATATTGAAGTGATATCTGCATTCTCATGTTCATTGCAGTGCTATTCACAGTAGCTAATATTTAGAAGCAATTTGAGTGTCCATTACCAGATGAATGGGTAAAGAAAATATGGTACATATGCACAAAGGAGTACTATTTAGTCATGAAAATTATGAGGTCCTGTTATTTGCAACAACATGAATGGAACTGGAGGTTACTATGTTAAATAAATAACCCAGGCCCAGAAGACAAATGTAACATGTTATCACTTCTTTGTGGTATGTAAAAATTGAAACAATTGAACTCATAGAGACAGAGTGGAAGTATGGTTACCACAAGCTGGAAAGAGTATGATGGGGTGGGGGGAAAGTTAAGATGGTTAATGAGTACAAAAAATATTTAGAAAAAAATGAATATTTTATAGCACAATGGGGTAGTTTTAGTAAATAATAATTTAATTGTACATTTAAATATAACTAAAAGAGTATAATTAGATGCTTGAGGGGATGGATACACCATTTCCAATGTAATTATTACTTATTGCTTACATGCATCAAAACGTCTTATGTACTCCATAAATATAGATACTTACTGTATCCTCAGATACCTTCCTTACCCACAAGAATTAAAATTTAAAATTAATAAAAATTAAAAACCAAATGAAAAAAGTTTGATCATACATTCTATTGGTTGTTTAACCACATAGTCTCTTAGGTAATAATGTAACTTTAAACACAGAAGTTTGACTGTATATTCTTAGTAAGACAAAACCTAATGTTAAGGAATTGAAAGAAAAAAAGGGGGCCTCAGTATTCAATGATCATACTTTTAATAAAAATTTTATTTGTGTTATTTGTAAACTATTATGTATATGTAGGAAGAAAAATAAAATAATTGAATATATTAATAATTATGTTAATCTCAAAAATTGAGATTATTTATCAAAATTTAGACAAATTTTATATTTATCTCACAAAAGAGAGCTATTTCAAGGAAAGAAAACTTCAGGTAAATATATCTGATGAGTATTGATTCTAATATCCTCAACAGAAACTGACAAACTGAATTCAACAACACGTTTAAGAGATCATTCATCATGATCAAGTGGGATTTATCCCAGGGATGGAAGGTTGATTGAACATACTCCAATCAATCAATGTAATACATAATAGTAAACAGAAGTGGTCTCAAAAATAGATAAATATAAAATTAAAGAATTTGAGTAAAAATATTATAATCTCAAATTTGAATATAGCAACATGAAATCTTGATAAATTTTACTGTGAAATATTTTCTATTTCTGTCCACCAAAATGTATAGCAGCAGTGAGCAACCTCATCTCAATGAGCACCTTTAACACTTAGATTGGAGTATTTAAACACTATTTCTCACTACAGGTAACTAAGCCTCTGTGTAGAAATGTTTGATATTAGGTCTGGGACATGAAACCTATAAGATGATTCTAAAACATCTTTCATACCATAAAACAAGGATACTAGGGTCATATCAAAGGATTGAGGAGGTAACTTAAAGAGTTTCACTGGTCAAAGATTGAACAATAATGCCTGCAGTATATTAAAATCTATAAAAATATTAAAATGATTGTTCTTATACTAATACTTTTTAAAACCTAATTGATCACCTTTGGAGGATTCTTGGGCACTAACACATTCCAAAAATTGGTAAACGAATGTTATGAATCATTCCTGAATATCCTGTATAAAATGTGTTTGAATGTAACCACAGGCAATGAGATAAATTTGTTTATAAGAAATTAAAGTTATTAAATGCAAAATAAAAGCTTCAATTAGAATATTACTTTTACCAACTCCTAATAAAATAATGGTTCTAGGCAATGACTACAAAGAGCTGCTAAAAATCACAAGGTAGAAACCCAATAGGAGATCATTAGGCTTTTTGTTTGTTTGTTTTAAGGTTCACTGTGGTGTAATTGACAAATACAAATTGTATATAATTTTAAAAAATAGAAGAATAAAATGAATGAATGGACATCAATTTACTCATTTACACAGCAAGACATTAGGTTTAGTTGAATGCTAAGAGTCTTCTTACTTCCAAAAACCAGTCAAGTGTGCCTCTACTAATATATTAGCACTCAGTAGACACTTATTGTTGAGCTCCTCAGCCTCAATTTCCATTGCACATTTTTGTTTCTTTCTTACCTGCCCAAACAGAGGCAACCAGGGCAGAGAATATTATTGTACCTAAATATGTGTTTCTTTTTATTTTTTAACTCCCTTTACTAATAATTAGGCTATATGACTGACATTGTGCAAGAGGATGTTTAGGAAAGCATTAAATTACTTCCAAGCTTGGCACCTAATGCATCCTGAACAGTCTCATAGAGTTCTTTGGCTCCTCAGTCTCCTTGATGAAGGGAATCCTTGAGACTATGTCATGAAGGCCCTAGAAAACAATGCAGCAGCAAAATGAAGAACATTTAAATTCCTGAGTCACTGCTTTCATGAGTAACCCAGGAAAGACACATGACCTGTGTCAGGTTATAGTGCTATTAAGAAATAAACTGTTCTTGTGTAAGCCACTAAGATTTTTTTTTTTAATGGCAACTACCATTGATTACTGAAATTTATCAGCAAGCATAAATTTGTAATTTCCAGCAAACTAATTCATTTGTTAATTTTATTTTAGGCAGAAGAGAGTATCTAGACTAGATTCACGGTATTTTTTTTTCTGAGTTATCCTTTCAGATTTTTTATGCATAACCCTGTGTTATAAATATGTGTGGGCTTAGATACAGGGCAGCCATTATTAACTGAAGAGTAGAAACTGTCAGGATTGGTTCAAACTGATGGTAAATCCTCTAATTGTTTTCTAAGGCCCGAAATGTGTGGAAAGAATTTTGTAGATATACCAAGCAAACAACCAAAAACTTAGCATTTAAGATGTTTATTTATTGGTGAGTAGTTTATAAATGTGTAACCAAATGTATTTCTTTTCTCTTCCTGGTGTTTCAGTTTTGCTTCGTTGTGAATAAATGATGTAACACTGAGAAAAGAACATAAAATACATGGGAAGGAGACCATACTATAAGGAAATCCTTCATAATTAATTATCTGCAAGATCAAATAGTTTACAAAGCTTGACATATTTTATCCTCTTACAGCTTAAGCTTTAAATTTCTAAGCAATGACAGAAAATATCTCATAGGGAGAAAGAAGTATATATATATATATGTGTGTGTGTGTGTGTATATATATGTGTATACACATATATATATGCATATGTATATACACACACATAACCACACACATATATATGTAAACATAAATATATGTGTATATATACACATCTATATATATTTGTGTGTATATATATACGAGGAACTAGGTCTCTGTGTAAAAATATTTGATTTTAGCTCTGGGACATGGAGTGTACAGGATGTTTCTGGAACATCTTTCATACCAGAAAACAAAGATACTAGGGTCATGTCAAAGGATTGAGGCACTAACATAAAGAGTTTCCTTGGTCATAGATTGGGTAATAATGCCTACAGTACTTTGAAATACAGGAAAACATTAAAATCCATAGATATATATGGGTCATTATTATAATACCCCAAAAAGTCTTTAAACCTAGTGTACTTAAGCCAATTATATTTAAATCATTTACTAAGTGCTTAAGGTTGATTTCCATGTACATAAATATATCTAAAATATCATACTGAATTGGCTTTACAGGAATCTTTCTTTCAAATATTTCTTTCAAGTAAGAGTTCTGACAAAGAAACAAGAAAGTTGTCTTCTACTTATTTATTCTTTATCAATTTGAGGAAATACCTCAATAAGTAAAAAAAAAATTTAGCATTTAATTTTTGATTTCCAATTTCTTTGTTTCCTCCTAATATTTCACAGGTCTTTTGATTTGCCTATTATAATAGATAGAGCTAAACAAAAAGAAAGAAAAAAGCAAAAGAGAAGGCAAGAAGGATGAAAGAAAAAAAAGGAAAAAAGTGAAGAAAAAAACTGAGGGATAGAAGAATGAAGAGAAAGATAGAGGTAAAGTAAAATTTAATACTTTTTAGATTTTTGCATATAAAATATCTAGAAATTCAAGTTTTCCATTCAGAAAAAAGCAAGTAAGTTACAGAAGAAAACCCCAGGTTTTTTAAAAAAGTGGTTAAATTTGAAAGTATACAAAATCTTGGAAGAAATTCCGAATGACAGACTTAGGCATATGTTGCATCATGGAACCGAGTAAAGACTGATTTAGCTATAAATGTAAATAAACTATTAGATTCAAGAAAGAGAAACTAAGTGGAACACAGTTCAAAGAGAAAAAAATGTAAGCATTCCCTTAAGAAGAGAAAATCTGAAAGCAACACTATTTTATTTTGTTTATTTATTTATTTTTTTAACTTTTATTTATGTTCAGAGGTACCTATGCAGGTTTGTTATATAGGTCAACTGTGTGTCATGGGAGTTTGGTATATAGATAATTTCATCACCCAGGTAATATGCATAAAACTGGATAGTTTTTTATCCTCTCCTTCCTGCCTCATGTAGGCCTGATGTTTGTTGTTTCCCTCTTTGAGTCCATGTGTTCTTGATTTTTAGCTCACGTTTATAAGTGAGAACATGCAGTATTTGGTTTTCTGTTCACAGGTTAGTTTGCTTAGGATACTGACCTCTGACTCCATCTATGTTCCTACAAAGGACATGATCTCATTCTTTCTTATGGCTGTGTAGTATTCCATGGTGTATATTTACCACCTTTTCTTTATACAGTCCATCATTGATTGGAATTTGGGTGTGTTTGCTATTGTGAATAGTGCTACAATAAACATATGCATGCATGTGTCTTTATGAAAGAATGATTTATATCCCTTTGGGTATATATCCAATAATGAGATTGCTGGGTCAAATGGTAATTTGGTTTTAAGTTCTTCCTGGAATTACCACACTACTTTCCACTATGACTAAATATTCCCACCAGTAGTGTATAAGCATTCCCTTTTTTCTGCAACCTACTGAGCATCTGTTATTTTTTGACTTTTTAATAACAGTCCTTCTGATTGGTATGAGATGGTAACTCATTGTGGTTTTGATTTGCATTTATTCAATGATTAGTGATTTTGAACATTTTTTCATATGCTAATTGGTAACATGTATGTCTTCTTTTGAAAGGTGTCTGTACATGTCCTTTGCTCACTTTTTGTTTCTTTTCAATTTAATTTAATTTAATTTAATTTTGGTTTAAGTTTGTTTATAGATTCTGGGTATTAGACCTTTGTTGGATACATAGTTTGAAAATATTCTCCCATTCTATGGGTTGTCTGTTCACTCTGTTGTTAGTTTCTTTTACTGTGCAGAAGTTCTGTAGCTTAATTAGATTCCATTTGTCAATTTTTGGTTTGGCTGCAATTGCTTTTGTTGTTTTTGTCATGAAATCTTTGCTAGGTCTTATATCCAGAATTGCATTTCATAGGTTTTCTACCTAGGCTTTTATAGTTTTAAGTTTTACATTTAATTCTTTAATCCATCTTGAGTTAATTTTTGTATATGTTATAAGGAAGGAGTCCAGTTTTAATTTTCTGCATATAGCTAGCCAGTTATCCCATTACCGTTTACAGCATAGGGAGTCCTTTCCCCATTGCTTGTTTTGGTTGGCTTTGTCTAAAATTGAATGGTTGTGGGTATTTGACATTATTTATTTTCATTAAAAAAAAATTACAACTATTCATCATATTCCTCAGAAGTCTTTGGAAACTTGAATATATTAGGGTAATAAACTTTGGAAATAATTATTGGTGTTGAAAATAGTTTGGCTCAAAGGAGATATTTAAGTAGTTCTTTTAATTATTAAGATTATCTTCTAATAGCTAATAGGCACAAAATCTGTGCTCCACAAAAACCTCCCTCAAATAACCATTTTTGGCCCAAATGACTTTCAGTGCTGTTTACTCATACTTTAAAAAAAAAATGTGATTATCATTACATGAGTCAGCACAAATATGGTAGTAATACTGTTTTGATTAAGATGCAGTTCTGAATCTCAATCCCATTGTAGACCTCTCGGTCTTTGCTGCTCTGTTTCTTAAGATATGGATGCTTTTGTCTTAGTCTCAGTGTATATTATTGGAACAAAAACAGAATTATTTTTAAGTTTTCTATATTCTAAAATTCATCTTTTTTATCTTGTTGTGGGCTAAACTATGTATCCCCCCAATTCCACTGTTGATCAAAGCCCAAACCCCCAATACCTCAGACCTAAACTTGACACCTCAGAATGCAATGGCATTTGGAAAACAGTATTTAAAAAATGATTAAGTGAAAAGAGGCTTTAAGAGTCGGTCTTAATCACAGTACGACTACAGTATCCTTACCACAAGAAAAAATTGGTAACACAAAGAAACTCCAGATATGTGTGTACACAGAGGAGGATCATGTGAAGACATAAGAAGGCAAGGCAAGCAGTCAGGCCTGAGAGAATACCTACTCTGCTGCCATGCTGATCTCAGCCTTCCAGCCTCCAAAGCTGTGAGAAAATAAACCTCTCTCGTTTACAGCCACTCAGTCTGTGGCATTCTGTTATAGCAAGTCTAGCAGATGAGTACAGAACCTTAATTATCTGTTCTAATTTATCAAATAATGTGAAGAAAATATACATAAATTTGTCTGACTTGCATGAAAGAACTGATGTGAACATTTATGAGATGCTGATTGTAAAAAAAATTGGAATTCATAAATATGTAAATCATATTAGTAGGTATCATGTATTTTTTAAATATTTAGTTTTTATGGAGCATCATATAGTTTTCACATTGAGAGGGTGTGGTAAATTAGACCATTGTTCATAGATATTCCTTGTCCTTTTTCTCTCCATAGAAGTTTGGTAGTGCCCTTCCTGCTTATGTTGAGTTGAGCTTCATGGCTTATTTTAGCCAGTTGAATATAAAGAGATGTAATGTAACCAAAGGCTTGGATGGTGTTTGTGAATTGGGGTACTCGTGAGTCTGTCTTGGCCATAGGAAAAGTGACCTCTTCATCTTGGGTTCCAGAATGTGCTAGCAGGGAACAAATCGGAGCCCAACTCACAGTACGGAGCTAAACCCAGCTAACCCCCAGCATGAAGCAGAGCTGCCCAGCCAAGATCAGCTGTTGCACAGCTGAATTGAAGAGGCAAAAAAAGAGAACAAATGACAGCTATTTTAAATTATTCAGTATTGAGGGGTTAGACCATGAAGCACTATTGAGGCCGTGATAGACTGATACCAAAAGTGTGGTTGCAATCAATAAAATAAAGAAGTTTAATTAGAATCTAGGTAGAACTTGTTAGTAATTTCCAACTGAGTATTTAGGAATTCAGTATTCTTGTTGAAAGTTTAATTCAGAATATTATCACATACTTTCATTGCCAGAAATAACAGAAGCTAATGCTAAAATCTAGTATTTCTTAAGGACTTATTGCATGCCAGGAGCAATGATAACCTTTGATTATTTTATTTACTCTCAACAACGACCTCAATATTAAGTATGATGACTACTACATTTTACAAATGCTCAGTGATTTTGACAGGGTCACAGAGCTAATATGTTGTGAAATTAGAATTTAAACCTAGGATATCTTTTTCCATTGTCTGTGCTCTTAACCCAAATGGCATATCCCAACATCATGGATTATATATAAATTAAAAATAATATTATAAATTTAATTCCTCATATAATACATAATATTTGGAAATAATATATACTACACATACTAAAGTGTATGTTTAATTGTATATTATACCACATAAAATAATATTTCCTAGAGATCTGGCAAGATGGCTGAATAGGAACAGCTCCAGTCTGTAGCTCTCAATGAGACCAATGCAAGAAGGTGGGTGATTTCTGCATTTCCAACTGAGGTACCCAGCTCATCTCATTGGGATTGGATAGGCAGGGGGTGTAGCCCACGGAGGACAAGCAGAAGCAGAATGGGGCATGTAAGGAGCTGCGGAACCTCCCTCCCCAACCAAGAAAAGCTGTGAGGGACTGTGCTACCCTGCCCTGATATTAGGCTTTTCCCATGGCTTTTGCAATCTGCAGACTAGGACGTTCTCTCATGTTCCTACAGAACAACCTTAGACCTAGGTTTCAGGCACAAAACTGGGTGGCTAGTTAGGCAGACACTGAACTAGCTGTAAGAGTATTTTTTGTACTGTAGTGGTGCTGGAATTCCAGCGAGACCAAATGCTTCACTCCCCCTGGAAAGGAGGATGAAGTTGAGGAGCCAAGTTGCCTTGCTCAGGGGGTTTCCACTCCCACAGAGCCCAGCAATCTAAGGTCCACTGCTTGAAATTCTCACTACCAGCACAGCAGTCTCAAGTCAACCTGGAATGATCTACCTTGGTAAGGAGAGGGATGTCTGCCATTACTGAGGCTTCAGTAGGTGGTTTTCTCCTGAGGAGGCTGGGAGGCTGGGAGGTCTGAAATGGGTGAAAGTCACCACAGTGCAGCAAAGCAGCTGTGGCCAGACTGCTTGTCTAGATTTCTCCACACTGGGCAGGGCATTTCTGAAGAAAGGCAGCAGCCCCAGTCAGGGGGCTTACAAATAAAATTCCTATCTCCTTGGGACAAAGCACCTGGGGTAAGGGGTGGCTGTGGGCACTGCTTCAGCAGACTTAAAATTTCCTGCCTGCCAGCTCTGAAGAAGGAAGCTGATTCTGATAAGGAGGATCCTCCCAGCACAGTGCTCCAGCTCTGCTAAGGGACAGACTACCGCCTCAAGTGGGTCCCTGACCCCTGTGCCTCCTGACTGGGAGAGATCTCCCACAGGGTTTGACAGACACCTCATACCAGAGAGCTCTGGCTGGCATCAGGTCGATACCCCTCTGGATGAAGCTTCCAGAGGAAGGAGCATGCAGCAATCTTTGTGGTTCTGCAGCCTCTACTGGTGATACCCAGGCCAACAGGATCTTAAGTGGACCTCCAGCAAACTCTAGCAGACCTGTAGAAGAGGGGCCTGACTCTTAGAAGAAAAACTAACAAACAGAAAGCAACATCAACATCTACAAAAAGGACTCCCCACCCCACAAAAAACCAATCCAAAGGTCATCAGCCTCAAAGAGCAAAGGTAGATAAATCCACGAAGATGAGGAAAAAACAGCACAAAAATGCTGAAAATTCCAAAAGCCAGAATGCCTCTTCTCCTCCCAATTATTGCAACTCTTCTCCTAGTAAGGGCACAAAATTGGACAGAGAATGAGATTGAAAATTGACAAAAGTAGGTTTCAGAAGCTAGGTAATAACAAACTCCTTTGAGCTAAAGGATTGTGTTCTAACCCAATGCAAGTAAGATAAAACCCTTGAAAAAAGGTTACAGGAACTGCTAACAATAATAACCAGTTTAGAGAGGAGCATAAATGACCTGATGGGGCTGAAAAACACAGCACAAGAACTTCATGAAGCATATGCATGGTAGCCAAATCAACCAAGTGGAAGAAAGAATATTAGAGATTGAGGATCAACTCACTAAAATAAGGCCTGAAAGATTAGAGACAAGGGATAAAAAGGAATGAATAAACAATAGACCCTCCAAGAAATACGGGAGTATGTAGAAAGACCAAACCTATGATTGATTGGTATACCTGAAAGTGATGGAGAGAATGGAACCAAGTTGGAAAACATATTCTCAGAATATTATCCAGGAGAACTTCCCCACCCTAGCAAGACAGACTAACATTCAAATTCTGGAAATACAGAGAACTTCACTGAGATACTCTTCAAGAAGAGCAACTCCAAGACACATAATCATCAGATTCTCTGAGGTAAATATGTGAAGAACAGCAAGAGAGAAAGGTTAGGTTACCTACAAAGGGAAGCTCATCAGACTAATAGCAGACTTCTCTACAAAAACCCTACAAGCCAGAAGAGAGTGGGGACCAATATTCAACATTCTTAAAGAAAAGAATTTTCAACACAGAATTTCATATTCAGTGAAACTAAGTTTCATAAGTGAAGGAGAAATAAATCCTTTACAGACAAACAAATGCTGAGGGATTTTGTTACTACCAAGTCTGCCTTACAAGAGCTCCTGAAAGAAGCACTAAATAAGGAAAGAAGAAACTGGTACCAGCCACTGCAAAAACACACCAAAATATAAAGACCAATGACACTATGAGGAAACTGCATCAACTAATGTGCAAAATAACCAGCCAGCATCATGATGATAGGATCAAATTCACACATAACAATATTAAACTTAAATGTAAATGGGTTAAATTCCCCAATTAAATACACAGACTGGAAAATTGAATAAAGAATCAAGACCCATTGGTGTGCTATATTCAGGAGACCCATTCTCTATGCAAGACACACATAGGCCCAAAATAAAGGGATGGAGGAATATTTACCAAGCAAAGGGAAAGCAAAGAAAAGGCAGGGGTTGCAATCCTAGTCTCTAATAAAACAGACTTTAAACCAACAAACATCCAAAAAGACCAAAGAAGGGAATTACATAATGATAGGGGAATCAATGCAACAAAAAGAGCTAGCTGTCCTAAATATATATGCACCCAACACAATAGTCTCCCACTATTATTGTATGGGGGTCTAAGTTTCTTTTTAGATCTCTAAGAACTTGTTTCATAAATCTGGGTTTATAATATTGATACCCCACTGTCAATATTAGACAGATAGAGACAGAAAATTAACGAAGAATTTCAGGACTTAAACTCAGCTCTAGACCAAGTGGACCTAATAGATGTCTACAGAACTCTCCACCCCAAATCAACAGAATATACTTTCTTCTCAGCACCACATAGCACTTATTCTAAAATTAACCACATAATTGGAAGTAAAACAGTTCAGCAAATGCAAAAGAACAGAAATCATAACAAGCAGTGTCTCAGATAACAGTGCAATGTAATTAGAATTCAGGATTAAGAAACTCACTCAAAACCACACAAAACATCAAAAGTGAACAACCTGCTCCTGAATTACTACTGAGTAAATAACAAAATTAATGCAGAGATAAAGAAATTCTTGAAACCAATGAGAACAAAGAGACAATGTACCAGAATCTCTAGGACACAGCTAAAACAGTGTTAAGGGGAAAATTTATAGCACTAAAATGCTCACATCAGAAAACTGGAAAGATCTCAAACTAACCCCCAAGCATCAAAATTAAAAGACTTAGAAAAGCAAGAGCAAACAAATTCAAAAGCTAGCAGAAGACAAGGTATAACTAAGATCAGAGCAAAAATGAAGGAGATAGAGATACAAAAAATCCTTCAAAAAAATCAATGAATCCAGGAGCTAGTTTTTTGAAAGGATTAACACAATAGATAGACTGCTAGCTAGACCAATAAAGAAGAAAAGAGAGAAGAATCAAATAGATACAGTAAAAAATGATAAAGGGGATATCACCACTGATTCCATAGAAATGTAAAGTACTGTCAGAGAAAATTATAAACATCTCTACACAAATAAATTAGAAAATCTAGAAGAAAAGGATAAATTCCTAGATGAATACACCCTCCCAAGTCTAAACCAGGAAGAAGTGGAATCCCTGAATAGACCAATAACAAGTTCTGAAATTGAAGCAGTAATTAATAGCCTACCAACAAAAAATGCCCAGGACCAGATAGAATCAGAGACAAATTCTACCAGAGGTGCAAAGTGGAGCTGGCACCATTCCTTCTAAAACTCATAAAAGCTGATTGAGTAAAAACATCAATTTTCTGTAAATTTTTCCACACTCACAGGTGACCTGTTGAAGAGTTATTACAGGACAAAGAGAGATATGCAGCATTTGTATTAATGGGAATTAGAGTATTGAAGAAGATTTCAGATGAGCTGAATGATTGAAGAGCTTTCCATGACATTCGAGAAGGTCATTTTAACTATGTCTAAAACAACCCAGACTCCTTTCAGATCATTAGAAGGCATTCTGGGAAGTTCTGAAGTATATTAGTCCTTTTGGTCTCTATAAATTGTCTCAAATCCCATACAGCATACCAAATATCCAGGGCCAGGTAAACAAAGTACATAGTTTCCAAAGAAGTTGCAGGGTATAGCATTACATCAACAGAGATACTAAAATATAAAAATTAAGAAGAGGCTCTCATAGAAAGTTGTAACCAGACATTAGCCAGTCACAAGGTATGCCTGAAATCAAAATGGATGCTAAAAGTAGCCAACCCAAATTACTTGCTCTAATAGACCAGACCTGTACATTAAAGTAAATAACTTTGTTTATTTTATTTGATCAGTAGCATTCAAAGGAATCTGAAATTAAATAATGATTTGTCCTTAATATTAAGGAAACATCTAGCTGACTGAGTGGAATGATTTTCATTTCCCTGTCATTTAACTTGCATTATAAAAACTTATGTTACTCTCCATGGTATTGTTTAAAAGTATATACATATTTCTTCAGTTGAATTTTTTCAACTGGAGGACATAATAGCCTCTAAATAATAGTTGAGCATTTCCAGAAGTATTTAGATAAGCTAGATAATTTGGAGCTCTTTCTACACTTCCTTATAAAACAGGACTTAGCACCTCTTTGAATTACATTATTTTAGCTATGGATACTTGAGTCCTAGTAAGGTACATTCCGTATAAATATTGAGCCTAGCCATTTACTTTAATATTGGTCAGCTGGCTGTTTTCCCAGACCATTTAGAATCTTCATGCTATTAACTTTAAATGACTATTGATTTCAAACCTTTATAGACGAGATTTCTTTTCAACTCTGTGATAAAAAGCAGTGTGAATATACACAGTGGGTTTATAACCAAGGAACTGCAAAGGCTAAAATAATATGCCACATTAAACAGGATTAATTAATATAAAAATAGAGAAGTTTCCGAATTTGATTTTAATGGAGTTAATGTCCAATAGTTTATATACTTTTATAATTGTAGCACTTATTACCACATTATTGAACAATCTACTCTATTACTTTTTCATTTGTCTCTTGTGAAATAATTATATATTTAACTACTTGACACAATAGCATTTAGGATTATGTAAATAAAAAAATAAATATCATGCATTATTTTTTCATATGTATAATAATCAGTCTACCTCTCGTGTACTTGGAATTCCTCCAAAACATATCGCATTTCATTATAGTCAGCAATAGTTACAACATATCTAAAAGGTGCATTTTCTGCTGATCAGTTGACATTCTCTCAAGCTGGCAGAAACTCTGCCTCTGTGGATATTGAGTCAACAGCTATGGATGTGTGTCACAGAGTTCAAGAGGCCACTCCTTCCCTTCTTTTCAGATGAACTCCAACTCATCCCTGCATATTCATAGGCAGTAATGTACTTCGCATTCTCTTTTTCATTCCTGGTCTCTGGGATTCTTTTAATATATAAAAGGAACAGCATGACCTCATCTTAAAAATTAAAATATTCACTGATCTATGGTTATTCCTGTAATATCACTGGTGTTGGTGAATAATTCAAATCAAATAGTTTTCTATATATTCCATTTTAAAAACACTTCATTTACTTTCTTTCAAATGTTTCCTCCTGCACTGTTCTCACCCTGCATTATTCATATGCAACCTCACAAACTGCTTTGAGTTCAGGCAGTGCTGATATAAATCACAGGGCTATTTTCTCTGGAGAACTTCAGCCTTAAGCTCCACAGCTTGTTTTAAAAAGAAAACTATGCTCAAATAAGGTGATTTGTTTGCTTCAAAAAATTAACTATCATATATTGCCATTTGCAACAAGAGAAGACTGAAGTTACATTCCATGCTGTTGAATAACTTTAGAAGTAACTTACTTTCTATCTCATTCTCTCACTGTATCCTTGCGTGTAGCTTTTTCCTGTGTATTTATCTGTGCCTAGGTCATATTCCTAAGGACAGAAATAGCTATTTCTTCCTTTCTCTTACTCTTCTGCATTTTGGCTTTTGAATAGCTCCTTTTTTAACAAACTAAAGTCACATTGTTTTCTCTGCTTTCTAGGT
The DNA here is from genome assembly GCA_036589455.1 of Ateles fusciceps. Lineage (NCBI taxonomy): Eukaryota > Metazoa > Chordata > Mammalia > Primates > Atelidae > Ateles > Ateles fusciceps. The sequence goes on along the minus strand of JAZHEH010003121.1, from coordinate 937,034 downwards.
CCTTTATTGAAAGACAGGACAAAGAGATTGAACAGGAAATGCAAGCAAACTGTGACATAAGATTCAGTGTGGAATATGGCCATACAAGTAGCATTTGAGGAATAATGTCATTGTAAATGGTGAACCTACTATAGCCCTCTCCAAAAACAATTAATGAGCTGGCAAAACCCATCAAAATCAACATTTGAAGAACTCTGGGATACAGGCATAAGCTTACAACAATCAGAGAGAAAATTTGTGGAAAAAAAAAGAGGCTGCGTTTTAGAATGCATGCTGAACATCCTTCACACTCCAAATCAACAACTACACTTTTGGTGTAAATTGGTAGAACCAGAGAGAGTGATAGGGACTTTATTCTCAAATAATTGTGGCTTCAGGTTTCCAACTACCTTGCACCACCCTCAGGGAGCAGTGCAGAGACTTGCCTTTGTTTCATCTGACATGATGCATTTTCAGGGTTAGGATTACTTCCCCAGTGGCTTTTACTAGATGCATTAAAACCACTAGCAGCCAAGTCAGGAATAACACTTGGGACAAGCTTAGGATACCTTTGGGACACACTCTTAAACAGCTACTAGGTCAAAGAAAGAACCATGGGTGGGATTAGAAAATACAGTAAGACTATAAGGACACTTGCACACGAATGTTCATTGCAGCACTGTTCACAATAGCAAAGACCTGGAACCAACCCAAATGCCCATCGATGACAGACTGGACAGGGAAAATGTGGCACATGTACACCATGGAATATTATGCAGCCATCAAAAACGATGAGTTTGTGTCCTTTGTATTGACATGGATGAACCTGGAAACCATCATTCTCAGCAAACTGACACAAGAACAGAAAATCAAACACCACATGTTCTCACTCATAGGCAGGTGTTGAACAATGAGAACACATGGACACAGGGGAGGGGAGCATCACACACTGGGGTCAGTCAGAGGGAAATAGGGGAGGAACAACGGGGGGTGCGGAGTTGGGGGAGAGATAGCATGGGGAGAAATGCCAGATATAGATGATGGGGAGGAAGGCAGCAAATCACACTGCCATGTGTGTACCTATGCAACAATTTTGCATGTTCTTTACATGTACCCCAAAACCTAAAATGCAATAAAAAAAAGAAGAAAAAAAACAGAAAATACAGTAAGACAAATGAAAACAAAAGCATAACTTACCAAAACTTTTGGAATACACCAAATGCAATACTCATGCCAAAATTTATACCTGTAAATACTTATATTAAAAAAGAAAAATTTTAAGTTGATATCATTATCATACACTTTAAGAAACTATAAAAAAAGCAAGATAAATTCAAAGCCAGTATAAGAAAAGAAACAGTAAAGATTAGAATGGAGATAAATAAAATATAGAAACAAAAGAAAATTATGAAAATTATGATTGGGTTTTTAAAGCAATCAGCAAAATGGACAAATCTTTAGACAAAGCAAAAAAAGAACAGGTAAAAATTACTGAAATCAGAAAAGAACTTGGAGACTTTGCTTCAGGCACTAAAATATTTAAAAAGATTATAAGTATGTTATGAATAATTGTACACAAACAAATTAGATAACAAAGAAAACATTTTAACATAGAAAACAATTTTAAACTAATTTTAAAAATTTCTAGAAACACACAAACTGCCAAAACTAACTCAAAAAGAAGTTAAAATTTTTAAAAAGACATGAAACAAATAAAGAGATTAAATCAGCACTCAAAATCTCCTTCAAGAAAACTGCAGGACCAAATGTCTCCACTGGTAAGTATTTCTAAACTTTTTTTTTTTTAAAAAAATAACATCAGTCATTCTTAAATTTTCCCAAAAGTAGAAGATGTTTTCCTGAGTAATTTTTTACTAACTCCTTTTGTGGAACCGGGATTAATCTGATAATAAAGTTAAAAAAAAATACATCACAGGAAAAAAAAAATCAACATTATTTATTAACACAGATGCAAAACTCCTCAACAAAATATTAGCAAACTGAATCCAACAGGATTTTAAGATAATCCTACATTATGGCCAACTGGGATTTATTCCAAGAATGCAAGGGTGGTTGAATATATGAACATCAATCAATATAACATATCATATTAACAAAATAAATTATAAATGTGATTAATTGATACAGAGAGAGAATTTGATAATATATAGTGTTATTTCATGATAAAAACACTCAACAAATTAGGGCTACAAGGAAACAACCTCAAATAATAAAGGGTATTAATGAAAAACTCACAGTCAATATTACATTCAATGCAGAGCAACTGAAATTATTTCCTCTAAGATTAGGAATGAGACAATTATATTTGCTTTCCCCCATTTCTATTCAACATTTTACTAGATGTTCTAGTCAGAGCAATTATGCAAAAAGAAGATATAAAAAGCATCCACACTAGAAAAGAAGAAATAAAATCATCCTTACTTTTATATGATGTGATCCAATACATAGAAAATCTGAAGAAATTTGCACATAAAAATAGTAAAGATAATTTCAGTAATGTTGCATAAAATGAGATCAATATGATGTCAGTTGCTTATCTGCAAATTACCAATGAATAGTTCAAAAATGAAATGAAAAACCTTTCTATTTAAAATAGTACAAAAATAATAAAACATTTAGAAAAATATTTAACCAATGAGAGGAAAGATTTGTACACTGAAAACTAAAAAACTTTGCTGAAAAGTTTAAGATGATCCAAATAAATAAAAAGCCAGCCCATGCTCATGGATTGAGATGAATACTGTTGTAAATTGGCAGCACTATCCAAGTTGTCCTACAAACTAAATGCAAATCACTATCCAAAAGCCTTTTTCTAGAAATAGAAAAGTAATCCTATAATTTATATGGAATTTCAAGGGACTCTGAATAGTCAGAACAATCTTGAAAAAGAACAATGTTGGAACACTCAGTCTTCCTGAATTTGAAAGGTACTACAAAGTTCTTATAATTAAAACAATGTGATATTAGCATAAAGAAAGACATGTAGACTAATAAGATAGAATTGACAGTTAAGAAATAAATTCATATATATCCATGGTTGTATTAGTTCCTTTTCATACTGCTATAAAAAACTACCACAGACTGGATAATTTATAAAGGAAAGTGATTTAATATACTCAGAGTTCAGCATGACTGGGAAGGCCTCAGCAAACTTACAATTATTGCAGAAAGCAAAGAGGAAGCAAGGCACCTTCTTCACAAGGTGGCAGGACGAAGTGTCCAGCAAAGGTGGAAGAACTCCTTATAAAAACATCAGATCATAGAAGAACTCACTCACTGTCATGAGAACAGCATATGGGAAACCACCCTCATAATTCAATTACCTCCACCTGGTCTCTCCCTTGATAGGTTGGGATTATAGGAATTACAATTAAAGATGAGATTTGGATGGGGACACAAAACCTAATTACATCAATGGTCAACTGATTTTAAATAAGAGTGCTAAGACCAGTTAATGAAGAAACAATAGTCTCGTCAACAAATCATGCTGGGACTACTGGATATTCACTTTGCAAAGAATATACCTACCTATCTTATACCATATTCAAAAATTAACTCAAAATGGATCAAATACATTAACGTAAGAGATAAAACTATAAAAGTTAAAAATCATTGAAGAAAATATAAATCTGCATGACCTTGGATTTGATATTCTTAGATATAACACTAAAAGTAAAAAAAACCAAAAGTACAAATAGAGAAATTGTACTTCATAAAAGGTTTAAAAATTTCTGCTCCACACAACACTATTAAGAAAACCAAAAGATAAGCCAAATAATGGGACAAAATGTTAGCTATTATGTATCTGATACGGGTTTAGTATTCAAAAAATGTGTAAAGGATTCATACAACAACAACAACAACAAATGAATCAAATGACCTAATTAAAAAAGGACAAAAGGCTGAATAGAAATTTCCCCAAAGAAAAGATATGAATGGCTAAAAAGCATATGAAAAGATGTTCAGTATCATTAGTCACTTTAACTGTGGTTGGAGTATTTAAACTGTGGAGATAAACAAATACTACAAATCAAAAAAATATATAACTTATTGTCTTACTGATTGTTCAGACTAAGAAATTATAAAGAAAATGTTAATAATGTAGACTAAACTTAAACATGTGTTTTTTCAATGAGAACACAGGAGGGGGAGCTTCATACACAGGGTCCTATCGGGGGGTTGGGGACAAGGAGAGGGAGAGCATTAAGAAAAATACCCAGTGGGGCTTTTCATCCAGATGATGGGTTGATAGGTGCAGTACAACACCATGGCACATGTATACCTTTGTAACAAACCTGTACATTCTGCACATGTATCCCAGAACTTAAAGTGAAATAAAATGTTTTTAAAAATGTGTTTTATCAATAGCTATTACTTTATGATGAGCAACAAAGAAATTAATACACTTTCAGTATTCAAAAACAATTGTCCAATTTGGCATTCACTCATCTTAAAGGTAAAAGACAGATGTTCCAACATATGCCTTCATGGTTTCACTTATGACTCATTTGTTAATAATGTAAGAAAGACTATCAATCAACATTCGTAACAGAACTTTATTCATTCATCAAATCTCACCATGGATTAGCACTGGTTATGGATAGACTATGGTAAAAATCAACAAAAGCATTCTCTGATACTTTTCTCTGTGTAGCCATTCACTGTATAGAATTTACAATAGAAAGTGTTTTGATAGTATATTTTAGTATTACTTGTAAATTGTGTTGTCACACTTTTCTGATTATCAGTACCATTTATAGTAATTTATGCAATTTTTTTTTATCCCATTGAGGATCCCATTATATAGCATTTACCAACAAGACACTGGAATAAGCTCTCTTTCTGAATTGTGGAACATTCTGCCTTTCATATCATGATGGGTCTCTGGGGAGTTAAAAGCTAAGAGCTTTCAGTAATGTGTAAAATCCTCCTCTGTTAAGTCATATATTGAAACTTGTCTTTCTGTGGCAGCCATTAGGAACCTTCTCACTTAAGTATGCTTCTGCACCTAATGACCACACTGTTCTTTGGTCATCAGTAGTAAAACTTGATAGTGACCTCACTAGATATTATTCAACATCAGGGCATAATGTCTACACAAATTACTTAAAATTCTTCCATATGAGATTTGTTTCTTTTGTACCATTTAGTAATTTAATTATTCAATCATGTATATCATTATAAATTCATGGATATTTACCTTCTACTTGAGGTTATAATCCAGTACTACTTTATTTTTTGTTCTTAAATTGTTCTAGCTTTGGACATTGGAAGATCTTTCAGTTGGCTTCTGTGTCCCTTTCACATATCCTTACAAACACAGAAATTTTTTGATTTTAGAACACTATTTTTCTTTATGGCATTAAGATATTCCAGGCTCATTTTGTATATTTCCTGCCCTTGTCCTAGAATTAGCCATTTCTTCAAAAACCTTAGTTCCTTTTATTGGAAAGTGTTATTAGAAGCCAACATCAGGGTTCCAGGTGTTTTGAGGATTGTTGCTTCCAGGAACTCTTGGCTCACAGAGCAAGATAATACATGCATTATATTTATCAGGCATATACGATTAGCTATAAATATTTCTACATCTAATCATCTGAATTTATATTAAGCTAAACAAAATTTGCCACTTGTATCTTCAGCTTTATTTTATTACCACATGGATCATTCTAGTATTTTCTAGTTTTTTTTTTTTAATCTGTTAATTTCCACTCTGTCAGTGAGAAACCTAATTCCCACCATCTGCCATCCAATTATTAGTTGTTCAATCCCGTACACCAAACAGAAATATGAGAATGAATACACTATCTGAAACAACTTTATCATCTAGAGACAAAATTTTACTCAATTCTCAAGTTACTCAGGTCAATACCTTTCCCCTATCCTCTTCAATGACAGTTTCCAGATATTTAAAATATAGTTGGGGGGGGGGTGGGGGTGGGGAAAAATAAACAAATAAATAAAATAAAATTAAATACAGTTAGATTGCTTTGTCACCTTCTTCATTCCAAACTGAGATCCCCAAAAATTCTATTGTAGTTCATTTTTTAAAAATTTCCATACATTTTCTATGTTTATGCTCTAAAATTCTATAGGTTTTGGCAACTATATGGTGTCACATATTGAACATTACTCTATCATACAGAATGATTTTACCCCCTGTAACAAATGTCCCTGTGGTTCACACTTTGATACCTTCCCTCTCCCCACCAGCAACCACTGATCTGTTTTGCCATTCCCAGAGTGTTATATAAATACGATCAAACAGCATGTAGCCTTTCAGACTTGCTTCTTTTATTGATAAATATACACTTGAGATACATCTCTGTTTCCTTGTGGCTTACTAGCTCATTTATTTCTATCAGTGATTCCACTGTATGCATAAAGCACTGACTATGTACGCACTTACTGAAAGACTTCTTGAATGCTTCTGGCTTTTAACAATTATTAATATAGCATATTCACATTCATGTGCAGATATTCACATGTATATGCATTTTTTAGTGGTTGAATAAATATCTAGAACAATTACTTGGTGGGGTAAGACTCTTTAAAAATAGTATATGAAGTGAAGGGAAACATAGTTTTATCTTAAATATATATTTATAAATAAGGTGATTTACAATAGATGGTGAGGACCTGAAACATGTATTTAATTGCCCTCTTGAAAAATAATGGTGAGGATATGTATCTTATTAAGAAATGGAGTATAAGATTCCAGGCCAATGGTTTCCTTTTTCCAACACTTTTAATATTTCACTTTACTTTCTTCTTGCTTGCATGGTTTCTGATGAGAAGTCTGCTATAGTTCTTATCATTGTTCCTATTTATGTGACCTAGTTTGGCAATGAACTTTTAGATACAATACCAAAGCACTATTCAAAAATAAGAAGAAAATACATGAAAAGTTGTGCTTTGTTAAAGTTAAAAACTTCTTCTACGTGAAATATACTGTTAACATAATCAAAAGACAAGACATAGAATGAAAGATATAATATGACAAATGCAAATTGTGTACTTGTATATGCAATATACAAAGAAAACTGAAAACTCAATACAAAAACAACACAATTCAAAATGGATGAAAGTTCTGAACAGACATCCTACTCAAGTAGGTATACAGATGGAAAATAAGCATATAAAAAGATGCTCAACATTATAAAAATTCGATAATTGAAAATGTCAAAATGTGACATACAAGTAGAATAACTAAAATCTAACAAATTAATAGTAGTAATTGCTGGTGATCATAAGGAGTTAGCAGAGCAATACTTATTCATTAGTAGTGGTAATTCCAAAAGGTAAAGCCACATTGAAAACATGTTTCCAGTTTCTTACAAAGACTATATTTAAATAGTCTTACATATAAATTAATTGTCCTGGATATTTATTGAACCATTTGAAAATGCATGTACATGTGAAAATCCACACACGAATGTGAATATCAAATTCATTCATAATTGCCAGAAGCTGAAACATCCAAGAAGTCCTTCAATATGTGAATTTGGATCCCTTAAGAGAACACTGAGGTTTTTTGCATATCAACTTCACACTTTTATTGAGGAAGTTCTCCTGTGCCAGCCCCCTTAAACTCTAAAAATAAATCAGCATTTTCTAAGACAGTATCTTTGCACTTGACTGATTATGGCATTGCAAAACCAGCAATTGTATTTCACAAGATACAGAAAAACTCATCATTTTACTACCGTTACATGCCAACTCCATCTCTTAGGGTAGTGGTCACTTTTGTGAATTATGGTTATTCATCTTGCTTCTAACGGTATTCAGTAGAATTAGCCTTTATGATTTCTATATTACATATTATTGAAATTAATTCACACATTTTATCTGGTTTAATTCTTGAAGTTATCACAGGCAGTATTTTTATCTTGCAGAAGGTGTATAAGAAAACTGGTCTACTGAGTGAAAAATTCATGTCCTCCCAACTTAGCTGTCTCTTGTCCCTTCATGTTCGCATCATTACAAGATAGCCAAAATAAAGTGGAGGAGGTTGGTCAACCAGAATAAAATACTACAGTTTTTATGTTTTTTTTAAATGACTAATGAAAAAATGATCATGAAATTGCTGCACAAAAATCTATGAAAAATGTATTTTAAAAGTCTATAAAAGTCATCTCATTTTATTAAGAGTGAAACTTCAACCTATTTAGAAAATTTTATTTACCTTTTTGCGATGGGTTTGATGAATCTACAGAAAGTCTCATTGTTTATATCCATGAGATTATCTTTATTTAACACATTTTTATTTCTGTGACATAATAAGAAATATAGATTTGGTTTCTGCCATATGTTCCTGACATAAAGCTCCTGATCTCTTGTAATTTGCTGGGTAATGGGAGTGAGAGTAATACTGGAGGTGGGGGACAGGGAAGTACTGGGTAGAGAAGAGCGGGTCCCTGGCTAGGGCTCCACCCCAGAGCCTGTGCCCACGGACCTAGGTGAGGACAGGCATTTCTGTTTTTGTGCCCAAAGGTTGCATTATCCAAGAACATCCTGGCACACCATGCCCCCATCCTGTGCCTATAAAAACCCTGAGACTCTAGTGAGAAAGCACACAAGCAACTGGATGCTGAGAAGAACACACCAGCAGAAGACACAAGTAACTGGACGTCAAGAGTAGCACACAGGCAGAACACACCTGCAGACAACAGCAGATGCCGACAGGCCATCGATAGCAGGATGATGCAGAAGTTGGCCAGAATGGTTGGAGGAGAGTCGGGCTGCAGGGGAAGATCCCTTCCCATACCATCCCTCCTCTGGCTTCCTATTGAGTTTCCACCATTCAATTAACCTTGCAGTCATTCTCTAGGACCACATGTGATCCATTTTTTTTGGTACACCAAGGCAAGAACCCTGAGATACAGAAAGCCCTCATTTCCTTGTGATAAGGCAGAGGGTCTAGTTGAGCTGATTACCACAAGCTTCCTGCAGACAGCAAAGCTGAAGGAACGCACTGTAACACATGCCTACTGGGGCATCAGGAGTTGTAAACTCTCAAAGCTTGGGGTGCTATGGGTTCAGCGATTCCCCAGGACCTGCCCATCTGCATGCTCCCCCTAGGGGTATGAGCAGTGAGCGCAGCTAAGAAGAGAGCCAGCACCCCAATTGCATGCCCTGCAAGGGGCATATGGGAACATTTCCTGTTTCAATAGTAGCATCCTATACAGAGATCCTAAATTCCTTTGAATGTCTTTGGCAATAGGAGTATCCTTTGTTCTAATGCAACAACTCTTGGATGGCTTTAGGATGGCCCTTGATCACAAGAAACACCAAACTGTGATTAGAAGCTTAGCATTTAAGCCCCACTCCCCATCCTCCAGGGAGGACAGAGGGACTGGAAATAGAGTTAATAATCAATCATGACTACATAATGAAACCCTCATAAAAATCTCTAAACTTCAGGGGTCAGAGAGCTTCAAGGAGGGTGAACACATCCTCATGCACATCCACATGCACATCCACAGAAACTTCCGTGTGCAGGATTTTGTTGGATCTTGCCCTCTACACCTCCTCATCTGGCTGTTCATCTGTATGCTTAATAATATATTTTATAATAAACTGATAAATGTAAGCACAGTTTTCCCATAGTTTTTTGAGCCATTATTAGTAAACTGTCAAACCTGTTTAGGGAGTAGTGGAGACCCTCGATTTATGGCTGGTTGGTTAGAAGTACCGATGACATTGGGATTTGTGATTGTTTTCTGAAGTGTGGGGTGACCGTCTTAGAGGCTGGAGCCCTTTATCTATAGGGTCTACACTAACTCCAGGTTGTTAGTGTCAGGATTAAATTGCAGAGTACTCATTTGGTGTCCAGACAGCTAGAGGATTGGCTGCACTGGAAAAAAACCCACACGCATTTGTTGTCAGAAGTTTTGTGAGTATAGAGAAATAGGTTTTTTTTTTCCTTTAATTTCTTACTATGTGTAATTTTCAAATAGATTACAGAATCACTGCATAACTTCACAGATACGTTGTAGAATGTGAAAGATTATAGAAATAGTTACATTAAGTTATATATAAGATCTCTTCTTATTGATTTGAAACTTTTTTCTGTTGTTTTTCCTTCTATCTTGTAGGCAGAATTTTAAGTTTTTGGCATTCCAAAGGCCAAAGTTTGATGACATCAACCAGGTATTGTCCAGAATTTGACTTATTTCAAATCTTGCCAGCAGTATTTGATAGGAAGGAGCTAAAATCAGCTGCCTCTCACCCTTTCTTTATGTATTCCTGCCACTCTAACCTTCTATTATAATCTATATTTTCTATGTTCTTTCACAACTTCCTATTGATTCTCTGCCTGAAATATTTATTTTCCCTCAATTTTCTGCCTGGCTATTTCCCACTCATCTCTGTGTCCTTGGCTCTTCCCCAAGAGACTTTCTTTGACAAGACAGTATAAATCTCATAATGAACCTATATTTTTTTCTTAACAGAACTGTTTATAATTTTTAAAAATAAGATGGTTCAAAGTTTTTTAAAGTAGTGTTCCCAGACCATTAAAATTTAGAGTTTAGAAAGAAAAATTATATATATATACACACATATATATACATGTGTGTACATATATCCATGTGTATATATATGTGAATACATATATTCTACACATGTGTACACATATATCTAGTAGGCATATATGGGGTGTGTAGGATAATCATTTTTAGACCACTCAAAGTTCTATGAATAAGATAGAAAACAAAAATACATATAATTGAATGCATCAATAATTGAATGCATCAGAAGATTATATTAATGAAGAGAGATCAGAAATAACACACAGTATTTACCATCAAATTTGCCATTTGATGTGCCTTTTTTAGCTTTCTGATGGACAGCTGAGTTACAGAATCACAGAAAAACGGATGTTACAGTAAAGGAAAGCCAATTTTTTTAGATCATATTGAAGAATGCTGAAACATTAAAAGAAAAAATAATGATATATAACAGGTGATGATTAAACACATATGAAATAATTATTATAGTCCTGCTTTGAGAGAATACTTTAATAAATAGAAAAAAAATGATTATTTGGCTCAGGTGAAAACTATTTACTAGAGGCAATACCACCCCCTCCCCCAATCTTTCTCCTGCAATGATACCAAAGAAAGCATTGATAAATATCCCACCCCGTTGTGAAGGATAAGGAGGAAGATATATGATAGCTTAGAATCTCATCTATACAGCATATATGTGGGCACCAGCAAGGCGGCTAAAGGGGGAAGCACAAGGAAAGCAAGAAGAACAGACACTGAGTAGTATTTCAACTTCTAGTTGGACGTAAAACTTTGAAATTAGTAACATATGTTATATTTAACTGGATCTGCAGATTGAATCTTTTTATAAAACATATACTGGTTCTAATAGTCCAAATGATAATTTTGTGAGTAAATATTGAAAGTTATTTTTAAGTAAAACTCAACTGCATTTAATTTAATGTCACTACAATATTTTTTTGAATTGAAAGAAGAATCATACACCTTTGAGGTACATTATTTTAGCACTTGGTATTTAGTATTGTTTACAGACGCCCATATAAATAAAACTACACAAGAATCATTGACAGAGGAGAAAAAGATTTCTACATGTTGTCACTGCAGAAAGTGAATCATAAGGCCTATTCTCTTCTTTCGAAGAACAGACATGGAGTTTAAAATTGCAATGCTTTCCTCTTCTCTAGCCGGCTGTGAAAATACATGTCTGTTTTTCTTAACCATACAATGTGGGATGGGAAAGTTTTCTTTAACATGTGGTGATTATGCAGTAAAACATTCTGCCTCCATTAAAACAAAAGAGTAAAGCTGTCATTTCCCAAAGATATACAGATTTATTAAATTAGAAACAGCCGTGGAAGCTGTAGATTTTCTCCATTAGAAAAGAAGACAAATAAGAAAGATTACTTTGGAAAAAGTGGTGAGCCCAAACCAGAAAGGGAATTCCAGACTGGATAGTTTACTTTTAAATATCGAAGAGACACTTGAAGTGTTGAAAACAAGAAAGCATTTGACCAAGTGCATTTCCAGTGTTCTTTTTAGGGTAGTCTTCCTAAGAAGTAGTGAAATTGTTTAAAAATTGCTTAATTCTATCTTAACAATGAAATTTGGTAACTTTTGTTCTAAAACAGAAGCTATAAAAGAAATTTTAAGGTCACAAAATTCTGAAAAAAAATCCCATTATAAACTATTTGCATTTATTTTGGTTATTTGCCTTGTTTTATATTTTGGTTATTTGCCTTGTTTTATATTGCATTTATTTTGGTATTTTGCCTAGTTTACAAAAAATACAATTACTTTATATTTTATTAATTACTTTAATTACTTTATATTTTAGCTCTAAAGTTGTATAACTTTAACGTTGTATTTTCTTATATAATGTTAGTGAACATAATGTGGCATATCTTGGGTATTGGTTTTCCATGCTCTGAAGAGTCAATTTTTAAACTAAATTATATAATCTGTCATATTACAACCTAGCACTCCTATCAATCACCTCATAACAATAGCCTGCAAGGAAAACTGTGTACCAAATATTCTGCAGATGCACTTTCGAACTGTAATATTGAAAGAAACATTATTGTTTTGAGATTCCATTATTGTTTTGAGATTATTCTAACTCTGAATAATTGAAGTTATCCTCAAGTTAATTTATATATTTTGCTTCTTCAAATACATTTTGCTTACTTAAGAATTGCATACTTTATTGCACACATAATGATATAGCAGATATTGTGATCTATTTCCTTTCTCATTGCTCTTAAACTGTAATTGTTCATGAAGAGAAACTATCTCATGCAATCGGCAATGTGATAGCATAGGTGAATGTATCAAGAAACATGAATAGGATGATAGCAACAGTTAACTCATTTGTTAAGTGCTTACTGTGTGCCAGACATGATTGTAAGTGCTTAATATCGATTAACCTATTTAATTCTTACAATAAACATATAAGGTAACAGAAGCATCAAGAAGTTAATAACTTGTCCACTTACCTAATAGGTGGTGGAACTGGTATTCAAACCTATTCAGTTTGGTCTCAAACTGTGGGATCATAAACCCTATATTTTACTCATGCCTCAGAAATTAGACAAAATCCTTTGAATTTAGTGACAATCCACTGCAATATCTACAGCAGAACTTACATGGAAACAGAATAAAAACTGCCAAATAGATAACTTACATCCTTAAAGATACACGTTAGTACTTAAAAAGAAAAAAATAAGGACGTTATTTACTACATAGAATCTTAAAATATATATATATATAAATTGAGAGGTGGCGATAAGAATGTGAGTATAGTAGGAACATGGCTTATATCCAGTAAGTAGGCCACAGTCTATTGCTTCTACCAGATTTCTAATCCCCCAAAATAAAAGGAGAGCGGAAGGAAAAATATAAAGTCTTTTATTAACTTACTCTCTAGCAAAGCAATGTATTGAGTAGTTCATTAATGGGAAAAGGTAGAATTTTTTTAAGACCTAGAAAATGACATGGTTGTCAAAGTGATAATGCCCATTAACAATTGGAAGCTAGTGTTCAGATAGGACAAAGTGGGCACACAGGTCTGTGTTCACTAGATTAAAACAAATCCCATTATGTATTAATCAGGAAAATGCCTCCAGACATTACCAGTAACAATCCCGTGTTCCAAATTAACTCAGAGTGCCTAGTCTTTTATCAGTTTTGTTTGGTTAGATCCATGTGTGGCAACATACAGTATTCATTTTCACATTGTTTAGGCAAGTGCTAGTGTAAGCAGAAAATTTTCTTTTATATTCTCATATCATTACAGGAACTGACACAACCTTAATGTGAGGTAAATGTTTTTCATTGCTGGCATGTTTTAATAACAGATGTCCATTTAGACAAGCAAATTATTTCTGTTTCCACATACTCCTAAAGACCAGAACTGCAGCTATTTGTTCAGATTATATAATTGTGTGTTTATGTATTCATTATTCATTCACCATTCTTTCACTCCATATTTGAAAAATTTGGTGTAAAGAACTAGTAGAACTCACCATGTATGGTCTCATTTTTATCTTCCAATGTTATTAATTTGTTTAACCCTTCTTTCATCCAATATTCAAAAACAGAGTAACTAAGTCCTGAAAAAAGGTAAGCATATGATACACTATTAGTGTTTTCAGGGTATATGTCTTTTAGTGAGAAAGGCAGACAGAAAATTTATCCTTCAGAGACTACCTTTATAGCATAGACATAGGGTGAGGAAAAATGGAGTACAGAAGAACACTAAATAGAACTAAAGGAAGCAGACAGGGGTAAACTTCCTTGAAGAGGTAATGTCTGATCTCAGGGTTTGCTTCTATGTGCGAGAGTTATCTCAAGAGAGATGAAAATCATAATGTACATAAAGAGACAAAGCCCACCAAACAAGAAAAATAATTTATTATTTGTCCAGTTATTTCTGCAGTTTATGTGTGAATTTTTTCTCTATAAATATTTATTTAATAAATGTGGATGGAATGATCATCAGAAATTCACCATTTTGCAATAACCAATAGAATAATGAATCTAATTTAAGGTGCACAAATCACTGGGTGAATGAATAAAATAAAACTCTCCAACTGACCATATTCAAACACCTAGTCAAAACTTAACAGCAGTAAGAGAGAAACAACCAGACATTTTATGCCTCTTGATGTATTTCCAAAAATAAATAAATAAATAAAAAGAACACAACATCACCTACACAAATTTCTCAAAAAACAAAAGGAGGTGGTTCATCAAATCAAACTGTGGATCTTATTCTATTGCCATCTTGTAGGAAGTATAAACACCTGATGTTCAACCTGGATTTGAATCCCCAGCTTCACCACTTTTTTGGTATATGCTTGAGGAAATGAATTAATCTTCTTTACTTTAGTTTCCTGATATGTAAAATTGAATAACAACAGTACCTCAAAGGCACAGTGTCCTCTAGGATTGTTATGAAAAGTCAAAGAGATAATTCAAGTAAAGGTCTTATAAAACTATAGCCTAAGAGTAAATTATATAATCAATTATTTTATATTATTGCTATTGCTTTATAGTTATTAAAAGTCAACAAACCTTAAAGAAATTATAGTCTAATTGGAGACAGAGGAGTACACTAGCAATTTTAATAGAACATGAGAGTTCCTATGAGAACAATAAAATAACAAAAAGTAAATATACAGTATATTCTCATTATCCATTCCTTCTCTGAATCCCCACAGTTAATGAGGCTGAGGATCTACACAAAGTTTTCTATAGCATGGAAATAATCCCTGAGGAACTGACAGTTTGTAAAATTATTCTCTAGTGAAATACCTCCCTGTCTTCCCCTTGCCTGCCACTTAACATTATCTAGTGTCCCTGTTCTTTTCCTCTAGTTCTTTATTGATAACCCTGTTCACTTACTATAGTCTTCTGTAAACATTAATCAATGCAATGTAAATATAATGCAAATTAACTAAAATGTGAAAGTGCACATCTTGCAAGAATCACATTTTCCTTTTGTCAATAGAATTATGTCCATGGGCTATTCCAGGCACATGCCAAACCACTGCCAAATGAAGACTGAACAAGGTTGAGCAATTAACAATTAAAGAAGGAAATATTGATAAAAATTATACTTTAGATGTTTCAAAAAACATTTGGAAAATCACAACTTATAGTAGATTTTGCGGGAAGTTGGTGCAAACGATATATTTTAATAAAAATGACATGGATTCGTTTGAAAAACTGAAGCTCTAATAAAGTATATAAGTTTACACTATTATGAAATGTTGTCAGAAAAATTATATGCAAAAAGTAACATTTTAAAAATGTGTTTATTTTAAAACTCCAAGTACAGTTGTCCTATATCCTAGGACTCATGAAAATGTAAAAGTAAATAATCTATGTTTTTATTTCTTAGTTTTATTAATATGTAAATTTTCTACTACTGCTCCCCACCCCCAACCAGGCCACTGCATCACCACCACCACACCACCACTACCCTTTCCCATGACATTTTAATTCCAGTTTTAAATGGATTTAAGGGTCCTTTTCCTGTGCTAAGCTTCCTTGAACAAGGAAAACCTCCTGTGTATAGAAAGCCTTCTATATACTCTAGGAAGCACAGAATCACATAAGAAGAAACTCCACTCAGGCTTTCAGTGCCAGATACAGGTTCCTAGAGAATTCTTAAACACTATGCAAAAGAGCTTAATTTTTATTGTAAAAGTTAAGGGAAGCTATGCAGATTCTTATGCATGGACACTGATATAATCAGATTTATATCATAAAAAGAACATTCATGAGACACTGCTTATGCCTGCCTCTAAGCTCATCTCCCACCATTGCTGCAGCAAACAGCTTTGACCAGATGTAACCTGTTACTATTGACAGTAATCTTACCTCCATTTGTTTCACTGCATCATTTGCTTTTTATCTTGGGTTTTTCTGAGTCCATGCCTTTGGATACCTCTCAAATCACTCAGTATTCATACATGCATAAACCTGGAAGTGTTAGAGAGTAAACAGTCTTGAGCTAGCATTTGACAAGAGTCTAAGAACCATGGAACAAATGTTCTCCTTTCATGTCTCCCAAGCAGATAATTCTAAGGCCCTCCCATGGTGATGACAAGCTAGATCACTCACTATTTTCTTGGCTTTTGCTCTTTCCTTGTTTTATTTCACCTGGAATCATGTCACCAAATCACCTCCCTGTACCCAAGACTTTCTTTCAAGGTACACTCTGAAGGGAGCATAAGGAGAAGGACGGGCAACATCTAATGGAATTCTAGTAGATGACAGGTAAGGTGTCCAGTGATTTCTATAACCCAGGAAAGACAAAAGCTTAAACAAAAGCCATAGGGTAGCTATAAAGAGGTGAGTGGATTTTAACAGATATTCATGAGATAGAATCTGTAAGACTCAGCTGATTAGATCTTAGGAACAAGCGGGAATATGAAGCCTAAGTGGAATGCATAAAAAGGGGCACATCATAAAAAAACAGAAAATGGTGCTTTGGGGAAAAGCCGATGAGTTCAATATAAACAAGTTAATTTTGTGGTCACGGTGTGTTTTCTGCATAAAAATATCTAAAAGGCATTTGTGCATAAAGTTTTAGACTCAAAGGTTTAGAACTGAGGTCTTAGAAAGACCTGTTCAGGAGACATGAGCATACTTAGTAGTTGGACTCACTTGGGTCCAAATTGAGATCATCTACAAAATGCAGAGAATATAAGATGAGCATAGAGTCAAAAATTACAATCTGGGGAATAAAATCATGGAGAGAAGAAGAAAAGGAACTTAACAATAGAATGGGAAGAAATTCATAAGAAAATAGATTCTGCTGCAATAAAATTTAACTGTATATTGTGAAAAAGTGTCAGAAATGAAAAGGTGTTTCCATACCTAAAGCAAAAATATTTAGGGTATGAATGTGTAAAGAAAACAAAGAACTTTGGATTCATATCATAGAGGATTTAATAAATTTATATGCCAAAAATACTAGGGTTTTTTAGCAAATCATATTTGAGTATTTTAGATAAAACGATTATAAAGTTTTTCAACAACATTGACTGGTTAGATAATTTATTTGATAATAAGAGTCCTCTTGGCCAGGCATGGTGGCTCATGCATGTAATCTCAGCACTTTAGAGGCCAAGGCAGGTGGATCACCTGAGGTCAAGAGTTTGAGACCAGCTTGGCCAACATAGTGAAAACCCATCTCTACTAAATACAAAAATTAGTTGGACATGGTGGTACATGGCTCTAATCCTAGCTACTCAGAAGGCTGAGTCACCAGAATTGCTTGAATCCAGAGCTGGAGGTTGCAGTGAGCTGAGTTTGCACCATTGGACCACTGCACTCCAGCCTGGGCCACAGAGTGAAACTCTGAAAAAAAAGAGTCCTCATAATGCACTCATTCCAATCTTATTGATATGGGTATATAATATATTTGAGGTTTTTTTTGTTTTGGTGGGATTTAGAAGGGTTTCATGAAAATAAAGGTAAATAACAGAATTATGACCAAAAGAAAGCCGCAGAATAATAATCACAATCACCAGTGCAACCAACCTTCACTGGTATGTTTGATTGCCATTTGTAATGCACTAGAACAAGATTTTTAATTAATCCTGAAGCAATACAATGGGAAAAAACTACCCTTGCTATTAGACAGCAGTTGTTCTGTAAGAAAATTACCATTACAAAAGGAGTCTTTGTAATTAGACTATATAATTTCATTTTAATCTCTATGAATGTTGAGTATATTATTTCAAGTATAAATACTGCATTGTTTTAAGATTCTAAACTTATCCATGCATGCTTGTCAAATTTTTTGATCTCACCGACATGGGAAAAATATAGAGATATAGAAAGCAGAGCAAATAAGTTAAGGATTTGCATGTTTATTTTTCTAATTGTAAAAATTGCCAAATTGCCTTGTTAAATTATTTTTGTTCAATATAAAAAAAAATCTCAAAACTTTGATGATAATGCTGCCATTTTAAAATGCAATATTTGATACTAGTATCAACAAAATAATTGCTGAAATCTATTTTGTAGCTTTATATTTTTAATTGTCATATTCTGCGTTATAACCAGGGTTGTATTTATCAACCACGAAAATAAATCCATTTTTTAAAATTCAGAGTTATCAACATTAAAATAACCAATGAACCAGGTCCCTACTTTGAAAAAAATTTGTGAATTTTTAAGCACTCAAATTTGTTTCACTTGTATATCTTATCAAGAGATGCTACTTGAAAATACAGCTCTTACTTCTAGCAAATTACTTGGGATTTCCTACTGAATGCAGTTGGCCCTCCTCTTACATGAGTTCCACATCTGTGTATTCACCCACAGCAGGCTGAAATGTACAGACATTTTTCCTTGCCATTTTTTTCCTAAAGAATACAGTATAACAACTATTTACAAATAAGTTGTATTTTATTAGGTATTATAACTAATCTACAGATGATTTAAAGTGTTCTGGAGAATGCATACAGATTACCTGTTAATATTAATACTGTGCCATTTTATGGAAGGACTTGAGCATCCACAGGTTTTGCTATCGAAGGGGAGTTCTAGAACAAATTCCTCATGGATACAGGGGGATAACTGTACATAAAAAAAATCTGAATCAAATGAAATCAGATTGTGTAACAGGGCTGAATAAGTATCAAAACAAAATTTTAATGAAAAGCATGTCATACAATATGTTATGTACACATTTTTCAAACCTCCAGGTTGACACTGACTTTAACTTTACCTTCATGTATACAAAGTCAACAATGGAAAATTTCATGAAATACTTCAATAAGCTTTCAACTCCTCTTCATTTTCTAAATTTTACTCCAAGTATGTTATGTCCATGATGACAGTCTATCTTTCAGTGTCTCAATAAAAGTCGCCCATCATAGAGAATAAGCTCACGCTTCTTAGAGACATTGTCTTACTTTGATTTTACTCAGAGTTTTGAACTTTCTCAGCAAGGTAATTCTAATAGAGTAACCTATACTAATAGTATACATATACTCGATACCATAACATATATATAATATATATAATATGTCATAACATATATATGTAATATATGTTTTTTAATATATATGTGTGTGTGTATATATATATATCTTTCCCAAATATACATCGATTGTCATTTCCCTACTAGAATTTCATCAGTATTTCCCTAAACTTGAAAACAAATTCAAAACCATTCAGGAGGATATCTGCCTGCCACTTGAAATATATATATTTGAGACAGGGTCTCTCCTGTTGCCCAGTCTGAAGATCAGTGGCACATTCACAGCTCACCGCAGTCTCGAAATGTTGGGCTTAAGCAATCCTCCTGCCTTCAAGTTAGGACTCAGCTTTTTCCCCCACCTTCAAATTAGGATATAATAGTATTGCTCTTACAGATATTTTAAGAATTAAAAATACAATTCAGGTAAAGCATTTAGCACACATTAGGATTACCATTTAGGTAATTTATCTATGACTTTAATTACATGTATCTCAAATTAGTTACAAATGTCTACAATTATTGTGCTGATGATAATTCTATCTTTCAACTTATGTTCATGTCCTTTGTCTTAGTTTTTCCTAAGACTCACAATGTTTAAGCAGCTACCTTAATTTCTCCACAGAGATGTCCACTTCTATATATGTACTTCCAAGCTATGTTCAGATGACCTTTCTAAAATGCACATCTATTGTCATTTCCCTATTAGAGTTTCATCAGTATCTCCCTAGACTTGAGAACAAATTCAAAACCATTCAGGAGGATTTCTGCCTGCCCATTGAAATCTGGCCTTAACCTAAATTTTATTTTTACTTTAAAATATTTTATTTCATATTTTTACTTTTAATTTGTCTTCTGCTGGTACTTCCATATGTATTTTGAGCAGCATCCCAGCAAATCACTTGCATTTACTTGAATGTGCACACTTTTTTACATATCTATTGTTTGCACCTTTACATAGAAAACACTTCACTTTTTTTTCAAATTAATATATAACACTCCCAAAAATGTTCCATTTTTTCTAGCTGGGTGAGGCCCCATGTTTCCATATCCCCATAACTTTGCGTGACAACATCTTCTATTGTGTTCATTATAAGCTGGTGTAACTGTTTGTTATTAGACTGAGAAAACCAGTCTGGGAAAACCTTAAGGGCAGGGATTGGACGTTTTCAGTGGTCATCATGGTGCCTAGTACTAAGCAAGGGTTAGTAAGTGTTTTGTAATCATTTTCAATACTTATTCAGACCAGCATTATTGGGTTATAAAGAAAAACACTCCACTACAGGACTACTCACAGTGATCCACAAAACTGTTATTTTTTACTCTATTGTGCCCCTTGGTGTTAAAGTTTAGTTCCCCTGGTGGTACTGTGATAAAGCTGTTAACAAAAGTGACTGCGACACAGGAGCCAAGTCTTTTCTCACTAAGACTCTCTATTGACACTACCCCTGCCTCACAACAATCGGCCATATCTATTGATTCTGTTGTCAACATCTGTATTAACACTTCTTGTAACAGTACACTTCAGAAGCTGCAGATATTTTCATAGTTCACACCTCTTTCTAGAGTTTCACAGTTGAGATTGCTATGTGTCTGGAATCTTCTTCAGCTATATATGTATATATTTTTTTGCCTGAAATGTGATAAAATGACTACATGGTGGCCCATTTGTTGAACTTTTCTTGTGAGCAGATACAGGAAATCATAAGCAGAAATATGACAAACATTTATTCCCTCATTATATTTCCAAATTTCCAAATCAAGAAATTTTAAACATAGTACCACAAATCTGTACTATTGGTAAATCGAAAAAGTTAAGACTGCAAATCTGGTCTAGAAGCTGAAGAAAACAAAGTTGCAAACTTGAAGAGCACATTTACTCCTCAGGGTTTTCCTGATGAGATAAAGAATATAATCTTATGTATTAAAAACAACAGTTAATATAGTGTCTATAGTCAGATTAATAATTAGTCTGATAAATTTACATTTTATAAAATCTAATTTATCTTCAAATCTATGTATTTTATTTATATAGAATGTTTGGAATTAGTAAAAGAAAGGCTTTGAATGTTTTCAAAATATTTTTTATAATTATTTTATTTTCATTGTAAAATGATGATTTCCTCTTTTTCTGTTTAAAATAATTTCTATTTCCTACTAGCAAAACTAAAAACTGAAAAACAGCTACATCTTTCTTATCTGTCAAAATGTTTTGTCTATTCTTTATATTTGAGGAGAATATACAAATGTCTGGCTATCTTTTAAGCACAGAAAATACTTCTAATTGGAAAATACTAACAAAAACTAATGGGACTGATCCATAACAAAAAATGAACAGATGAGTTTTTTTTTTTAAAAACACTGTCTTTCTATATTAGTATAGAATATGAAAAATTTGCCAAAAATGAAACAAACAAATAATGTAAGAGTAAAAGACACAATCGCTGAATTAAGATATAATTTAATCTATTTAGATATTTGTGAATTCACTTTACTTTTAGAAATACTATATGTTAGGAGACAGAATACATTAGTGACGAGCTGTTTTTGTTTTATACACTCACATCACATACTATTCCTGATAAAATCATCATTTTACTAACACATGAAAACTGAAAAGGTTGAACAAAAGATAACCTTATTATCTGAGTTTTAAAAATATTTGTTTCTTCTTACTTCTTGTAATTTACTGTACAATTGCAATGAACCATTCCTGCCTTCAAAATAAAATGAATAAAATAGTAGCTTAGCACAGTTTAATCATCCCTTCAATGAATATATATTGCTGTACCTACTATGTGTCTGGCACATGTGAGAAGCGTAAGGATGGAAAACTGGACGCGATTTCTGCTTTCATAGAGCTTAACATTCAGTAATAAAAACTTAATTCTAAAGAATAACACAAAGCAATGTATAATTGCAACTTTGTTAACAATTATGAAGGCAACTTTGATACAGAACTGTGAAAGCAGGGCGTCTGCCTTACTGGAAGAGGCTGTCTCTTCCTTCATGAAGTTTAGAAGCTTCATCTGAGATCTGAGGGATAACTAACTAGGAAGAGTGATAAGTCACGATGACAATTTCTATGGAATAAAATGAAAGAAAAGGAATCCAATATGAAGACAAATATTAAAAATTAAAATTATTTAGGGAACATCTTCTAGACCAAATACAAACTAGAAAAAAATAATCAGGATGCTACACGTACAAAGATGCAAATCAACTATATAAAATATTTAGGGATTTTAATTTTAATTACAACTTTTTCATATGAAAATATGACAGGTTGTTTGTTTTTTTCTTATAAACTTAAGCTCTTTGTAGGTTCTGGATATTAGCCCTTTGTCACATGGGTAGATTGCAAAGTATTTTCCCATTCTGTTGGTTGCCAGTTCACTATAATGATACTTTCTTTTGCTGTGCAGAAGCTGTTAAGTTTAGTTAGATCCCATTTGTCTATTTTGGCTTTTGTTTTCATTGCTTTTGGTGTTTTAGTCATGAAATCCTTGCCTATTCCTATGTCCTGAATGGTATTGCCTAGATTTTCTTCTAGGGTTTTTATGGTGTTAGGTTTTATGTTTAAATCTTTAATCCATCTGTAGTTAATTTTTGTATAAGGTGTAAGGAAGGGATCCAATTTCAGCTTCTGAACAGACATTTTTCAAAAGAAGACATTTATGCAGCCAACAGATATATGAAAAAATGCTAATTGTCACTGGCCATTAGAGAAATGCAAATCAAAACCACATTTAGATACCATCTCACGCCAATTAGAATGGCAATCATTAAAAAATCAGGAGAAACAGATGCTGGAGAAGATGTGGAGAAATAGGAACACTTTTACACTGTTGATGGGAGTGTAAATTAATTCAACCATTGTAGAAGACACTGTGGTGATTCCTCAAGGATATAAAATTAGAAATACCATTTGACCCAGCAATCCCATTAATGGGTATATCCCCCCAAATTATAAATCATTCTACTGTAAAGACACATGCACACATATGTTTACTGTGGCACTGTTTACAATAGCAAAGACTTAGAACCAACCCCAATGCCCATCAGTAATAGACTGGAGAAAGAAAGTGTGGCACATATACATCATGGAATACTATGCAGCCATAAAAAGGATGAGTTCCTGTCCTTTGCAGGGACATGGATGAAGCTGGAGCCCATCATTCTCAGCAAACTGACACAAGAACAGAAAACCAAACACTACGTGTTCTCACTCTTAAGTGGATGTTGAAAAATGAGAACACATGGACACAGGGAGGGGAACATCACAAACTGTGGCGGGTCTTTCAGGGGATGGGGGGCCTAGGGTAGGGATAGTAGGCTGTGGGGGATTGGGGAGAGAGAACATTAGGAGAAATATCTAATGTAGATGATGGGGTGATGTATGCAGCAAAACACCATGGCACGTGTATACCTATGTAACAAACCTGCACATTCTGCACATGTACCCCAGAACTTAAAGTATAATAATAATAAAAGAAACAAGGGCTGTTAAAAAAAGAAAGAAAATATGACAAGTATTTCTTGCTCATATAGAGGATTGTTTTAAACTTTAAGTTGTATTTAATATACATGAATTATTTCTCCTTTTCAAATATATTTTTTCCTTGAACAATAGTTAAAAGTTGCTGTTTCTGGCTAAAGTACAGACCTAGCATATTGTTTCAGTTGACCATATTAAATATTTAATTTCTCAAATGATTACTTCCCCTGAGATCTTGTTGCACAATAAAATCATTAGTGTTTGCCTCTTACGACAAAAGTTAAACTCTTTTTACACTTCTATATTCAAGTCTGCAAAATATCATTTGATTCTTTCCTTACCTACTACTGTATGTCATAAATAAAATACATTTGGCTAGTAAAGAATTCACAGAAATTGGAGCTTTCTGTCAAGCCTCATTGAGAAAGAAATACACTAGAAAGTTTCATAGCTAATCTAGCCAAACAGACCATGTAGCTGAGTTAGAAATTATTTTAAATAATATTTTAATATGGTATAGAAAGTAATCCTATCACTATGTAAACTAAAAAGATTTTAATTAATTACAAAAATAACCACTTCAATTACATTTGTGTATACATTTGTATCATTGCAGTAGCCACATTTCTTATCAAAATGTTGTACAATGTTTAGTTTAACACATATTTTGTCTGTAAAAGTGTAGGATATGTAGAATTCTCTTGAATTTTTTAAGAGCAGGTAAAATAGATTACATTTTATTCCTAATGATCACAGTGCTAAATAAAAAGATAACTTAGGCTTGGTTCACAAGAAATATTTAGATCTAAAACATTAATAAAGTGTCCCTTATTTGTATGTTTAGAGGTAAATTTAAAGTGTTCCTATATAGTTAAGATTATTCCATTGGCTTCTCTTTATTGTAGCAAAAACATAACCTAATTATTAAAATTTTGCACATGGAACTTACTTTTTTTGTAATTCATATTACCTTTATTTTCTCAAATACATAAAATAATATTGCTAATTAATATCACTGCTCTTTCTCAATGTATACTATTCTGTGCCTGTGAAATTGGAAAATGGCATTGTTCTTTTATTCATTTGACAAATATATATCTAACACCTATACATTCTTCCGTGCTTAGGCTGATTCTTTTCTTTGAAATATACTATTTTGTAAATACACAAGGTTTTTTAATACTTGACCACATTGTAGCAATGCACAATAAACAGAAACTTCAAATTTTGTCTTCCCCCACATTTAAAAAGCATGATATGTACAGTCATCCACACCTACCTAGCATACACTGTAAGTAGTCCATTATCACAGAAATGTATTGTGTACATACTTATATTTATATTACTCTACTAAATACTGAAGATTTGAATATATTTAACTCAGTTATGAAGACAACTGAAATTGTATGTAAGTATAATAGTACTTAAGCTTGTCAGGAATGAAAATGTAAATGTTTCTATTTTTAATGAATTATAATACATATAGCTACAATAATAAAGTATTATTTGTTGAGTCCACCAAAATGCATATAAACATACTGCATATTTTCTATAATTTTTATTGTGTTTGATTTTACCAAATACTAATTTGAAAGATAGAGTTCAGAATTTAATTAGCAAATATTTTGATTCCTTGAAATTTAAACTGCAATTATTTGATACTTGAATGGATATTTTTACTATAATAAATGATAATTTAAAAAATTATACAGGGAAAGTTGAGCTGTGTTTTCTTCGGAATTTTCTTCTTGAAGCATTATAAACATTAAAAATGTAACATAGTGGTTACTAGCTTGTGATATCTTTGCATTCAGATAATGTGAGTTTGCATCCTGGTTCTAAAACTAGTATGATCTCATGAATGTTACTTGTTTTTGCTCATTGTCTTCATCCTCAATATTGGTTTATAAAAAGTAATACTTACTGAACTGTGTTTGTTTCACATTGCTGTTTCAAAAAACTAGACTACTCTAGTGGTTTAAAACAAAGACTGAATGCTCTCTCTGGGAGAGAATCCCTTTCATTGCCTTTTCCAGATTCTAAGAATTACATTCCTTCACTTTCATGCTGCACCCCCTCTATCTTTTAAGACAAGCGGGATCAAGTTGAGGATTCATGTTGCATCCCTCTGACTCTGACTCTGCTACATATTCTCTGACTCTTCTACCTCTATCTTCCACGTTGAAAGAATTCTTGTGATTACACTCCATTCACCAGAATGGATAATCTAGTATAATCGATTTATCATCTAATTAATAACCTTAATTCTATCTGCAACATTAATTTACTGTGGCCATGTGTATTAGTTCATTCTCTTACTGCTATAAAAAAATACCTGGGACTGGGTGATTTACAAAGAAAAGAGGTTTAATGGCTCATGATTTCTCAGGCTGTACATAGTGGCATGGCTGGTGAGCCCTCAGGAAACTTTCAATCATGGTGGAAGGTGAAGGTGAAGTAAGCATGTCTTACACAGCCAGAGCAGGAGGAAGAGAGCAATAAGGGATGTACTACACACTTGGAAACAACCAGATCTCTTGAAAACTCACTCACTATCACAAGAACAGCAAGGGGGGAAATCCACCCCATGATCCAGTCCCCTGCTACCAGGCCCCTCCTTCAACAATGGGGATTACAATTTAACAGGAGATTTGGGCCGGGACACAAATCTGAACCATATCACCATGTAACAAACTATTCACAAAGTTCTGATATTAGGATGTGGACAACTTTGGGAGCAAGAGGGGGAAACAATACTCTGCCTAGCATAGGTGCGTGCTGTATGCCTGACACTATTCTACAACTTCTTATAAATCATCACTTATAACATTAAATTAAAGTCATAACTTAAATATGACTTCATGATTAAAATTCATAAAATTAAAAGTATGAATTATGCATTTTATGATCACAGGAATTTATCTGCTTGGTACTATTATTGTCTACACTTTACAGATCATTCAACTGAGCAATAATAGTAATAATAGCTGTCGCAGAATAATCATGTCTACTATTGAGGGATGCTGTCAGGATTAAATAAGATGACACACAAAATTTTTAAACAATGTTGACCACTGAGTACATTTTAATTCTTACTATTGCATCATCTTGATTTTGATCATTCTTATTCTACATTTCTTAGAACATACCTCTCAAATGGGAATACTCTGCAGGAATACTCTGCATTGTGACTTCTGCTTAAATAAAATAGATTAAATTACATTTTTACAACTTCTCCCTCCTGAAATCACTTTGAAAGTAAAATAGATAAAAAGAGAATAAGCAAATAAAGCACAAAATAACAACAAAAAATCAGAGCATGACAGCAACAACATTTTACAACTAGAAATCGAGTAAGTCATAAGTGACATAGAAAAGCAAAGAGAATTAGACCATAAGCCAGCAAAAGGGGAATTTCACACATAAGATGAATCACATCACAGAATCTTAAAAATAGTCAGGAATTGTAGGCACTGGATTCTTCTGAAAGTGTAGCTGCAGTTGGTGCAATTAAGTAAAGCTATTGGTTTAAAAATGCAGAAGGCATAATTAAAATCGTAGAACATTCCTTACCCAGCCAGTTTACTCTATGGAACTACTGAAGCAGAGATAATTTGGACAATAGAGCACTGATATTTGGATACCTGTGCTAGTAGATTTAGCCAGCCATAACAAAATACTAAAGACTAGGTAGCTTGCAAACAACAGAAAGTTAATTCTCACAGTTCTGAAGGCTGAGAAGTCCAAGATCAAGGTGGAAGCAGATTCAGTGTCTGGGGAGGGCTTATTTCCTTCTTTACAGAGGGTGCCTTCTCACTGTGTCCTATGTGGCGGAAGGGAAAGGGATCTCTCTCAGGCCTCTTTGTAAAGGCACTAATCATTTTTGAGGGCTCTACCCTCATGGCTTAATTACCTCCCAAAGGCCCCACCTCCTACTATCATTACCTTGTTAGGATTTCAGCATTTGCATTCTGGCAGGACAAACATTTTGATTACCTCAGCCAACCAAATCACTTTTCTTAACTGCTCTCATCCCATAGTGACAGTGGGTAATAACTTACATCTATGACCTTCTCTGGAGAATTTGTCTTGGTTTTCTCAGAGATGCACTGAAATTATGTAACTTCTACCACCACTCCAAGGGTAGATGGCAATGCATTACTATACAAAGGAACAAAATCATTCTATGGTGAGATTCCTGTCCCAGATCACACTTCTATTCTTATACTATAAATCAGGCCTAGGATATAATTTATCTTTGACCACAGATATTCCTCCACTCTTTTTGGCTTCTCTCACTTTGATATAGGTTTTTTCTTTTCTTTTCCTGAATAGAGTCTCCATGTATGTCATAATCATCTGCATGTCTGTAACAAGCTCTGCTTCAGAGATTCATAACTTATATTTATGGTGTCCTCTATTTAACACATTAGGATGCAACAAACCTCTATAAACTGAAAAGTAAAAATCTAGGCCATTCTCCCACTCAGCTCTGAGAATCCTTGTTGTTAGATTTCAACACACAATTTCGGATATTGAAGATTTCCTCCTAGGGAAACTGATCAATCCAAGAGAGTAGATTTAAAATTATCAAGAGTAGAAGTTATCCTAACAAAAGAGCAATACCACATAGATCATCTTAGAGTAAAACTTACTGATTAAAATATACTGCTCATTCACACACCGATTTCAATAAAATTTGTATTGCCTCTTCTACTTTGCCATCATGAATCAGATATTGCCATCAATCATTAGACATTGATGATTGCAGAAAATCTTCTGTATTAAGAAAACAACAATAAGCAAGTAGAGAGTGCAGTTCCAAAGACATCAAAACCATTTAGTGAGAAATGGAACAATTGGCAATAAATGAGTTATTATCCTCCGAAAGATTTTTAAAATAAAGATACTGCTTTCATTACACACAAAAAGGAAACTTTAAAATGAATATTTTAGAGAAAATAATTGGTAGTTAAAAATATAAATTTAGGCCAGGCACGGTGGCTTACGCCTATAATCCCAGCACTTTGGGAGGCCGAGGCGGGCGGATCACGAGGTCAGGAGTTCAAGACTAGACTGGTCAACATGGTGAAACCCCATCTCTACTAAAAAATAAAAAAAATTAGCTGTGCATGGTGGCTCAGGCCTGTAATCCCAGCTACTTGGGAGGCTGAGGCAGGAGAATTGCTTGAACTGGGACCAGGGAGTTGCAGTGAGCCGAGATCATGCCACTGCACTCCAGCCTGGGCTACAGAGTGAGACTCCATCTCAAAAAAATAAATAAATAAATAAAAATTTAATTGGAACAGTATTTCCTAAGATAAAGCAGTTAATGCAATAAAAGCATAACTGTATAATGCCTAAAACATGATATATGTTTATTACTCAATTTAATGTATCACATAGATGTTCCCAAAATATAATTACCTTTATTTCATGCATGAAATTATACATAGGTAAAACTAACATTTTGGCAAGAAAAAAGAGATTTCATAAGGATAAATGCAAGTCTTAATACATTTGAAAAAAGTAAAATAGTATAATATATATATATGCATTTATATTATATAAAATTATGTAAGCTATATATAGTATATACAAATAGGTGAAACATATAGTGATATTCAAAAATTATACTCTATATTATAAACTATATATATAAAATACATAAATATAAGCAATTTATATCTATAATAAGTACATATATTTAGCTTTTTAAAATGAAAAGTTAAATAATTAGATCTTATTATAAAAAAGAAAAACATACCAAATTAAAAAGAAAGATGCAGATAAAGAAATTTTAAAAATTATAAATAACTACTTACTGATTTTCATAAAAAATAGATTCAGGCATATGCACCAAATGGATCTTTTTCTGGAAAAAGATACTGACCAAAGCTGATTTCAAAACAGTTGGAAAATCTACATAGTGTAATTACAATGACACACAGAAAATATAAAAGAACTACCCATTGTAAATGTGTCAGGCCAGTGCTACCACACACTGAATAAAAAGGTAACTTCAATTCTGTTAACAACATTCTGGAGACTATTAGAAGAAGTGTTATGATACAAGAATAGCTTTGAATCTCAACAACATGAAAAAAAACAAATAATATCAATTGTACTTATGAATGTCACTTCAATTATGCTATATATAGTATTAGCAAATCAAATTCAATAACACATTTAATGAATAATGTATTAATACATTATGGCAAATTATAGCATGAATCAGTATCAAGAAATTATAAATAAAAGTTACATCAATATACTTCAGAATAAAAAACTACAGGACCATTTTCTATTGGCAATAAGAAGCCATGTTTAAAAACAAAGTCAAATCTACGTTTGATAAAGACTCAAAATGCAAAAAAAACAAAGTCTATTCAATAACATGGTAAAGTACATATCTACCTTCAAACAAGCATCCACACTTAGTAGGTAAACACTGCTATTATTTTGATTATACTAATTTATTTGGACTTAAAAAGAAAAATGAATTCAAGCTATAAGAGGGAAACTAAAGCACTAATAATTATTTTTGGAAAATTATATAAACAATAGAAATTCCAAAAATTTTAACAAAAATCTGTCACTAATAAGTAAGATAATTAAGAAAAGTTTAGAAAAATTTCAATAGCTTACATTAAGAAAGAAAATATAATAAAACAATTCATCTATAGTAACAAACTATTTATATTGTTTAGAGATAATCTGGCAATAAATATACAAGATCAAAATAAAGAGTAATGAAAAATTTGCCAGGTACAGTGGTTCACGCCTGTAATCCTAGCACTTTTGGAGGCCGAGGTGGTTGGATCACCTGAGGTCAGGAGTTCGAGACCAGCCTGGTCAACATGGTGAAACCCTGGTCTCTATTAAAAATACAAAAAAGTAGCTCGGCATGGTGGCACATGCCTGTAATCCCAAATACTCAGGAGTCTGTGGCAGGAGAATCACTTGAACCCAGGAGGTAGAGGCCACAGTGAGCAGAGGTCATACCATTGCACTCCAGCCTGGGCAACAAGAGCAAAATTCCATCTCAAAAAAAAAAATAAAGAAAGAAAGAAAGAAAAAGAAAAAAAAAGAAAAAAGAAAAACTTTCCTTAGGGGTACAAAATACTGACACAAAGTTAAAAATATACAATAATCTTGTCCCAATACTTTAAACAGGTTACTATTGCACTAATTAATCTATAATTTAAACCTTTTTTTAAACTCTCAGAAATGTTAAAGGAGACTATTTCTGGAATATGTCAAATGATGACTTGACAAATAAAATATGTCAAATAATGATTAAAGTGGACTTAGAATAAAAAAATACACAAGGCAATTCATTCCAAACCTGTACATTTAAAAATATAAAAGTGATAATTTATGTGTTACTATTAATAGGATTAAGAGAAAAAATCAAGATTATGAATCACATAGAAGACATAATTTTAAGAAATACAGTGGAAAAAAATAATTTTTCATATACCTCCACAATCACACATTTGAAAACTTAAATCACTTGATTTTCTATCAAAATAAAAATTATAGAAATAGACCCAAGAAGACCATTTGACATAGCAGGTATTGAAACAAACACTAGAACTAGATAAAGTCACATGTGTATTTTCAACTAGACTTTAGGGACTTCACAATTTCATTTATAGTTTAAATTATTTTGAGCCACAGAGAAAGACAGATAACTCTCCATTTTATTTTAGACATTTAGCTATTTCAAAAAAAAATCTACATGCTAAATGAAATGGTAAATACGATGCCACAACTCTAAATAAAATAGGAAAAAATGGATGGCCAACATATAAAATTCACAAGTGATAAACATAAATTAGAAGTTTAATCTGATAGCACACACTTGTTGGTATTTATATAATTTCTAGATTAATTAAAGATTTGATTAGCCATGTAGTTCAAACCGCAGTGAAATATATCCTTTCTCTGGGATAATATAAATGACAGAATGATAAATTAAGAATGGTAACTCAGACAAATATTAATCAATAAATAATAGTAATGGAAATAGACAACTATCCACTAAATAAATTGAAAAAAAGAGTTAAACAAAATTGTGAATATTACCTCTATTAACGCAATTGTCCAGACAGCTTCAGGATAGTTTCAGTTTAAGGAATAAGAAGATGTTTTTTTTACCCTATGAAGAAACCCAGTGAATAGAAAAATAAAATAATTTTATAAGTTTTACTTAATTTTGATAGCTTACCCTACAAAAGCTGAAACAAACTAAAAAACAGTATATATACATATATATAAAAGAAAATATATATATTTGTTTTCTCATGTTCATCTGTGCCAGAAAATAAGCAGTCGAAAGAAATAAAATCCAACATATAGTTAAGGCAAATATTTATCTGAAGAATGCAAGGATTGTTTAATAAAACCCATTCAATTCAGATAATAAGAATTATGAGAGTCTCAATAATTAAAACATGTTTTAATAAAACAGTATTTAGAATGCAGAGAAATGGAATCACTCTTAAATTGTTGATGAGAATGTAAGTGGTATAGCTGGTATAGCCATTCTGTAAAACAGTCTGGCAGTGCCTTATAAAAGTAAAAATGCAACTACCCTATGGTATAGCAATTGCATTCTTGGACATTTATCCCAGAGAAATAAAAATGTATGTTCTCACGCATACCTATACACAAATATTAATAGCAATTTTATTTCAGATACAAAACTGGGAGTAGCCTAGAAATCTTTTGATAGCTGCGTGTTTAAGCAAGTCGTGGTACATCTATAACATGAAAACTATTTACAAAAAAAAAAACAGATCATTAATATAGTTTTATCCACTGAATTACACACAAATGTAGTTCTATTCACAGTAATTATGATTAACTTAAAAAGAACAAACACAAAAGTTTATATGCTACATGATTTGAATTATATGACATTTTGAGATGGTAAAATTTTAGAAATGGATAACAGATTAATGGTTATTAGGAGGTAGGGGCAAGGAGGTAGGGAAGGAGGTAAGTGTGGTTATAAAACTGCAACACAAGAGGAATCCTTACAGTGATAACATTGTTCTGGCATGATGTCTATGGTGGTGGATACATTAACAGACACAGGGATAAAACAATATATAACTAAATATATATACATACAAAACCCATACACAAATAAGTACAAGAACAATTGGAGAACTCTGAATAAATATTCTGTATTTTGACTATATCATAGTCATTATTCTGGTTATGATAATTAAGTCTTCACTTAACATCATTGATAGGTTCTTGGAAACTGCAACTTTAAGTGAAAGAATATAAAATCAATGTTATTAGGTTGGTGCAAAAGTAATTGTGGATTTTGCAATTACTTTTGCACCAACCTTTAATATCAATGGCTAATTGATATAAATAAGAGTTGAGTTCCTATGGCATATTTCTAGTCACAAAAATACCATTAAACTTCTAAATAAAGACCAAAACATTTCTAACATTAAATATTGCAATAAATGTGAAAAAAAATATATATATATATATATATTTAGAAAGTTTACTACAAACAAATTAGATAGTTGCTTATGGTAGTTCAGGGTCATGAGTGGCCAGAGACTCTCCTGGAAACTCAGGATACAGAGCAGGCAGCAGCCCTGGGCAGGACACCATCCCATCACAGGGCACACTTACACTTACCCACCTCACTCAGACTGGGACCATGTAGTCACACCAGTTACCCTATCAGGCACCTCTTTGGGATGTGGGAGAAAACTGGAGTACCCTGAGAAAACCCACGCAGACACAGTGAGCACATACAGGCTCCACACAGATGGTAACCCTGGCCAAGAATGAATTATTTCTTTCTCATCAAAGTTATAATGAAATAATTTTGAACAAAACGATGTTATTCTGGGACCTGACATATTCTATAATTCTGCAAAATATTACTATTGTGGGAAACTGGGTAAAGTGTACATGGGATTTCTCTTTGTTATTTCTACAAGTACATGTGAATCTACAATTATCACAATGATTTTTTTAATTAAAATACTTTAATAGATGAATAATGGAAGAACATTTAGTTTGCATGTCAAACAACATAGTCTTTAATTGTGAAATTCTTGAGATATTTCCACTTAATAAAGTTGTAGTATATTTTTGAAATTGTTATGAAATTTGTAACCAGAGAAATAAGTACTTTAGAAATAACTGAATTATTTAAAAAAAATAATAGAAAGATTTTTAACAAATGCTTCACTTTTTTGCAAAGAAAACATAAGAAATTTCAGTGTTCAAATGAATACATATAGTATGGTAAACCGGTGTATGATAAGGGAAAATAATTTTTTAAATAGGTAAAATTTTTAATTGCCAAGTAGGAAAATATTTTTTGAAATAGCACTAATGTTCATAGGTAAACAGAAATACGGGGATTCTCAAAGAATTTTGGTGAATGTAAGTGTTTATATTAAGCAAACATTTTAAGAGACTAATTAACAAAATGTATCAAAAGACTTTTCAATGTGTAAAAACCCTTTAGACCAAGATTTTTCCAGGATTAAAAGAATAAGTGTTACATGGTTACATGATCTGGTGTGTGTGTGTGTGTGTGTGTGTGTGTGTGTGTGTGTGTGTGTGTGTGTGTGTGTGTGAGAGAGAGAGAGAGAGAGAGAGAAGACACATAGAATTGGTATAATTCAGTATATGCTGGGCATTGGACAAGGTACTACAGGTTTTAAGAATATAAACTTGCTGAATCCTTATAACAAGCACACAAAGTCATTGTTATCAACTCCATTTTACCTAATAGAAGACTATGCTTCTACTACAAGAAAGATATTAAATAACTTACCCAAGGTTATCCAACTTGTTATTTGATAACATCAGAATTATAATCCAGGTAGTTTGACACCAAATATCTGTGTTTTTGATAACTATGATAGACTCACAATTCAATAAAATAATTTTGTGTTAGCATTCTTTTGATGGTTAAAAAACAAGCTAAAATCTACTTAAATATATGATTCTACATAAGGTCATATTTTTAAAAATGGTGGAGTACCCTGAAGCTATTCAGAGAAATACTGTACAATTATTACAGGAAAATAGGCTGGGCGAGGTGGGCCACGCCTGTAATCCCAGTACTTTGGGAGGCCAAGGTGGGTGTATCATCTGAGGTCAGGATTTCGAGACAGCTTGGCCAACATGGTGAAACCTTGTCTCTAGTAAAAATACAAAAATTAGCCAGGCATAGTGAAGCTCGCCTGTAATCCCAGCTACCCAGGAGGCCGAGGCAGGAGAATTGTTTGAACCAGAGAGGTGAAGGTTGCAGTGAGTCAAGATTGTGCTACTACACTCTAGCCTGGGCAACAGAGCAATAATTCATCAGAAAAAATAATAATAAAATAAATAAATTATTATTATAGGAAAATAAATACATAAAATAACATTAAGTGAAAAGCAGAATCTAACATTATATATATTTATCTTGACATCATAAAATATTAATAGAGACATAGGTAAAAGAGTGCAATTAAATGAGCCATTATTTACTACGATGATTGCATTAAGTGTAATCAGCACTTAATTCTGAGAGGTACAATTTGAAACTATTGTTTTTTTTTGAGACCCAGTCTTACTGTGCCACCGAGTGCTGGAATACAGTGGTGGTATCTCAGCTCACTGTAACCTCCGCTTCCCAGGGTCAAGCGATTCTCCTACCTTAGCCTCCCCAGTAGCTGGGATTACAGGTACCTGCCACTATGCCCAGCTAATTTTTTGCATTTTTAGTAGAGATGGTGTTTCACCACATTGGCCAGGCTGGTCTCCAACTCTTGAGCTTGTGATTCGCATGCCTCAGCCTCCCAAAGTGCTGGGATTACAGGCATGAGCCACCACGTCCAGCCTGAAATCACTTCTTTATTCTTTACATTTGTCATTAGTGTCCAAATGATTCCAACTGTGTATCACATTTTTAGTCAAATAATTCAAAACACTTTGGAAATTATATCATATGAATTATTTTATCTAATAGAAGAACTGTCTGAACCCTGCCTTTCTGAAATAAATGTACTTGTCCAAATCCATGCTGCTAACAAAAAGAAATATATTTGTTATTTAAATATAGGTCTTAGAAAATCCAAGTACATTTTGTTGTAGTTCCTGGTAAAATTTGTTTTTCAACTATGTGTATTTTATGACAATTGCTTGGTCTGCCACAGAAATATTGATGGGGAAACTGCCCCCATGACTGAATTATCTTAACCTGGTAGTCCCCATGACATCGAGATTATGGGAACTACAATTCAAGATGAGACTTGAGTGTGGATGCAGCCAAACCACATCAGGGAAAAATAAAGATATCCTAGGAATGTTCATATTTTATCAAATAGCCAACACTGCATCTGTCCTGGAAAAAGAATACCTAGCAAAAAGAGTGACTATTGATGAGACTGAGAGGGATTTTATAATTTGCTATTGCCTGTCTCCTCTTTGAAAATACATCTGCATATGGTAAATAGTGGTGTGATTTTTCTTGCAAATTAATTTTCTTTGTACTATTACTCTTTTACTTTTATAAAGTAGTATTTGTTAGCCTCAGTATGAATTTTAAAATGTGTCTTTTTATTATATCAGCTTGGCTTGATGATTTTGGCCTAATTTCTTGAATTTAATTGAAGACATAAAACAATACCTAAATAGTGGGCTTAATTTTCAATAGAATATGTTTTATTAATTCA
Source organism: Ateles fusciceps (assembly GCA_036589455.1). NCBI lineage: Eukaryota > Metazoa > Chordata > Mammalia > Primates > Atelidae > Ateles > Ateles fusciceps. Next base: position 900,311 of record JAZHEH010003121.1, on the reverse strand, counting down.
ATTTATTAATACATTTCTGACTGTGGGCTTGTTTATAAAATATTCTTGTTGTGCAAATTTTAATCTTTTTCACAATTTTTGTTACTTCCCTATAGCATGTTTGATAATTATCACAAGAGAACAACAATTTATACTTCATTGTAGTGGTTCATTGCTATTCCCCTCCACAGGCTATTTTAAATTGTTTTGTATATTCTTATGCTATGTAAAGCAAAACTAGCACAAAGTTTATTTCTAAGACATTACCAAATAAGGAAAAAAGGAATCAATAGCAAAAAAAATGAATGCCCTCTGTAAGAAACAAGCACTCACAAGTGGTAATAGCCCCCCAAAAAAGCATCCTCTTAGTAAACTATACATTAGAAATAACCAATTTGATATTTCCTAAACATTATTATGTGATTGCAGATATAGAAATTAAATAAAAGGATTTGCCTACTTTCTTGTTTGTTTTGTTTGGCTTCTACAAATGATTTCTTTTTCCAGTATTTTATGGTTTGAAAATTTAATGTATTTTAGGTGTGGTATAAGAGGAAGAGACTTTACATGCCTGATCATACTGAACCATCTCTGAGTACAGTTTTCTTCATCTACCCTGTCAAAAAAATTTTTTTGAGGATGAATTTACATAATCTCTATGAAAGTGCTGTCTTAATTGTACCATTTGGTGTTTATATACTGTTAAGTTATTTTTAGTTGTTAAATAAATTTAGAGTTTAAAATTTTCAAATATAAAACCTCTAGACTAACCTATAAATAATTATAGTCTTAAATATTTTAAAATATTTATTGTATCACTAACAGAGAATGCTCTCTGGGAGGTGGATTAGTTAGCTCTCTTGTTTCTGACTTATTTCAAAAAGCTTATTTTTTCCCTCAGTGGCACTTAATGAATGCCACTATAACCATGCTGGTCAAAAGAAGACAGGCTTCCTGTCCATTCTTTTTCTTGCATGAAGAAAAATTATAATTGAATGAATGAATAAAAGTTCCTTTGTAAAATAGTGGAGCTGAACTCTATCCCAATCTTACAGAGTGTTTTCTGGCAAAAGGTTGATGGTAAGAGAAGTGAAACAGTTCCTAAGATTGGTGTGAATTCAGCAAGTCTGGCTTTCACGTTCTGGTTTAGTACGTCGCATGGTTCCATCATCGTGGGAGTAACTCACTCTTAGCTTCAAACTCCTTTGCATGAGAAACACCATTATGATACTTGTAACTAAGTAAACACTTCCATAGCAACTACTCACATTTGAATCTTGGAAAGAGAAGGCAAGACTAGAAAGGGGGAAAGGGAGACTCCCTTTTCTTGCCTCTGACTGGCCTCACCAGCATAATGCAAGCCGGTGGTATTGTACACCCGAGGTTTGACTTCAGCCTGTGCTTAAACTCTGCGTCCCTACATGGCTGTGTCCTTATGCATCTACAACCTTTGTAAAACGAGTTCTTTGAACTCACTCCAACACTTTACAGTCTGAATCATTTTCTCTAAGCTATTCATAAAGTTCAAATGAATTACACCACTTTTTGAATGAGAGTTTTAAAAGTAAGAGCTCAAATAATTAGATATTTAAAAATAAAATATTTGAAATGGTCCCAGTCACCTAGCCCTCTTTCCTTTAACAAGAACCTGAAATGAAAGCAAATATTCATGTCATCCAGTTCAAAATCTTTACTCATACCACTCAGCTTGCCCTGTAAAACATATAATTGATGAATGATGGAAATTTATGATTCATGACTAAATGATGTAGTAAAATAATTAACAGACTCTAGAGTTAAAATTAGACTTTTCTTCATGACATGATAGTAAGCTATGCAAAAGCAGCTTCTGTGGTGCAAAGTGGAAATTAACATAAATCTTCAGAATTTTTTCAGAAACTTTGGACTCTATGATGTTTAGAGGAGAAAATCTTTGAATAGTAACGGTTAACTCTTTTTCAGAAACGCCAGTATTAGCTAACTAGAACTCTCAAGTTTCTTGACAATATTTGGAATTATATTCCTAATCTTTTTTCCCCCTGTGGCTTGCTTTATGAGACATCCTGTACTCAAAGACATACATTGTGATCACCACATTTTGTCCTCCGATGCCCTCTAGTCTGAGATTTTTTGGGCCAGTCCTTCTTTACTTTGACAAAACTGGTCTTACTAATCAAAGCTGAACCTTCTTTGAATTGCATCAGGTATAACAGCCTCTCAACAATCCTTCTGTGGTGTTTTATCAGTCAAAAATTTGTTATGAACTTCCCTACTTTCACTCAAGCATTTCAAGCAGGATTAAACATCTTTATATCTGTACTAATGAAGTGCATTTGAAAAACAGACTATATTCAGCTTTCTCTTGTCCTTAGCCATAATCTTATTAGAGCACATATTAAGCAAGATGGTTGTGCAAGCTAATTATTCTTTTTCAATTAACTAAGGCTTTGTTTTGGATTATAGGTATTTCAAAGTTATTACTTACTTTGCTTAAGGATAGCATAAAACCAACAAAATTCATACTATTTCTAAAACAAATAGTATATTTATAAAGCTGTTTTCTGCAGATGTCAATGACGCTGCTGCCACTTTAAAAAATTATTAAAGATTATGTATTTGTGAACATTGTTAATTGAGAAGATAGATTTTCTTACTTGGGTACTGATTACTCTATTTAATAATATGTATATGGAAACCAGAATAATGAAGTGAGACCTATTCACCTCATTAAATTTTTGTGAAATATTAGTTTAAAAACTGATGGTTCTAAGAATTTTTATTCATATAGAGAATGATTATACATGTATATATTTATGCAGAGATGAAAAAAGAAAATGGAAGGTTGATGAGGATATGTACAACTGCCTACATTTCATTGTTTTTCTATGATAAAGAATGTAACTTTTATTAATTCTGTATTTACTAATATTTATATTCAGTTGAAAATATGACCTTAAAGGCATAGAGAACTGCTTGCTGATACAACTGTCTTAGAATTTTGACTTTGTATTCATATTTTATAATTTTCTCTTCTTTTGCTGTTTGGAAAACTCTTGTAGAAGCTTTAAATGAATGTTGATCTCTGTTTAAGTTTAGAGGACTTATTTTTCCACTGTTCAATTTCTGTATTCCTTTTGTTTCATTGCCTGTGCTTTTGTTAAAAAGAACATGAGATGGCTTGGACAATGTAAGGATGATTGTTAGAAATCTGTCAATTCATGTATTTCATTCCAACCTACATATTTACTTGTTGATTTATTTAGAAACTGTAGGCCAGGTTTTATAGAGAAGAAAGAGGAAAATAATAATCACATAGGGATAGGAACATAGGTTGAGTTACTTTGGCTTTTAAAACTGAGAACATAGTTTAAAATACTTGTTTTTATATTTCTGGTCAAATAAGAGAATGAATTATTTTGTCTCCTTTCTCAGAGATCAACAAAAGTGCTGTTCAGATCTATTTGTTATTTAATTTCACGTGGAGAATGTGTTTTTTTCTAAATGAAACAGTTTTACTTGTCAAGAGGAAAACAATAGATTTTGGAACATTGAAAGACATTCTAGTTTGAGTTAAAATGTTTTTATGCTAGGTGAGAGTTTTAAAGCAAACCAAATAAAAAGAAAACTTTTCAGATTACTTATAGTTGAAAGAATAAACACTACTTCAAAGATGGCTATGTATAATGAAACTTGATTGCAGACACATCTCAATTATGAGTGTTAACTGTCCTCCAATGATTCACGTATCCCAATCAGATCTAAGACAGGATCTTGATCTGATCTCAATCTTAAAAGAACTCAATCACAAACATAGTACTGTGTTGATACTAAAATGCCCTTTTTATATTCCCTTTTTCATTTACTGAGATGTAACTTTCTAGTAATATAAAATAAGATTCACAGATTTACACACTTTTTAGCAAACCAAATAATTTCTTATCTGTTAATTGTTATAGCATCAATTACTTAAAATAATGGATGCTATAAGGAAAATAAGACAATTTTGAGGTATTTAGACATATTTACTAATATTGTCCGTGTATTTAAATAATCTAATAAGAAAACAGTTTTTAATTTCCCTTCAGATATAAAGAGGAAGATTGTTGAGCTTTTGTATAGTGGGTTGAGAGATGGAGTGGAAGGTACATTGTGCATGGGGGAGAAAGCATACATTTCAGTGATTCCTATAAAGAAAATTTGTCGATAATAATTTTAATGAAACTCATGTCCAGCTGAATAACAGTAGCAATGAAGTGAACTCAGCCTTTCCTTAACTTTGTCAGCTCAATGAGGTGTTAATATTATGGTCAATGGGAGCATGGCCGTATGAAATGCAGGCAATGAGTTTCTTTAGTTCTGCTTTTTAAAATAGAAACATTCAGCAACACATTTACACTTAAAGCCTTTCAATGTCAAATTTTAATTTAATGAAATCAGCACTTTTCTGATTCACAGAATGCAAAGTAATTGCCTTGTAGGAAGAAGGTGAGAAGATAGTTCCAACTCCAGAAACCAGCATTTATGACTTTAATGGAAACAAATTGCTCCTTTTTCACCCTTACATCAGGCTTTCTAAAATTTACTTTTTACTTCAATTCTAACCTGAGACAATTTAACCACAAATGATTTCAAGAATGTTTAAAGCAAATATAATTTCCCTTTTCTAAACTTTTGTTTTCTATAATGTTACATGAAAAAGAAACATTAAACAATAAAACAATAGATGTAATAAAAATCTTTCTTGGTAGAGTCAGTATAATCATCTAAACACTTACATTAGCAGTAATAATTCAAAGTAAAATTAATTCACTTTATAATAAAAGTATTATTTATATACTAATGAAACAGGAGGCTGATACACTAAATCAGATTCAGTAAAGCATTCAAACATTTCATTTATAAATCAACAACAAACACTAACTGATAATTATCAAAATACCTTTTAATGTATAGATTCCAGGTCAACATATACAAAATTAAACTTATAATATTTCTTTACAACATCTTCATGTTCATATAATTACATTTACAACCAACAATGCAATTATTTGATCTCATAAACCACAAATTCAGGAGACTACAAGACCTCTCTCTCTCCTCCTACCATATCTCATGAGTCACTGAATCCTATTGATTTTCCTACTTTAGTATCTCAAAATAACAACCCCTGCTTAATTACTAATGACTTAAGACACCTTCTCATAATCTTCCACGTGAACTATAATAAGCTCCACTCTGACCCCTGTGTCTATGGGTCTTATATCCTGATACTCCATCTTCACCAGTATAGCCACAGACGTTGTTTTAAAATATAAATACAACCAGAGTTCTCCTATCTTTGTTGTTGTTTGTTTAATCTTCTCAGTGGTCTCACTACTTAAAAATAAAATCTAAGTTGATTCAAATATCATAAGATATACTCTACAATTTCTCCTTGGCCTAATTTGTCTGTGTTACATAAATATAGTCTACATTTTAATCAAGACTAAAACTGCAGTTCCCTTAACTGTCTAATATATTTCTAGTTCAGCACATGCTGTTCTGGCTCCTGAAATACACTTCTTTCCTCACCAACCTCTCAATCTCACTCTGTTCCCATCTGGAAAATCCTACTCCTCTTTTATGATATATATAAAACAATTTTTCTTTAAGCATATACCTTATGCATTTAACTTGATGACTTGCTGATTTGTGTCAATGCTCTATTTTGGAAATACTTGCAAAATTGCACTTATCGTCTTGTATTCTAATGGTTTACTTGCATCACTATCTCCATCCCATGACTGTGTGCCCTGGAGAGCAAACAGTATTCCATATTTATTGGCTTTTTTATCTCTAGCACTTTCCACAGTGTCTGACACATACTGTGACTCATCGAATGTTTGCTGAATTTAATTGGCATAAAATGAATTAAAAAAAAAAAAGGTGTACTCATCTAAGGCTCTACTACTTACACAAAATTTTTGTGAGGCTGTGAATCATACCAGAAAGTATACCAGCTTTATAAAGCTTGTAAATAGAATATTAAGAGGTTGAAATCGTGTCATAAAATGAGACAAAACTGATAGAGTCAGTTTATATTTTATTTTCCATTTGTTCTTTTGAAGGCTCAAATTTTTAACCTTAGTTTCCGTTTTGTTAAAGGTATAATAAAATTTCCCATTCTCACAAGAATCATGGTTTGTTTACTGAGTTAGTTTTAGAAAGTACAGTACTAATTTTATCCATGGTGGATACCTTTGAAGATACATCAGATGCGTGAAGCTGCAGAAAGCATCCAACCCTCCATATGCTATGGTTTTTGTATATGTACATATATCTGATACATTTTTACTTATAAATTAGGCAGAGTAAGAGATCAGTGACAACAATCATCAACAGGAACAATTAAGTTGTTTGAACACAAAGTGACTATCATAGACAGTGTAGATCTGTTGGACAAATGGGTGATTCACATCCTGGGCAGTAAAAAGAGGACAGTGCAAGATTTCACCATGCTACTCAGAACGGAAATTTAAATCTTACGAATTGGTTACTTCTGGAATTTTCCATTTACTATTTTCATGCCATAGTTCACCACGGGTGACTGAAGCTATAGAAAGAAAAACAATTCCTGGATAAGGGAGACTATTGAACTTTGAAGTGAAGAGTGATAATACATTGTTAAATAAACAAAAGCGATGGTTGTGTTTGTATGGGGTTCATCCTGCTTCTGATGCTTTATTTCTGCTTAAGTTCCTTCCATACATTACAGGAAACTTATAAATCATCAAAACTCACAGAAGCTGATGGAAACAGACTAGGAAGATAATACATTATACTGCAAAATAATTGAGATTGAAATAAAACTGTGGAAGGTGGGAGACAGAGTGCAGCTTGATTCTGTGATGTTGTATATCTAAAATAAATTTAAATCTTTAAAAATATATATTGTAAAACATTTTGGTTCTTTCCAGGTCACAGTCTCTATTAATCCATAATATAAGACATTCTAAATTTAAAAAGTCCTCCTCAAGTATTACTTTAATTTAGAAAATTCAGTTTTCTTCCTATTACTTTGTGTATACAACATTTTAAAATCATGTGAGCATGTGAGCTTTACCTATGCATGTCTGAGTCTGTATTTATGTGGATATACCTCAGTATAATTATTAGGTCTTATAATAAACAAAAAATTAAACTAAACCTAGACTATTTCAAAAATGAAATCATTTCAGAATTTCACAAAATTTGAGAGTTTTCAAAAATAGATTGTACTGTCTTCTAATTTACTAATTACATAGACATTTACGTATACTTACTATGTATTAAATATATAATATATACATATATTAATATATAAATAAATATATCATAAAAAGACCTCTTCAGGTTAACGTGTAGAATCTATAGAAGGCAACATAAATAAGGAGTTAACAGGCCAGGTATGGTGGCTCATGCCTGTAATCCCAGCATTTTAGGAGGTTGATGTGGGTGGATCACTTGCAAGATCAGCCTGGCCAATATGGCAAAACCCTGTTTCTACAAAAAAAAAAAAAAAAAAAATTAGTCGAGCACAGTGGTGCACCTGTGGTCCCAGATAATCAAGAGGCTGAGACATGAGAATTGCTGGAACCCAGGAGGCAGAGGTTCAGCGAGCCGAGATTGTGCCAGTGCACTCCAGCGTGGGTGACAGAGTAAGACTCTGTCTCAAAAGAAAAAAAGGAAGGAAGGAAGGAAGGAAAGAAGGAAGGAAGGAGGAAAGAATAATAAACATACTATTTTTTTTAAATTTAGTCATATATTATGGCCAGATAGACTCCAAAAAGTTTCAGCAAGTACAGAAGATGGTCTTAATACTGGAAGCCAAGGGTGGTGGAAGAAACACAGTTAAATAATCAAATGTGGCAAGAACTTTACTAATAAACAAGTCCAAGTCATTGAAACATGACATAATGGACAGTGACTTTGAAGAGACGGCAAATCGACTGGATCATAAAAAATAGTACTATGATACTAGAACTGTTTTCCTGCCTAAAACAGAAATATACTCTATTGTAGTTTAGCAAGCTTTCCTGAGATGCTTCTGAAATAGTCTCCTGTGTTTTCTGTGTTTCTAGTGCACCTTTTTTTTTTTTTTTTTTTTTTTTTTTTTGAGACGGAGTCTTACTCTGTCACCAGGTGCCAGGTTGGAGTGCAGTGGCGCGACCTCGGCTCACTGCAACCTCCGCCTCCCGGGTTCAAGCAATTCTCCTGCCTCAGCTTCCCGAGTAGCTGGGACGACAGGTGTGCACCACCACGCCCAGCTAGTTTTTTTTTTTGTATTTTTAGTAGAGTCGGGGTTTCACCATGTTGGCCAGGATGGTTTTGATCTCTTGACCTCATAATCCGCCTGCCTAGGCCTCCCAAAGTGCTGGGATTACAGGCGTGAGCCACCGCGCCCGGCCTCTAGTGCATCTTAAAAATGTCTATAGTATGCAGAATAAAAGCACATCTACAACTTTTGGAAGTTATAAAACTGCATTTCACGTTGCTGCTAAGCTAGGTGGTACATCTATAATTTTCTTACGACAGAATTTTCTGCAACTACTCAAAGTTTTGAAATTGACATTATAACTTTAAAAGTAGTATAAAATTTCTTAAAATATGGAACATGTTTAATTGATAAATTGTATATCAATTTCATTCAGGTATATGGACACATGATACAATGCAAGAATTCTAAGTTTACAATTCGATGTGTTTTGACAAATGTAGAAATCCATAGAACCACCAAAATAATTAAGATATAAAACATATTCATCACCAAAGAAAGTTTTCTCACGCTTGCTTGGAGAAGACTTCAACCCACCTGATCCTAGTGAACTATTTCTATTTCTATCACATTACATCAAATTGTTCTGTTCTTCAATTTCACATAAGTAGAATCTTATAATATGTACCCTTTTTTTTGTCTGGGTTCATTTACTCAAGAAAATGTGATTCAGTCATATTATTTTGTGTGTTACTGCTTTATGTCTTTGTATTGCTGAGTAGTATTTTGTGTATTAATTAATATTTATTGTAAAATACTGTCATCTGTTGATAGATACCAGTTGTGTTTCCAGTTTGGGTCTATTATAAATAAACCTCTGTTAGAATTAACATCATACTGTTATGTAAGCATAATCTTTCATTTGCCTTAGATAAATATTTAGACCTAAAGTTGCATGGTTAGTTGAACAAATAAAAGCTTGCCAAACTGCTTATTGTACCAAAATTGTATTTGAAACATTTTATGTTATTGCCAGTAATGCATGAGAGTTCCAGTTCCTTCATTTTCTTTCAACATTTGGTAATGTTCTTTTTAATTTTACCAGTCTGTAATGACATAAATTGTGAATTTTTCTGGCAGTCTGATACAACTTTTTAGTTATTTACTATGTCTTTAGGATCCATGAGATATTTCTCTCCTGATATTGCTAATTTGTAAGTTCTCACCATTTTCCCCCATTCATTTAAGTCAAACTTTCCCAAACATGATTCTGCAAGAGAATTAAAGCCTACAAAAATGACTTGAGTGTTTCTCCCAAAGTAATGCCAGTAAAATTATAGATATGAGATTACTTACAGAAAATATGTCCTTTAAAATTTACAGTTTAAACATTTCAAAGATCTTGGGTGCAAAAGACTGGTCTAACTAAAAACATATCAATTTTAATAACATTTTAAATAATATGTCTTTTTATATTTCATTAATTTTCTCTATTTTATTCATATTCAGCTTTTACCTATAAATATTTTTTCATTTTATATGATTTGTGTTTGATTTGCTCTTTGTATGCTGCCTTTGTATGGTTAGGACTTAGGTTATTAAATTTTACATTTTCTTCTTTACTAATGTAAACATTTAATTTTGTATAGATTTATATACAGAAACATAAAGCAGTGGAAGCACTACCTTAGGTTTGTGCAATGACTTTTGATAAGTTTTTTACTATTATTTGATTCAAAATATTTTATAATTTTTATTTTGATTATATATATTACTTAATCATTTTATCGATATTTTAGGTTAACTCTTTAGCGATCAGATAATGCAATCTAAATTTGAATTGTGCATTAATTTAAATTCCATGATTTTAATTTTTTAAAATTATGAGATATTTTTACAGCCTAATCTATGTCTAAAGAGATTAATATTTTGTGTACATTTTAAATCTGTCTACTTGAGATAGGAGTTAAAAATTTCAATTTGAATATGTCCAGATTGACATTGTGGATATGTCTGTGGCTCATTTCAGTTTAATCAGTAATTAGTTTGATCAGTAATGTTTTAAAATTTTTAAAGGTTGTACATACATTTTGGTTTGTTTAATCTTATTGATGAATGGTCACTTTTATAATTGTATATATCCCTTTTTAGAAACATGTTTATTCCTGAATAATACATTTACTCATATTAGTAGAGCCCTGCCTGTCTTCTTGGGATAATTTTTAAAATCCTATGCATTTTTCATTTTTCACGTTTTACCTGGCCATGTGTTCTTATTTAATGAAGGCTTCCTCCAGAAAGTGAATAGTTAGGTCTTGCATTTTGTCTGATTCAGCAATTTGCCTTTTATTCAGATTGTTTAGACCAGTTAGATTTAATTACCTATAAGTTTGAGTTTAATTCTGAAATCTTGCTATGGGTTTTCTATTTGCCTCATCTTTTTTTGATCCCTTTTATTCTTTTTCTAACATATTTTAGATTAATAGAGTAATTTTAGTATTCCATTATGGAGCCAGATTAGCTTATTGCTATACATCTTTGATTTTTTATTCTAATTCTCTCCCAAAGATCTGCAAGATGCATCTTTAACTTAACAGAGTCTATTTTAATATTGCTATACTATGTAAAAGTATAAAATCAGAATGTTGTTCCAGTTTAATTTTCTTCCCTGTTTGCCACTTCTACCTATGTCGTAAATTATTGCTTGAAAATTACAAAAATGTCTTTTATATCTTCTGCTATATATTTACCATACTTAGCACCCCCTATTCCTTTCTGTATATTCCATTTTCTTCTCATATTTTCCATTAATCTGAAAACCTGCATTATTTCTTATAGTAAAAACTGGCAGTTATAAATTGTGTCCACTTTTTCATAAAAATATTTTAATTTTACCTTATTTTCTAAAGCTAATTTGAATGGATATAGTCTTACATCTCAAGTGTGTGTGTGTGTGTGTGTGTGTGTGTGTGTGTGTGTATGTGGTATATTTCTGCATTTCAAATAGCAAATTGTATGTCTACTGTCTTGCATTATTTCTGAGTAGAAATCTATGGATTTTCTTATCTTTTATCTCCAGGATGATATAAGTTCAAAGTGCTTTTAAGATATTCACTATCACTAGCTTTCCATAATTCAAGCATGTCTTGTCTTGTTTTTCTTGTTTCAGTTTCAGTGAATTCCTTGGGTTTTTAGTGTATTCTTTTCATTAACTTTGTAAAAATTTACACATTTATTAAGTTGGGTTTTTTTTTCCTGCATTCCTCTTTCTTCTCTCCTTTTGTGTCTCTAATTACACAGTTACTCCAATTACTGCTGGCTCTTTTCCCCTATGTGATTGAGGATCTCTCTCATTTTCTCACCTTACTTTTTTTGTTGTTGTGCCTCAGTTTAGATATTTTTATTTCTCCAATCTCAACTTCATTTATCATATGCATTATTTAGTCTCTTGTGGTGCTGTAAAGATTTTCTTGGTTCAAGTATTTGAAAGGACACACTACCCCTACAAAACATACTTACATAAGCATATAGTTAAAGGTAAATATATGGTACAACAGTAAAGAGTACAGAAACACACTGAAAAATTAAGACACATCAACATGCAAGCACCCCAGAGTTTGGGCTTATACTCTGGATCCAGCTTGAATCACCAAGACCTGCCACAGAGATCTTGGCTTTGGGAGAACTCAAAAGAGAAGCTGTCAGAATGTATATGTATGTCCCCTTGGTCACCTGATTAACCCTTTCCTGATTAGGTTGTATTAGTTAGGTTTTGTATATTCTAAATTTTATAATGATTCAACATTTTGGAAAATATAGCTGATCAAGGAGAAACAACCCCTCTCAGAACTAACAATTCCATAAGAAAATAAACAATTCGCCTTTGAATATGTCTTTTATATGCAAACCAACTAATCCTAAGTCCATACCTCCAGCTACCTCACTTATTTAATTCTCACATGCCAGTCCAGTATTTCCCCAGCCCTAAATTAACAAGGGCTAGGTATCAAACCTAGATACAAGAGATAACCCTTATAGCCAAGAGCCCACTGACATTTTTCAGACTTGCCAACCCTAAACTGGTTTCTATGCCCTGCCCCCTTTATGTGTAAAACTCCATAAAGGCTCTGGGCTATGCTTTCCCTTTGATCCTCCTGCCTGCTGACCAAGCCTGATGCTTGGCCCTCAATAGTGTGGCGTAGTCCCACTTCTTGAAAACTACAAGTAGTGATTTTTTTCTTTCAATAACATTGACCTCTTTGGGTCATGAATCAGTTATCTCCACCAATTAAAACCTTGTGGGTACAATTGGAACGTAGGCCAGTTGCAAACTATTGGTAAAGAAAGTGACTTCTGGGGTTGTCAGGATAATGTGAATTATTAAAGCTATATTATAAATTTTACTGTCATTATTTAGAGAGGAGTTAATAATCTGACAGCTAAGCATGTCCAGAGATAATGATAAAGCTTTTTCTATACAGATAATCAAAAGTATCTACACAATTCAAGCTCTGACACTTGGTCAAGACATTTTTTACTATAATTCTCATGATTATTTCTTTTTTAGTTTTTTTTTTGCACAACTTACAGAACATAAAAAACAAATGGTTACTGACCAAAATAATAATCACTTGAGTTATCAGATGAAGTGAATATATTGCTTTAAAGAAACATTTTAGTTTACCAGATATTCTAGTCAAAATTGTTTGCAATCATATAGAAGTTCGACACAATTCTTTTGCTTTTCACTACCATTGACTTTTGAAATTTATAAAACAAAAGCAATAGGTTAATTTAACTATGAATTATTAATTAAATCTAGTTCCTTCACTGGCTAATCAACATCCATTGAAAGAATTTGATGTGGAAATTTTAATTCTTTTTTTTATTGATAATTCCTTAGTAACATTGATTATCATCAGATTGCCATTGGATTTGCCAAAATCAGTCATATGTATACTATTAGTTACACTACTATTACGTGAAATAGCATAAGTTAGGCTGAGAGCATTACAAGCTAAGTGAAAATGGGAACAGAAATTTCTGTGTCCTGTTTTCTGCCATTTGAACCTGCTTGCTTTGTAAAGGCCATACCTTTACTTCAAACTCTCCCTGGACTTCTCATAATATCATATTGGAACTAATTGTTGCTATTTTAGATAAAGGTTGTACTTTGTCCCTACATACCCATGTTGTCCATATAGTTTCATTTCCCATTTTCTCAGAGATGATTCTCAGTAATGTTAAGTAACCAAGGGGAATATTTTCTCATAAGAGAGACCTATAGTTAAATGCTTACTGGAAAATATTTCTTGTTTTCTCCAGTAACTTAAAGATGCTAAAAATGTTTTCCTTAAAGAAAATGCCTTGAAATATTTTAACTTATTTTTCTTGTATTTGTTCTTTTAGTTACTAAGATAATATTTAATTATCCAGCTTTCCATATCTTTTTTCTTATTTTATTATTCATGATGCTACTTTACATAAAACTATATTCATGGATTTGCTGATCATTTTCTCAGTAAAATTTATTTATTTTTTTTCATTTTTTAACTGCTATTGGGACTCAGAAACCAATACCCCCAAATATGATGTTTTGGCATGCTGAATTAAGAATGCCTTATGTTATCTCTGACCTTCCCTCCAACCCCCCTCATTTCTCAATCCTCCATCTCTCCCAAAGTACAGGATAAAGTTGCTCTATGAAGTTTCTTTATCTGCCTAAAGTCCTCCCCTGCCAAAAAGGAAAATAATTACCTATCTTTCCTGCGTTTTCATTAACTGAACTCATATAGCAGGAAGTAAGATTGAAGTCTTTCTTTAATCTTTGAAAACTCTGGACCGACTTTTGTCACAAAGCATTGTCTTCTCAAAAGGCTCAACACACTTTGTCCCAGGCTATCGTATGTTCTTTAAGCCCACAGAACTTCTCTAAAATTATTTACCACACTCCTAAAACCATCTATACTTCCCAATCTCTCTTTCCGCTATGAAGGGTACAGAACCATCTTCACTCCGTTGAATGGTGGACTAATCACTTTGTGATTCTCCTCATGCATACTAATATATTTTTATGCCTTTTCTCCTATTAGTCTACCTTTTGTCAGTTTTCAGTGAGCCTTCAGAGGGTGAAGGGAAGTTTTCCCTTTTTTCTCCACCTAGAATCTCTTTTCATCTTGTTTGCATTAAAGGTAAATTTCTTGAGACAGTTTAATGGTTTCTAAAAAAAAAGTAACACTTATTGTTACCATATTCATATAGTACAATTTGGGCATTTTACCTTTTGTGATAATATTATTTAGCAATAAAATTAATGAAACTTTATACTTTGCAACCCAAAGTATAAAGTAAATATGCATGAGTCCATACAGATGGAATATAATAAGCAAATAAACAAGCAATCAAATAAAATAAAGGCAGAAGGAAAAATTCTCATATATAGAAAACTATAATAATTTTTATGGAAACTCTGCCCTCAAATTAGGGATACATAATTCTCGTTCCTTAAGTATGGACTCTGTATAGTTATTTCCTTTCAAAGAGCACAGTATGGAAAGGCCCTTGTAGGGGAAGCGGGGCAAAGTTTCAGTGAAGAAATCTGAAAAACTATTTCAGCCAGAATATCAATTTCAATATAAACAGTGACAAGTTATGTTGAAAGTATCTGTCTTGTTATAATCTGATGAAATTGTCCTCTATCTGTGGTCTTTGTCTGAAAACTACACAACTCAATACTAATCATAAAATATCAGACCAATCTTAATTGAGGAATTAGGTGATGAGTATTACATATTACTTGGGGTGTATTTCTCAAAACTTCAAACACAATGAAAGCCTCAGGAACTGTCATAGTCAAAAAGCCTAAGGAGACATAAGGACTAAATGTAATGTAATAACCTGAATCCTGGAACAGAAAAAAAAAATAATTGGGTAGCACTAAGAACTTTGATCAATGAATAAATTTTATTTATTAATAAGATATTAATATTTTTGCATTATGTTAGCAATATAAATTACTAACATATGATGCTAACAATAAGGAAATTGAGTGTGGGTTATATGGTCACCATATATATTCACATTTTCTCTCTAAATATAAAACTGTTCTAAAATTTTTAATAAAAAATATAAATGAATAAATAAATAAATGAAATAAGGATGGCACAAGAAGATATTTTTAATCTTGCCTAATTCTTAATGTAACCAGTGAAAATGCAATAATATTGTATTTGACAGAGGGCAATTATTCTAATTTTAAAAGAAGTTTACATCATGAATAGTTTAGTTAAATCACTACACTGAAAAAACACTGACCATACTAATTTATTGTTAGCAAGCTTTATATTTTTTTAAGTACTTCTAGAAGCACATAATCAAAAAAAAAAATACCACTGTATTACAGGGTCTATTTAAACACCAAAACACTTCCTATGTAGTAGCAAATTAATTACCTAAAAATATGTTTTCATAGTATATACTGTTAACTGTCCTACAGTTCTGCAATACATTTTAACTTTTTTTACTCTGAATAAATTGTCATAATAGAATGTCCTTTTAAGCTGAATCAATTATTTGATTAAGTTAAAATAATTCTCACAAAGTATTACACTTATTTGTTATTATTGGTTCTTACTCATGCCACACTAAGTAAGTAAACTTTTTGCCTAAAATACAGAATTTTACTCAGCTCACAGTGTTCTTGATATTTAGGAAACAAACATAATTTTCTGCTTTAAAAATCAAAGGTAAGCTATGCACTATGGCAAGCTCCTGTAGTTCCAGTTATTTGAGAGGATGAGGCCAGACCTATCCGTGAAATCCAAGAGTTTGAGGCCAGTCTGAGCAACACAGTAAGACTCTGTCTCTGAAAAAAAAAGGTAGAATAAAAAATAAAATAAAATAAAATGAGAAAGGCTTTAAGAATCGTCAAAGTGAGTGAAGTAAAAGCAATGAAAAGATCTCCTTGTATCTATTATCTATTCTTATGCATCACAGTATTATAAAGCTTGTGCTTACACAACAACTTAATTTTCTAATAAATCCTGATGCATTGACTAACTATTGTAAGGTAAAGGGTTTGTTGGAATAGAAACATAAGACAACCTTAATAACACATCTGACTAGTGAAACTGGCTGTTATTTGGGGTATCATGTGATCTTTCATTCTCCGTTAAGCTAATTGTCCTCACTAGTATATGATGATCTCAGGGAAATGTTAAAGGTAGACATGTGGAAGCACTAAGGAATCTCATAAGGCCTAGACTCCAGAACTCACAAAGTATGAATCACATTATATTTACTTCATCAAAGGGAATCACAAGGCCTGCCCTCTAAATGAGAGAATTGGCAATGCTGACTTGGAAACTGGTATGCATATTGGGCTGGGAGAAATTTGTGGCCATTAAACTATTTATGACATATATATGCACATTACTAACAGGTATATTAATGAGGCATATGAACAGAAAGACTTCTGTTGTGACATGATTGTTTCTGACAGATGTCATCATTTTATCATCATCATTATAACCTCTGTTGTCTACTCTGATATGTGTTGAGACTTTCCTTTTAACAGGGCATTCTTATAGGCATTTTCTAATTAACTCTTGAGCATAATGAAAGTTCTGTGATATTGGCAGTATTCTCATCTTAAACATGTTGTAGCATATGTTTTGCCAAAATTTTTCTAATTTAATTAGTTAATTAATGCAGTATTTACCATATACTAAAGAAGACATGACTGAATGAAATCTAATCTCCCCGAGCTTTGGTATGTTAAAATGATAGAATGAGATGGTTGCAATAAATATTTAAGTTTATTTAAATTCTGAACTTATGTGAATGCATTCTTATTGATCAAGTATTATGGATCACAAATGCAAATAAAGCAAGTCTTTCATGACTTTCCCATTTATTGTTATTATTGTTGAAAAAATATTAAAATGATTCTTATGAAATATTTCTTGTGGGTGAGTTGCACATAGAGAGAAGCTGAGCTAATAGTAAAAAAGAGTTCATGTCTATTATTTTTACATTAAAAAGAGTTTTAAAATTAAATAACCTTGTGGAAATTTAAGACGGGTATTAGTTCTATTAGGAGAACTATGATAATTTTAAAACCGCTGTCTTTTCCACTTTCTGTCTTCATCCAGTTTCATAAGTGTTTTAGTGTATTTATCCCAAACATATTACTTTGAATAAATTTTTTAAATGCTCATAAGTGAATTATTTTTTACCCAATATTTTAATGGACTTGATATCTTGAAATGCATTTTGTTGTGGTTTTATAAACTAGTTCCAATTGGATACTTTTCTAGATTCTTCACATATCTTAATTCTACAGATACCCCTACAAGATAAACATAATACTCCTCAACTAGAAGAGTAACCAGGGATTCAGAGATGTTATATAACTTTGCCAGGATCACATAACCAATTGGGATTACACTTTAGGTCTCTTTGACTCAAAATGGCCGTTGAATTTATAACACATAACAGTTAATTTGTATTAATTTTTCAAAACAAATGTTTAAAAATTTAGCACAAGCAACCACTATGCACATACATTTAAGCTGTAATTATTACCTCTTAAAAAATTTAAATGTCATCTAAGAATTTAGCATTGCTTAGCTCTTCCAGACATTAGGACTCCAAATTCATTAACAATAAAAGAGATATAAAAGACAAGTGAATATTAATGTTGTTTGTTGTATCTCTCCAGTTTAAATGTTTCATGATCAGGAATCAGAATAGCTTCATTATGAAAACACTATAGTGTAATAAGTAGAAACACAATGCATGTAATTTATTTCTCTATTTCCAACTTAATCCATATTAATTGTGAATATTGAATAGCTATATTTAGACATTTTAAAATGACCCAAATGTAAAATTCCATCATCTTATAGGTTGAATTATAAAGTGCATACAACATTTGTGGATGGAATTGTATTATTATTGGCTTTTCATTAAAACTGTCCACTGAGGCTGTAATAGAAATGAAGTAGAGGATGACGAGCTATGGGATAGACATAAAACATGATCTGCTAGAAATTGTTAAAAGTTGATACTGAGAGATAGGTAAAATGAATGAATCTTTGCTTTATCTCTTCTTTGTAAATACTTGAATATTTTAATAATGCATGAAATTGTGTTTAGTCCTTGTGCATGGCATCTCTGTATAAATTTAATATCTTCATTGGAGATCAATAGAAAGTTGACTTAATACCATAATCAGAACTTAGGTTATACAGACTGATGTGTGACCAGAAACTAATATCTCCTGATAGTCATATAAAAGTGAATATCAGCACACTTTGACCATTGTCATTACTTTCTGGCATCTTCCATATTCCTTCTAGTTGTCAAATTCAGATATTGCTCCAATGTTTTTAATCCATGTAATGTTTATATACCTGACTATGCCCCTAGAAGCCAAAAGAATATTCTGTAACCTATATTAAGCCAATAAAACGATTACATTCTCGGGTCCATAGTGTTAGGTTCAGTCAGAGATTTGGGGGAAGAATTGTGGGTGAATCATCAGATTCTCTTTATATAATATATCTTAATATTGTGATAAGTTTAACCCAAAACCCCACAGGGGGAAAAATGCAAAACTTGGGACAGATTTTGATGACTCATTTGAGTCCTGAATAAATCCACATCTGAAGACACATCCACCCCTGGACTCTTACTATGTGAATCAGTAAGTCATATTTTATGCATAAATGCTTTTGGATAAGTATTGTTTCCCTTGCAACAGAACCAGTCCTAGATAATATGTGTACGTAAAAGAATAAACTACAAAATAATCAGTTTTTAATTATCATAAAGTCCATGATTTAAGAAACATCAGATTTAATTGTGAGCAAACATTAAATGAACAATTCTTAATTCAGTAATAATTTTCAGGATTTCCGACTTAAAATTCAGTATTTTGTCAAGATCTATAGAGGCATATTTTTGGCTTTTACACCACAGATATTAAATATTTATATAGAAAATTAAATTTATAAAGTGGAAATTAATTCTATTTTTGTCCTAAAAAATTTCTATACATTGATAAAAAAAGAATTCCAGAGTGATAATGGAAAAGAAAATATCTATCAAATAAGTTTGTAATAAAATGAAAAAAGAGGTTAACTTTTAGAATAATTTTTTTTCTGAATACTTAATTTTGCCTAATGTCATTTATATTCTCATGTGATGGATAAATAATGTACACATTTTTTTTAAACAAATGAATAAGGTTTATAAGTTTCATATAGTGTGCTTGATGGTTATGTAGCAAGTATTTTGTGGTTGATATTAAAATCTATCCAATATTATAATCATTTTTTCTTGCTAATGATATTCAGGTGTTAATAGCCATCAAGAAAAATATTTTGACAATATTTATTTGTCAAAATTAACACTAGCTTTCAAAAAGTTGTAAAACTATCTACAAAATATCCTATTTTTCTGTGAATATTATTTTTATGCTTTATTCAATTATATCTGTACATAAAATTCCTTGGAAGCTGAATGAATTAAAATAAATATTGGTATAATGTTGTATTTTGATTAAATAATACACAGTGCTTAGACTCAAAATCATATTGACAACTCAAATTGATAATGGGAATTAAAATTAGTTAACTCCACTTAGGGGGAAATAATTGTACTTCAAATTATTTATAAAACCTTCTTTTGAATAGCTTTTTTATATCTTTTTTGGTATATAATTCCTGTGATTCTGCATAATGTGTAGAAAACATTCAACAATTTAAAGTTCAATAAAAGCTAAGTATATAGTAAAGAGATAGAGAAAATTCATATTTGTTAAATGGCTAAAACTGATATCATGTTATAACAAACTTTAACAATTGAATTAGTACAACAGCAATGATAAGTGTTGAAAGGTTAACTTAGTAGTTTTAAAAGGAAAAATAAACAATCTGATAAAAGGCACTTTTTTATTATGTTCTATAATAAGCGTTCAAACTGTGATGATTGTACATTTTCCTGCTGTGCTGTTTCCACATTGTTACTTTTGAAAACCAGGATAGGATAAATATTGTCTCTCGAGTACATATGTATATATGTTTGAAAAACCTTTGTAGTTGCCTTTCCGTTACTCTGATGTCATGAAATATTTTTTGTAAATAGGTAGATGGATAAGTGTGCACATGTATACGTATGTATGCATTTAGAGAGAGAATGAGGTTGCAAAGAAAATCTTTATTTATTTATTTTTTTTTTTCTTCTCAATCTATTCAGCTTAATGAGTCCAGAAAAGTGTTTCCTAATGATGTTCCCAGGGGTTTACAGGATTTTAAAAAGTATATACTCATGAGTAAGCCTAATTTTTGCATTCAACAATGACTTTTATCACATTTTGAGCATAAAGTTGAAAATCAGTAAAATTCCCTCTCTACTTAGTTAAATCATTTAATGCCTGAAATAACGTGTAAGGAAGTTTGTGTGTGTGTTCACAGTCACAGAAATGTAACTTATTTTTATGTAAAGAAACTTAGTCATTTCCCCATGTAAGTTCTCTGACATAAAAATTTAACCCTGTGTAATTTAATGCAATTTATTTCTTTTATGTAAACAAATACCACTTTCATTTCTTTATTCCTTCATTATTATGAAACTTAGTATTTCAGAATTATATTAATTCAGGATGTGTTTATGGTAGAATATTTGGGGGCAGTATGAATTTGAGGTTAATTTTATGGCAATTGATTATGACACGTTTTCAAAACTATTTTCCTATATACACGGTAGCTTTGATTTAATTAAAGGAAACTAGGAGGCATAACCAATCTAAAAGACACAAGATCAATAAACACCAATGGGCTTGTTTCATTTAACAAAATGGGATTTCATGCACAATGGACTCATTAATTCATTTTCTATAGAAAATCTTCTGGTCTATTGCTTTCGAAGACTGTGCAATTATTATATTTTACACATATGGATAGAAGACATGTAAACATATTCTAGCTACAAATCTATGATTTAAATGCTCAGATTTTCCATATAATTTCTTATAATGTTGCAAATAAACTATTTTAAACATTTTTGTAATTTGTCTTCATTCTTGTCAGACTTTAACATACCTATAAACTATTATATATTTAATAATTAAGACTAAGAAATGCTAATTTATGGATTGTTTAAAACAAAAATACTATAAAATATTATTACAAATGTAATACAATCATATGATTGGCTGAGAAATGAAATTCAATACAATAGCAATATAATGGTGTTGAGTTGGTTTAGTATATATGGACTATGTACTGCACAGGAAAGCAGGGATTTTTACAGTTTTACAGATACGTATATCTGTATGTATGCATATATTTACTTTCTTTCTATAATTACTATGTGATCTTGAATAGGCTGAATGATGTTTCAACAGGAAAGGATAAACTTTCTGTAGCTGATGTTCACTTCCAGTCACAGTTGCTTTGAGAGAAGATATTTTTCAATGATGACCAAACTTCAGTTTTATGTGTGTATATGTAAGGCATCTTCATTTTTACACCTGGATGAGTACTGTATTTTATTAACACTGAGAAGACAAAATGAAACATATTTGTGGGCTAGATCCAGAAGTTTTAAGGTTCTACTCTGCCATATGATTACATATTACCTATAATCATTACATCAAACAAGCAGACGTTGAGAGATATTGTCATATAGCAATATAATTAACTCCCTTTCATACCTGCTCAAATGCATTTGGTAGGCTAGTACATTTGGTAAGCTTGAATAAAATCTGAGAATTATACCTTAACTTTCCTTGTCATTACTTGATAGTAAAAGCACTATAATTTCTTTAGTCTGTAGAATAGTACAGTTCTGCAAAACAGCCAACACTATCTATTTTACATAAAATAGAATCTTTTTTCCTTCCCCTAATTTTGATTTGCTTTAGTAAACTGTTTCTAAAATATCCATGTGATAGATTGTGTGCAAGACATGTCACAAATTTTATCTTCTTCTGTTCCTAGTATTGAATAGTCTCCTCCAGACCCCAGGGTTAGCAATCTGAATTTCTTTGGCCAATAGGGCACTATCAGATGTTATGCACACAGAAACTTCAAAGTGTTTATACATTGAGGCTTGGTCTCTCTTGCTATTATTGGGAACCTGAGCAACTCCATGTGAACATGGCAGAGACAGCCTGCTGGATGCTGAGATATGTGTGTCCATGTCATCTAGTTTTTCCTGGCTGTCCTCAAGCCACCATATGGGTCTGGCCATCTTAGCTTGTTAATTGTCAGCTGAGTTGCCAGTTGAACCCTAATATTAGCCAAGCCAACTGAATTACAAGGAAGTCCTTCATAAGTTTCACACAAGGAGAACCACCAAACCAATATTCTAAATCATATGAAATAAATGTTTATTACTTTAACCTATGAAACTTTTGAGGTGGATTATTACACATCAATAACTTACTGACACACTCTAGAATTAAGCTGTAGTCAGAGATACAAAGATAAACACAAAATCTCTTATGTTGGCAGCTGTTGATAGCTTATCATTTCTTTCCTGCTTGCATCAGTGAACTCTGGTTGATTAACCTACTACAACTCTTGTGCTATTGGACAATGCTTCTGTTTGCATTGACTGTTTAATAACTCCACTTTATTCTCATCTTATTAATTTTTCTGCTTTAGAAAGCACATATTACCTTCAGCCTTCTTGGCAAGGATCATTTGCCAAAATTCCTAAGTTATTACTCCAACTGTGGATTTCAAGACTAGACCCTTGAAATCATACACCTTTGACCAAGTGCATGAAAGAGTGCAATTATTTCCCAAGCACTGCTAAGGCCAGGAAAAGTCAAACTTGTGTCCTGGAGGCTCATTTTCAATTGACTGTTACATATTAATTCAACATATTACAGAATTACTATAACCCCTCCAAATATTTCTTTAATGTCTTTCTTAGAATTAAGGTCAGGAAAAATAACTATGATACTCAAGATGCAGAATGCAATCTAGAGCACAGTGAAAACTCTCACAACAAATCCTATTTTGATTTTTACAAATGCCTTCTCTGTTTTCAACCAAATTTTTCTATTAATATGAGGGTAAGAGCTTCCAGACTGGATTTTGAACATGTCTTTTCCCCATCCTGCTTTGGCATTCTAACATCTCAATTATCATGTATTATCATAGAGTCTAAAACATACTTGAGCACCATGTTTTAAAATTTTGTTAGATCCTAAAAGCATTTTCTACTAATTGGGAAAAGCTCATCTATTATTGCATAAACAAGTGTGCCAATCATCAACCTCAAATCCAAATACTGTACTGAAAACAAAATGCATGCAATTGTCAGGGTCTGATGGATGATATATAGATATGATTTTAAGCTTTCCCATGTGTCCATTATAACTATTCTGGGAAATTTGACATGATTTAATGTAAAAAACAACTATTGTATTTAAAAATTAGTGAACATCAGTTTATATTTGAGACTGTGATTATAACTATAAATAAGTGCACTTATAAGGTTTTACAGCATCACCCAGGAAATGTAATTACCTTATTAGAAATAATGTAATGAGGTCGGAAAGGCATAGGCCCTGAGTCCCAGACGGCCTATGCTGCATTTTTTCTTTATCAGTTGTTAACTGTGTTATCTTAACTGAGCTGCTTTTTTCCATTTTTAATATTCTCAACTGTGTAATGTCCTTAATATATTTTATATGGACATATCATTAAGATTAAGATTAAAAATAACACAAATTATAATTTTAAATACAATTTGTATTTATTTTAAACACAATTTTAAATAAAATTGCATGTGAAGTACAATTTTTTCTAATCTCTGTTACTAGAAAGTAAAATATAAGATGCGAGTAATATAGCGTCCTATCTCAAAATTAGAAGCAGTTTTCTCTAAGTTGCACAACATTCCCTACTGCTATCATTGCTCTACCATGTAGTCCCTCCAGAGTGAAATGTATACTCTTACTATAGAGCCAGCAGAGTAAACTCTCCTGGAGATTCTAACAGAGCAAGTTTTTGATTACCAGCAGCTGGTGAGTTGACAGAGACACTTCTGCCCCAAGAACTTCACATAAAGCCATAATCTTAGCATCATCGTTATACTACAACAAACCTATAACAGCTGTATGTGAGAAGTAAGCCATAAAACTCCCAACAGGATTAAATAACTCACTGAGCTATTTGTTATTATACTGCCAATCTCCATATTGTAGCATGTACCCACCACATAAGATGTTCATCATGAGACACTTTTTGAAACCACTATTTGGCAGATGTACTTCAAGAAACATCAGTGTTTCACTTGAATGATACAATAATGACTATGAAAGTTGGTATTTTAGGTAAACTGAATTGGTAACAATGTAGATACAATTTTGTGAGTTCTTTGATTTTAAGAGTCAAGTATAAATGATCTTATTTAGCAAGTGATTACAGCTGTTAGTATGGAAATGTGCTTCTGGCTAAATGCATTTGTTCATTATTTATAAATTTGTTAAACTCTATTTGTGTTGAGGAGCCCAGGTGCTCCAGAAATACATGACAAAATATGTTTCAGATGAATAAATACATGAATTGTAATGCAACAAGCTGCATACACAATAAATAATCAAATTTAAACCAGGAAAAGTGTTATAGCAAATAAATCAATGCAGACACAGCACTTAATTCATGAAACAAATGGTTGTGGTCAACAGAGACTAACAGTGCAGAAAGCTGCCACAGTCACAACAGGAAAGCAGTTCCTCTGCCGTATACCCACATGGGTGGTGAGCCAGCCAAATAAAAGCTCTAAGAAACTTCTGCCCTGAATGAAATTTAACACTTGAAAATGTAGATGCATGATATTTTGATGGCAACCTCATTTGAATTGTAACTTAATAAAATTGATGGTATTACAAGGAACAGTTACCAAGAATGAATTCTTTAGACAGATCTGGGTTTGTTGTTACATACTGAATGGTGATGGTAATTTGCTATATATCATCTTAGTCATTGTTAAGCTAAGATGATTCTTGGACTGAAACAACTCTATTAAATAATAATGATTAAGATATGCATGTGAATAATGTTAAAATAAAAATAATATTTAGATTTGAGTTTTTAAAAGAATAATGCTTATTTTAAAATAAGCGAATAAAGCTTTGCATCATTGTTAGTAACATACATTTAAAAACTTGTATTTCAGGATTTCTTTTTTAATCAGCTCTGAAATGAAAGGAGTTCGGATATCATTAATTCTACCCTTACAACAAGAAACAACTAAACAAAATAAAAGTCAATGACTTTTCTTGGATTGATCAATGAACTGAGGTCACAGGACCAACTACCTCCCAGATGTTTGGAGATAGGCAAATCCAGAGAATTGCAGCTGAGATCAGCTTATTTAGAACAGAAACCACTAGTAGGAACACTTAAAACTGATTTTGTGTGATAATAATTTTGACAAATTGCTGGAGGCTGAGTGGCACTAGCATGATTGCAAAACTCCTAGGACATCAGTCTTCAAGGTCCTCAACATTTTTGTGGTTTTAACCTTGAGGAACCCTGCTAAGATTTCATAGTAAAACACTGAGAAATATCATCCTAATGATTTTGATTGGGAGAGGAATGGAACTAGAGTCTGCTTTATATAAAATTCCTGCACTTAAGGAATAAATGTCTTATCAGAGCATTATTCTACTTGCATGAAAGGCAACTCTGTACCCAAGCTCCTACTTTTTGTTTCACTTAAGGGGTGGGGGAAGGACTAAGAAAGCTTCATAAGGGTAAAGGTCAGGCCCATTACAAAAACAAACAAACAAACAAACAAACAAACAAAAAAACCCTTAATTTTAAGATTTTAGTAAAATCCTTCTCCTCTCTACTTTAATACCAAATAAACAGACTTCAGCATAATAGCAATAGATTACAGCTGAAAGGGCTTCGTGATGCATAATCTTTAAGAAGAAATACTTAGAAAAACTCAAAGTTAACAAGTGAGACAAATTATACTAAGAAATTTGAAATCTCTGTTATGTATAGTTATAGCAAACTTTGAATACAGCCTAACATCTAGCCAGAATAAAATAACACTTTACATTAAAAACCAATTTACCACCATTCCTGTCACTCAATAATCAAGTCCAACTTTTAACAAAAACTTACAAAACATGCTAAAAAACAAGCAAAAAATACAGTCTGAAGAGTTAGATCAAGGATGAAAACCACATTCATATATGGTAAAATATTGTAATTAGAGAATTTAAAGTAAACTTGATTAATATGTTAAAGGCTTTAATGGAAACAGACAATATACAAGAATACATGCATAATGTAAAGAGAGAGCTGAAAAAAATAAAAAAGAAATGCAAAAACAAATAAAAATATAAAGAATGCCTTTGATTGGTTCATTAACTTACTAGAAACTGATGAGGAAATAATTACTAAGATTCAACATAGGTTGACAGAAATTTACCAAACTGAAATCCAAAAGACAAAAAGAATGACAAAAATAAAAACTGTAATAGAACTTGAGAACAATTTCAAAATGTGTAATAGATACATAATTGTAATACTAAAGAAGAAGAAAGGTGTTGTAGAAAAATTTGAATTAATAATAGCCTGTATATTTCCAAAATTAATGAAAAACAACAAACTCAGTAAGGTGAGTTCAGAGAACACTGCACAGAATAAATACCAAAGGAGCCACATCTTGATATGTCATATTTAAATTGCTAAATACCAAAAACAGGAAGATATTTTTAAAAATAATAAAGAAGAAAAAAATTCAACATAACTTTAGAGAAAACAATAAGAATTATTACAAGCTTCTTATTAGAAACAATGCAAACAATCTGTAAATATAGCAGAATATTTTAAATGCTTTTAAAAAGCTGAAATAATATACACAGTGAAATAATTCTTAAAAAATAAAGAACAAAAACTTCTCAGGCAAACAAAATTTAAGGAAATTCATAGAAAGCCTACTTGCCCTGAAAAAAAAGTTGAAAGAAGTTCTTCAGGGAGAAGAAAGATTATATTGGTCAGTAACTGTAATCTTCAAAAAGAAATAAAAAAACTACAGAAGAAAGATATAAAGGCAAAATTATGTTTCATTCTTAATTAGTATATCATGATATTTTCTTATTTAAACAATAGTAGTAACAATGTATAGAGAAATGAAATTAATGATAATAATTTTATAAAGAGTGGAAGGAAGAAATTTGGAATACTCTGTTCTAATGTACATGTGCCCAGATGAGTAGATATGCTGTGATTTGAAAATAAAGTATTTAAAAATAAGTATCATAAACACTAGGGCAACCTGTAAATTTTTCAAGTGCATGATTGAGGAGTAAGACAGAAGACAAAAAGTAACACAAAATGTCCAATTAAAGCTAGGGGGTAAAGATAGCAGAAATAAAAATGGCAAGTGTATTAATTCTTCTTAAGCTTTCATGGAATAGTTACCAAAAAATATAAATATTAATAGTCTGGAAAATGCACTTTAAAATTTTAAAAGTTCAAAAAACATGCAAAGAATATTCTCAGAAACAATGAGATTGGACTAGAAAACAATAACAGAAGGATGTCTGAAAAATCCCCATACATATGCAGATTAAATAAGTCATGGGTAAACATGGGTAAATGAAAAGGTCTCAAGAGAAAGTATAAAGATATTTAAACTAAATGGAAATGAAAATATAACTTGTTAAATTTGTGTCATGCAATGGAAGCAGTGCTTAAAGTGAAATACACAGCATTAAATGCACGTTAGAAAGGAAGGTTAATATAGAAAACCTAAATTTTATGTATAGGAAGTAAGAGTAAGATAAGCAATATAAACTACAACAAGCATAAATGATTAGAATTGGAACAGAAATTAACGACATTGAAAACAGGAAAACAATAGAGAAAAAATCAAAACAAACAAACAAACAAACAAATGCTTCTGTGAAGAGAATAATTAAATTGATTAACGTCTATCCAGGCTCACCAGGAAAGAAAGAGAGAAGACACAAAGTACCAATACGAAAGAAAGGCCATCACTACTGATGGACATTAACGTTTCAAGGGCATTTAAAAGTTTATTTAAAAAAATAGCAAAGCTATGTTCACAAATTTCATATCTTAGATGAAATGGACAAATTCTTTAAAAGACACAGAGTACCAATACTCACACAGAAAAGTGATATAATATGAATACTTCTATATTCATTAAAGAAATTGAATCAATAATGAGTACCACTCCAAAAACAGAAACATCACACCCAGATGGTTTCACTGGTAAATTTTACCATCCATTTAAGGAAGGAATAATGTCCATTCTTCAAAATTCTCTTTAGAAATTCAAAGAAGAGAGAACATCTGCGAGACCAACATTATCCTATTACCAAAATCAGTTAAAGACATTACAAGAAAGGAAAACTACCGACCAATATCTCTCACGGACATAGATGCAAAATCCCCCAGCAGAATATTAGCAAATAAAATCTCATAATGTATAAACCATGACCAAAAAAATTTTATTTCAGGTATCTACGACTAGGTTAACATTTAAAAAGTCAATGTAATACAACACAACAATAAACTAGAAAAGTCAAATGATTATATTTATTGATGCAGGAGAAGTATATGATAAACTCCAGCACCCATTCATGACAAAACAACCTCATTTAGCCCGATGTGAATATTATGCATTACATGCCTGTATCAAAATATTTCATGTACATATGTGTACATATATGCACATATATAACATGTATATATGTTTACGCATTATATATATATACACACACACACCTACATATATGTACATGAGATATTTTGTATATATATATATATTTTTTGAATATATATATACAAAATATCTGTAGATGTGTATGTATATATATATAATGTGTATATATATATTACATATATAGTGTATATATATAATGTGTATATATAACACACACCTACAGATATTTTGTATATATATATATACACATATATTTTGTATATATATATACACACATGCCTACTACATACCCACAAAAATTAAAAATTAATTTTGATAATTATGATGTTATTATTTCTAATATTTCTGCTTTTGTAAACAAACTAGAAGAGAACTTTCTCACTTTGATGAAAATATCTACAAAAAATGACAATTAACATTATACTTAATAGTGAAAACCTGGACACTTTTCCCTAAGACAAGTAACAATGAAAGGGTGTTTTCTCTCACCACTCCTATTGAATATCATATTGGAATTCCTAGCTAGTGCAATAAGAAAAGATGAGAAAATTAAAATTTATACAGATTGGGGTAGAAGAATTAAATGGTTGCAAATGTCATAATTATTTATGCAAAATTCAAAAGTCTGCCACAAAAACTCCTGGAACTAATAAGCTAGCATATCAAGGTCACATGATGAAAATTATATATAAAAATAAGTTGATGTCCCATATACTAGCAATAACTAGAATTTAAAATTTTAGAAAATACCCAACATCCAATATCATTTAAAATAACAACAACATAAAAATGATAAATCTATCAAAATATATACAGGATCCATATATGTAGAAAGTATAAAATTCTAATGAAATAAATCAAAGAATATTGAAATAGATAGATATTCTATGTTCATGGATTGAAATATTTAAGATTGCTAAAATTCTATTTTTTATAAATTAATCTGTAGATTAAATGTGATCTCAATCAAAATCGAAGCATTCTATTTTGTAGATATTGACAAAGTTGATTTTAAAGTTTATGTTCAAAGGCAAAAGACTTAGAAGAGCCCTCACAATATTAAAGATGAAGTTGGAGGACTTAACTTTTTTAAGGTTAGATATTACCTTTTAGAGAAGTTTGAGTTTGACAGCAAAATTGAGAAAAAAGCGGAGATTTCCCATACACTCTCTTCCTCCACAGATGAAAAGCCTTCTGCATTGTCACTATCTACCTCTGACCAGAATTGTATATTTGTCACAACTGATAAACCTTCATTGAATGCTCAAAGTTAAACTGTTTTGACATGTCCTGTGACCTTTTACAAAATTTTGTAAGTGTGGTCTCTTCAAGTTCACATATTAGAATATCCTGAACTTTGGTAATAGCATTAGATATGTAATGGTTGGAAATACTAAAAATATTGTTACTGTCAAATGTAGGAAAATTTAAATTGTATTTCTGAAAGTAACAAACATTTATCTTTATATGCATTGCTTCCTTTGGAATATGGAAAGAGACCTATCCTTATTTAAGAAACATAATGTATATCATAAATGTTATGAAATACTTATGTAGAAAATTTATTTGCTCATTGTTACTGTGATAAATACAAATAAAAAACATTAATTACCATATAACTTATTTTAGTTGAGATTGACATCAACTTATTTGAGAAAGAAGAGATTGTAAGGATTGTAGCTTCTTCCTATATTTTCTTACTTAAACTCTAACACTTGGTAAAATCATTTTTTTATCTCACTTGAGATAAACAGACATATGAATTGAAAACAGAAATAACTGAGAGAGTAAGAATTGTTTTGTCTATTTTTTTAATCTTTTATTGTATTTGTTTTCTTTTTGGATAAACAGAAATATTATTGTAAGTTTACTCAAGTAAAATGTGTCTTAATGGAGCTGATGAGATACACTTTAAAAAATTCATTGGGAAAAAGGTATAAAATATAAAAATATGATGGCTTTCTTATGCTTTGGATAAAAGAACTATTTGGGATGTTAGTATCTTCTCCTCCTTCCATAGATTTGTTGAACTTTAGCAGCAAATGGCATTCCAATTTTGTTGCCATAGATATATTAAAACTTCCAGCATGTCACTGCTTTGTGTCAGGATCTGTCTCTGGGTAATGTGTTTTTGTCTAGGGAAGAAATACCTGCCAAGAACAGACTGGGGATTAACATAGTGTCAGCATTGTGGAAAAGTCAACATTTGTTCTTTAGTTCACTGCAAGACTAACAAAAATGCACATCTAATAGAGTAATGGAAAGGAACCTGACAAAAACAAGCAATGGGGAAATGATTCCCTGTTTATTAAATGGTGTTGGGAAAACTGGCTAGCCATGTGCAGAAAGCTGAAACTGGACCCCTTCCTTACACCTTACACTAAAATTAACTCCAGATGGATTAAAGATTTAAACATAAGACCTAACACCACAAAAACCCTAGAAGAAAACCTAGGCAAAACCATTCAGGACATAGGTATAAGAATGGACTTCATGGCTAAAACACTAAAAGCAATAGCAAAAAAAGCCAAAAAAAACAAATGAGATTTAATTAAACTTAAGAGTTTCTGCACAACAAAAGAAACAATCATCAGAGTGAACCAGCAACCAACAGAATGGTAAAAAAATTTTGTCATCTACCCATCTGACAAAGGGCTAACATCCAGAATCTACAAAGAACTAAAACAGGTTTACAAAAAAAAAAAACCCATTCAAAAGTGGACAAAAGATATGAAGAGACACTTTTCAAAAGAAGACATGTATGAGGCCAACAAGCTTATGAAAAAATGCTTGTCATCACTGGCCATTAGAGAAATGCAAATAAAACCACATTGAGACACCATCTCACAATAGTTGAAATGGCAATAATTTAACAATCTGGAGACAACAGGTGCTGGAGAGGATGTGGAGAAACAGGAACACTTTACACTGTTGGCGGGAGTGTAAATTGGTTCAGTCAGTGTGGATGTCAGTGTGGCGATTCCTCCAGGATCTAGAAATAGAAATACCATTTGACCCAGAAATCCTATTACTGGGTATACACCCAAAGGATTATAAATCATTCTATTTTAAAGAAACATGCACATCTATGTTCACTGTGGCACTGTTTACAATAGCAAAAACCTGGAACCAACCCAAATGCCCATCAATGACAGGCTGGACAAAGAAAATGTGGCACAAATACACCATGGAATACTATGCAGCCATAAAAAAGGATGATTTTATGTCCTTTGTAGGGACATGAATGAAGCTGGAACCCATCATTCTCAGCAAACTGACACAAGAACAGAAAACCAAACAGTTCATGTTCTCACTCATAGGTGGGTGTTGAACAATGAAAACACATGGGCACAGGGAGGGGAGCATCACACACTGGGATCTGTTGTTGGGTGGGGGCTAGGGGAGAGACAGTGGATGGTGGGGAGGTTGGGGGAGGGATAACGTGGGGAGAAATGCCTGATGTAGGTGATGGGAAGATGGAGACAGCAAATCACCATGGCATGTATGCACCTATGCAACAATCCTGCATGATCTGCACATGTACCCCAGAACTTAAAGTACAATTTTAAAAAATAAAGTAATAGCAAGGAACAAAGTAATCAAGGTGAAAGGAGGGCTGGGTACCTAAAATATATTATTTCATTTTATATTTCTTGTGTATTAATTTGTTAGGGCTGTCATTTCAAAGTATCACAAAATGGGTAGTTTAAACACAAAGAAATATAATATCTCACAGTTCTGGAGACTAGCAGTTCCAGGTCAAGGTATGTCTTTATTCACTTGTACTGCTATAAAATTATACCTGAGGCTGGATAATTTATAAATAAATAAGATTTATTTGGCTCCTACTTCTGCAGGCTGTACAAGAAGGATGGCACAATCATTTGCATCTAATGAGGGCCTCAAACTCCTTCTACTCCTAGCAGAAGGGGAAAGGGAACTGGTGTCCACATGGTGGAAGCAGAAGCAAAAGAGATAAAGGAGGTGCCACACCCTTTTTAACAACCAGATCTCTCAGGTACTGAGAGTGAGAACTTACTCTCAGGAGAATGGCACCAGGGCATTCATTAGGGAATCACCCCGATAATTCAAGCACCTTGCACCAGGGTCTACCTCCAGCGTCAGGGTTCAAATTTCAACATAAGACTTGGTGGGACCAAACAGCCCATACCCAAAGCACAGAAAGTTATCAGCAATATTGGTTTCTTCTGAGGAATATGAGGAAAGAAACTCTTCTACATTTCTCTCTTTGCCCTGTAGACAGCCATCTTGTTCCTATGTCTCTACATCATCTTTCTGTACCTTTCACTGCATCCAAATTTTTCCTTTTTATGAGGACAACAATTATACTGAATGAGTACTCATGTTAATGACCTCACTTTAACTAGATTACCTGTGTACACGTTTTATCTCCAGGTCAGTTCATGTTCTGATATACCGAGGGTTAGGACTTCAACATAGGATTTGGAGGTAACACAACTAAATCCCATAGCACCTTGAAATACCAAGAGACAGTTATTTTACCAAAAACCTCCTGAGGCTCTAGTTTCAGCTGTTCACTCTTACCAATATATTCATTCATAGTATTTATGGGATTTCAGTAGCCTAAAAAATTATAGTTAACTTATAGTTTAATAAGTTAACTTATTAAACATATGTGAAGAGAAAAATATTGGTTAAAATGTTGACCCTATTTTGAGCAAGGCAAGCACTTGCAATTTTGGATTTAAAGGCAAATCTTGTAGGAGCTGCTTCTTTTAAATCTGTTGCCCTGATTCTACATCAGATCAAGCTCATCAGAATAATGGTTGATACATTGGATTTGGCAAAAAGATGCATAAATAGCTGTTAGGCTTGTTTTGAAACAATTACAAAGGTAATGCAATTTTAATTTTAGTTGACATTTTTAAATTCTCTAATATAAACATTTTATTAAATATTGTATTAATAGATATTCACTTTTGAGGATAAGGTGATGTTAGAGAGACTGAGTTTTTCTTTTTACTGAAACAACTAAAAATCAGAAAACTGTATCAAATAATGATTCTCAGAACACTGAAACAGTGGATTTTTTTTTTTACCCTAAAGAAATACCTCCCATAGAAAAACACTCAACATCATTAGCTCTTAGGGAAATGCAAACAGGACCACAGGGAAAGATTACCTTACTCCCACTAGGATGGTTTTAATCAAAAAGGTTAGACAATAACAAGGATTGACAAGGATTTGGAGAAACTAGATACCTCATGGTTGCTAATGGGAACGTAAAATGGTAGAACCACTTTGGAAAAGAGTTGTGCAGTTCCTCAAAATGTTAGACAGTTACTTTATGACTCAGCAATTCTTCTAGGTATTTACCTACAAATAAAAATATGTGTCCACTTAAAAATTTGTAGACTAATGGTTATGGCAGTATTATTCATAAAACCCAAAATCAGATGACCCCCAAATCCATTCTACTTTTGAAAAAAAACCATACTAGATCCATATAATAAATTATTATTTTGCAATAAAAAAGAATGAATTATTCTTACATGTAGCAACATGAATAAGCCTTGAAACATTATGCTAAATGAAGGAAGACAGTAACAAATGTCATATATTTTGTTAATCTGGTTAAATGTAACACCAGATTAGGCAAATACAAAGTCAGAAAGTAGGTAGGTGTTTTCTTATGAGATGTCTGGGGTGTCACTTTTCTGGCCAGAAACCTGTGACCAATAGTGCCTTTGCCTGAGTTTTGCTGGGGACCACTGGGCTCAGTCCACACACAGTCTGGCAGGCTGTGCTCCGCTCATGCTACTGGCTTGGTTTCCATGCCACCAGGAGAGAGAGTGAGTCAGGCATGAAGTAGCAAGGGGTGTGTAAGCGAGCATGGAGTCTGGCCACTGTGCCATTAGACACACTGGCTGCTGCTGTGGGGCAGGCAGCTCTAGGTGCCAGCATGGGTATCACTCTCTGTGAGGCTGCAGCTGGAGTGCAGCAGCTTTCACGGCTGACACCAGAAAATATAGTGATACCCAGAAGCTTGGAGATGTCAGGAGCCACAGGGTTCCAAAGAAGGAGTCTCAGCCTTGTCTTGGGGAACTGCCAAGTCTGGGTTCCCTGAATGGCTGCAGCTTTTCTCTTCTTCTCTTTGCCTGCAATGTCATGAGAAAGGAGCATGTTTCAGCCCTGTTTGTGTTACAGCTCTTTTAGCTTTGCCATTCAAAGGGTCAGGAGTTCTTGTTCTGTAACCAGGAAGAATTTGGTATGCAGAGAAGTGGAGGGTGAGTAAGACAAAGAGGAGCTTTATTGAGCAATGGAACAGCTCAGAGAGGAACTGCAATGGGTAGCTCCTTTTACAACCAGGGTGTCCCGATGAATGTTCAGCTCCTAGCAGAGAGGAGACCTTGGAATGGAAAGCTCTTCTCTGCAGGCAGGTTATCTGGTCATCTCTGCAGCTCTCAGCAGAGAGAAGACCCTAGAGTAGGTGGCTCCTCTCTGCAGGCAGGTCAATCCATCTCTGTAGCTCTTAGCAGAGAAGGTAGCTCCTGTTTGCAGCTAGTCTTCCTATTATCTCTCCATCCTCTCAGTAGAAAGGAGGCCCTGGAGTGGGTTGCTGCCCTGTGGAGCTGGTAGTCCCATCTCTGCAGCTCTCAGCAGAGAAGAGGCCCTGGAGTAGGTAACTCCTTTCTGCAGCTGGTCCTCCCCATTTCTCCTCAGCTCTGACTGAGCCCAGGACTTTTATGGGCCTCAGAGGGGAGGAAGTGCATGCCAATTGGTGCATGGGTAGCTATGGGAGGGCTCAGAAAAGGCACCAAAAGTTTCCAGTCTGGTCCATGGTACTGGCAGCCAGGTCCCCAGCTTTCAGACCCTCCTTGGCCTGAAGTTGAGGCCTCACTGTGGATCCACCATCTTCAGTCCAGGAACCAGGTGGAGGTTCCCAAACTTCAATTCTCAACTTCTGTGTACCTTCAGGCTCAACACCATGTGGAAGCTGCCAAGGCTTGGGGCTTACACCCCCTGAAGCAGCAGCCTGAGTTTTACTTTGACCCCTTTTAGTTACAGATGGAGCAGCTGGGACACAGGACACCAAGTCCCTAAATTGCACAAAACAGAGAAATACTGGGCCTGGCCCCAAAACCAATTTTTCCCCTTAAACCTCCAGGTGTGTTATGGGAGGGCTACTGCAAAGGTCTCTGACATGCCTTGGAGACATTTCCCAGTGGTCTTGGTGATTAATGTTCAGCTCCTTGTTACTTATGCAAATTTCTGCAGTCAGTTTGAGTTCCTGCTTAGAAATGGGATTTTCTCTTTATCACATTGTCAGATTGCAAATTGTCCAAAATTTTATTCTGTTTCCCTTTTAAAACCTAATGCTTTTAACAGCACCCAAGTCACCTCTTCAATGCTTTGTTGCTTAGAAATTTCTTCTTCCAGATACCCTATATCATATCTCTCAAGTTCAAAGTACAGAGAAATTTCATCTTATAAAACCATCAGATCTTGTGAGCCTTATTCACTATCACAAGAACAGCACAAAAAAGACCTCCCTGCCATCCACCACATGATTCAATTACCTACCACCAGGCTTCTCCCACAACCCTTGGAAATTCATAGTTTGACTTTTTCTTTTCCAATTTGGATTTCTTTTACTCCTCTTATTTACCTTATTGCTCTGGATAGCAGTTCTAGTACTATGTTTAGTAGGAATGTTGAGAATGGGAATTCTTGTCTTGTTTCAGTTTTCAAGGGGAATGACCCCAGCTTTTGCCTATTCAGTATGATATTGACTGTGGGTTTGTCATTGACAGCTCTTACTATATTTAAATATTTTATTTTGCTGACTAGTTTCTTGACTTTTTTTAAATCATGAAGAAATGTTAGATATTATCAAAAGTTTTTTTGTGTCTATTGAGATGGTGATACAGTTTTTGCTTTTAATTCTGTTTAACTGGTGAATCACTTTCATTGATATGATTTCAAAATGTTATACTATAAAATTTAAGCAATATGAACAGTTATAACCCTAAAGACACAATAATAAGCAAACAAAAAGATTAAATTGAATCACATATATATAATTAATCCAGAATAAGGCAGAATGAAGAAGAATAAAAAAAAATGCTATTCCTCCCCTAGCCCCTTTAATCCAAATAGAGTTAATTTCTGTATAAGATGTAAGGATGGGATGCAGTTTCAGCTTTCTGCATATGGCTAGCCAGTTCTCCCAACACCATTTATTAAATAGGGAATCCTTTCCCCATTGCTTGTTTTTGTCAGGTTTGTCAAAGATTAGATGGTTGTAGTTGTGTTCTTTCTGAGGCCTTTTGTTTGGCTCCATATGAAGTTAAGGTGGTTTCTTCCAGTTCTGTGAAGAAAGTCATTGGTAGCTTGATGGGGATAGCATTGAATGTATAAATTACTTTGGGCAGTATGGCCATTTTCACGATATTGATTCTTCCTAACCCTGAGCATAGAATGTTTTTCTGTCTGTTTGTGTCCTCTCTTATTTCCTTTAGCAGTGGTTTGTAGTTCATCTTGAAGAGGTCCTTCACATCCCTTGTTAGTTGTATCCCTAGGTATTTTATTCTCTTTGTAGCAATTGTGAATGGGAGTTCATTCATGATTTGGCTCTCTGTTTGTCTATTATTGGTGTATAGGAATGCTTGAGATTTTTGCACATTGATTTTGTATCCTGAGGCTTTGCTCAAGCTGTTTATCAGCTTAAGGAGATTTTAGGCTGAGACAGTGGGGTTTTCTAAATATACAATCATGTCATCTGCAAACACCGATACTTTGATGTCCTCTCTTCCTATTCAAATACCTTTATTTCTTTCTCTTGCCTGATGGCCCTTGCCAGAACTTTCAATACTATGTTGGATAGGAGTGGTGAAAGAGGGCAACCTTGTCTCCTGCCAGTTTTCAAAGGGAATGTTTCCAGTTACACTTTTTGTCCATTCAATATTATATTAGCTGTGGGTTTGTCATAAATAGCTCCTATTAACATTGAGATATGATCCATCCATGCCTAGTTTATTGAGTGTTTCTAGCATAAGAGGTTGCTGAATTTTGTCAAAGGCTTTCTCTGCATCTATTGAGATAATCATGTGGTTTTTGTCTTTGGTTCTATTTATGTGATGGATTATGTTTATAGATTTGTGGATGTTGAACCAGCCTTGCATCCCTGGGATGAAGCTGAATTGGTCATGATGGATAAGCTTTTTGATATGCTGCTGGATTCGGTATACCATGTTAAGAAATATATGATAAATCAAAATAAAATTGGGAGACTTTATATTCAAGTCAGAGTTGTAGAGACATGGAATAATATTCCTCTCATCTCACAAGAAGGTAAATGCTACACAAAATGCAAATTAACAACTCCTCCTGAAGCTACCAGAGAACAGAGGCAGCAGGGCAGACAAGCAACCAAAAATCTGAAGAGACACAGGCACTAGAAGAGAGAAACGGATATCCAATATTTGCTTCCTTGTAAGAGATTCAGTAGAACACATTATAAACTGTTAAGAAATTATAGCCAAAAGATTTTAAAGACTTCCTAAAAGTGAAGTGTAGCCAAGTATGAGTGTAAAACCCTTGGAGGCCACGGATAAAGGGAGGTCTTATCTTCTGCAGGCTTTTTCTGCATAAACCCTACCATGTGCTCACGAGAAGATTGGGGAAAATCTTGAAGAGGTTTTTCTTGTGTTGAGAGAAGAGAACACTGATTACTGCAGAAATTGTATATAGGAAGATTTCCCCTATCTTTCCAATAGATTATTAACCTTAATCTGTAGAGGAAAAAGCAATAAATACTGCTTCCTGAGTCTTTTAGGACACCAAGGAAATGCAATGCATCTAGGGAAAAGAACAGAGCAGAAATAGACCAGAACAAAAATGCATTCTCCCTAGGGGAATTGCAGGAATAAATCATAATACATATCAGGTCCAGTACTTCAGCTCCAAGAGGGTAAATCGCTCTTGTGAAGTCTCCACTACTGAAATATATAGACACAGATTCTGCCTAAGACTAAGGTTTAGTCATAACACCCCAAGCTCCACTCCCCCACTCCACTAACATAGGCTAACAAACACGGGGTAAAGTTAATAATGGAATATACCTGGGAGAGCTGTAGGAGAAAGATTTTCTTTAGCCAACAGCACAAAAAGAAAACCCAAATCCAAGAGGGGAGAAGAATGTAGGAAACAAATAAATAACAACAACAACAAAAATACCTACCTTCTGGCATATTAACCCCAACCCCAAAGCCAAGTTATTACTAAAGGAATTTGAAGGCTATGGTGACCTGGGAGTAGTCATAACAACAATGGACCCTGAACTCAACTCAGCTCCTGACTAGATTATCTGAAGCCCTCACATAAGAAAGCTTGAAGAATGAAAGGAGTTCAATTTTATGAGCAAAACAAAGGGTAGCTCTCAGTATCTAATATCCTACAATACATTTCAATCTTCTGACAGAAAATCATGAGACATAAAAAAGGGCTAAGAAAAACAAATTCAGAAGAGACAAAGCAATGATCAAAACCAAATTCAGATGAGATAGACATTAATGCAATCAAGTATTAGCCCTGAGTAGCATTTGTAGAACATTCTAATCTACAAAAGCAATGTGAGCCCATGAAAAAAATGATCAACATGATTATTAGAAAAATAATTAATAAAACCATCATAAAATGCCATTTAGTTATCTGAAAGGTTAAACAGACTGAAAATACTGAGTTTTGGTGAGAATGTGGGACAATCATAACTCTCATACCTGTACAATCATTTTGTCAGACGCTCTGTCAATAAATCATCTAACTAAACAAACACTTATTTTATAATCCTTTAATTCCATTACTAGATTTTAACCTCGTCCAATGAAAATATATGGATCAAAAAAAAAAAAAGCCTCAAATGTTTCACAGCAGCTTTATTAATCATGGTTAAAATGTGAAAGCAGCTGAGTCTGCTATCAGGAAAATGCATTTTGAAGCTGATATGTTTTCACACAAAGTAATACTACTTACCAGTAAAAACAGGTGATACAATTTGACTTTATGTATTTTCAGTTCGGAAACAGACACAAGCAATCTATGGTCTCAACAGAACACGCATTGTCTTTTGGGAGCGGGATGGGAATTGACTAGAGAGGGGCATGACCAAATCATTCAAGGCTGAGCAATAATGTTTTATAACTTGATTGGAGTTTAGTTTCCAATAGCAAATTCATTTGTCAATACTCAGAAAGCATACACTAAAAGTTGTGCAATGTAATGTGTATAAACTTGATGTAAAACTAAAAGAACTCTGCATAAATATTGAATTTTATCTAATGATCTTTATCCAGATATATTTAAAATTGTTCTGATGTTTTTAGTTTAGTATGAATGTCATCAAAAAGAATACAAATGAATGAATGAGGGTATGAATAAGGGAATGGACATCTAATGAGCAAGAACAGTAAAATGGTTTTAGTGTATTCCAGGGCTGCGTATACAAGTGCTCACTATAATTTTTTTTTAACTTTTCTATGTGTTTTAAAGTTTCCATAATAAAAACAAAGGGAAAAAATGTAGAAAAGGCTGACCACTCTTTCCAACTACTAGCTGAAACAGAGAAAGCATAAATTTTTTTAATGTTTTTAGTTTTTCCATATGCGAAGGGATTTATAATAACAGAAATAAGGCTTAATGGTACCTAAAGTAACAAGGGAACATTTTATTACCTGAAAGAGTGAGCAGAAAAGTCATAGATTCTGCCACAGATATCATCCACGGGATATGGAAAACCAGCCAAATACAATAATTTCAAAAGGACAGTTACAGGAGGAACAAAGTTTCTTTATTATTACATTCTATTATATTTTCCATTTCATTTTAACAGTTCCACACAAAATATTTTCCTGGCAAAGTTAAATGTCTAGCTTAGATTGAACATTATATAGTTATAATGTTCTCAAATTATTCAGGGGTGTGATTTTTCACCAGTGGGATGAGTTATGTGGTAATGATTAGAATAATAGGCAGTGTAGCCAAACTACCCAGAATTTTACATTGGCTTTACATTTGTTAATGGTGGAAGAAAATTATTTAACCTCACATAGCAAGTATTGTCATCTGTAAAATTGAGATGGTAATGGTACACATCACATGGAGTTATTGTTAGAATCAAGTTAATTAATGACTACAGAATCCAGGGGGAATGAAATATAAATACTACAAATTATTGTTTGCACTTCTATAAAGGCATTTGATATAGCAGCTAAAGGACTGTCTTTTACCTTTGCAGTATTTAATAAATTTATCAACAATGCCACAGTATAATATGTATAAGCTATGTCAGTGAATTTTTTTTTAAAGTGTAATTGAACAAAAATAACTAATCATGTTACAAAATAACTATTACACATTCAAGAAATGAATAATTTTTCTTTAAAGAATTTGCAATCTTGGACACATATTTCGTCACATCAAACACCATTAGTATTGGATTTTAGTACATGCATTCATGTACTAAATGCATTTTAAGTACATGCATTCATGCAGGTAGGCACACATTGATGATTGACATGTATTTTCTAACGTTTAAAACACTCATTTATATTTTCTGTGCAAATTAACACAGACTTGATATGCAGCATGTGCATCTTTAGGCCGATTCTCATGTGTAACATTGTTGTGGCATATTTTTCTTAAGTAGTTACTTTCTCTTCCTTTTTCTGACTTCCCTGAAACTCCCTTCTATGCAACTTTCTAGAGTTACATATAAAACTGAACAAGATCAGAATAAACACGGGTTAAAACAAATAACAACACACCCTTACGGATTTATTTCCTTTGTGATGATTGCAAGAATCTCAGGGTCCTCTCTTGATCCAATTCAGCTCTTTAACCATTTGAAAGGGTGAGGGAGGAGGCAACTACACTCATGTTTCAACATCAGGCAACAATCTGCATTTTTATTTGTCTTGTTTCAGCCCTCTATTTCATATTGGTTTTGTTGTTGCTATTGTTTTAGTTATATTTTCTAAGCCATAGTACATTGTTGTGGAT
This sequence comes from Ateles fusciceps, assembly GCA_036589455.1. NCBI lineage: Eukaryota > Metazoa > Chordata > Mammalia > Primates > Atelidae > Ateles > Ateles fusciceps. The sequence continues at coordinate 858,322 of JAZHEH010003121.1, read as the reverse complement.
TCTATACAATGGCTTAATTTCAATGGCCAAAAGTGCCACTAAATCGTCTCCTCCACAAAAGGGAATTTTACCACTGAATATATGGTGTGGTGTGTGTGTGTGGTGTGTGTGTATGTCTGTGTGTGTCTGTGTGTGCCTTCCCAGAAAATAAATAGAAGTCTGTTCTCAATAAACAAAGAGATTTTCAAAGTAAATTAATTCTGGCTTAATTAAACTGGTACCTTTAATTATATTTCTAAATTTTAGAAAACATTACTGTGATGTGAGGGAGAAAAAGAGTTTGTAGTCATGACACATTTATTTAGACATTTAATCACTCTAAGTTTTAGTTTCTCTTTCGGTAAAAGAATAGCTGTCTTCAGTATATTTTTGAAAATTACAGAATACATAGACTTCTTGAGCAAATGAATTTCTCAACAACATGTAGCTATTATTAAGTACTCTATTTTTTATCTAAATTTTATATCTCGGCTCAATTCAGAGCAAAACAATAGAGAATTTTAAAATAGACAAATACGCTCAGTATATAGAGGAATTGTGCCAAATTTGGTCAGAACAAATGACATCTAATAGAATTCAAAATAGTTTTTTGATAAATTTTAAAGGTAGATATGATTACGACTAATTTTTAATTTAGAAAAAATATTTGAATAATTGAATCATCTGCTATTATTTTAAGAAGACACAAGAATAGTATTAAGAGGCACCCTTGATGATCATTTACATGGTTATTCATCTCAATAATAAAAAGTTTTCTACAAAACACCCGTTCAGAAAAGAATTACATACAATATGGACCTATCTCGCAACTCAAATATAGAAGGTTACTAGAAGGTCTATAAGACACATTGACATAATTCTGATAATAGATATTAAGTCTTTTGGATAGTAAATCAGAAAATTCAATCCATTTTTCATGAGATATAATAAATAGTAATTTATCTGAACTTTGTTCAGACATAGAGAAACATTCTGTCTGGGACAATGTGAAGAAATGATACTTGGGTTGCAAATAAGATTATACATTCTTATTCCTTAAAGATAAAAACAAGACATCTATCTTTATAGGATTACTTTGCTGCAGACCTAGGATTAAAGCAGGGAGATGAATGAAGTGGGCATTAAAGTTTCATTCCAGGACTGTAACTCAATGGATTTCATGAATTCATCATTTTCACCTTGTAACAGATTTCAGCAATGCCCAAAATTACCAAGCAACCCAATTTCTTAGGGTTGTAGCAATGTCACAGATAATTAAATTGAAACTGGGGTTTTGCCCTGGTTTCAATAAATTGGCCAGCTGGACCTCCAGCAACATCTCCTTATGTAGTTATAGAGATCTAACAGTATGTTAATAAAGCCTCAGGGAGGTCCCACAAACTACTAGCCATTTTTTCTGCGGGAGATACAGCTCTGGGAAAAATTCAAAACGTATATGTGGTATCCCTGTTCCAATAAACAAAGTATAAGAATCCATGGTGTATATATGTACATGTGAATGTGTATAAGGTAGCCTAGAAAGTATTGAAAATTAATGAGGCATTATGGCAAAATGACTTATTCCTTCCCATTCTCAGTGCTGTGAATCCAACAATGCACAGCTGTCAATACTTAATACTCACAGGAAAAACACATTTGCAATTTAATTAAAGCACAAGCTGGTACGTTTTATTTAGAAATTTCGTGGTAAAACACATATTCTCCCTCAACACACTTTTATTAAATCAACATAATACCTGACATTTCTCACACTCCACTTGCCAATGCTGTTAACATTGAAATTAGTCTAACAAAAATAATAGGTAAGAAGCTTATAATGAAAATAACTCAATTTATGCATAATTTAATTCAATTAGATAATTAAGCATAATATAAATAATATCATTCAACACTTTTGAAGAATTCAATTCACTTAAAGTTAATGACTGAGTAAAACAAGATGGAGATAGAATTATGTACATTCTTTTATATTTGGTTTAGAAATTAAGTAAACATTATATTTTTGCTCATTCATTTAATAATTCAAACCAACAATACTAATGATTTTAATAGAATTGCTACATAAAGTTAAATACTACTTTTCCCAATTTATAATGCCATAGTAATAATAATAATAAATATCAGGTTCTAATAGTGCTATATTTTTTCTAATCTGTTAAATAAAAGAGAGCTCTAATTATATGATTCCCTTCCCAGGGAACCAATCCTTGACTCTACATTTCTATGGCAATTTTCCCACTTATCAGAACAGTGTGGAAATTGCACATATCCATTTTTAGTTCTTTTATTTTTCAAATTCAAACATTACAGCCCTCAAATGTGTTAATAAAAGTCAAATTGGCATGTTACAAATTTTCAAACTAAAGTTTAGAAGATTTCCTTTACACCAATAACATTTGAGTATGGATCTCCATTTCTTCTCTGTATATAAGTTATAAATATTACCCACATAAAAACAAGTACAGAATTTATCAAAGATCCTCACTATAAATTCCTCCTATGGTATTTGTGACATGTTTTCTTATTAAATATTTTAAAAAACAGATATTCCTAAATCACAGCATTTTTAATTTGAGATAGAGTCTCACTCTGTCACCCAGGCTGGAGTGCAGTGAAGCAAACCCGGCTCACTGCAACCTTGGCCTCCGGGTTCAAGCAATTCTCCTGTCTCAGCCTCCTGAGTAACTGGGATTATAGGTGCCCGCCACCACACCCAGCTAATTTTTGTATTTTTTGTAGATACGGGGTTTCAGCATGTTGGCTAGGCTGGTCTGGAACTCCTGACCTCAGGTGATCCGCTCACCTTGGCCTCCCAAAGTGGTTGGATTACAGGTGTGAGCCACCGCGCCCAGCCACCATAATTTTATGATGCAGAATATTAAGAAACAGTTTTACTGGAACGTAGTCCTAGACAATTGATATATTCTTCTCAAAGAGTCATCAATAAAGAAGCACATGCAATATATATTACATATATACACACACAAGCAAAGGGACAGAGACAAATATATAAATTAGAATTATTAATAAAATGTTAATAATGGTTATCTCTTGGGGTTGAATTAGGATTATATGACAATTTTTAGTTTTTCTTGATATATTTTTAAGTCAAATTCTGTAGTAAGTATGTATTGATTTTATGATAATAAACATAACCATCACTTCTTAAGATTTGTCTCATGATTAGAGACAATTATTAGCTTAAATTGTAAAGGCATTAATATTTCTGAGGCAAGATAAAAAATAAAATTGTTTAATGCCCATTTAATAAGTGCACATTCAATTGATAGTATTCAGAAGAGAACGTTTACCATAGCTACAAGATGCCTTATAAAATATCAAATTCCTAATACTAATTCTTTCTGATATCTACCTAACCTGTATTAATTGAAAAACTGAATGTCATGTATAAATCTAGCTCTTCTTTATTTTAACTTAATTCTCTTCACAGGCATTTTTTACTTTATATTAATTTGCAATAATTTTATTTTGACTTTCAGTGATTTGTTTATTTTAACTTGTCCTTACTTCTATCCCTCCTGAGAGAGGTCTAAACAAATGCAACACAATGTAGTTTGGACAGCAGAAGCTCAAGTAAGGTGTAGAGATAACTCAAAGGAAAGGATTAAATTTGTGTGTAAAGAAATTGAAGGACAGTAAAGTCTTGCAAACTTAGTTACAGGCAATAGTATCTGAGATTCGAAGAATACAGAGTCATCCAGCATTAGATATCAGAAAAACTGGACTATCCCGTGTTCTTTACTTCCTCCTCATCGTTCACTCACCTGTTCTCCCACAATAGACAGGCTACAATGCTGTGGTTATTGCCAGTGCTTCCAGAAAAGTCATTCTATTATCTCTGGGCTAAACAATAGTAACTGCCCCCTAATGGCTATAGAGTTTCTTTTCCTTTTGTTTTTCTTCTTTTTTCTTTTAAATTTTTCTTTAAGTTCTGGAATACATTTGCAGAACATGCAGGTTTGTTACATAGGTATATATGTGCCATGGTGATTTGCTGTACCCGTCAACCAGTCATCTAGGTTTTAAACCCTGCATGCATTAGGTATTTGTCCTAATGTTCTCCTTCCATTTGCCATCCACCCTGCGACAGGTCTTGATGTGTGTTGTTCCCCTCCCTGTGTTTTGTTTTGTTTTGTTTTGTTTTGTTTTGTTTTGTTTTGTTTTGTTTTTGAGACGGAGTCTCCCTCTGTCACCCAGGCTGGAGTGCAGTGGCAATCTCGGTTCCCTCTAACTTCCACTCCTCAGGTCCAAAGGATTCTCCTGCCTCTCCCGTAACTGAGATTACAGGCATATGCCACCAAGCCTGGCTAATTCTGCATTTTTAATAGAGACAGGGCTTCACCATGTTGGCCAGGCCCAGGCTGGTCTCAAACTCCTGACCTCAAGTGACATGCCTGCCTGGGCCTCCCAAAGTGCTGGGTTTACAGATGTGAGCCACTGCACTGGCCTATTTCTAAAATAAAGATTTTACTATTCCACATCTTACTTATAAAGGTAACAGGATACTCAATTGTGTAATAAATTCCAAAATAATTTCTATTGACCTTAAAGGCTCTCAAATATGCTTTTAAATAAATTTCTAACTTCTCTCCAGTAACGAACTCTGCCCCACCAATACACTTCCATTCATAATATGCCCTATGCTTCTCAAAATGATTCCTATGTCTGGATTTCCATTGCATCTCTATTCAGGCTCATGTTTAACTTCTGTCAATATGGCCTCCACAATGCCACCATCTCTTCTAAGTTCAGCTTGAATTCCATTGTACCTGAAAGGCTTTCTTCAATAGCATCACTACTTTCCCCTTCTAATAGAAGTAACAGGTCTATAATCTGCTTTTCACAGGATTTTTTTTCTTTTTTTGGTAAAAACATCTATTATAATCTTTAGTCCCTCCTCTATCATTTAGTTTTTACAAATAGGTATCTTCTTTACTATGGTGTGAACTCCTTCATGGTGAGAATAATATCTTGTTCTTCTTTGTATATTCAGCATCCAGTGTACAATGTGATACCCAAAGTTCCCACATAGTCCCTTTACTCTGTATTACATATGAAATTAAAAACTGTAATATTTATCTTTTATTTTGTAATATAGTTCTGACCACGTATTTCTCTTTTTCTAATTCCACATTTCAAGTGCACACAAACTAAAAAAAATACAGAAAACAAAAAGTCACTATTTTTTCCAGTAACATATGCTATTTCTTTCTCAATAAAATCTAACCACTGATTCAATAGATGGTTTTTGAACATCCTTGAATAAATTTTCTTTTAAATAGGATAAAATTGGAATGGATTTTATTTTTTTAATATGCATTTTTCTAAGACAGACAGAGATGCAATTTAAATACATCTGCTCCACATAACATATATCTAATAGTCCTTTTTTTCTCAAAGCTAATATTTCCATTCTTCCCTAATAGGCAATAAAATAAAAGAAAAATACAAGGTACTTGTGTTTTATAAGTGAAATAATTCTTCTGTGAATATTGGGAGTGCTTTGCAATTGCTTACTTTTATCTGGGAAATAATTTTAAAAGATTGAAGAGTTAAATGTGATAATTTAAAACTTCTTGGTTTTAGTGTTCAGAAAAATTAAACTTACACATATTCTGAAACTACTTTTTTCATCAAACTTGCACTCGTATCCTTTCCTCTTTTCCTTATGTCAACAAGATAAAAGTATTTCTTTTCCTCTCCTTTAAGGGAGACAGTTTTTTACTATGGTTAACTGCAAATAAAAGCAGAATCTTAGAAATTCAAATTTACTGTGTAATAAGTCTTTTATAATGAGTAATATCTGTTTGTGTTTCCTTTTGTTAAATTAAGCACGTAATTAATAATTATTAGAAGTTTGACACAAGATTTATTGATATATATTCTCACAATCCTTATGTCTATAATGTCACAAAGGAAAAAACAACGTCCTACCTGCTGTGAACTTACATGGATTGGAAAAGAGGATTTGGAAATTGGACAAGGAAAGCTGGGCAGTAGTGTCAGCAAAATTAAGCAGTTGTAAAAAAAAAAGTCAAAATCTATTTGTGTAAGCAAATGAAATAATTTTATTCTGAAGAACAAAGTCTGCACTACCCTTTCGATTAGCAAAATAATTGATTGTATTTTTGTCATAAAAAGCATTCAAAATTCAAAATGAAGACATTGATATTTAAGTGAGTTGTTTCCCATGATACCTTCTGGATTCAAATAGAGTAAAGGAAAATATTGTTACTCTCTACCTTACCTTAACTACTAATATCAAGAGAAATTTTGTTCATATTGATTTTTCCCTCTACTTATAGCGTAGACAAGAGGAATCCCCCAGGTATATCAAGATTTGCCATCTTTTTCTCCATTATTTTGTGACTTCCTGGCTACTAAGTAGATGGAATGATATCCAATGTTCACACAACTCTCAACTCACACTTGCAAGCTGGCACATACACCAATCCTTAGGGAGTCTACAAATGAAATGATGCGAAGTTCATCTTCACTAACGACTCAATCCTGGTAAGATACCTCCAGGTTCTGTTGCCAAAACAAATGAAAGAAAAACTTTGTCTCAGAAATATCTTATAGTGTGTTAAATAAAGTAGTAAGCTATAACAAAGAAATACAAAAAAAAAAAGAGAGAGAAAGAAAAATGTTTGGATCCTTTACATAAAGAAGAAAATGAAGTAAGTTTTAGGTCTCAAAACAGTCTGACATATTCATTCAGAAGCTTCGGTAATGCAACATCTACTGTGTTTCTTTTTTATTATATTCCATGTTTTTCAGAGGCAGGTTTATGTCTTGAGGGGACAAGGCTTAACAGTTGCATGTCATAGCAGACTGAAGTTACAACATGTTAAAATGCCAGAATCTACATATGTTTATTGCAGTACTGTTCACAATAGCAAAGACTTGGAACTAACCCAAAAACCCATCAATGATAGACTGGATAAAGAAAATGTGGCATATATACACCATGGAATACTATGCAGCCATAAAAAAGGATGAGTTCATGTCTTTTGCAGGGACAGGGATGAAGCTGGACACTGTAATTCTCAGCAAACTAACCCAGGATTAGAAAACCAAACACCACATGTTCTCACTCATAAGTGGGAGTTGAACAATGAGAAGGTGGGGAACATCAGACACTGGGATCTGTCAGGGAGTGGGGGGGTATGGGGGAGGGGATAGCATTAGGAGAAATACCTAACGTAGATGGCAGGTTGATGGGTACAGAAAATCACCAAGGCGTGTATATTCCTTTGTAACAAACCTGCACATTCTGCACCTGTATCCCAGAACTTAAAGTATAATAATAATAAAAAAAGAAAAAAAAATTACCAGTCAATTTTCTGTAACTCCTCAAATTAAACTTTCCCCTTAAAATATGTGAAAATCAATATTTTATATTAAAAAAAAATGCCAGAATCTGGAAAGTGAAGAGAGAGAATGGATGTTCAAATAATGAAAGTAGTATTTCTGTAGGCCTGAATCTTGGTATGAGAATGAAAAAGGAATGAGAGAAGAAACTAATGAGTTAATCAGTGGAGGAGGTAGAGCAATATGGCAGACTAGAAGACTCCACCAATTATTTCCTCCACAAAGACACCAGTTTAACAACACTCTACATATAAAAACACCTTCATAAGAACCAAAATTAGATGAGAACTGATGCTACCTGGTTTTAACTTCGTATCACTGAAAGAGACAGTGAAGAGGTAGAAAAAACCATCTTGAATTGTTAGTGCTATACTCCCTGCCTTTCTCCGCTGGCAGAGAGCATTTTATTGCACTTGGGGGAGAAGGAAAACAGTAATTGTGTTGCATTGAACTCAGTGCAGAAAGCAAAACTAGACCAAATTCAGCTGACCCACACCCACAACGAGAGCATTTAAACCAACACCAGCCAGAGAGGAATCACAAATCCCAGTGGTTAGAACTGGAGTTTCCTAAGCCTCACCACTGAAAGCTGAAGTGCTGTGGGGTTCTAGATAAACTTGAAAGGCATTCTTGTCCACAAAACTGCAACACCTAGATGAGTCCTAGTGTTGAATTGGGCCCAGAGACAGTGGACTATAGGGTCATGTGACCTCCTGAGACACCAGCCAGGATAGCTAAGGGAGTGTTGGCATCACTCCTGCCCTAGCCCCAGGCTGCACAGCTCACAATTCCAGAAGAGACCCCTTCCTTCTGCTTGAGAAGAGAGAGGGAAGAGCAGGGAGTATTTTATCTTGCTTCTTGGATACCAGCTCAGTCACAGCTGGAAAGGGCAGCAGTCAGAGTCCTGAGGTCCTCTTTCCAGGCCCTAGTTCCCCCTGATGATATTACTAGACACATTCTGAGCTAGAAGAGAGCCCACTACCTTGAAGAAAAGGACCCAGTCCTGGAAGTATTTATTGCCTTTTAAAAGAAGAGTGCTTAAGTCCAAAAAAACAAGCAGCATTACCCAGGTAGTATTCAAGGGTTTTGGGTGAGACTCTCAGACTTACTAACTTCAGGTGAGTCTCAGCACATTTACGGCTGTGGTGGGCATTGAAGAAGGTTTCTTCTGATTGAGAAAAGCAGTGGGTGACTTACTCACAGCTAGTATTATACTCAATATGGATAAACTGAAAACCTTGCTTCTAAGATCTGGAACATGACAATGATGCCCCTTTCACCACTGATTCAACATGGTACTGGAAGTCTTTCCTAGAGAAATCAGAAAAGAGAAAGAAATAAAAGCATCTAAATTAGAATGGAAGAAGCCAAATTATTGTTGTTTTCAAAAGATATGATATTATATTTGGAAAATTCTGAAGACTCCACAAATATATTAGAACTAATAAACCAATTCAGTAAAAACACAGGATACAAAATCAGTAGCATTTCTATATGCTGACAGTGAATAATCTGAAAAATAAATCAAAAAAATAATCCCACAAATAAAATTAAATCTAGGAATTAACTTGTCCGAAGAAGTGAAAAATTTCTATAATGAAAACTATGAAACACTGATGAAAGAATTTGAAAAGGACACCAAAAATAAAAATATATTTGTTTTTTGTTTCAGAAGATTCAATATTGTTAAAATGCCCATACTACCCAAATCAATTTACAGATTCAATGTAATTCCTATCATAGTACCAATAACATTCTTCACAGAAATAGAAAAAAAAATCCCAAAATTTATATGGAACCACAAAAGACCCAGAATAGCCAAAGGTATCCTAAGCAAAAAGAAAGCAACTGGAGGAATCACATTACCTGACTTCAAATTACACTACAGAGCTATAGTAACAAAATAGAATGATATGGGCACAAAAATAGACACAGATCAATGGAATAGAATACAGAACTCAGAAACAAATCTGTACATCTATAGGAGACCCTTTTTGATAAAGGTGCCAAAAACGTACACTGAGAAAAAGATGATCTCTTCAATAAATGGTGCTGAGAAAAACTGGATATCCATATGCAGAAAAATGTAACTAAATCCCTGTCTTGGCATACAAAAAGTCAGATCAAAATGGGTTAAAGGCTTAAGTCTGAAACCTCAAACTAGCAGAAGAAAACATTGTGAGAAATCTTCAAGACATCGGTCTGGCCAACATTTTTTGAGCAATAGCCCGCAAGTGTAGGCAACCAAAACAAAACCGGATGAATGAGAACACGTCAAGTTAAAAAGCTCCTGCACAGCAAAGGATGCAAGCAAAAGTGAAGAGGCAAACCAAATAATGGACGAAATATTTGCGAAGTACTCATGTGACAAAAGATTAATAACCAGAATGTATAAGAAGTTAAAACAACTCTATAAGAAAAGAAATCTAATAATCCCATCAAAAATGGGCAAAAGATTTGAATACACATTTCTCAGAAGAAAACAAATGGCAAATAAGCATATGAAAAGGTTTTCAACATCACTGATCATCAGAGAAATGCAAATCAAAACCAAAAAGCGGTATTATCTCACCACAGTTAAAATGGCTTATATCCAGGACAGGCAATAACAAATACTGATAAGAAAGTGGAGAAAACAGAACCCTCGTATACTGCTGGTAGAATTGTGAATTTCCACAAGCACTGTCATGAACAGTTGGCAGCTTCCTCTAAACCTAAACATTAGCTTCCATTTGATCCAGCAATCCTACTGTGTATATATCCAGAGGAAAGTAAATCAGTATATCAAAAAACTGTCTGTACTCCTATGTTTGCTGCAGCACTGTTTATAACAGCTAAAATTTGGAAGCAAGGTAAGTATCAATCAACAAATGAAGGAATAAAGAAAATGTGTATTTATACACAGTGGAGTACTATTCAGCCATTAAAAAAATGCAGTTCCTCATTCACTCAAGCCACATTATAGTGCTCAATAGCCACATGTGGCTCATGGCTTCTGTATAGGGCAGCACAGATAAATAACATTTTTATCATCACACAAAGCTATATTGGACAACAGTCATCTTGCGCTCTGTAGAGCTAACCACAATACTTCTAGCCTGGATTCCGTTAAGAAATAAGAGTCTTGAGAGGAGAGATTAGGAAAAGAAATTAACTCCTTAGAAACCCTAACCAAATAATAAACTTTCAAAGAAATGTTGTTCCTCCAAATCATGACGTCATAAATATATTTTCAAAATGAAACAAAGTATAACCGTCTGTGGTTGACACAGTTGAAGATAATTAACAATTTTCACTGAGATAAAATCAACACTCCATACATAAAGAAAATACACACATATTTTCTGTTCAGTGCCTATTAAGAATTCAGTGATCAAAAGTAATTGCTTATTAATTTTATAACCAGAGGTAGCGGTAAGGGTCAAAAAGTCAACAGGGCTTAATAAAACTGTAAAAATGAGTTTTCAAAGATATTCCAAGAGATATTTGAAATCATTGAAAAGAACAGAATTCACTGAATAGCTGAATCTTCCAAGTAATGTAAAACAGCACAGTAGGCCATCAATTTCAACAAGAAATAAGTAAGTTGCATACTGTAGTTGATATATAGGTTGTGTTTTTTATTTTTATATAATGTCATCCTTTAATAAAAAAGAACATAATACTTTTTTGTTTAAAACTTTCATTCAATTAAATAAATAAATTTAAGTGTGCTTTATTAAAGAACAAAAGAAATTCAGAATCTGTGGCATCTTCATAAATCTGGCTTGGAAAGTGAATCTCAGGGAAATCTTCTTCCCCTAACCACCCCAGCGTCCCTCTCTATTTATATCACATAACTGCCCCTAAAGTCAATACCTGTCCCAACCAAAAAAAGCCCAGGACCAGACAGATTCACAACTGAATTCTACCATACGTACAAAGAAGACCTAATACAATTCCTGCTGAAACTATATCAAAAAAACTGAAGTGAGAGAGTCTTCCCAGTCATTCTATGAGGACAGTATCATCCTGGTACCAAAACCTGGAAGATACAACAAAGAAAGAAAACTTCAGGCCAATATCCTTCATAAACATTGATGCAAAAATCCTCAACAAAATACTTGCAAACCAAATCCAATAGCTCATCAAAAAGCTAATCCGTCATGATCAAGAATGCTTCATTCCCAGAATACAAGATTGGTTCAACATACACAAATCAATAAATGTTTTTCATCACATAAACAGATCTAAAGACAAAAACCACATAACTATATCAGATGCAGAATAGGCTATCAATAAAATTCAACAATGTTTGATGTTAAAAACTCTCAATAAAATAGGTATTGAAGGAATGTACCTCAAAATAATAATAGCCATTTGTAACAAACCCACAGCCCACATAATACTGAATGGGCAAAAGCTGGAAGCATTCCCCTTGAAAACTGGCACAAGACAAAGATGCCCTCTCTGATTAAACGTAGTATGAGAAGTCCTAGCCAGAGCAATCAGGCAAGAGTAAGAAATAAAGGGCATCTGAGGGGGGAGGATCCAAAATAGCTGAATAGAAACAGCTCTGGAGTGCAGTTCCCAGCAAGAACAACGCAGAGGGTGAATGTTCACCACATTTCCAAACAAGTTTTCACTGCCTACAGAGCAGGAGATTCCCGGGCTGAAAAGTGCCATGAGTTTTCAGCACAGCTGATGCCACTGGTTGGCACACAGAAACTCACACAAATCTGGGCAGCTTTTCAACTGGCATCTGGAATGTCTGGAAGACAAATCTGCCCATTCAACTGAAAGGGAGGGGGCTGAGACAGGGAGCCAGGTGATCTGGCTCAGCGGGTACCACCCCCACAAAACAAGCAATCTGAAGTGCTCTGGATTGAGAGTTTTGCAGCAAGCACAGCTGGACCAGGGATGGTCCAGCTCAGTAGGGTAAAGGGTGTCTGCCACTACCAAGGCAATCTGCTAATACCAAGGCAGTCCACACAGCAGCTGGGCAGAGCCTGTGGCAGCTCAGCAATACCTCTGCTGGCAGATTGTGACTAGACTACCCCGTGCGGGGCAGGGCATCTGTGAAAAAAGGCAACAGCACATCAGGACCTTATAAATAAAGCCAATCTTCCTAGGTCAGAGTACCCGGGAAAAGAGGCAGTTATGAGTTCTGCTGCAGCAAACTTAAAGGTACCTGCCCAGCAGCTCTGCATGGTACAACGGAGCTCCCAGCACAACACTTGAGCTCCTATAAGGGACAGACTGTCTCCTCAAGTAAGCTCCCCGACCCCCGTATATCCAACGAGACACCTCATAAAGGAGAGCTCAGGCCAACATCAGGTGGGTACCCTTCTGGGACAAAGATAACAGAAGAAGAAACTGGCAGTAACCCTTACTTTTCTGCAGCCCCCGAGGGTGATCCCCCAGGCAAGCAGGGTCTGGAGTGGACCCCCAGCAGTCCTGCAGCAGAGAGGCCTGACTGTTAGAAGGAAAACTAAGAAACAGAAAGAAATAGCTTCAACATCAACAAAAGGGATGTCCACTCAGAGATGACATCCAAAAGTCACCAACTACAAAGACACAGGTAGATAAAGCCACTAAGATGGGAAGAAACCAGTGCAAAAAGGATGAAAACACCAAAAACCAGAACGCTTCTCTTCTTCCAAGGGATCATAACTCCTCACCAGCTAGGGATCAAAGATGGATGGAGAATGAATCTGATGAATTGACAGAAACAGGCTTCAGAAGGTGGGTAATACCAAACTTCTCAGAGCTAAAAGAACATGTGCTAACCCAATGCAAAGAAACTAAGAACCTAGAAAAAAGGTTAGATGAGATGCTAACTAGAATAAACAGCATAGAGAAGAATATAAACGACATGATGGAGCTGAAAAACACAGCACGAGAACTTCGAGAAGCGTACACAAGTTTCATAGATGAATAGACCAAGCAGAAGAAAGGATATCAGAAATTGAAAATCAACTCAATGAAATAAAACAAGAAGGCAAGAATAGAGAAAAAAGAGTGAAAAGAAATGAACAAAACCTCCAAGAAACATGGGATTATATGAAAAGACCTAATCTACATTTGATAGGTGTACCTGAATGTGATGGAGAGAATGAATCCAAACTGGAAAACACTCTTCAGGATATTATCCAGGAGAACGTCCCCCCACTTAGCAAGGCAAGCCAGCATTCAAGTCCAGAAAATACGGATAATACCACAAAGATATTCCTCAAGAAGGGCAACCCCAAGGCACATAATTGTCAGATTCACCAGGTTTGAAATGAAGGGAAAAATGCTAAGTGCAGACAGAAGAAAGATAGGGTTACCTACAAAGAAAAGACCATCAGACTCACAGCAGATCTCTCAGCAGAAATGCTACAAGCCAGAAAAGAGTGAGGGCCAATATTCAACATCATTAAATAAAAGACTTTTCAACCTAGAATTTCATATCCAACCAATCTAAACTTCATAAGCGAAGGAGAAATAAAATCCTTTACAGATAAGCAATTTCTGAGAGATTTCATCACCACCAGGCCTGCCTTACAAGAACTCCTGAAAGAAGCACTAAATAAGGAAAGGAACAACCAGTACCAGCCACTCCAAAAACATACCAAATGGTAAAGACCATCGACACAGTGAAGAAAATGTGTCAACTAATGGGCAAAACATCCAGCTAGCATCAAAACGGCAGGATCAAATTCACATATAACAATATTAACCTTAAATGTAATTGGGTTAAATGCCCCAATCAAAAGACACAGACTGTCAAATTGGATAAAAGGTCAAAACCCATTGGTGTGCTGTATTCAGGAAACCCATCTCACATGCAAGGACACACGTAGGCTAAAAACAAAGGGATGGAAGAGATTCATCAAGCAAATGGAGAGAAAAAAAAAGCAGGAGTTGCAATCCTAATCTCTGATGAAATGGACTTTAAACCAACAATGATTAATAGAGAAAAAGAAGGGGGATAACATAATGGTAAAAGAATCAATGCATCAAGAAGAACTAACAATCCTAAATATCTACATACCCAGTACAGGAGCACCCATGTACATAAAGCAAGTTCTTAAGGACCTAAAAAGAGACTTAGAGTCCCACTCAATAATAGTGGGAGATTTTAACACTCCACTGTCCTGTCAATATTAGACAGATCAACGAGGCAGAAAATTAACAAGGATATTCTGGACTTGAACTCAGATCTGGACCAAGGAGACCTAATACACATCTACAGAACTCTCCACCCAAAATCCACAGAATATATATTCTTCTCAGTACCACATTACACCTACTCTAAAATTGACCACATAATTGGAAGTATATCACTCCTCAGCAAATGTGAAAGAACGGAAATCATAACAAGTCTTTCAGACCACAAGGCAAACAAATTAGAACTCAGTATTAAGAAACTAACTCAGAACCACACAACTTCATGGAAACTGAACAATCTGCTCCTGAGTGTTGACTGAATAAACAATGAAATGAAGAAAGAAATAAAGATGTTCTTTGAAACCAATGAGAAAGAAGACACACATACCAGAATCTCTGGGACACATTTAGAGCAGTGTCTAGTGGGAAATTTATAGCAATAAATGCCCATAGAAGAAGCAAGGAAAGCTCTAAAAGTGACACCCTATAATCAAAATTGAAAGAGCTAGAGGAGCAAGATCAAAAAATCTCAAAAGCTAACAGAAGATAGAAAATAACTAAAATCAGAGCAGAACTAAAGGACATAGAGACACAAAAAACTCTTCAAAAAATTAATAAATCTAGGAGCTGGATTTTTGAAAAGATCAACAAAATAGACTACTAGCCAGATTAATAAAAAAGAAAAGAGAGAAGAATCAAATAGATGCAATAAAAAACATAAAAGGGGATATCACCACTGATTCCACAGAAATACAAACTACCATCAGAGATTACTACAAATAACTCTATGGACATAAACCAGTAAACCTGGAAGAAATGAACAAATTCCTGGACACTTGCACCCTTCCAAACCTAAAACAGGAAGAAGTTGAAACCCTGAATAGACCAACAACAAGGGCTGAAGTTGAAGCAGCAATTAATAGCCTACCAACCAAAAAAAGCCCAGGTCCAGATGGGTTCACAGCTGAATTCTACCAGATGGACCAAGAGGAGATGGTACCATTCCTTCTGAAACTATTCCAAACAATCCAAAAAGAGGGAATCCTTCCCCAAATCATTTTATGAAACCAACATCATCCTGATACCAAAACCCAGCAGAGACTCAACAAAAAGGAAAACTTCAGGCCAATATCCACAATGAACATTGATGCAAAAATCTTCAATAAAATACTGGCAAACCAATTGCAACAGCACATCATAAAGCTTATCCATCACGATCAAGTAGGCATCATCCCTGGTATGCAAAGCTGGTTCAACATATGCAAATCTATAAACGTAATCCACCACATAAACAAAACCAAAGACAAAAAACACTTGATTATCTCAACAGATGCAGAGAAGGCCTTTGACAAAAATTCAACAGCCCTTTATGCTAAAAACTCTCAATAAACTAGGTATCAAAGGAATATAACTGAAAATAATAAAAGCTATTTATGACAATCCTATAGCCAATATAATAATGAATGGGTAAAAACTGGAAACATTCCCTTTTAAATATGGCACTAGATAAGGATGCCCTCTCTCAGTGCTCCTATTCAATATATTATTGGAAGTTCTAACCAGAGCAATTAGGCAAGAAAAAAAAATAAGGGTATTCAATTAGGAAAGGAGGAAGTCAAACTATCTCTATTTGCAGATGACATGATTGTATATTTAGAAGACACTATCATCTAGCCCAATATCTCCTTAAACTGATAAACAACTTCAGCAAAGCCTCAGGATTCAAAATCAGTGTGAAAAATCACAAGCATTTCTATCCACCAATAACAGAATAACAGAGAGCCAAATCATGAGTGAACTTCCATTCACAATTGCTACAAAGGGAATAAAATACCTAGGAATACAATTAACAAAGGATATAAAGGACCTCTTCAAGGAGAACTACAAACTACTGCTCAAGGAAATAAGAGAGGACGCAAACAAATGGAAAAACATTCCATGCTCATGGTAAGGAAGAATCAATATCGTGAAAATGGTCATGCTGCCCAAAGTAATTTATAGATTCAATGCTATCCCCATCAAGCTACCAATGACCTTCTTCACAGAACTGGAAAAAACCACCTTAAACTTCATGTGGAACCAAAAGAGAGCCTACATAGCCAAGACAATCCTAAGCAAAAAGACCAAAGCCAGATGCATCATGCTTCCTGATTTCAAACTATACTACAAAGCTACAGTAATCAAAACAGCATGGTCTTGGTACCAAAACAGAGCTATAGACCAATGGAACAGAACAGGGGTCTTGCAGGCAATGCCACACTTCTACAACCATCTGATCTTTGACAAACCTAACAAAAACAAGCAATGGGGAAAGGATTCCCTGTTTAATAAATGGTGTTGGGAAAACTGGCTAGCCATCTGCAGAAAGCAGAAACTGGACCCCTTCCTGACACCCTACACTAAAATTAACTCCAGATGGATTAAAGACTTAAACATAAGCTCTAACACCATAAAAACCCTAGAACAAAACCTAGGCAAAACCGTTCAGGACATAGGCATAGGCAAGGACTTCATGACTAAAACACCAAAAGCCTTGGCAAAAAAACCCAAAATAGACAAATGGGGTCTAATTAAACTCCAGAGCTTCTGTACAGCAAAAGAAACAATCAGTAGAGTGAATCAGCAACCAACAGAATGGAAAAAAAATTCTGCAATCTACCGATCTGACAAAGGGCTAATATCCAGAATCTACAAGGAACGAAAACAGATTTACAAGAAACAAACAAACAAACCCCCCCCCCCCCAATAGTGGGTGAAGGATATGAACAGACACTTTTCAAAAGAAGGCATATATGAGGCCAACAAACATGAAAAAATGCTCATCATCACTGATTACTAGAGAAATGCAAATCAAAATCACATTGAGATACCACCTCACACCAGTTAGAATGGCAATCATTAAAAATTCTGGAGACAACAGATGCTGGATAGGATGTGGAGAAATAGGAACACTTTTACACCATTGGTGGGAGTGTAAACTAGTTGAGCCACTGTGGAAGACAGTGTGGTGATTCCTCGAGGACCTAGAAATAGAAATTCTATTTGACCCAGCAATCCCATTACTGGGTATACACCCAAAGTATTATAAATCCTTCTGTTATAAAGACATGTGCATATGTATGTTCATAGTGGCACTATTTACAATAGCAAAGACCTGGAATCAACCCAAATGCCCATCTACGATAGACTGGACAAGGAAAATGTGGCACATATACACCATGGAATATGATACAGCCATATAAACAATGAGTTCGTGTCCTTTGTAGTGACACGGATGAATCTGGAAACCATCATTCTCAGCAAACTGACACAAGAACAGAAAATCAAACACTGCATGTTCTCACTCACAGGTGGGTGTTGAACAATGAGAACACATGGACACAGGGAGGGGAGCATCACACACCGGGGTCTATTGGGGGGGGCCAAGAGAGGGACAGTGGGAGGGGTGGGGAGATCAGGGAGGGATAACATAGGGAGAAATGCCAGATACAGGTGATGGGGGCATGGAGGCAGCAAACCACATTGCCATGTGTGTACCTATGCAACAATCCTGCATGATCTGCACATGTACCCCAGAACCTAAACTACAATTAAAAAACAACAACAACAAAAAGAGAGAACAAAAGAAAGAAAGAAAGAAAGAAAGAAAGAAAAGGCATCTGAATAGAAAGAGAGGAAGTCAAACCATCCCTGCTTGCAGACAACATGATTCTATATCTAGAAAACCCCGTAGTCTCATCCCAAAAGCTCTGTTAGCTGATAAAGAACTTCAGAAAAGTTTGAGGATACACAATAAATGTATTGTGTATTCCTAGATATCAAAATTAGCATTCCTAGATATCAAAATTAGTCAAATCAAGAGCCATATAAGAAAGGCATTTTCATTCACAATTGCCACAGAAATGATAAAATACCTAGGAATACAGCTAACTAGGGAAGTGAAAGATCTCTACAAGGAGAACTACAAATACCAGTCAAAGAAACCAGAGAAGACACAAATGGAAAAACATCTTATGCTCATGTATAGGAAAAATTAATATCACTAAAACGACCAAACTGCCCAAAGCAATTTACAGATTTAAAGCTATTTTTATCAAACTGCCATTGACATTCTTTACAGAACTAGATAAAACAATTTTTAATTTCATAGGAAGCTAAAAAAGAGCCCAAAGAGCCAAGTCAATCCCTAAATTAAAAAAAAAAACAAAGCTGAAGACATCATGTTACCCAACTTCAGGATTCACTACAGGACTACAGTAACCAAAACAGCACAGTCATGTACAAAAGCAGGCACATAGATCAATGGAACAGAATAGAGAACCTAGAAATAAGGTTACACACCTATCACCATCTGATCTTTGAAAAAGTTGACAATAACAAGCAAAGGGGAAAAAACTCCCTGTTCATTAAATGATGTTGGGATAACTGACTAGTCATATGCAGAAGACTGAAGCTGTACACCTTTCTTATATCATATACAAAAATCAAACTCAAAATGAATTAAAAACTTTAATGCAAAACCCAAAACTATAAAAATCCTGGAAGACAACCTAGACAATATCATGCTGGAAATAGGAACAAGCAAAGGTTTAATGGCAAAGACACAAAAAGCAATCATAACAAACACAAAAGTTGACAAATGGAATATAATTAAACTTAAGAGCTTCTGCACAGCAAAAGAAACTAGCAACAGAATAAACAGGCAACCTACAGAATGGAAGAAAAATATTTGTACACTATGCATATGACAAACGTCTAATATCCAGACTTTATAAAGAACTTAAATCTACAAGAGAAAACAACCTCATTAAAAAGTAGACAAAGGACATGAACAGATACTTTTCAAAACAAGACATACATGCAGCCAGGAAGCATATAAAAGAGAAATGTAAGTCAAAACCACAATGAGACATCATCTCACACCTGTCAGAATGGCTACTATTAAAATGTAAAAAATGACAGATGCTTTGAAGTTTCAGAGAAAAGGGAACATTTATACACTGTTGCTGGGAATGTAAATTAGTTCAACCATTGTGGAAAGCAGTATGGAAATTTATTAAATAATTAGTGCAGAACTACCAGTCAACCCAGCAATGCTGTTACTGGTATATACTCAGCGAAATATAAATCATTCTACCACATGAATATTCATAGCAGCACTATTCACAATAGCAAAGACATGAAGTTAACCTAAATGCCTATCAATGAAGAATAGATAAAGAAAATGTGATACATATATACCATGAAATACTATGCACCTATAAAAAAGAATAGGATTATGTCTTTGCAGGAACATAGATGAAACTGGAGGCTATTATCCTGAGCAAACTAACTCAGGAATAGAAAATCAAACACCACATGTTCCCCTTTGTAAGTGGGAGCTTAATGATGAGAACTCACGAACACAAAAAAGGGAACAATAGATACTGGGTTCTACTTGAGGGTGACAGGTGGAAAGAGTAAGAAGAGCAGAATAACTATTGGGTACTAGGTTTAACACCTGAATGATGAAATAATGTGTACAACAAACCCACATGACATGAGTTTATCTGCATAAGGTACCTCCATACCTGAAACAAAAGTTGAAAAACAGAAAAAACAATTTAGTGTTGTCACATTTCTGTCAATGTTTTGGAAATTGCATATTCATTCCTTTATGTTTAAGATGTCATGTTGAATATCAAATAGTCTAAAAGGATTTATCTGGTATTAATAATAACAAACATTTGTGTATAGTCTTTCATATTGATACTTATGTGTAAGAGTGATAGATAAGTATTTTCAAAACAAGGATCGAATAAGGTTTTGAATTGTATTACTTTATTATACTTACCGGCCAATCTCCATTAAAGAGATTGGCAGCATAATTTTAAATCAGTAAACCTTATTTGATTTAACGAATATGCTAAAATTTAATCTATCCCTGAAGATTGACATGTGGATATTGTTTCCAATATTCAGATACTATAAACTACATCATTATGACAATCTTGTAATATAAATTGTGGTTTATTTGTCCAGTTCTTTCTATGTTACATTTCTGGAAGGAAATTTCTAGGCTAAATGTATGTATATTTTAAGGATCATTTTTAACATGGGAAAACATACCAATTTTCTCGTATACTAGCTGTGTATAATTTTGCCCATTTTCCTACCTTTCACAATACAAACCTGTTTCACTTTCTAAATTGTGGAAACAATGTTGACACTAATCTGAATCCATTATTGGTAGGCATGTTTATCCTATCCCACAACCAGAAAACAAAATGAAACAAAACACTTTTCACTGAGTGATAAACCGTAAACAATGGGGTCATTCTGTTTAATTCTAGGCTCCAAACTTAATAAAATACCAGGCATTTTTCCATAAATTGATAGTTCCTAAATGAGACAACTCTTGTCTTGATTTTGCTTAGCTTTTATCTAAAGATAAAATATGACCTTGTTGGTTAGGATGGTGTTGTAGGAAAATTGTTCACCATAAATAGGCTTACTGCAAACCTAATAAATTTGATAATTCTGTTGTGTATTTTTTTCACTTCAGTGATTATTTTTACTTGTGTTCCTTTTTTATTTTTTAATTTGGTGAGCAGTGGTTTTAAAACCTTAACTTCCCGGTCACTTTTTTCAAAGCAAACTTCTTTTTTTGGTAAATGTTTTTGCCTCTATATCTTTCTTTCCTTGATGATGTCTGTATCATTAGCTAAAAATGATTTTTCAATCTTAAAATAGTCACATATTTAATTACTATGTATCTCAGCATAGTTTTATGGGTTAATGCTCCATTTATGTTTCTTGTTTGCAGTGTATATGTACTGCTTAGCTTTCTATTTTTATTAGCAGTGTTTTTTAAGTTGCTAAAATTGGTTCTCAATTTAAAATGTTGCTATTTAATACAACATTTAGTGCTAATTTTGTCTGCATTTTATCATTCTGATTTTTTTCTTTTATTATTATTATTCTTTATTATTTTTTAAAAATAGAGACATGGTTTCACTCTGTTGCCCAGGCTGTAGTGCCATCAGTCCCAGGCCGTAGACACCATCACTGGCTCACTGTAGCCTCAGCCTCTCAGGCTCAAGTGATACTCCCACATATGCCTCCTGAACAGCTGAGACTATAGGGTGTGTGCCACCACACCTAGCTAACTTATTTTTATTTTTATTTTTAGTAGAGACAAGGTCCACCAAGTTGCCTAGGCTGCTCTTGAATTCTTGAGCTCAAGTGACCCTCCTGCCTCAGCTTCCCAAGTTGCTGGGATTAAAGTGGGAGCCACTGTGCCTGGCCTGTTCTGTTTGTTGCCAAATAATTTAAAACTTTTTGCAGTCAAATGTATCATCACACATTCTTTCATTACATTTTCTTGCTTCAGGAAACCATTTTAATGCTAAAATGAAAAACTTGTTCATCAAATTTCTAACACATTGATGATTTTGTTTTTAATATTTATATCATTAATTCATTTGGATTTTAGCCTAAGGAGAAGTGATTCAAATATCAGCTTTCTCTATTACTAGTTCAAAATTTGAACAAATTCAGTGATCTTTGAGCTTCACTTCTCACATTTAAAAGGAGTTTAATATAATTGAGCTTATTCAGTGTTCACAGGCATTAAATTAGATAATGTATACACATGGTTTAACAGACATCATGCTGATTGTAAATAATAAATGACAAAGAGGAAAAATTATAGATTCATACGTACTGAAATGTTTTCATCTATTATTTAGCAAAGACATTTAACGTAGAAGTTTAATTCTTTGGACATTCAAGTGATATTTAATGTCAGAACACAAATGAATACAGGCTTGAAAGTAACTTTGTCAAGATGTTTTCAATGGTATTTGAAACAGAATGAAAAGTTAAGCAGTGGTCGTGAATACTGGATGTGAAGACATTTCCATTCATGGAAACTACTTTGGCTTTTGGAGTTCTAATCTTTGTCTTCCACTATTTTTAATGGAACGATGCAATAAATAACAAATGATTAACCATGATGACAGATCAACAAGTAAAGATAAACACAAAAATGATAAAAGACTGAGTGTTTGTGTTCACTATCCTTCAAGTGGTTTCAGATTTAGATTACTTCTAGGCATCCAGGCATCTGAGCTATCACCACGAATATCTAAATTGCTTTCTCATGGGTTCTACAAAGCATCCTCTTTACTTTATCTACTCATTTTACATGGCACCTCATTGAATTCTCCTAGCCAATTTACTTTCTGTAAAGCTCACATTTCTCTTACAATGGAGAAATTTCTTTAGCTCTACTCTTTCAACTTGAGCTTAATAGCATGAGGGTTTTCTTTAACTTTCACTGTCAGCAGAATAGCACGAATTTAACATTTATGTGATCCATTTTTACTAAATAGCAGAGGAGAAAGTATTATGCCAAGGGCAAAGTGGGTATTAATTTTCTCTATGGTTTATACAATTACTTGAATGTATCCCTAAAGAAAATTAATATATTGATTAAACCTAATTAGCTTCAACTTACACAAAACTATAGCATGAGTTACTTTTATGATGCAGAAAAAATAGGTTGTAGTGAAAATAAGGTATGGAAGTTTAGAATACTCATCTGGCACACAAAGAGTCTAAAGTATGATGAGAGTAACATGAGAAAAAATTCAAATTTATTAGAATAAATATACATAATTCATATGTAATTTTTTAAAAACATAGCAAAAGAGGGAATAGTCAAATATTCACTAATAATGCCACTATCCAAAGATCAAATGTTAGACAAATATTCTGATAAATCTTCCAGACTTTCTCAACACAATTACATGCCTACACAAGTACATACAAACAAACACACACTGAAGTTTCATTTCACTCATTCAGATTGAAAATCTGCTTTCCTTTAATGTTAAATTATCACACTATTCTCTTGTCATTTCTTTAATGAACATGTAATAGGTGAATACCATTTGTGACAATGGTATGTTACTTATGTTCTAAACAAAACTTTATAAAAAATTGTTGTTTTCTTGTGGAGCTTATAGTTTGATGGATAAGATAGATAAACAAATGGACAAATAAATTAAATATATATTTATGTTTAGATATAAATATGGATATAATCGTAAATCATTAAGAAAACTATGAATAGAGATGATAATACCCAGTAAAATAAGATAGTAAAAATGGCATGCTACAGGGAACATTTGTACTGGGCTTTTAGTATCACATAGCAGCATTCTAAGAATAAGAAAACATACATGAAGACCCCAGATGATGGCAAAAGCTTTCATTTGGAGGAAAGATTTAAAAATGCTAATTCCAGAGTCTAGTGGGAAAGAAGAAGTAAGAATATGTTTTAGAGACAAGCAGAAATCAAATCACTCAGATTTTTTTTTTTTTTTTTAGTATTCTAATAAGATTGAAGCAGTTAAATTGGGGGATAAATTTGAACTCCTTTTCATCAACAGAATATAACAAAAGTAATATTAAGGCTTCTTCCAGGTTGATCACTTACAAACCCTGTCACTACCATTATCACTCATGAATCTAGTTGTCATATAAGAAATTCTACTACCCCGGAGGGTACCATGCTGTAAGAAAGCTCAAACTAACAGCTTGAAGGGACAACATAGAGGAACACTGCAACATAGGACCTGAGCGTGAAGTCATCTAGGGTGTTTCAGCCCAGCTCAGCCATCAGGTTGATGCAGCCTTTTGAAGGGCTGCAGCTGGCAACAAATTAAGCATAACCACCCAGCAAACTCCTGTTCCAATACAAAATAAATAAGAAGAATTTTTAAAAAGTAAATAATATAAAGCAAAAAAACATTAAAAAAAAAAACAACCTCTGCCTCCCAGCCAATCCCTGCTCAAAATTCTTGACAAATGAGTTTATGAAAAATAACAAAATGGCTATCTTATATGATGAAGTTTAAGGATGATTAATTACACAGCATTAATTAAAATAAACAGTAAATATATTCTATAATATAGCATTAAATAAAAGGATATGGCATGATATAATACAATTTCAGGTTGTGAGATTATTTGTTCACCTTTCCTAACCAAATATTTTTGATGGGATCTCCTAGGTTATCAATATAACATTGAATTATGAAATAATAGATTGAGTGCAATTAATGATGCAGCCCTTTCTCACCAGTGAGAAAGTAAATAATATTGTTGACAGTTTCTTGTTAATAAGACTCTTCAACAACCAGCCCTATATGTATTTAAACATTAACTATTATGTTGTCAAAAAAAAATAAAAGTTTTAAAGATTTTGTAAAATTGTGTTAACTCATGGAAGAGAACTATATATGTCTTTGAAGTGTGGTAGAGAATCTGTAATATTATATTCTTGGTTGGAATACAGCCTATTATGCTCTTTTCTAAAATATTGTTTTTTGACAATAATATAGAAGCTTCTCGTAAAGCTGGTTTTCTCTATTAGTAATCAATTATGTTTTTAGTACCTTGTGGCAGTACAGTAAAATTTTGTTTGAAATATCTATGTTCTCCTAAATACTCTCTTTCATTACCCATTTTATAAAAACACTACAAACCAACAGTAACCAAAAAATAGTAAGTATAAGAATATATTGGTATTCTTTCTGCCTCTGTTTTTAAAGTTACCTATTTTCTCTTTAACAAATGCTGAGATGTGCACAGGGATAACTGACCACGTTATAAACATCCTGACTTTATATTATTAATAATTTTTATTAAAGTCATTACATTTATACTGTTTTTTACTAGCCAGTGAATTTATTTCATGTAAGAAGTAAAAATACAAACTACAAAATAATTATTGAAGTTTTATAATTTTAGAAAAAATGTTCAAAAATTAAAGTCAAAATTATTATTTTTAACATGAAGAATAAATAGAATAATTTAAACAACCAAGATAAATTTGTAATTGGAATGTTATGCAATAGGAAGAAAATTACTTTCCACGTAACATATTTTGTATTAATACTTCACTCGAATAGCTACTGATTGTACATTTCATTTTATTATTTGCCATGCCTTCATTTTTATTCAGCTGCGTTTAACATTGCCCTAGATGTTATTATATTATGCTTCCAGCCTATTTGCACCAAAGATTAAACTTACTAATATCACAAACAAACAAAAAATACTAATCTCATGTAAGTGTATGCAAATGATTCACATCCTTTGAAATTACAAGATTTCCTGTCATACAAATACATAAAATTATTAAAATCTCTCTATGCAAGTTCAGTTTTCTTAGAGAGCAAAATCCATTCTCCCCCAGCCTGTCAAGAGGAAAACCCATTTCATCCCAACCTATGGAATCTACATCCAGTCTCAGGGGATCCTCAAATATTTGACCAAGGGTGATCTCTGCCACGAGTCCTAGGGTTGTTTTATGCAAGGTTATTTTATTAATAATGCATAGTTCTGCTGTAGCAATTGTAGTCTTAGGAAATGTATATTAGCATAAAATTACTATCAGCAACAAAAGGTTAGGAGATAGAGGCCTTCCTGACTGACATAATGAAATTAAATTTTCTCCAAAATATTTTAAATTTTCTATTAATGAATGTAGCTAAAAAGTGAGTTAAGCGAGTAGCAATACAACTTAAATACAGCCATAATATGAGTTGACCTAGTTTTGCCTAAGAAAAATGGTCTTTACTTTCTCTCAGCAGCAGCATTAATTACATATTGTCACACATACTAGCATTACTTTTTCAGTTATTATCTTTATATGAAAAAAATGAAATAACTACTTGCAGTTTGTGTTGCTGGAAACAACTTTACTTTTTCTCTATATACCTTGAGTTAATTACATTCATGATTATATTAATATGTAATGCAGAGTTGTTCTAAGAGGAGTGCTAAGGTACAATTCAATTAACCTCACGAAGCTCAGCAACAAGAGAATTTCTTACGCTAACTGGCAATGTGGTCTGTTACTAACGTTGATTGATGTGAAGCTACAGCTACATGGCAGGCAAACCCTACAGTAATCCTCAATGATGTCTGCCTACTGGTGTTTATGCTTTTGTATAATCCCTTCCACTTGGGTGGAACTTGTGGAACCTGTGACTTGTTCCTAGCCAATAGAAAATGGCAGTGGTGTAGGAATATCTCTTCCATACTTAGGTTACATTTTATTTCTTCCATACTTAGGAGTGTTGAGATATCACTCCTATAATGCTATTATGTTCTGCAAATCTCTGTTACTAGAGTTTCTCTTGCTCCATGCTGGCTCTGAAGAATCAAGCCACTGTGTTGTGAATTACCTACAGAGAAGCTTCCAAGGCAAAAAACTCAGGCTTCCTGGAAGAGCTGAAGGTCTTAATCTTACCTTCACTGTGTAATAAATTCTGCTAACAACTTAAATAAACTTGGAAAGAGGTTTTTTTTTTCCAGTGGATCCTTCAGATGAGAATGCAGCCTGGCTAACAAAGTGATTGTGATATCCTGAACAGAGGACACAGCTCATCTATGTCCAGACATCTAAATTATGGAAATGACAATATAATAAATATGATTGTTTTAAGATACTAGATTTTTGGTAATATGTTATGCAGCAGTAGAAATCTACATATGGAATTACTTTTGTTCAGTGCTGTTGAATAGAAGTAAAATTTGAACTACATATGTTATTTTACGTGTCTAGTAACCACATTTAAAATCAGCAGAAAGAAAAATAAAAATTTTGTAACATGTTTTATTTTATATTATTTATTTACTTATACATACTTATATATATTTCTGTATTGGTATTATCTAATATGTAATAAAATGTTTTATTGTATAACATGTAATATAAATATGTATTAATATCCATATTATACACTATTTGCATAAATTGCTGTATGTACTATCATTTAGATGTTATGTATTTATTATTTATGTGATGGTCATAAATTATTTATATATGTATTTATACTTAATTTTTTTCAATATCATTGCAACAAATAATCAATATAAAAATTATTAATGAATATTTTACATTCTTTTTTTCATGTCAAATCATCAAAATCTAGTTTGTACTTAAACATAGCACGTATCAATCCATATGCTAGATATTTATCAGAAATGCATATATGTATTTAATTTTCACAATATTTATGGTATTAAAAATATGTTCATATAATCAAGTTGTTCCAGATATACTCAAAAGTTATATTGACAGAGGCATAAGGTTTTAGATTTCAATTTAATTATAATTATATAAAATTAAAAATTCTGTTCTTCATTCACCTGTAAATAATATTAGTACCCAATAGCAGCATGTAGCAAGTGGCTACTGGATATTATTGAACAAGGCAGATTTCGACCCTGAAATTTATGGCCCATTTTTTTAGGCCCATGTTTATATTTTGCATATTAATCGATTGTGCTAAATACTAGGAAACTTAATGATCATAAGGGGTGTTTATTTTAAACGCATTTTACCCAGACACCTCCCCCTCCGCTTCATTCTGATCCGGTAGATTGGTAGTTGGATTAGGTAATTTTGATGCAGCTCGTCCAAGAAGTTACAGTTTGAGAAAGTAATGGTGATAGAAGTTAATGAGGGCAGCAATAGGGTGGGGGACAGGAGACTGATTTGCCTTAATGCCTAAAGCTCATCTGGGTATCATATAACCGAAATTTTACTGACTTAAGTCAACACTTTGGCTTTAAGGCCATATTCCTGAAAAATAAGAGAAAAACTAAAGAAACAAATCTCAAAAAGAAGACCATGCCACATCTTGTGTAGAAAAATAACGGTGCCCTTTAACTTGGCCCATCCTTAATGGAAACATTAAGGAATAGCAAAGAGGAACCTTGAGCTCCACCTAGTGTTTGGAGTGTGCTACTCACAATTTTTTCTTGCTATTATTCCTATTTCAGCTACTTCATTATTTCAGTTTCAACTTACCATTCTTCAGATTGTTCCTTAAATGTAAACATAGGACAGAGTTTTAATCTTAGCCAATGTGCTTTTGCTTTATATCCAAATCCTAGGATATTTTATTTACATCCCAAATTTCCGCTACCACTTATATGTTGATGATTTTCAAAACATTAACTCTCTGGACCCACATTTCTGAATTCTACTAGTTGTCAGCACCATTTGAATGATACACAGGCATCTCAGACTCAATGTCTAAAATGGAAATTATAATTTTTACTTTCAGTAATTCTGAATTCTCCTTCTGTATTGTATTTCTTGCTAAATGCATGACTATCCACACTGTTAGGGCCAAGCATCAGGGGTGTATTCTTGACGATTTTTCCATTTCATTTTCTTCTTTAGACATCAAAACCTAATATTTTATTTACTTAATATGTCTTGATCCATTTACCTCCTCTTTATGTTCACTGTCATTGCCTTGTCATTCACACATGACTACTTTTTAAATCTTCCGGGCTAATTCTCTGATTGCTAATTCAAGTTATTTTCTTGCTTTTAATTTTGGCCCTATACACTTCATCCAGCACTTATCTAAGTAATCTATGTAAAATACAACGCTGATCTTCATTATGCTCCAATATAAAATGACGCCTTACAGTTTTCTGGAAAATTCTTATCCCCCTAATGTAATTATCAAAATCAGTCATGATCTAAACTATCTCTTTGGTCTGATTTTTATGTGTCTTGTATGGTGCCTGAAACATATTATATGCTCAACAAACTCTGAAGAGTACTTGAGAGTGTTCTTCAAGAATCAGAATATACAACTTCACACTTTCTCATTTCGATTGTGTATTTCAAATACTCACTTAAAATATATCCAGGAAATTTATTTGAAAATACTGAATATCTGAATCTACTCCCTGAATAAAGTAATTTACAAATATATAATATTATATGAAGGAAATAGTATTACTATTTCTCTAGCATAATAAGATTAACATAAAATAAGTTTTTCTAGAATATTTTTAAAAATAACATTTTGGTTTTATTAAATAAGAATTCTAGCATGGCATAGTAGACAGAATACTGGAATGGGCTTAGAAAACTCAGATCTTGGTAATAGTTCTCCAAATAACTAACTATATAAAATTTTGTCAGATAAACTAACCCCTGTTGGTCTCAGCTCACAATTTTCTTATCTGTAAAATAAGTTGACTAAAGTACATAATCTTTATGTTCCTTTCTACCTTATTATATCTAGTTCAGTACTGTTAAACAGAATAATGGGCTCTGTCCCAGAAGATTTTATTGATTCTACTCTTAAATATATCAGTAATTTCACTGGAATCATTTGTCAAGTGTTTTACATCTGTTAAACATAAAATTATTTTATTTTTTGATATTGAACAGAGATGCAATAATATACATATATGAAGATAAATTGAAAGATTATATCTGTCCTTTGTGAATAAAAATATGAGCTTTAACAAATAACATAAAAGAAATTTAGTAATCCTCAGCCTTCATACTCTTTCAGATACCATCATTAACAAAACTTATTACGCACTCAGCCTGCTGGGACAAAAGAGTTATCGCTTAACAAGCAGATAAAATATTAATTATTTATAACTTGCTATTGTTTTCCTACTATGGTAATTTGTATATTTCAGAAGCACTCAATAGATGTTTAATTTATTGGTCACAATAATTATAATCTACACTCTAGATATTCTTAGCATATAAATACATTTATATAATATTTTCAATTGTGCTAAATATTAAGACCAAAGAAAATCTATATTACAGTTTTTATTTGTTGAACATTTCCTCCAGCTAATATATAAAGTGTTCATTTCACTTGATATAGCAAACTCTCCGTAACAAATTACAGAGTAGACTTTTCTTTTCAAAGATACAATGATACATTCCAAAATTGTCAACTCAGTAATTATCTAGTAATTGATAATGAGATTCTATATTGTTGTTTTCTATTATTAGAAAAATTTCCTAGAAATTCATAAAAAAATAAATCTATAGAAATTATTTTTCTAATGAAATAGAAAAAAAAAACAATTTGAAGCTGTTACTAGAAGCAGAACTGACAATACATTTTCTATAATAGCCTTTTTTTGTAGTGAAATCAACTAATGAAGTAGTTCTTAATTATTAGATTTTGGAATTTGAAATTCCAGCATGAAAGAAAAAAAAATCAAGTAAAAATTCCCAATCATTCAGCAAGATAAACAATGGAAGTACTTATTAAAAAATCTAAGTAAAAAATAGTATCAAAAGATGTGTGATATATATACTGCAGAGATAGTTAGTTTCCTGGGATTTTACTCTATTTATTATCAGGATATTTTAAAATATCAGAGGAACAATTTCTCAGGACAAGAAAATATTCTATCACTATTCTCCTTTGTTTTGTTTTATTTTATTTTTTTGTGTCCTCAATAGAGAATAAATGTGTAACCTATGCACATTACATAGGTTATAAAAAGGAAGCATAATATATGATGGTGTTTAATGATTATGTGACCTTACTTTTCGGGATTTCATTTTCCCAACTTTTCATTTCAATTCATAATTTTTACTACTTTGGATATAAAGGGAAAATTTTAAGACTGTGAAATCTGGTTAGTCCTTTGATATATTATTATCTAATAGGTACTATGGTGTAGAAGAAATAACGAGGCTTTGAAATAAAAACTAAACTTTAAAATTCTAGTGGCTCAGAAGCTGTACAGAATAATTCTGACAGAATTTTGAAACTCACAGAGCATACATTTCTGAGACGCTAGTCAGAATATTGCAAGTTGTCCTCAGAAAACTCTCTGTTGACTTATCCTGAGGTTAGAGAACACATTTATCTTCCCTAAAGTGTCAGTGAAAATAATGATTTTTTTCCCTTCTTGTAGTTCTGCTATTCACATTTTTCTTCAAATACCAAAAAAGAATTACATAACTTCAGAAAATAATGCTAGACATTCAATATGATTTGGATACAAGAGGGACAGATAAATGAAAAAGGAAAGTCTTATATATTCATACATTTGTTTATGTTTATAAACAAACATAATTAAAATTTTAATGTTATTGTTTATAAAAAATATGTTAAATGTTCTAGCTCTGTGGGAAAATGGTTACTACAATGTAAGCAAAGGAAATCTTTGTTATGCAGTATGTTATAGTTGTTTATAACCATTTGAACTTTATAATTAAAGGTAAATAATATTAATATTCTTTAAAAATATTTAGCATTTAGCAGTTTATATTTCCAAGTCATATTACAATATTCATTTTAAATATTGAAGTTTTATCAAGTTAGGAAGAAAATAATTTATTTTAGTTATTGTTGCAGAAATACAAAACATAATTCAGCAAACTCTCATTTATTTAATAACATATTGTGTATTATGATTCCTTTGTATATATTTTAAAAACTGAAATTATTTAGTAGATTTAAATAATTATATAGGTGCCTCAAAACTCACAAGGTTTTGTGTATCCATATTTTTCCTATCAAAAGCTCCAAATTTCTTTCATAAAATAATAAAATTTATAGTGAGATTGATTTTGTCATAGACAAAGAGACGAAGATGTTCAGGCAAAATTAAGAGATGAAGCAGAGCATTACACCTGTAACAGCCTGTAAAAAAAGATGAGAATCTGAAATACAAATAGGAGAGACTGCTGAAAGATGAAGAGAGGGTTTCAGGTATGTATGTCAGAAGGACTTCGAATATTGGTTTAAGAAATTTGAAGTTCATTTAGAGAGAAATGAGCTACTTGTGTCTTTAAGTAGGACATGACTGGTGATAAGACTTTGAGATAATAAACAATGAAGTGTAATTTTTTAATTTAAGAAAATAACATCTACAAATATGAAATAATCATATTTCATATCAGTCATATTTTTAACCCATTAACTAGTGAGGGTAACAACATTCATGATAATTCAGTTGGATGGTCCCCCTAGTTTTGCTCTTGGCCCAAATAGGAAATATGTACCATTTGCTTGCTCTACGTTATAGTCATGAATGCTGAAATTTATTTACTAATAGATGAAAACTGGTTGTCATCTCCAAGGGACAAAAAAGGTTAAATGTGGGACTGATTATCTTTTCTATAGGGCAGAAATTGATTATATTAATAACTTGCATTCCTATGGTCAATAATTCTTTGCCCTGCTATCAATTTCAATGAGATAAACCTACCATTATAGAACTGTAAAATAACATAGTAGAAAGAAATTCAGAGACCAAAACTCATACTCCAAAGTCCCCAGAGGTTCTGCAAGGCAATGCTCAGCACTCTGCTAAAAGGAAATAGCAATCTGTTTTACCCATTTCCAAGTCTTTGACAATTTTCCTGGAAATTAAAATAAGTAAGTATATAATATTGAAATATATATAGTAATACATAAATAAAAATTATGGCTTGAATTAAGATAGTAATGTAAATTAAAAGAGGTGGATTGATTTGACAAGTATTTGAGGACAGATTTAACATAATGATTTAGATTAGGTAGTATGTCTATAAATTTCTATAGCTGCTGTCAAGTAAATGGCACTAACTTGTTGGCTTACAACAACACACATTAATTATTTTACAGTTTTGTAAGTCAAAAGTTTAGTACAGATTTCAATGTTTGGAAATATAGATGTCTATAGCCTGAATTGGTTTCTGAGAGCTTTACAGAACAATCTGTTTTGTGCTTATTTGGATTTTGTAGAATTCAGTTACATGGAGTTGTGAGCCTGAGCTAAATACTGTCATGAGAGAATAACTGAGCTGACTAAATTTTAAGAAAAGATCAGACTCTAGACCAATCTTTTCTAATCAGTTACTAAATCCTGTTCTGTTGACAATATGCTATAGTAGAATTTTAAAGTTTTAAAATTATTCCATGCATTTAGATTAAGCTTAATTTTCTTGGTACCAGAATTCATCCTATTTTCTTCTGCATTCCATAATGAAATACATGTTTATCCCAAGTACATGGTCCATGGAATTATATAAACGTGTCTGTTTACCTGGGGCATATAGCATTGGGAACTTAATCCTTATATTCTACAACGGCTGCTGATATCACTGATGACCTAGTTTTCCCTGACAGAAAAAGTAATGTTTCCAGAACTTGAGTTGTTGCATATGAATTATTATTTTATATAACAAAGGCATTCTTTATGTTTCCATATAAGAAGGATATAAATATAAAATTAATAAATAAATGTAAAACACGCATTATGGGGAAGAAGAGTATATTTGAGTATGTTGAACCAAATATTAATCTCTATTTTCTACCTCAATAACTTAGGAGAAATAAGAGTAACAGGAATCTGCGGCAAATCAATATTTTTGTGAATGGGTCTTCTAACTATAATTTTAAAACAAAAATGAAATGTGTTCCAGTTTAAATTGTGACATGAAGTGGTACTAAAATTAAAACATATTATACCAGTGGAAATGGCCAAAACTCTCAATCCCGTGTTAGTGGTAGAGAATAGCAAAATGAAAATACATATTAAAATGTAAAATGTTTAAAAACTGAAGACTTTAAAAAAGAATATCGGAAGACATATTGAATGCTAAATTATTATTTAAAATCTTTCCTTTATGTTACATTTCTAGAATTTTCAGTAACTTCTTAATTTACTTTCCTGTCTCCATTACCATATTATAAGTTACTGTCAGTATAACCACCAATATAATTTTTTATTTGTTTTCAAGTCAAACAAAATTGTTAAATATTCTACTGGTGTCATTCAATTGACAGTTTTCACATCAAGTTTGGTAAAGTTACTTTTTGATGTTTAGGCTTACTAATGGAGCTGTTGGCAGAGAACTCCACTTGTGTACATTGCATTACAATGTTATGAATAATCGAGAGAAGCACTTGCTATGGCTCTTTGTTAATATATTTTTAGTATGCTAAACTTAACACTTTAAAATAATGAGAATGTTTTTTAAATAAAATGACAACATTATGTTATGAGTTATAAATGCTAATAGTGTTTAGTGTCATGAAGGACCATTTTTGCAAGTCCATAATGTAAACACCTTGCATATTTCTAAGTTACATAAGCACAAGAATTAGAAATTTATTAGGAGAGATAATATTTGTATTACACAAAGCCCTCATAAGATCAATTTAAAGAATTATTTTTAGAGTTATACTCTAATTTTAATGAAGTACAGTGATTCAAATTTTTTAAATTGTATGGAGAAGAACTGCAAAATTTAACTGAGGATTAGGAGATTTGCTTTATGGATTCAGGAAACAAACATGTTCTAAGAAAATATGACGAGCATATTAAATCATGAAAAGAAAAATTTAGGTGAAATATAAAGAAAAATAAAAATTTAGGTAAAAATTTTTGCAAAAGAAAATTTAGTGAACTACAAAGAAACATCTAACAGGGAGTAAGATATTCTGGTTAATGTTTAGTACATTGCAAAAAATTCTAAAAATATTACAAGTTCCTGTTATGTATGTTTTCAAAAATTTATATTTATTTTTCGAAAGATTTTCTGATGCTTTTCCTGTAGGAATTACATTATAACAGTTTTAAATTTGTAATTATATAAAATAATGAAATTATACAAAATAATACTAATTTATAAAGAAAAAATATTTAATTGGCTCATATGTCCACAGTATGTATAGGAAGCATAAATGGGAGGCCACAGTAGACCTACAATCACTGCGGAAGGCAAAGGGAAAGCAAGCATGCCTTATCCTAATGAAGCAAGAGAAAGAGGGGTTGGGGGATTGTCACACATTTTTAAACCAACAGATCTCATGAGAACTTACTATCACAATAACAGCATGGGAGAAATCCACCCCCCACGAACCAATCACCTCCTACTAGGTCCCTTACCAACACTGGAAATTACAATTCAAAATGAGATTTAGGTGAGAACACAAAGCCTAACCATATCATTCCACCCCTGGCTCCTCAAAAATCTCACATCTTTCTCATATTTCAAAATGCAATTATTCATTCCCAACAGTCCCACAAAGTCTTAACTCATTCCATCACTGACACAAAAGTT
Source organism: Ateles fusciceps (assembly GCA_036589455.1). Classification (NCBI taxonomy): domain Eukaryota; kingdom Metazoa; phylum Chordata; class Mammalia; order Primates; family Atelidae; genus Ateles; species Ateles fusciceps. The sequence continues at coordinate 822,885 of JAZHEH010003121.1, read as the reverse complement.
TAAATTCAAAATCTCGTCTGAGACCAGACAAGTCCCTTCAACCTATGTGCCTGTAATATCAAAAACATTTTAGTTACTTCCAAGATACAATAAAAGAACAGGCATTGGGTAAATGCTCCTATTCCAAGCAGGAGAAATTGGCCAAATCAAAGGGGTACAGTTCCCATGCAGGGCAGTAATTAAATTTTAAAGCTCCAAAATAATCTCCTATGACTCCATGTCTCACATCCAGGGCACACTGATGCAAGAGGTGTGCTCCCAAGGCCTTGAGTAGCTCTGCCTCTGTGACTGTGCAGGACCCTTCCCCCGTCGCTCCTTTCATGAGCTGGTGTTAAGTACTGCAGCTTTTCCAGGCACACTGTGCAAGCTGTTGGTGGATCTCTCATTCTGGGTTCTGGAGGATGGTGGCCCTCTTCTCACAGCTACACTATGCAGAGCCTCAGTGGGGTCTCTGTGTGGCAGCTCCAACCCTACATTTACCCTCTGCACTACCCTAGAAGAGATTTTCCATGAGGACTCTGACCCTGCAGCAGACTTCTGCATGGATATTCAGGGCTCTCCATACATCCTCTGAAAGTTCGGTGGAGGTTCTGTGTACCTGCAGGCCCAACACTGCATGGAAGCTACCAAGGATTGGGGGTTACGCTCTCTGAAGCCACGGATAAAGCTGTTCCTTGGGCCCTTTAGCCATTCCTGGAGCTGGAGCAGCCAGGATGCAGGGTACCATGTCACAAGGCTGCACAGAACAGCTGAGCCTTTGGCTTGGCCCACAAAACCATTTTTTTCTTTTAGGCCTCTGGGCCTGTGATGGGAGAGCCTGATGCGAAGGTCTCCGAAATGCCCTGGAGGCATTTTCTCCATTGCCTTGACTATTGACCATCAGCTCTCTTTACTTATGCACATTTCTGAAGTAGGCTTGAAGTTTTCTCCAGAAACTTGGTTTTTCTTTTCTACCACATGACCAGGCTGCCAATGTTCCAAACTTATATTTTCTGCTTCCCTTTTAAATATTAGTTCAAGGTTCAGATATTATCTTCTTTCACACATACGAGCATATATTTTAGAAACAATCTGGTGACATCTTGAATGCTTTGCTGCTTAGAAATTTCTTCCACCAGATACCCTAAATTATGTCTCTCAAGTTCAAAGTTCCACAGAACTCTAGAGCAGAGCCAAAATACCACCAGTCTTTTAGCTAAGTATTGCAAGACTGACCTCTACACCAGTTCCCAAAAAGTTCCTCATCTCCATCTGTGACCACCTCAGCCTGGACTTCATTGTCCATATCACTCTCAGCATTTTGGACAAAACCATTCAACAAGTCTCTAGGAAGTTCCAAACTTTCCCACATCTTTCTGTCTTGTCCTGAGCCCTCCAAACTGTTCCAACCTCTGCCCATTACCCAGTTCCAAAGTCACTTCCACATTTCAGGTGTATTTATAGCAGTACACCACTCTTGGTACCAAATTTATGTATTAGTCCATTCTCACACTGCTATATAAAACTACCTGAGACTGGGCAATTTATGAAAAAAAAAAGAGTTTAATTGACTCACAGTTCAGCAGACTTTATGGTAAGCATAGTTGAGAGGCCTCAGGAAACTTACAATCATAGTGGAAGGTGAAGAGGAAGCAAGCATGTCTTACCACGGCAAAGTAAGAGAGAGAGAGAGAGAAGAGGAAAGTTCCACACACTTTTAAACCATTAGATCTCATGAGAACTCATTCACTATCACAGGAACAGCAAAGGGGAACTCTGCTGCCATGATCCAGTCACCTCCCACAAGACTCTCCTCAAACATTGGGAATTACAATTTTCAGTGATATATGGGTGGGGACACAGAGCTAAACTATATCACTGACATACCCACAGTGAATTAATTTTCAAGAAAGGTGCCAGGAATATACACTGGGAAAAAGATAGTCTCTTCTATAACTGGTACTGGAAAAACTAAATGTAAATCTACAGAAGAATGAAACTAGACCTCCAACTCTTATTACGTACAAAAATCCGTCAGAATGGATTGAAGATTTAAATCTAAGACATTAAGCTATGAAACTGCTACAAGAAAAGTTTGGGGAAAATCTCTAGGATATTGACCTGAGCAAAAATTTATTCAGCAGTATCTCAGAAGTACAGACAATCAAAGCAAAAATGGCCAAATGGGATTATATCAAGTTAAAAAGTTTTTGTACAGCAAAGGATACAATCAATGGTGAAGAGACAGCCTGCAGAATGGAAGAAAATATTTGCAAACTACCATCTGACAAGGGATTAATAACCAGAATATATAAGTAACTCAAATCATTCTATAGGAAAAAATTACTAATTATATCAAAAATGTGCTAAAATTGAATAGATATTTCTCAGAAGACATACAAATGGCAGACAGGCATATGAAAAGGTGTTCAACATCAGTGATCATCAGAAAAATGCATATCAAAACTAAAATGAGATATTATCTCATCCAAGTTAAAATAGCTTATATCCAAAAGAAAGGCAATAAGAAATGTTGGCAAGGATGTGGAGAAAAGTAAACTCTCATTTCCTGTAGGAAAAAATATAAATTATTAAATAGTATAAGCACTATGGAGAACAGTTTGACTATTCCTCAAAAAACTAAAAATTATAGTCAGTCACAGTAGTTCCATGGATATATTAATTATATTTATCTATTTTTATTTCCATATCTCTATATATCTATATCCCTCTATATATCTATGTCTACCTATATATTTTTATATATTAATTATTTCCATAGATATATTAATGACTACCAGTTAGAGTCAAATTGCATCCAGGATGAGGATAGATTTAGATATATAAGTCATATCTGGAAGCTCATAATATATTAGCCATAGAATATCATCTCAGACATTTACTAATATTACAATAATGGGACTCTGTCTTTTATATATATACATGGGGATACTTAATTTAGTGTTGATGGAGCAACACTAAATTTTTACTTTATACTTCTTTAAAATTTTACTTTATAGCTTTGCTTATTGTTTCTTCATTAATGGAAGTAACATAAGTTATATAATTTATTTTCTAAATAAATTTTAATTTTAAAACATTTTGCTTTTTTTTTTTTTTGCATTTTAGGTTTTGGGGTACAGGTGAAGAACATGCAAGATTGTTGCATAGGTATACACATGGCAGTGTGATGTGCTGCCTTCCTCCCCATCACCTGTATTTGGCATTTCTCCCCATGCTATCTCTCCCCAACTCCCCACCCCCTGCTGCCCCTCCCCTATTTCTCCCCCGACAGACCCCAGTGTGTGATGCTCCCCTCCCTGTGTCCATGTGTTCTCACTGTTCAGCACCCACCTATGAGTGAGAACATGCAGTGTTAGATTTTCTGTTCTTGTGTCAGTTTGCTGAGAATGATGGTTTCCAGGTTCATCCATGTCCCTACAAAGGACACAGACTCATCGTTTTTGATGGCTGCATAGTATTCCATGGTGTATTTGCTGTCTATTTCTAAGCCTAATGTCTCATTTTGATGAGATGATATAATCTAAATAATGTTGATCAATATGAAATTTATTAAGATTTTCTTTGTGGACTAGATTATGTAAATATTTGGCACTTTTTAGATGTGCTAAAGAAAAATGATTACTGTTTTCTTTGGACGTAAAATTTCTCTCTAAATATGTTAGTTTAAATTAATTAATTATAATGTATCAGTATTTGCCTACACTATTTATCATTTATGTTTATAAAGTTTCCAGCTATATTTGTCATTTATTTTACTCCATAATTCCTACATTTGTTGCTTTATATGTTTTGAGTCTATATTGTTAAGAGCATATAGATTCATAAGATATTTATATTCTCTTGATCTTTGTTCCTTAACAGCATTTACCATTTTATGATATTTTTCTACTATAAACATATCTTTAGCCTTTTCTATATCTTTATTTTAAGCATGAGAGCAAACACTTTGGGGTGCATTGGTAATTTATCTTAACATATATGAGTTTACTTGGTAATAATAATCAATTTATAACTATATTGTATCACTTGGTGTTTGGGGAATTTTTTCACATATTTTATATTTACCAATTTTATCATTTTTTGGCTTTTCCTTTCCTATATTGAATAAAATAATTATTTTTTTCCTTGGATTTTTCTAGTATTCACTACATTCTTTATTCAAAATTGTCAGACCACATCATTTCTACCTTTATGGGAAGGCTGATTCTATGAGCATAAAGTTGATAATATTACCAATCCCATAAAGTTAGTAGAAATTCACTGAAACTAAATTTTCATTTATTCTCCCATCTTGACTTAGTTATCTATGTAACTAATTAAAAGACTTTTTTTTAGTCAGTCCTTTATGTGCTGTAACAGTGGTTCTCAATTCTAACGGCCCAACAGAATCACATTGGTGCTTTTAAACATCACTGATATCCAATATGCACCCCAAACCAATTAAATCAGAAGGTCTGGGGATAGCCTATTGACATCCAGGTAGTTCTAATGTGTAGTCAAATGTTGAGAACTATAGGTCTAATCAAAAGCAGGTAGCAAATACAGTATAGTTCTGATCTCAATTGTATAATATTTTCTATTTATACTTATTCATCCCATAATTCCAACATGTGTTGCTTTATATATTTTGAGTCTATATTTTGCTTTATATATTTTGAGCCTATATTTCTAAAAATGTCGTATATTTATGATATTTGTATTCTCTTGATTTCTGTTCCTTAACAGAATGTATCATTTTATGATGTTTTTCTACTATAAACATACCTGTTATTAAATTAATTTGAAACTATTTTAGTTCAAATAAATATTTTAGTTCAAATAAATTTCAACATCTTTGTTTTCATGTTTCATAATATTTAACATACCTGACACAGTTCAATTATAATGATATTCATGATCTGCACACATCTGAAAATGAATAGAAAATATTGTTCATAGGCACATGTATACACTACACTACGGGAAAAAAGACAAAGCAAATGCTTTATAATTCCCAGTACACTCACAAAGAATGTTTTACATTTATCACTCTCAGGAATTACCAACACAATGACTATCTCATAATAGAAATTAATAAAGTATTTGTCAAATAAATAAATTCCCACAAGTAGCCATATTTAAAATGTGTTTGCCTATTCAGTCTGTTTCCATGTTCTTTCCTTTCCCATTTACCCAGTCTTATATTATATTTGAGAAAAGAGTTTATTAAATCTTTAAATACATTGTACTAATGCCAAGATTTATTGAATGTTTACTAGTGCCAGTTAATGCTCTCATTACAATGCAAATATTAAGTTATTTAATCATCACAATAATATGTGCTGTTATTGTGAAAAAAAGGTTAATCAAGTTGCCCAAGCTCACATAGCTAGTAAGAGGAAGTGCCAACATTTGAATTTAGACAGTTCATGGTCTTTGACTTTAGTCACTACCCTAACCACCTCCTTAAAAATATTTTAATAATATATCAAATGTTTGCTTATTCAAAATCTTGACCCCAACATGTTATTTTATTTGTATTTGTATTTATTTTTTTTATTTTGAGGCAGGATCAAACCTTGTTGCCCAGCATGGAGTGCAGTGGTGTGATCAAAGCTCACTGAAGCTTTGAGCTCCTGGACTCAAAGATCCTCCCACGTCAGCCTCCCTTTCAAGTAGCACCACATTGGGCGTTTTGGTTTAGTTTAGTTTTGTTTTGGACAGATGGGGTTTCACCATGTTGCCTAGGCCAATCTCAAATTTTTGGTCTCAAGCAATCTTTCCACCTCAACCTTCCAAATTGTTGGGATTATAGGCGTAAGCCACCATGCCTGGCCCAATTTTACTTTTATTAATACCTTACCTCTAAATGATCTTCTGGCTATAAAAGTTTGTAAGATTTTTCATCCTGCTTCATGATACTGATTTATTCACTTATATTTTTATTTGTTTCGTGATATTTAAACAGAAACAATTAAAACTGAGTTAAGAAAATTGCTCACTTCCTTCATGTCTATACTCTTACATACGACGTAAATCCAAAGAAGGAGAGCTACTGATGCTGATAAAAGAACAGTCTATACAAACATGATCTTGAGTGTAATGGTGTTGTGAGGCAGTGGCAGGGCATATAATATAAGGAGTCAAATGTTTACAATACGCCATGCTAAGAGCATTCTAGATGTGAACAAATACTCTAGACACTCTAGAGTCAGTCTGTGCAGTCCAATTCTGGCACTGCTATTGGTTTTGTGGCCTTGAAGAATATGTTTCTATTCCATGCAATCCAGCTTTTTCAGATGTATTATTGGGATAGTAATAGCACTAACTGCATAAAGCTTTTGTTAGACTTAATAAAGTATGCAGAATGAAGTTAAAACAGTACCTAACAATTAGTATGTCTTGCTTAATAATTTTGTTATTCCTCTTAAGACATGTATCCTTTGGGCTTTTCTTTAACTGATATTTAGTTAATAGCCATTTCATGTAACTGAGTGTTGGTGCTTGAAAACAATGTCATGTGTTTTTACATAGAAAACTCCCTACTCCTGCACTACCATCTGCTCCAGCACCCCAAAACTCAATAAAATTCATGTGTGAGTGAATGAATACATGTTTATCATTGTGCTTGGCCCCTTATTACTTGTTTTACTCTTAAACATATCTAATTTTTACCTCCTGAAAATTTTAGAAAGAAGAGGGAAACATTCTGTTATCAAGTAAAAGAATGGGGCATGGTGTTACCATCTTTTCAGTTATGAATTAAAGAACTGAATTGACTTTATTCTGCAATTTAGGACAGAAAAGCTCTGGAGCAATAGTATGACAGGACAGTAGAAATAAAGCAAAACTTCCATATATTATTTAACTTCCTTCTAGTGTGAAATAGGTTAAGGTTCCTTATTATTTGGAGATAAATCTTCAGAGAGCAGCTGAACTTAAAGGAAACATTGCTTTGATTTGTTATAAAAGTGAATGTTCCTAATACAATATTAAAAGTTACCTAGCCAAGACCTTGGATGATTCTTTACAACCAAGTGGTAATAGTGAGAGATTTACTTTTTCCTGGTTCATCTCGGTTTCTCCTTGTTTTTCTAAAGTTATCAGTTCATATCTCTGTCAAGAAGCACTAGCTTGAGGCAAGAACCTAATGGCAATCAGATGATAATTTCAGCGCCTAATCCTACTCTTTAAGTAATTCTCTTTATAAAGAAATTTAAGTTATTCTCATAGATACCTAGTGCAATAAAAATTTGTATGTTATAGGTTAGGCTGTAGGGAGGATGGCTCATCACAAAGAACCATTGAGCAGGAGATTATGACCTACAGTAGATTTTTAAAATTGGAATCACAAATTTTTATTGACAAAATCTTTTAGAAAAAGCATTTTAGTTCATAATTGTCAATGATAGGCTCTGTAAAAACTTATTGATTATTTGTATGACATGTCTCCAGTTTAGTTTTTAAATGATTTTAATAAAATATCCATTATATGTGCCTAGGTATTTCTTCTGAAATAATCATAGCATGCTTGAGTGCTGATAATGCAATGCTTCTGCTCAAGTTTTATTTCTAAGAAATTTCTCAAGCAAATCCATTTAATCATTTATTTATTCATTCAGTCAGTCAGTCAGCCAGTCTGTCAGTCAATTATTGAGTAGCTGCTATATGCCAGGTAGGTACTGACTGCTGGAATTCAGTGTGGATCAGAAACAGACATGCTTTCTGCTATATTAGAACTAGGGAGAGAGAAAGATATTGAACAAATAATGACACAAACAAGAATATATTTGCAAGAGAAAATTATTTTAAAAAGAGAGAAACATGGAACTCAGAAAGTATAAAATAAGTACAGTAGTTCCTCCTTATCCACAGCTTCACTTTCTGCGGTTTCAGTTACCTGAGGTCAACTGTGGCCTAAATGTATAAACAGAAATTTCAGAAATAATTCATAAGTTTTAAATCGCATGCTGTTCTGAGTAGCATGATGGATTCTTATGTTGTCCCACTCTGTCCCATGGGAACATTACTCCTCCTTTTGTCATGTGTATCCACACTGTCTGTGCTACTTGCCTGATAGTCACTTAACAGCCACCTTTGTTATCAGATTAAAAAAGAAAACATAGTGTGCATAGAGTTTGGTACTCTCAGAGGTTTCAGGCATCCATTGGGGGGTGGATGTTGGAACTGTTCCTGGAAAAAAGGAGGGACTAATTTATCTTTCCCAAACCCAGAAGTCATTTGAAGCTTTTCCAAGTGATTATAAGAATTCCTGAATTAAAAAGAAAAAAAAAATCTAGTCATATTTGTTAACCATCTAAATCTAAATTTAAGAATCTTCTGTGAAAAATCTATGGAAGGTTATAATTGTATTTCTAAAAAGCACTTACCATTACAGATTATTTAATTAACAGTCTATTTTTACTCCTCTTTAAGATATATTCAATATCTCCTTCCATGTATATCTATAAAACTAATATATATCTCTATAAAACTTATGCTGATCTTATTTTTTAACTTTTTATGAATACATAATAGTTGTAATAATGCTGGTCTTATTTTTGATTTGGCTAGGTTCAGCCATCTACATAAATTAAAGGCCTAAGGTTAGAGAGTTAAGTATATTTGAAAATATCAAGGGTCACTACTATTCCATAAATAATTTTGGTAGATTAAAAGACTTTATAGAAATGTATAACCTTTCTTTTCTAATCAATATCAACAAAAATTGCAAAATCAATTTTGACTACTCCCACATGTGACAACACTGATACAAGCCACTATATCTACTGGCTCTGGAAAGCTGACTACAAACTATAAATACATAAATGAATAAATAAATAAGAAGACAAATGATTATAAGATAACCCAATATGCTTAAATTGTTTTTTTTAAAGTATACATAATTTTATGAGTTAGGTATTTTTTAATAGAGTGAAAATATGTGCTTTCAGTACAAAATTTTGGAATCAGATTTTAGAATTTAAAAAATAGGAGACTTTTCACATATACTATAACTTTTGCAAACTGAAATCTTGGAAACATTATTTTGATGACAAAAATACTAATTTTAGTTAACTGTATGGCTTTTAGAAACATCTCTCAAAAATTATTGAAAGCTAAGACAATAATATATTATTATTAAATGATTGATTACTAAATTCAAAAATATTATTGACAAATATGCTGTTTTTTTCATGTTTAGATCACATCTGTAGTAGTATACACCAAGTTTACCTTAAATTCATTTTAGACATATTTTACCAATGTTAAAATCAGTTATCTCTTTGAATTTGCTATGTAGAAATGACCTATATCTCTAGAAATAAAAACAGTATTTAAAAAACAGTTTATGAAACTTGCTTAAGACAACACAAATCATAGTGGTGGAGTAGGTGTTTGTACTAAAGGGTCCTGGATCCAGTTTGCACTTTTACATACTGAATGACTCATTTTCTATACTGGCCTAATTAAATTGCAGTAATTATTTTCAATACCTCAGGGAGAATGCACACACAAGTTTTTACTGTTAAACACTAAGTTTATACAATTAAGAAAAAATAATATAATTTATATTTACAGTTTTTTTAGACTATAATTGGCAACTGTCTATCAAACAAAAGTTATAGTACCGTAATCAATCTGGGTTTATAATTTCTTTAAAGCATTTACTGTATTATTGTGACCAGTAAAAGATTAAGACGATTTTAATAGTGAAAATTATTATTTCTATTTTAGGTTTCAATTTTAAATTTGTATCTAAGTAACTTGACTTGAATTTTAGATGAAGTGAGCCCATCTGTCAAAGATAAAAAGAAGTTCTAAGTGTCTGTTTCTCTAACATGGCTAAAATAATTTAGGAATTGTCAAACACAGCATTATCAATGCTAAAGCTGTAGGACTGAATCTGTTACTTGTCATTTCCGTTAGTTTATTCAATAAGAAGAGTTTCAATTAAAAACATTTTTTTAAATAAAAGCTTTCAGTTAAAAAATAAATAAAAAAGCTTTGGATTAAACAATTGAAAGAGATATATGTGACTGGGTATGGTGGCTCATGCCTGTAATCTCAGAATTGGGAAGCCAAGGTGGCTAGATTGCTTGAGTGTAAGAGTTCAAGACCAGCCTAGAAAATATGATGATACGCGATCTCTAAAAAGACACAAAAATTACCCGGGGGTGGTGGTATGTGCCTGTAGTTCCACCTATGCAGGAGCTGAAGTAGGTGAGCCCAGGAAGGTTGAGGCTGCAATGAGCTGTGACTATGCCCTTGCACTGCAGTCTGGGCGACAGTGGGAGATCCGGTCTCATGGGAAAAAAAAAAAAAGAAGAAGAAGAAGAAAAAAGAAAGATATATATGATTTAGATAAATACTACATAAAATGTTTTAAAGAAGGAGTAGGGCACATAAAACATGGATACAAATAATGCTATAAAGGAAAAGTGGAATAAAAAATATAAACACTGATACACTGATATATGAATATATATTCATATATCTGTTCATTTTGAAATTTAAGAATTTTCTAACAAACAAATATACCAGAGTAGTATGAACCAATAAATTTATTTTCTTTTTAATCGTGATAAATTGTAAATTTTACTTTATGTTGAATAAAGTAAAAAGATAATGTGCATACAGGTAAAATAGATCAACATGTTAAAATAGATCATAAGGTATGAATTGATTATGCTATTTAACAGAGCACTATTAAAGAATCTGTGAGGGATAACAAGATTTAAAATACATTCCCCTTAGTAAGTTTTCACATTACTTACCTGAAATACCTTCTTGCCTTCATGCCATTCCATTTCACAAGGTAAAATTTCATACATATTTCAGAGCCTCAAATGTCACACTGTCATTTTAATCATGATCCTCTCTCTGACACAATTTACTTTCATGTCTCATATTCCCTTCTGAGTACCTGTGAGAAATAGACCCCAGAATGACCCTCGACAATTTTCACTTCCTATACTTATGCCTTGAATAATCTCCTCTTTTGAATGTTTTAAGGACCTCTAACTTGTTCTGACCAAGGGAATATGACAAAGATGAAGTGGTGTCAATCCCATTTTACTTATGCCGTATAAACAAGCTAGAGCTAGTGACTCTACCTGTGGATGTGTGGAAGTAAGCAGCCATGTTGAAGAAGCCCCTGTGGCAAGAAACAACAAAATCCATGGTACTCGGTTATGCAGCTGTTAGGAAAGGAGTTATGTTAGCAACCTAAAGGAATTTAGAAATAGAGTCTTTCCCAGTTCAGCCTCCGGATGAGAATACAGCCTGCCTCGCACATAGACTGCAGTCTTATGAAATCCTCAGCAAAGGACTCACCTAAGCCATGCCTGTAGTCCTACCCCACTGAAACTGCAAGACAGTATATGTACATTAGTAAAGACAGTAAGTTTTTGGCAATTTGGTATACAGTAATTTTTAAAACTAATATATTATCTATACCACTTCTGTGGCCACTCAATTATCTAATTATCTTTGTCTCTACACTGTGAGCTGCCTCTAAGTTTGATTATTATTCCACTACTTAAAAGAGGAATAAAAAAATTCCTGGCACATTTGTTTATGTTGAATTTGCTTTGTTACAAAACACATAAACATGAGTTAACTATTTCTTAACTATTTTTTGTAATATAGTGTGAATTCAAATATGTTAACTGCATGCAAAATAAATAAATATGTTATTTATTACTTCCATTTTAATGATGAGAAAATTGAAGCCTGAAAATATTACATGGCCTTTTAATGGCAAAGGTAGGATATGAACTAATTATCTAGTTATAAACCTATATTTCTTCTGCTGCAAAGAAGATATTCAGCCTTACGTATTCCTGTCATAGGATTATTGTATTGCACATTAAGTGAAATAAAATAGATAATATGTTTAAACAGGTGCCTAATATATAGCAGGATCTTGATAAGTCCCCCAATATTTTTCATTATGCCTGAACTTCGAGAAAGTTTAAAACTCAAATTTGTACTCTAATTATAGCAATTATATCATCCTATAGCCAGAAAAATTTTATTTTTTCTTTTAAATTATATTTGTTTCACTTTCAGATATTTTTTGATAATCTTATTTTATAATTTTAATATCACAAATGTCTTATTTTTTAAAATAGTCACTGTTCCAAATATATATGTATACACACACACAAGTAAATATATAACTTTACTCAACAGTTATACATTTTGAAGAATACGTCTTTACGAGACATTTTAAAAATTAAAATCCTCCTAATTCAAGTCTATCTAATGACACATTAAATTCTAACTTCTACAAGAAAAAAAGAACAAGAGTATTGGTTTTCTGCTTTCTCAAATGTTTTCATTCAACAGAAACTGAATCTATTTTCTCTTGCGGAACTTTTCATTTTAAAACTCCCAACACTTCTGACAAGTTCAACCCATTTAGAATGGAAGGTCTATAAAGGTAAGGCACAAATGGAAGGCTGAGAATTGCTTTTTTTTAGTTACTATAAAGAGACAATATCTAGGATGTAATAATTTTTGTACATTATGAAAGAAATCTTATTGCATTGTCTCAGTTATACAGTGACATTTTAAAATAACGAATAATTCTCATGTCATTGGCTTTGTATACAAACGCTTCTGAATGTCAGTTTCTAGGTAATATTTCTAGATGGTATAAACCTCTTTCTACCAAACCTCTTTCCTTACCTTAACATGTAAATTCTGGGAAAGACAAAAATACCAATTATTCTTATCTCTGAGTCATGTTAGAAATTATAAGCAACCATAAATCACTACAGAATGTATATTCAAACACTATGTGTATTTTTCATAGAGGAAGAGAGAATTTCTGAATGATCTTTCCTTCTATCACTGACATTCACTATTTCCCTGAAATGGAGATTCTGGGTATGTGTTACTTTTTTTTTTTTTTTTTTTTTTTGAGATGGAGTTTTGCTCTTGTTACCCAGGTTGGAGTGCAATGGCGCGATCTTGGCTCACCGCAACCTCCGCCTCCTGGGTTCAAGCAATTCTCCTGCCTCAGCCTCCCGAGTAGCTGGGACTACAGGCGTACACCACCATACCCAGCTAATTTTTGTATTTTTAGTAGAGACGGGGTTTCACCATGTTGACCAGGATGGTCTCGATCTCTTGACCTCGTGATCCGCCCGCCTCGGGCTCCCAAAGTGCAGGGATTATAGGCGTGAGCCACCACGCCCAGCCGCCATGTTACTTTTTTTTTTTTAAGTCATATGGCTCACCAGCTATATTACTTAGCAATTATTGCATAACTATCATTCCAAATCTTAAGACAAAAAAAACCCAGGTATTACCATTATAGATGATTTGGGCTCATCTCCTGGTAGAGTTTAGCCTTTGAATCTTAGGCTTACTCTTCCATCTGCTATCGGCTGTGGGTTTTGGTGGAAGCTGCCTGGCCTAGGACAGTAACCCTCAAGTAGTTCTCAGTTGTCTGGGTGTCAGGCAGAGCAGACCAGCCTGGACATATACACATAGGAACTGTGAGATCCAAGAGATAATTAGAAGAGCACAAGCCCTCTGAAAATAAAAAGTAATAAAGAGTACATTATTACTTCATATGCATTTTATTGAACAAAGAAAGCTATATGGTCAGGTTTTATTGAAGAGGTGAGTAAGCAAATCCTAATTCCTGGTACTTCTAGTTTCTGAAGAATAACATTGTAAAGAATGCAGACGCAGGGATGGGTGAAGATTTGTAGTCATTTTTGCAGATAATATGCTACAATGGCTTTCCAAGTATTTTACTAAATCTTCTAGCTTTAGATTTTAAAAAAAAATTTAGTGTAACTACATTTTGTGTTGAAAGCTCAATCCTATGCCAAAATGAACTTAACATCCTACCTCTATGTACAGACTGAATGTTGGAAGAAGACAGAAAAAAAATGATACAATCTATTCCAGATGACCACTATTACTCTCCTGCTGCCAGCTTCTTTGCTCAAGTGTTCATATTTGATCTGCTCCATTTCCGGCTTCCCTGAGAATCTAGAGGTCACACAGTCATTGTTGGCTACACAGGCAGTAAGAGCATTGAACTTTGGATTTAGAAAGACCTGGATGTGAAACTCAGTCATTGTCCAACTGTGTGACCCTAGATGGAAAATTTATTCTCTCAATGTCTGTTTCCTTATCCTGAAAAACGAGCTTAATCGTCCCCATATTGTATGTCTGTTGTGAGAACTTGATGATTGTAAATAGTCCAAGAGTGCTATTACACAGTAGATGCTTAATACTTACTGACTTCCTCTACTATCAGGGCTTTCTTGGAATGCATTTTTTAAATTATAGGATCTCTTGAGTCATAAGCAAAACAATGTACAGTTTTTCCACAAAGGAATAAGCTTACAATTTTTGTATGGAAATACTTGGGTTGCAGATTAAAAGAGTGAATTTAATACATTATCCTAAGGTTAATAATTTTCTTGAGGATATTTTCATGGCTTCTTTCCAATCATACATATGCCAAAGGTGCATATTTCCAAGGTGAATAATAAAACTAACGATGCAATATTTAGGTGGCATTTATTCTTTGAAAATATAGAGAATATCAAGAACTCAATCATTGTCAATGTACACTGGATTGGCATTTTTAATATTTGATATATTTAGGGTTACTATTAATAAGAGGATATTGAAGTCATTAATACAAATGAAAAGAAAAGACATAAAAAGTGGCATTGATTCGTAGGACATCAGAATATATTACTTGGTGCAACATAATTATTTAAATGGTCTCCACTTAAACTGATGAGGTTAGAACCTCCTCATTTCCACAGGTATGTCTCCTTAGCCAGGCTTTTCAAAAGCCAGAAATAGGGGTAGAGAATTTATATTCCCTTCCACACAAATAACCCAGGAAAGCATTCAATCTCAGTAATGAGATATAAAGTCTAATTTCATTTCATGTGAGGGTGAGAAGAAGCAGATTGTTGCAAAGTCACAGAGAAATGCTTATGAGATTCTTTTGAAATATATCTTTGTTCATTCAAATAAACAACCCCATGTCATGACACCTTTGAAGAATCTCCAAATGGAATGTGACTAGTAAACATCAAATTTAGACAAGCTATATGGCTGGGTATACATTATGGTTGTAACTTGACTCTCTATTGCCCCATGAAATGGTCCATAAATTTCTGCCTGTGCATTTCCTTTCAAAAACTACTCTACAACAAGTTCTCCAATCCAACAAGGCTGCTATTGCCTGTTGGACTGGGCAATACTCATTGCCTTTGTATGTAAGACCAGTGGTCCCCCAATTTTTTTGACATCAGAAACCAGTTTTGCAAAAGGTAATTTTTCCATGGATTGGGAGTGGAATATGGTTTCAGGATGACTCAAGCGCATTACTTTTATTGTGCACTTCATATCTATTATTATTACGTTGTGATATACAATAAAATTATTATACCATTTACCATTCTACATTATGATATATAATCAGTGGGAGCCCTGAGCTTCTGTTCCTGCAACTAGACGGTCCCATCTGGGGGAGAGGGGGGGCCAATGACAGATCATCAGGCATTAGATTCTCATAAACAACGTGCAACCTATATCCCTCACATGCATAGTTCAAATAAGGTTTGAGCTCCTATGAGAATCTAGTGCTGCTGCTGATCTCACAGTAGCTGGCGCTCAGACAATAATGTGAGTGATGGGGAGCAGCTGTAAGTACAGATGAAGCTTCTCTAGCTTGCCAGCATCTCACCTCCTCCGTGTGACCTGGTTCCTAAAAGGCCGTAAATTGATACTGGTCCACAGCCCAGGAGCTGGGGACCCCTTCCCAAGACCACATCCAGGCCATTTCCTAGGACTGGCTTTTGTTATAACACGAAGTCTTTGCAAGTTTCCTGTCTGAGGTAAGCATCACTGCTTTTTCAACATTTCAGTGTCTGCTTTATGCTTTCCTAACTGCTTGTCCTGTTTCTAACACTCATCTTATGTGGATCTCCAGTATTATGTATGGCCTCGTTTTGTAAATTCTTGTAGAACTTGTTTTCCATGTCTTTCTCATTTATTTTGACATTTACATGAGTGCTACATGGTAACTTCTTCTTTTTTATATTTTTTGTTTTTTATATATGTATTTTATTGCCTTTTAGGTTTTGGGGTACAAGTGAAGAACATGCAAGATTGTTGCACAGGTACATACATGGCAATGTGGTTTGCTGCCTTCCTCCCCATCACCTATAACTGGAATTTCTCCTCATGTTATCCCTCCCCCAACTCCCCCACCGCCCTACTGTCCCTCCCCAGGTCCCCCCCACTGAGCTCAGTGTGTGATGCTCCCCTCCCCCGTGTCCATGTTTTCTCACTGTTCAATGAACGCTTATGAGTGAGAACATGTGGTGTTTGATTTTCTGTTCTTGTGTCAGTTTACTGAGAATGATGGTTTCCAGGTTCATCCATGTCCCTACAAAGGACACAATCTCATCGTTTTTTATGGTTGCATATTATTCCATGGTGTATATGTGTCACATTTTCATGGTCCAATCTATCATCAATGGGCATTTGGGTTGGTTCCAAGTCTTTGCTATTGTAAACAGTGCTGCAATGAACATTCATGTGCATCTGTCCTTAGAATGATTTATAATCCTTTGGATATATACCCAGTAATGGGATTGCTGGGTCAAATGGATCTAACAGCCTTGACATGAGATTACGGCTGCTACTGATCTTTCATTGCCCACTTGACCTGTACTCTTTTGATCTCTCAAACTACTCTCTTCCCAGGGCAACACTCCTACATCTGTCCTGAGAAATTATATTCAATATCCTGTAGATCAAAAGTGAGTTATTTTCTTAATCACATAATGTACGTGCATTATTGTTAGGGTTCTCAAATGTGGAAATTAGTCTTTTTTGTATATCCAAAAGTTGAGGAAGCATTTATTTTATAAAAATTAACAAGTTTTTTTTAAATTTCATAACTTTATTTATATGATATCCAATATATAAGTCATATAGTTTTTTCTCCTCCCTCCATCCCAGTTATTTTCATAATTGCATTTTGAAAAGCAATTTATTTTTGAGAATATATTTTTATAATAAGCACTATATAGAAAAAATTTAAAGATGTACATTGAAATCATTGAACAGGAAATTTCCTAAGAGAAATCTTATTTTGTATATTGAAAATAGCATTGGTAACATTTTGCTCTTTGCAAAGTCTGAGTAAAGTAATGAAGTTTTTTCTGCCTCTTATGTTGGCATTAAACAAGTCAACTTTGAAAAAGTGAAAATAATTCAGGATCATAAAAAAATATTGCCGGAACTCCAGTCTCTCACTTTAAAGGCAAAGCAGTTCCCTTAAAGACCTAAAAACACTTTTTGGAGATTTAATAGTGTTATATTTTCTATAGGAGCCTGGCAGTGACCATTTCGTTTTTCTAAAGAAATCAAATGCCACACAGGTTTCCAGCTGTTCCTTACATCTGCTTCTTTCTCAATCGCTTTGTATTTACTTTTCCCTACACGCTTGCATACTATTGTCCAAAATAGTCACATTGCTGTTTCACTTCATTCATTAGGTTTTTACTTTAAAAAATGTCAACTTCTCAGAGAAGCTTTTGTTGATTACCTTATTCATGGTAGTAACCCAATTCACTCTTTCTTTTCTCAATCCAGTTAATTTTCCTTTGAAAACTTGTCATTACTACACATTTTTATACACATACACTAATATGCATATGCTTGTGTGTATAAAGTTATTGCCTGTAATTCACACTAGAATGTGTGGTCCAGAGTGCCAGGAAGTCTCAGATGAAAGAGAAGAAATTGAACAGGTGTATTAGTAAATACACACACACACACACACACACACACACACACACACACTCCACACAAAATAGCATAGTGCAATCATTTTACAATGTAGAATCATTGATACTTTATAACAACAGCAGCCATCTTAACCAAATAGGTAATTAGGATTACTAGCTAAAACCTAGCTGATAGGCAGCTAAGGAAAGATATCATCTATGCTATAGGTCATAGCTATGCTAATTCCATAAATAACTTGACATGCCAGTCAGAATCTTTTTTTTTAATCATAAAAATAGGTTCTCAATAAGTGGAAAGTTATTAATATTTTATAGTTAAAAAATTGTGTAAAATTGTCATTGATTCTTAAACTTTTATTGGAAAAAGTCACAAAGAGATGGTTAAATACTGAAGAAAGTATTTTTTAAATTTTAAAATGGAACACAATAATTGTAATTATTTAGGGGGTTCATAGTGATGTTGTGATACATACAGTGCATGGTGATCAAGATCAGGGTAATTAACATATCATCCTTTCAATCATTTATCATGGCTTTGTGTTGGGAACATTTGATACCCTCTTTCTAGCTATTTGAAACTGATATGATTTGGCTCTGTGTCCCCACACAAATCTCATCCTCTAGCTCCCAAAATTCCCGTGTGTTGTGGGAGGGACCTGGTGGGAGATGATTGACTCATGGTGGTGGGTCTGTCCCATGCTGTTCTCATGATAGTGAATGGGTCTCACGAGATCTGATGGAATTTAGGGGATTGTAGGGTAATTGGCTTATGCCATTATGGAAGCTGAGAAGTGTCATGATAATCCATCTGCCAGCTAGAGAACCAGGGTGGCCTGTAGTTTGGCTGATTCTAATCTGAGTGTTCAGAACCAGAAAAACCAATGGTGTAACTCTTAGCCTGAGATTGAAGGCCTGAGAACCCTGGGACTGGGGGAGAGGTGGGAGTGTGATGAGGGCCACTAGTGTGATTCCCTGAATTCAAAGACCAAAGAAACTGAAGTTCTAATATCTGAGGACAGGAGAAGAAAGATGTCCCAGATCCAGGAGGAAGAGCAAATTCTACTTTCTTCTGCCTTTTTGATCTATAGAGTACATAATTAGAATTCACATCTGTATACTCTTTACAATATTCCATAAACACCACAAAATATGAATTTGCTTTTGAGCCCTTGATCTTCAAATTGACCTTGAGCTATGTCTGAACAAATGCTGTCTGATATTAAGTGTATTAAATCACTGTGAGAGACTAGGCCGCCTTTGAATCAAGTTGTTTGACCTTTCTTGTTCAGTTCTAGTTTTCTACATATTTTGGATTCCAATTCCTTTTCAGATATATGGTTTGTAAATACGTTTTCTCATTATGTGGTTTGCCTTTGTGCTCTGTTGATATTGTCTTCTGATGCACAATTTTTAAAATTTTTATGAAGTCCAATCTGTCCATTTTTTCTTTTGTTGCCTGTGCCTTTGACGTCATATCCAAGATTGCCAAATCCAGTAACATGAAGCATTTGCCCTATGTTTCCTTCTAAGTGTTTTATTGTTTTAGTTCTCGGTATAACTCTATGATCTATTTTGAGTTAATTTTTGTATAGGCAGTTAGATAAGAGTCCAACTTAATTCTTTTGCATGCGAATAATCAGTTTCTAGCACCATTTTTTGAAAAGACTGCCCTTTCTCTTTTGCAAGATCTTGGAATGCTTGTCAAAAATAATTTTACCACATATGTGAAGATCTGTTTCTGGGCTTTATATTCTATAGCATATTCTATATGTTTGTCTTTATGCCACTACTACACTGTTTTGATTATTATAGCTTTGTAGTAAGTTTTAAAACAAGCAAGTAAGTCTTTCAACTTTGTTCTTTCTCAAGATCATTTTAGCTATTTCAGGTCTATTGAGATTTCATATGAATTTTATAAAATAATTTCAACTTTTATTTTAGCTTGCAGGGGCACATGTGCCAGTATGTTAGGATAAATTGTACCTCAAAAACTTCAGCATGATTGATCCTAACATCCAGGTTGTGAGTATAGTGCCCAGTAGTTTTTCACTCCTTGCCACTCACTTTCCCTCTTCCTTCTGGTAGTCTCCAGTGTCTATTGTTACCATCTTTGTGTCCATGAGTCCTCTTAATGTTTAAAACCCACGAATAAGTGAGACGATACAGTATTTGGTTTTCTGTTTCTGCATTAATTTGCTTAGGATTATGCCTCCAGTTCCAGGAGCATTTTGGTGGAGACTTTTGGGTATGTTAAGTATAGTATTATATCAACCATGAATATGATTTGACTTCTTCTTTTCCTATTTGGATGCTCTTTATTTCTTATTATCTGATGGTTGTGGCTAGCAGTTCCAGCACTATGTTGAATAGGACTGCTGAGAGTGGGGATTCTTGTTTTGTTCCCACGTCTCAAGGAGAATGCTTCTAGTTTTTCCCTATACAGTATGATGTTGGCTGTGACTTTGTCATAGATAGCTCTTATTATTTTAAGACATATTGCTTCTATGCCTACTTTCTTGAGAGTTTATATGAGGAATACATGCTGGATTTATCAAAACCTTTTTCCTCATTTACTGAGATGTCATATTTCTTGTTTTGTATTATGTTTATGTAGTGAATCACATTCATTAATTTGTGTATGTTGAAACAATCTTGTATCCCAGGAATGAAGCCTAATTGATGGTAAATTCAATTTTTGATGTGCTTTTTATTCAGTTTACTAATCTTTTGTTGAGGAATTTATGTGTGTGTGTCTATGTTCATTAGGGATGTTGATCTGCAGTTTTCATTTTTGTTGAATCCTTGACAGGTTTTGGTATCAAGGAAATGCTGACTTTACAGAATGAGTTAGGGAGGATTCTCTTCTCAATTTTTGGGAATAGTTTCAGAAGAATTTGTACCAACTCTTCTTTGTATGTTTAGTAGAATTCAGCCATGACTTTACCTTGCCTGGGGCTTTTTGTGGTTGGTAGGTGTATTAGTCCATTCTCACAGTACTAATAAAGACATACTTGAGACTGGGTAATTTATAAAGAAAAGAGGTCTCACAGTTCTGCATGGCTGGGGTGGGGACTTGGAAAAGTTACAATCATGGCAGAATGTGAAAGAAAAGCAAGGCACCTTTTTTACAAGGTGGCAGGAGAGGAGAAGTGCTGAGCGAAGGGGGAAGGTCCCCTTATAAAACCATCAGCTCTCATGAGAACTCACTCACTATCACAAAAACAGCATGAGGAACCCACCCCCATGATTCAATTACCTCCATCTGGTCTCTCTCTTGACAGATGAGGATTATGAGGATTACAACGCAAGATTTGGGTGGGGACACACAGTCTAATCATATCAGTAAGCTTTTTGTTACTGACGAAATATTGGAACTCACTGCTGGTCTATTCAGAGTTTCCATGTTTTCCTGATTTCATCTTGGGAGATTGTGTATTTTCAAGAATTTATTCATTTCCTCTAGATTTTCTAATTTATATGCACAGGTGTGTTCATAATCATCTGCAAGGATCTTTTATAAATCTGTGAGATTGCTTGTAATATTGGCTTTTTTGTCTCTGATTGTCATATTTAGATCTTCTCTCTTTTTTCGTTTCTCTAGCTAGTGGTATGTTGGTCCTCTTTATCTTTTCAAAGAACAAACTTTTGGTTTTATTGATCCTTTGTATGTATTTTTGGATCTAAGTTTCAGGCAATTCTGCTCTGATTTCACTGCTTTCTTTTCTTCTAGTTAGTTTTCAGTTCCTCTAAATATGATGTTAGATTGTTAATTTGAATCTATTTTCTTAATGTAGGTTTTTTGTGTTATATATATTCTTATCACATGTTTTGCTGCATTTCAGAGATTTTTGTATATTCTGTCTCTGTTTTCTTTTCTTTTTTTTTTTTTGAGACGGAGTCTTGCTCTGTCACCAGGCTGGAGTGCAGTGGCTCACTCTCGGCTCACTGCAACCTCTGCCTCCTTGGTTCAAGTGATTCTTCCGCCTCAGCCTCTCAAGTAGCTGGGACCACAGGCACGTGCCACCATGCCCGGCTATTTTTTTTGTATTTTTAGCAGAGACAGGGTTTCACCGTGTTGGCCAGGATGGTGTCGATCTCTTGACTTCGTGATCTGCCTGCCTCAGCCTCCCAAAGTGCTGGGATTACAGGTGTGAGCCACCTCACCTGGCTGTTTTTATTTATTTTAAAGATTTTTTTTAATTCCTGACTTAATTTAATCATGTGCCCAAAAATTATTCATAATCCAGTTGTCTAATTTCCGTGTAATTGTGTGGCTTGAGAGATTTTGGTTTTGATTTCTATTTTTATTCCACTGCAGTCTGAGAATATGGTTGGTATAATTTTAATTTATTGAAACTTGCTTTATGGCTGAGCACATGGTCGATCTTGAAATATA
Source organism: Ateles fusciceps (assembly GCA_036589455.1). Classification (NCBI taxonomy): domain Eukaryota; kingdom Metazoa; phylum Chordata; class Mammalia; order Primates; family Atelidae; genus Ateles; species Ateles fusciceps. Next base: position 800,694 of record JAZHEH010003121.1, on the reverse strand, counting down.
TCCTGTGTGTAGATGAGAAGATTGTACATTCTATGTTTGTTGGGTAGTATTCTCTTGATGTCCACTAGGTCCAGTTGGGCAAGTGTCAATTTTATTTTATTTTTTTTAAGACAGAGTCTTGCTTTGTCTCCCAGGCTGGAGTGCAGTGACACAGTCTTAGCTCCCTGCAACCTCCACTTCCCGGGATCAAGCAGTTATCCTGTCTCAGCCTCCTGAGTAGCTGGGACTACAGACACCTGCCACCACGCCTGGCTAATTTTTGTATTTTTAGTATAGATGGTCTGGGTGCAGTGGCTCACACCTGTAATCCCAGAACTTTGAGAGACCAAGACAGGTGGATCACCTGAAGTCAGGAGTTTGAGACCAGTCTGACCAAAACAGTGTTAAATTTAATCCAGAATTTCTTTGTTAGTTTTCTGCCTCTATGATCTGTCTAATGCTGTCAATGAATTGTTTAAGTCTTCCACCATTATTGTGTGACTGTCTAAATATTTGCATAGGTTTATAAGTACTTATTTTATGAATCAGGGTGCTCTAGTTTTATGTGTGTATATATTTAGGCCTATTCAGTCGTTTTGTTGAATTGAATTTTTTATCATTATGTAATGCCATTTATTGAATTTTTTAAAACTATTGTTGGTTTAAAGTCTGTTTTATCTGACTTATTCTGACACAAGAATAGCAAATCCTTCTCTTTTTGGTTTACCATTGTCACGATTAGATATTTCTTCAACCGTTTCCTTTGAAACTATGGGTGACATGATGTGTGAGATGGGTCTCTTGAAGACAGTAGACGACAAGTCTTGTTTTTTATCCAACTTGCCACTCTGTAACTTTTGAGAGTGGCATTTTAGTATTGACATTCAAGGTTAATAATTATACATAAAATTATGAACCTGTAGTGAAATTGTTATCTGTTTGCTTTGCAGTTCCTATTGTGTGGTTGCTTTATAGGGTTTGTAGGCTATGTACTTAAGTGTTTCTTGTGGTAGTAGGTATTGTTCTTTAATTTCCATGTTTAGAACTCCCTTAAACCTGTATTCTAATGATGGTCTTATGGAAACAAATTCTTTTGGAACTTGCTTGTCTGAAAAAATATTTTATTTCTCCTTCACTTATGAAACTTAGCTTGGCAGGATATAAAATTCTTGGCTGACATTTCTTATTTTTAAGAATTCTGAATATAGACTCTCAATCTCTATGGCATTGTATAAACTTTCTGCTGAGAAGTTCACTGTTAACCTAATGAGATCCCTTTGCATATAATCTGACCTTTTTCTCTAGCTGCCTTTAAGATTTTTATTTTTAGTGTTGAATTTGGAGAGTCTCATAACTATATGCCTTGGTGATGTTAATTTTGTATAGTGTCTTGCAGGTGTTCTCTGGCTTTTAGTATCTGTATCTCTCCCTCTCCAGCAAGATTAGAGAAATGTTATTAAATTGTTTCCTCAAATATATTACCCAGGTTGTTTACTTTTTCCCTTCTCTCTTAGAAATGCCAGTGATTTGTAGATTTAGTTGTTTTATACAATCTCATATTTCTGGAAGAATTTGTTCATTTTTTACAATTATTTTATTTATTTTTGACTGATGAGTTAGTTCAAAAGACCGGTCTTCAAGCTTTGAAATTTTTTCTCTGCTTGGCAGTACAGTCTATGGATAAAGCTTTCAGTTGTGTTTTGAAATTGCTTCCATGAATTTTTTAATTCCAGAACCTCTAGTAGATTTTTAAAATATGTTTATCTCTTCCTTCATTTTCTGGATTGCTTTAGAAGTTTTTTTGTCTCGATTTTCAACCTTGTCTTGAATCTCATTGAGCTTTCTTGCAAAGCATGCTTTGAATTCTTTATCTTTCATATCTGAGTTTCTATTTTGGTTAAGGACTATTGCTGGAGAGCTAGTGTGATCCTTTGTTGCTGTCACTACCTTAGATATTTCATGGTGCCAGAATTTTTGTGCCATTTCCTTCTCATCTGGAAACAGTAGCACTTCTAACTTTTGTAATTACTTCTGTGCAGATAGGATTTTTTCTTTTAATTTACTTCCCTATAATAATAATAATATTATTATTATTTCCATTTCCCTTTAACCCCATACCTAAGTGGTACAACTGTACAGAATGCTAGGTAGGGTCTTTTGGTTTTGCTTCTATAGCCCTATCCACTTCTGTTGGGCTATATTGTGCTGTGTAGTTTGACTTACAAGCCAATAGATGGCGCGAATAGGTAAGAGCTGGCTGCCGAATTTAGCTGGGCATATACTTCATTGTTGTTTCGTGGAGTAGCTGTCTGTTACCTCACAATGAACTGATTTGTGAGGTGCATAGTGGTCTTAGGTCCCTACTCAGCCCCAGAATCCAATATGGGTGGGGCCAGATCAGATTGGTCTAGCTACAGGTACCCTGATGGCAGGCACATGCACCAGCACCAATGGCGAATCCAGAGTGGCCACTAAGCACCCAGAGGTGTGCACAGGCATGGATCCTGGAAATTTCCTTGGCCCCAAATTCTCTGAATGATTATGGAAGGTGACCTAAACTCCTAATCAGAAGAGTGAGTTCTCCAGATACCTAGAGATCTGCCTGGGAGTGGAGCAAAGAGGGCTCCCTGCACCAGGATCTCTGCACAGGAAGGATAGGGTGGCTGAGGCTGCCATTCTAGGCAAGTGGGTGCTCCATCTGCCTGGAGATTTGCTTGGGTGCATTCTAATGTAGACTCCTGAATGAATCATTCTAAAATGTCTTTATTTATTATTAATCTCAATTTCTTATGTGTTACAGAACATGTTGTTAGTATTTTTAGTGCCAGATATATCACAATTTGCCTAGTATTTAGAATTTGTGTTCATGCCTATTTTACCTGATGGGTCATAAAAATTTTAAGATCAGAGTCCACGACTTGTTTATTTCTGTACATACACCACTGCCAAAAATAGTCCTTTGCTAAAGTAGATGCTCAGTAAATATCTGTGGAGTTACATTGAATTGAGACAAACTGAATTCACTCAAGATTGCTAAGCATTGACTTGTCTACTGTTCAGTATGCATTGTTCTTAAATTGCCCCATTTGTCTTAGTTTTTCCCATAGTCAAAAGCTGATGTGCTCCATTTAATTGAATTGGAGAGTGATATTTATTAATATTTGCATAGCTCAAAAGGAGTTCACACTGTGCAAAACAGTACAAATTGAAAGTGCTATTAAAAACAAGAGGATGTATAGTGTAGTAAATTGCAGCAACTTGGAACAACCAATACATCTCTTGAATTTTTAAATATTAAAATTAAAATAAAGAAGCACCTGTTATACATCTCCTGAAACAATGGAACACAAATTCATTTGCAAATGGTGACATTGTCTTTCTAAAAGAAAAATCCGAGAACAATTACTAAGGATATTGTAAGCATTCATAGTGTCTATGGAAACTAAGCCTGCACAAAACGTGTAATGAGGAATAAAGAGATACCTGGAGGAGTGCCCAATGTCAGAAAGAAAATGAGAATATAAGTTTTCAAAAATTTTAAACTGTGAAATAGAATAAAACATACATTTACCTTTTGCCTTTGAATACAGTCGAAGGTTTTAATTCTGGAAAAAATATAAAGAACAGAAAAAGAAAATTTTTAATCTTGGTTTGATTTATTAACACATTACCAAAATTTCAAACATAATAGGACACTACTTATAAGGCATTGCCCCAGAACTACCCCACCCACATAGGTACCATCTGTAAGTCACACAAAAATATCCTCATGCTTTGTAATTGTATTTGTACTTCAAAGATAAGGGAATAGAATTTATTTTCTTTTTGAAATGTTGAACCCTGGCACATCCAATAATTCTGAACTTCATTAATTAAAACAGACTGCCATATCCTTGACCAGGCTTGTAGAAGCTTGCTTTGTCTGATACACATGAACCTTTGTCTGAAAGAATGACTATCATTTAAAAAAAAAAATAGATTTATCCCCTGCCTTATTTAATTAATGACTTTGGATATAGTGTTTTCTCAGAATTTCACATCTCTAATGATGATATGGATACAATAAAAGCTTTAAGTTAATGAAAAGAAAATCTACCAGCAATTGGTGTGTATGTAGTACAGAGTCTTAAATAATACATTATTTATTTTTTAATTGAATTTTTAAAACTGTGAGTGCCTCCTATGTGTCAGAAATAAGTAACAGAAATCAGTGCCAGAAATCCAGAAAGTATCAGAAGTACTAGATAGCCAGGGCTGAGTAGAAATAGACACAATTCCTGCACTCTTAAAATTGACAGGTAAATGACGAAGACAGATTTTAATCAAACCATCAGGTATACACATGTAAAATTTGTATCAGAAATCGTTATTTTTAAAGTAATAAATTAAGATTTATTTTCATTTAAATGAGGTAATCTTAGGGATTATAAATGTAGGAAATATATGCATTGTGTTTTTGTGTTAATATGATCATTATGTTTCCATTGTGGATCAATTAGAAACATATTTTAAAATAATCATCAACAATGAGTTTCTTTAGTTTTATATGATGGTTCAATAAAAGAACACTAGTCCTGATCATGAAGGTTTATTTATAACTTTCTATTTTGAGTGATAATGTTATTGTTCTCTACCCACTGAGTACTGTGTACTGTGTAGCATACATAATCTTTCAAAAAAATTCTGATTTAATAAGCAGCATTTTTAAGTTCAAGAATTAAGAATAGATGTGTCTTTAATAAACAATCAGCCAATTGAATAACTCAATTGATCAGAACATTGAGGGATTATAAACAAGAAAAGGGGAAAAATGCTACCCAAAGTAGCCAGAATTGGAGAAAATAGCAACCAAAATCTCTAGGGGACAGTTTGGGTCCTGTTGAAGTCCATTAGTTCGAAAAGAACTACTGGAGTTCAAAACAATCAATCTTTTCTCACTCAAGCTCCTGGGGTCAAATTCTATCCTCAATTACACGCACCTAACTTTCATTCAAGTCTCAGGTAGTTATGCACACATTCAACAGGGCAGGCTCTGGCCCTGTACATTGAGTGGGGAGTAATTGATGACTTTCTCCTTGCTATGCTTGGCTCAGTAAGCACAGCTAGCAGCAGAAGCCTACAATTCTAAGCAGAGTGGGAGGGTGCTATAAAAAATATGCAGCCTTGAGTTCTGTACCAAAGCCTTGGCAGCTGTTCTTCATTTTAAATCTAGGAACGCCAATTTCACTAAGTGTTAAGATGTATTTTCTCACATATTCTCCTTAGTTTATTTCTACTTTCTTTTCCCATCTCAATTATTCTTTCTTCTCTTGCAAACTGTTTATTTTCATCCTCTGCTCCTTATACTCCTATAATTTTTTTATTTTCTGTATTTTAATATATTAATGAGGTAATCTGCTGGAGACAATCTGACACGTGGTAAGAGTTCAATAATTGCTAGTTTTATTGTGGTTATTGTTATCATTCCCGCAATTAGTATTATCTTTTCCTTCATTTAAGTAGGTTTTGTATATATATGGAAAGAGTTCTTTAATCTTGATAAGATTTTATTTAGGAAATTTTAGTTTTGGCATGTTTGTCTAAAATGACTTATTTCATGTCAAACTTAATGATTTTCTCTTTGAAGAAAAATTTAATGATACAGCATAATGTTATTCTTACATGAAAAAAGTGATAGAAAAACATGAATCAACATTGAAAATATTCCCAAGAATGTCACTAGAAGAGTCATAAACAAGTTGGTTTACTTTAGAGTTAAAAATAGTATATTTCAATAACTGTGCTTTTTTACTATAAGATACAAGGCAACATAAAATAAGTTAACTATTTTAGATAGTATGAAGCTTAAAAATATCTTGCAAAAAGCGTTATAATTGTAATCAACACATATTTCAAATAGTATGTATATAAAATGTGTTTAATTTTAGTATGTATAGTAAAATTATATTTATACATATATGTGTTTCCATTCTATTTGCTAGATTTCTTATTCTGCTATGCCAGCACTCTCAGAGATATTTATTTCAAAGACCATAATTCATGAATTTTGTAATAAACTGAAACATTTTAACAAAATACAATATATTTGAAAATATTAAAAGTATAGGTATGCATTTAAAATAAGGCTCTAAGATCTTAAGTACCTCCATTACTCAAATGACCATTCTTCCCCCATGTTTATCTTTTCAGATTCCATGTGCAAAATCTCTGGTGTACATTGCTCTTTGGTTCAGTCCTCAGTTTCTCAGCCTTCTCATAAATCCTTGGAGCATGCTGATTTTGGCTTCACCTAAGGATGTCAATGAAAACAATCAACAAATTTTTCAACAAATATATATTGAATAGTTACTACAAGCCAGGCCCTGTTCATGTGGTTTATTAATTATTCAGAGCCTGCCCCCGGCACACACCACCCAACCAATCATCAAAGCAAATTGAATTGACCTGCTCCCGCTGGATTTCTCAGATTCTCTGACTTCTGGCTAGCCCATGTTTCAACACAATGGCTAGCCCATGTTTCAACACAATATGAGAAGACGATTTTAATTGGTGGTCTCATATGCTACTAAATTTTGTCAAGAAGAAAAGAATCCTACTATTTACCAGTGGTGCTATTTTTAAACCCACCATTAACAATCATTTGTCATATATATATATATAACTGCCAGAACTTGCTTTCCTTTTTCTTAAAATATATTTTACTTTATAGTTAATTCACACTTCTCTTGTCATTGTACACAAGGACTAAAAATAGATTTTTTTTTTTTTTTTTTTTTTTTTTTGAGACGAAGTCTCCTTGTGTTGCCCAGGCTGGAGTGCACTGGGGCAATCTTGGCTCACTGCAACCTCCGCCTCCCAGAATCAAGCAATTCTCTACCTCAGCCTCCCGAGTAGCTGGGATTACAGGTGCCCACCACCATGCCTGGCTAATTTTTTGTATTTTTAGTAGATACGAGGTTTCACCATCTTGGCCAGGCTGGTCTTGAACTCCTGACCTCGTGATCCACCCACCTAGGCCTCCCAAAGTGCTGGGATTACAGACGTGAGCCACTACACCTGGCCAATAGATTCAGTTTTAATATTTGTGCTGAAATGCTTGTTGAGTAGTTTTATTAAAAAGCACCTGTGGTTAAAGATTATATTGAAAGATAGCATAATCAGTGATAAAATAAATGAGCACTTAAGACAGATACCCTGAAATTTGTTTCTGCAATTTTCTACCTGAATATTTAACCTCTTTTTTTTTCTGATTCTTATGTGTAAGTGAAGATATTTAAAAATTCCTTCATTGGATTATGAACTTTAAATACACTAGTTAAGCTGAATGCATTTAAAGCCATTTTAGAGTAATACAAAAAGTTAGTATTCAGTAAAATTAAGTATAAAGAGGAGGATCAGTGATTCTTCAAAAACTCACCTAGAAAAATTAAGTAAATTACCAAATAGTATTAAATATACAATCAATATAAAATGCTCCTCCCTAAACATTGTGAGCTCTATAAAAGCCCTAGCTTTATAGGACATTAACTAACACTATTTCAGAATACAGTTATATATTGAATGAATTGGGAAACCCAGGGTTAAAGAAGAAACCTTAAATTTATATTTTGATATACATTTTATCATGACATGCCATAAAATTCACCTCACTGGAATGAAACAGAAGAAATTCATAAGCTAAAATTTAAATGTAAGAGACATTGGAGTGAAATTTCAGTTGAATTGAATAGTAAATATAGGTAATTTTAAGAGAAATTTCTCCTTGCTTGTTCAAGAAAAGATAATAAATGAATGGACAGTTAAAAGACAGACAGAAAGCTAGGTAAGGAGATAAGGTATTCAATAGAGTGAACTATGACTAACGTTTAGTGAGATTGTGTTTTAAACATTCAGTTTGTGTTTATAGATTTAGTTATTATTTGTATTTACATGTTCAAGGAAGTAGAGACTTATAATTACATATATAATTTTTAACTTAAGAATATTCTATGACAGAACTAGCTATATTTGGCCGTTAGTGAATCATATCCTACAGATTGTTTTATTGATTTTCTTTCAGCTAATGAATTCGTAAAAGAGATGTTCAGAGCCACGATTTCTTAGATGTCTGAAAGGGAAGTCTGATAAGAGCTGAATACTACTCAAAATATAGGTGGAAATTATAAGAAAACAGATGATATTCTGCAACTTAAATAAGATGTAAGAAGAACCTATTTGTTGCCCTATAATAAACCACGGAAGTCATTATTTATTGTTCTGAATTTGATGCGTGTGATAGAGAGAATAACAGCCCCAAAGATGTCCGCATAATAAGCCCCATAACATGTAAATATGTTAGTTTATATGGCAAAGAAAGACTTTGCAGACGTGTATAAGTTAAAGAACTTAACATGAGGAATTTATCCTGAATTATCCTGGTGGGTCCAATGTATCCATAGGGCTCTTTATAAGAGAGAAGAAAAAAGGGCAGAAAGTACAGGGTAGGCCACATGACAACAGAAGCAGAAGGAGAAAAGGCCATGTAACGAAGGCCAAGACTTAAAAAATAAGGGCAGCACTCATCATGGAAAAAGCAAGAAAAGAGATTTTCTTTATATCTTTAAGAGAGAACCACCCTGCCAACACTGTAACTCTAGTCCACTGAGACTAATTATAAACTTTTAATGTCCCAAATTATAAAATAATAAATTTATGTTGTTTTAAGTCACAAATTTATAGTAATTTGTTATAGCAACAATAGAAAACTAATACAATTGGTCCGCTAACCCTGCAATTCTTCAGTGTAATCAACGGTCTAGTACTTCATTAAAAGGTTTTTCATTTTATGTCAAACTTACTAATAACATAGTGGCAATTATTGAGCTGTTCTTCCAACTGCCAATAAACAGTGGCTACCTTCATGGCCTCAGTATAAACTCCAGCACCTGTCACTGTGATTTGAGCTCTGAATAGTACCTTTATTAAAGCCTGAAGAAGGGCATCTGGAGGGCATCATTAATGCCTAAAAGTAGCTTAGTCATAGGGGGTTGATTCTCAGATCTATGTTACTAAAGTAAATCCTGAACAAGACATTTTCTGAATCCCTAAAGAAAGCTTTGTCTCAAACAATACACACAATATTATTATCATTTAAAATGTATGTACAAGATTTTAGTATAGCTTTTCTTAGACCCCAAAGTCAAATGAGTATCTCTTCTAAAACTATTTTAAAACCAAAAGCAAAGAAGAAAACACACACATGCATGCACACACAAAAACACACACCCACACACACACTGGGAATGATAAAATTTTCAGAAACACTCTCTTCTTCCCATTCTGTCATACAGAGCCAACATGAATACATTTGCACCTGTGAATCTTTGGACAGCAACTCTGACAAATTACACTTTGGAGTAGGGCTCATGACTTACTCATCTTTATGCCCCTTGCATAATCCAATGCATAGTAGAAGCTCAAAAGTAGCATGATAAATGAATAAATTCCATTTGACACAAAAATATTCATGGTTAAATGTATTGCCACCAATTATATTACATTGAGAATACAGATAAAGAGGTTACATTGCCAAAAAAGAAAATATATATATATATAGATGAGGTACAGTGTGTAGCCGTTTCCTAAACAGTGAGTCTTGGAGCTACGTGATGTTGGAGTTTCATCCCTGATTTATTCATTTTCCTAGGTTTTCTCTTAGCTCTATGGTGCTCTCTATATCTATAGTGAGAACTCTCTCTGCAGATATAAGGAGAGAGAGAGAGATGTTTACAGCCACCATTTTTAGATGTGTGAAAGGAAAGTCTGATAAGAGCTAACTACTACTCAAAATATAAGTGGAAGTTATGGGAAAATAGGTGATATTCTGCAACCTAAATAAGGTGTAAGAAGAACTGTGAACTGTGCATGTGTGTGTGTTTGTGTGTGTGTGTTTGTAGAGAGAGAGAGAAAGAAAGAGAGAGACAGAGAACAAGTAAATGATTTATTCAGAAATAACATATTATAAGTAGAACTGCATTTCAGAATAGACATACAGACCAGAGCAGCCTCTGGTATGTCTGAAGAACAAAGAAAACACTGGAGTATTTTGGGAAAAGAAAAAAGCTAAGTATGCTGTTTTGAAAGAAATTCATTGGCATGCTTGTTGTGTTATCGGAGAGTGGTGGCAGTCATTAGGTTAAACTTGTCTTAAAGTTGGAGCAAGCCATTTTGGCCTTGGATTGGGTTTGTGAGACAGTTCCTGGAGCAGGCCTTTGTGACTTGAATGCTTTCTCTGCATGGATTCTTGACTCCATTTTAGTTGAGTATGACAACAATTATTCCAGCTGTATAATCAACTTTCATAGGGCTCTGACCCTTTTCTCCACTTCTGGGCCCAAAGAAAGCATCATGTTTTGTGTTAAACCTATGGCTGTTTACAGGTATGTTTAACTATAAGGCAGTGTGGAGTAATTCATTTATCTTAGACTAATATTTGACCAATAAGAAATATAAGATGGCAAGTATTTTGTAAATAAATCCCTTGCTCTTCCTTTTTGGAGATATTCCATATGGATAAGCAACACATTTTCTGTTGTTTTTGTTGAAGCTAGGGAGAGACTACTCATGTACCATATTTTATTTGTTTTTTCTCCTTCCCAGATTCATTTTCTTTTTTCCTCTCACTCTGATTTCCCCCGGGATTACATTCCCCAGCAGAGAGCTGGTAATTGACTTTTGCTTTAAGCTCTGTTACTTAAGTATCTTTGGCCAAGACAGTTTCATTCTAGGGGCTAGGGCTTGAAAAATGACAGAATCAATAAAATCTGAAAATTTCTAACTTCTTTCCCAAAGAAAGTAGCATAAAACAATATACGTGATTTTTCCATTTGAATTTTAAATATCAGAAATAGTGACACCTGTAGCTTATTATGGACATTGCAGATAATGCATATTATTGGCTCTATTTTTCAACAGTCATTATAATTTTTCATCATAAGCACCCTTTGCTTGAATCTCCATCAGTTGTCTACTTCTTGTACATCTTCAAAACAACCATGTCTCTTTCTGGGCATGTCTAGCTTGTAAATATTGTTCAGGCATGATCTGACCCTATCTCTTGCTAAGCATGTTCCACATAGGATGCATTTTCTTTTAGGTCATTACAATCTCTTCATCTACAGTTACAAAAAGTCTTTCAGAAGTATTTTATTTATGTAACATATATTAATTAAGAATAAACTAGCTATGCTTTGTGCTGATCTAATAATGTTAATATTTCATTTGCACTCAAAGAAACAATAATATAGGTAACAAAGAACAAATAGAAATTTTCCTTTACTTTTCAAAATATTTTAATTTCTTAATTTTCTCAGCTATTCTAATGGAATAGCATATCTTGAATTTTGGTCTTATAATGTTATAATGAATGATTATCTATTTTTTGTCATGTAATGGGGTACCAAATTGAAGGTATAGGTACAAAAACATTCTATCATGACAAATCTTTTGGTATATCTTACACTATAACTGTTTGTCTGCTATTTGTAGTTTTATATTCCCTATCTTCTTTTATTCTTAATACTCATCTTAAACAACATTAGTTTAAGATAATTTACCTATGAATGGCTACCAAAAGTTTGTTTTAGATACCAAAAGTTTGTTTTAATTAGTAAAAGGCAATGTTTTTGCCTACTTTCTCAGAAGAATATTTTCTGAGAAAAATAAATAAACCATGATTTAAATGAAATAGTTTGTACCCTAAAAAGAACTGTGTGTTCCTTTCCAAAATGAAAGTCAAGAAGTATATGCACAAAACTTTTATAAAGGAAAAGAGCACAATTTAACAGAAAGCATTATTAAATAAAGCCTTTCTCCATAATATTTGGAAATTATTTTATATAAAAATAACTTTTCAATAGCAAATTGATTCAGAAGCAAAAGATAGGAATACTGTTTAGGTTAAAAAAAAATAACCTCTCATGAAACTTACAAACAACAAGGAATTGCTTGTTTTTAACTTCTGTATTATGGGTTTTGCTTATGTTTTGCCTCTTCTTAAGAAAAAGCATCTTGGCTGCTCTCCTCAATTTCTAGCATTTGGTCATTTTTTACAAAATCACAGATGCTCACTTGCTTAAGGAATTGTATTCAAATGATTTTTATTGCCTAAAAATAATCTTACTGCTGGATATTGTCTATGGTTTGAGTATACAGCACAAGACATGTAAATAATAAGATAGTTGTTTCCAACCTGAATCTTGCCTGTAGACACTAACAGGCAATGTCTAGCTTCATTACCCTTTAGTGGTTCAATATACAGTATTAATTAGTATTTCTACTTTCTCAGGGTCCATAACAATTCTTGTGTCTCATTCAGTAGCTGATTGTGGTAAATGCTCCTGCAGACCTGTGGTTTTGTAGATTTCTATCATTGATCACCATGTGGAATTGTAGAAGAAGAAGGTCGATGTAAAGACTCCAGAAATTTCACTCTATTATGTTATAGGACATATCTGTTGGAATGTATATGTATTTCTTAGTAAGCTAAGACAGTTTTATTCTATATATAGAAATTAATTGCATGTAATCAGTACACAGTATTGGGTAATATCAAAGTCCTTGATTGAAATTGCCATTAACTTGAGATTATGTTTATGAAGCACATTAGTGTGTTGACTAATTGCATAACACTAAAATAAGAACTGGGTTCTAGGTCCTACTCAGTCCTTTATACCTGCTCAAGCAGTCAAGTAACTTAATTTTTATTCAAATCTCAGTTTTCATATTTATGAAATGGGATAATAAGCTATTTTGTGATAAAGATATTTTCTTCTACATTCCTATAGCTTGGCAGGGTGCTCCTAGCTAAGAGTCGATAAATATTTGTTTATCAGAGAGACGAAACCAAGTGATTATATCAGATGATCATTTAAAGACTGTTCTAGTTCAGAGACCATTATATTATTTACAATCCCATTTTTTCCCATGCTACCAATAAGTAGTGGAGAAGTATAAAATATTTGTAAAAAGGAAGACATTTTGACAAGTAATAATGTCTTTTACATTTAATGGCTTAGCCACTTTATAAGGACTGAGGCCTTAACTCATTTTGAAGTGTTTCTAAAAAATAGTAATATTTCTTTTCAGGTGTCTAGGCCCATAAGTTGTGGACAATTGAATAAAGTGAATCTATGGTAAATCACCTTGAGAAAAATACATCATAATATGGTTCACTAAATAAATACTACATTCTGATATGGTCATATGTCTCTTAATCCTCAAGACTGGAGCTATCTCGAATGGGCCAGAAGAGCTGAAATTCTAGTCTTGTTCTCTTTGCATTTCACCCTCTTCTTTCCAAAATGTGGAAATGTATGAAGTTCTGAGGAAGAGGTTGGTACTGCAGGCTTTAATGGGAACACTCTGAGGCCTGTTCAGTGGCATTGTTGTTGCTTCTCCAAGCTACGTAAAATTACAGCTCAGAAAAACTGGGAGTTATACAAAACTGCTGAATCGTGTCTTTAGATCTCTGACTCCTCTCTTAAACTCCGTCCACAGTTTTACTCACTTGTTCAAATCTCAACGTGATTTTTAGCACATTTAATCCTACCTTCAGATATTCAAGATGCTAGTGGTCCCAGGAATGCTCTGTTCATGCGGTTTTGGCATGAGTCGTTAACCCCAAACCACTTTTACCTTTCCAACCAGGAGATTCACTTCGAAACCTAAAGTAGCATCAATAATCCTTTATTCTACCAAATATAGCCAATATGACTTTTTTGCGACTTTTGTGCTCTAATATTAAAAATCCAAACAACAAAAATATAAGTCCTTCGTAAGATATCTTACTATACAGAAATGCACATATATGTACGCACATACACATATATATACATACACATTCAAATGCACACACATATTACAAGAAATAAAATTTTTGTAAAGACTTTTAATTATTTGGTATACCCATTATACAACTTTGAAACACTTCCTTTCTGTAAATTACACATTGAGAACATTTATTTCAAACATTATTTGCATTCTAGATTCTGTATAAGTGATTTTTGTGTATTTCAGTGTATACATAGAAATCTTATGAATTAATAATTTTTATTAACTACATTTTACAGATGAGAAAACTAAGGCTGAAGATAATTCTGAGTAAATTCTCAGAGCTAATATTGGCAGCTCAGTATTCTTTCAGACAATTTTTTGAATCTAGACTTGGTGCTCATAACATTTGCGATGCTTTCTACTACTTTGTGGTTGATCCTATGCTCCTTCAGTTTTTATTATTTTTCATCTTTCCAACAACAAAAAAATTTTTGGCTTTTATTTAACTAAAGAGAAAATTTGCTGGGTGCAGCGGCTCATATCTGTAATCCCAGCACTTTGGGAGACCGAGGCGGGTGGATTTCCTGAGGTCAGGAGTTCGAGTCTGGCCTGGCCAACATGGTGAAATCCTGTCTTTACTAAAAATACAAAAATTAGCTGGGCATGGTGGTACACACCTGTAATCCCAGCTACTCAGGAGGCTGAGAAGGAGCATTGCTTGAACCTGGGAGGCGGAGGCTGTAGCAAGCAGAGATTGTGCCATTGCACACCAGCCTGAGCGACAGAGCGAGACCCTGTTTCACAAATAAATAAGTTAATTAAATAAATAAATTTTAAAAAATAAAGAGAAAATTTTCTTTGCGTTTTTTTTTAAGATGCCCCTATACATTTTATTGTCTTATTACGTATGAACCTGAAAATATGGTTCTGAACTGTGAACTCATCTTTTGACAGACAAAATGAATAAGTAGAGGCCTGTTTTTGCAATTAATTGCTTGTGTAACTTTGGTCATGCACTAGTCCATTTAAATTATTTAGCACTCAGATTCCACATCTCTAAATGTCTGATATGAAGGTACTGTGTTTCCAGTATCTCTTCATCCCCAAATTATGTATTTATGCAGCATTTCATATATATGAACTACTTGTTTATATAAGGACCAGCATTTTCACAAATTGAATTGAATGTATTTTTTTTGCCAAATATTTACCAATGTACTTAGAAACACTGAGAATCAACTTAATTTTATATGTTCTTTAATCTGTAATTTTTTTTTCATCGTTGAATTCCAACCTTTCACTTATCCTTACTTTATCTGGGAGACAACTATGTAAATTGAAATTCTAAAATAATTTTATGTATCATTGGTTTAGGACATGCTTAAATATTAAGGCAATGGATTTGTAAAATAGCAAAGTGGTAGGAAATAATTAATGTTTTTAAATAGTATTTTAATTGATAAAAGAGGGTTTGGAAATACATTTTTTAAAGTTCAGGAATTTGAAGTTCTTTTCAAATATTTTATTATCATGATATTATGGATTTTTAATATAAAAACATATTATGGAACATGTTAGCAGGAAACTTTACCTGTATAGAGAAAACAATAGCTTGTATTGTATTTTTAGTATAGAATAACAGTTAACAGAGAAGGGAATACAAATAGATTGCAGAGAACCATTTTAGAAAACATGTTTGCATGTGTTCATGGTAATATATATTGTTTTTCATTTTAGTTTATTTAAGGTCAAGATAGTTGATGCTAATGTAGAGTGTGTAAAAGAGGACGTTCAGACAAACAAGCCTGAATTTTGCCTATTTCAGACTTACTCATTAATTCAACAATTTTTTATTGATTTTCTCTACTGTGATAGGCTTTGACTAAGTGAAATTAGAACAGAACTATTCCCAGCCTAATAGACTTATTTAGCACCTAATGTGTACAGTTGCTTTACTAAATTTTTTCATGTATTTTCTCAACTAAACTTTTTTCAATGAGATTACAATTATTATCCTAATTTTATGAATTAATAAAACTAAGGGACATATACAGAATATGCAAGAAGTCTTAAAGTTCAACAAAACTTTAAGAGAAAAATACTTTTAAAAAATTGGAAAAGATTTAAAATGTGAAAAAGGTCTGAACAGAGAGCTCACCAATGAACATAAAAATGGCAAATAAGTATGTGAAAAGATGCTTAACATCATTTGTACTGAGGGAAATGCAAGTGATTAGTGTATATTTCATGCCTGTATCAAAACACCTCATGTACTACATGATTACATATACCTACTATGTACCCACAAGATTAAAAATTAAATAATTTCAAAATGCGATAAATTACCATTGTGAACATACTAGAATAAATAAGATCCAAAAGAAAACAAACATATAACAATATCAATTACTGATGAGGATGTGGACAACAGGAATTCTCACTGATGGTGAGAATTAAAGTGGTATGGCCCCTTTGGAATATGGTTTAACAATTTCTTACAAAACTAAATGTAGTGATACCATAGATCAAGCAGTCACACACCTAGGCATTTGTCAAGTTGATTTAAAAATTAACAACCACAGAAAACCCTGCACATGACTATTTACAGTAACTTTATTCAAAATCATCAAAAACAGGTAGGGAGCACAATTTCTTTGAAGGTAAATAAATAAACCTCCATACAATTAGATACAATTCAGTGATAAAAAGAAAGAAGCTATAAAGCCACATAAAGAGGTAGATGCAATTAAATGCATATTGCTAATAAAAGAAGACAGTCTGAAAAGGCAATATGTTGTTTATATAAAAGTTTTTAAAAAACAAGGCTATAAAAATAGTAAACAGATTAGTAGTTGCCAGGGGTTTAGGGTAGGGGAAGAGAAATAAATAAGTGAAGAAAAACAGATTTTGTAAGGACAATGAAATTATTCTGTATGATAATTCAATGTTGAATACATGAGTCTGCCATTGTAAAAAAATCACATAAATTAACAGTGTTGAGAGTAAATCTTAATATTATATATATTTTTCTTTAGGGGACAAAATGGCTTTATTGGTAAATTCTATCAAATATTTATTATGATTCTTTAAATACTATCCCAGGAAATAGAAGAGGAGGAAACACATTCTAACCCATTTCCATATCCCATTTGGTATTACCATAATACCAAAACCTGACAAAGACATCACAAGATATCTACACACCAATACCCCTAATGAATATCAATGCAATAAAAACTACTAATATGAATTCAGCAGCATGTGATAAAGATTGTAAACCTCTACCAAGTGGGATTTATCCAAGAAATGACAGCCTGGTTCAAAATAAGAAAAGGAATCACTGAAAACCCTGTATTTATAGAATCAAGTTTGGTGTCAGGGGTGGGAATCAACCCTCTCAATAGATGCAGAAAAATAACTGACAAAATCGAATACATTTTTCTGATTGGAAAAAACACTCTGAAAAGTGGAAATAGAAGAATTTTCTCAAAAGCAAGATCATGCTTATTTCTGAACTGATCAAGACTTTTTATCTGCAAATCAAAAAGAAGACATGGAAGAAAATTATCCTTATCATTACTTTCCAATAATGTATTGTAACTTTTAACCATAATAATTAGACAAGGAAAATAAATAAAATAAATTTAGATTTTAAAGAAAGAAGCAAAAATATATTTGCAGATGACACTATTTTATATATAGAAATCCCCACAAAATCCACAAAATAATAAATTTGCTTGACAAAGTTACAAGTTATAAGCTCATACATGTTTTTCTCTGTAGAAATATCCATCCAAATCCTTTGTCTATATTTAAATGAATTATTTGTCTTTTTATATCTTATTGGCCAAGTAAGTATGTGAACAAATACTGAAACACAAATACTCATTAAGGAAACGCAAATCAAAATTAAAATGAGATACCACTTTATAACCACTATATAGTCAAATAAGCGGAAAATAACAAGTGTTGACAAAGATGTGAAAAAAATGAAACCCCGATCTATTGTTCATGGATACAAACTCAGGTGTTCAATAAATTAATTTCAAATAACTTAATTGCCATACTTTTCTAAAATAACTAAATCACCATACTTCTCCACGTATGATGTTACTTTTATAACAGCCCGTTCTCAGTGTTCACTTACAAGGACTCTGATTTCTCAGAGTTTAATTCAAGTTCCAGAAGGTTTACATCCTGCTAAGGAGTTAGGAATGAACATCTGATTCTTTTTTTTTTTTTTTTTTTGACAAGATCACTCTGCCACCTAGGCTGGAGCGCAGTGGCACGATCACAGCTCACTGCAGCCTGGAACTCCCGGGCTCAAGCCATCCTCTCACCTCAGCCTCCTGAGTACTTGAGACTATAGGCACTACAGGCATACACCACCATGCCTGGCTAATTTTTGTATTTTATTTTATTTTATTTTATTTTTTGAGACAAGGTTTTGCCATATTTCCCGGCATGGTCTGGAACTCCTGGACTCAAGTGATCCACCCACCTCGACTTCCCAAAGTGGGGGGATTATAGACATAAGACACTTCAGCTGGCCAACATCTGGTTCTTAATACCACCCAGGTGTCATTACATTATGATTTCTGCAAAAGTAGAGATTTTGTGTGTGTTGTCCACTGTTGAGCCTCACTGTCTATGAAAATGGCACGTAATAGATGTTCACTACATGATTTTTAATTAATTGTATCTATGATAGCATATCCTGAGATGGCCAATGCTCTTACAGATTCTCTGTCATTGGTGAACTAATTATCATTTTAGGGATCTTCCAGCAAAAATTTGGAAAGTCTCTGAATCTTTTTAGGTCATATATGCCCATAAATATCATGCATTCTTCCTGCTCTGTGTATTTCTACCATCTCCCAAGGGCTCTTCACAGAAAATGAGAAAAAGTTCTCAGTTATGTTCGAATATCAAAAATTTACATGAGATTTGACCAAGGAAAAGGGTACAGAGTCCCTTTCTCTCACACTCAATACCTCTTCCTCTCCTTATTAAGCCTCTTGTTCAGGGAATCATACTCTCTTCTAGGGTATGTGGGAAGAGGTATGAGGAGAAGAATGTTTGCCAGGAGTAAAAGGGTTTTTGCTATTAATATTTTTCCCAAAAATTTTATTTCCCTTTTATTCTTTTATGGGTACAGACTTTTGAAATCTAAAGTCTTAAATATGACTCATATTTTAACTTCTTTTTCTTGTTTTGTGCTTTTCTTCAAGTAATGAGTAAGATATTCTTGAATATTTGAATGGAGAAAAGGCAAAGATGAAGGAAATATTAATACTACAAGTGAGAAATAGTAGATAGTAAATTTGAATAAATGAGTAAGAAGTAACTACCTTTGCATAAACTACCACATACAGACATGTTACTGTATATGTTTGAGCTACAGGCAATAATATTAAAAACTGATATAAAATCACCTGTCAAGTTATAAAAACCTGTTATTTAATTTGTTTTGCAATATTATTAAGACAAAATTTAGTTAGAACGCAAAATAGAAAGAAGATAATTGCTGTACCTATCCTCATATATACTAGCACAAAGATTATCTCCTCTCCCACTGAGAGAGTAATGTCAAAAAATAAAGTTAAGGTATAAATTCTCTGGCCTTCTACTAACAGAGACCCAGAAAGAATGGTATCACAGAATGCCCTCTGTTCCCTCTTAAGGAGCTTGCACTGTGTTCTATATCAGGTAGTAAACAAAAAGTCATCCTGCTTAGTCAGCATTGACTGTTCATTCATTAAAGCTACCAATAATGACCTCATTCTGCTTTCTATTTACCTACGTATTTCACTGACATATCTTCCTTCCCTATATTCAAGAAATTTAAAATTGCCATCAGTGTCAGGTTTTAGACCAATAATCTGGTAACTTACACCTGTTTATTTAAGAATGAAAACTAGGAAATTAATATACAGACCAGTTTTATCATACCTTCAGGTTCCAAAGTTGCTTTCAGTAGATTGCACCTTAAGCCAAACAAATAACTAAGGGTAACAACTTCTGGCACATCAGTGAGGATAATATTTTGACATTTTTGAGAAATTTCCTATTTTTTCAATCAACATCCTGTGTTTAGCTCTATATTTCAATCTCATATGAAACTAGCCTTACTTTGGACTAAAGTTAGTAGCCTAGAAAATGCAGAATAGGGTAAGTGTGATACTCCAAAAAGTGACTAACTAAAGCAAATAATTAATTTAATTTTTAAAACACTTTAAATGATTGACTAACAACGTATTATGGGTGTGTGTGTGCGTGCGTGTGTGTGTGTGTGTGTGTGTGTGTGTGTGTATTTTCTCTTCCTGAAGTGAATGTGAAATAATCCTGGGTCTACAAAATCTGTTGATATGAATGTTATTTCTTTTTAAATGTTTATTTTTAAACACAATTTTATTTTAAAAAATACGATCAGCCTGATAAGAAATAGATGTAAAAGTCAGTACAAATTAAAAACACAAAATTACTTTAATTAGAATGATCAGTGTCTCATTGATTGATATTTAAATAATATTTTTTTCTTATTTATTCATAATTGTTCTTATATAGCTCTAGATTTCTAGGAATAGCCTAGTCTTTGAAAAAGCACAAGGACTCCGAAGATTGTAATTGGTATAATTTCACATACTATTTTGTTAAGAAAATATATCAATGAATGTAATTCACTTTAGAGTGTGTGTGTGTGTGTGTGTGTGTGTGTGTGTGTATGTTAAAATTCCTTATTAATCTTCAGGTCAACTAACA
Source organism: Ateles fusciceps (assembly GCA_036589455.1). Taxonomy (NCBI): domain Eukaryota; kingdom Metazoa; phylum Chordata; class Mammalia; order Primates; family Atelidae; genus Ateles; species Ateles fusciceps. The sequence continues at coordinate 780,141 of JAZHEH010003121.1, read as the reverse complement.
TCTTGTTTCATTATATATTCCAGGTGGGTGTATTAACAGTAAACTCCTAGAAGTATGAGTAAAGCAACCCCAGTCATCTCGAAAAAAACATTTAATGGCCTCAGATCTCAGTGAAGATATTACTAGAAAGTCAAAATTGGGAGTAGGCATCACCTCCTTTCTAAGCAAATATTTTGAAAAGAAGCCTCAGGGAGAGAGCATTTGGATGTCAATTTAGAACAGGTGGAAGACATAACAGGGGAGCACCATCCGGCAAGAATCAACATACAGGAAATAACAGACAGGGCTGCTATCTAGTGTATTTAGTGCCCAGCAATTAATCCCTGAAAAAAAAGTCAAAACACTACTATATAACACATATTTATTTGAAAAGAAGTAGTACCAGAATAAGTGGATATTAGGGCATATATATCCAGAAATTGCAAGGTAAAACTCTTAGTGGACTTTAAAGTTGAGGCTCCTTGGAACCAGATTTCTGTTTTTAGTACCTTCTTTTCTCATCCATTTCCCCCACGTTTTCAAGAGATTTAAGACAATTTTAGAAGCATGATGGCAGTGTCAATCTTTAAATGTCACTGTTCAATTCTAACCATCTTTTAAATTACTAACTTTTCTAATCTAATTATATAAATGGTAATTACCTATAAAAATAGCAATTAATTCTGGAAACACCTGTAAAGATAAAATTGTGCTTATGAAGCCTGCAACCTTGTACTCAGTAGGAATTAAATTCAATGAAATCAATGGGAAGCAAGCCTGAAGTAAGCTTCATACCAAGGCCTAAGATTATGAATGTGCTCAACATTGCAGAACTATTTTCCCCACTTTACTTGAGTTTCTCAACTATAGTGATGAAGGACATAAACTAATTACTGAATTGACTTTGATCCCAGTGGCAGCTTACGTGATTAGGCTTTGTGATGTTTAATGTCTGTATTCTAAATATGCAAAAAAAAAAAAAATAAGCTTAATGATTAGAACAAAGTCATGCAAATCAGGAATAGTCATCTCTCCTTTCACTTGATACTATCACCTTGGTGCAAAATTTCAAAGTATTTTATGTGCATAGACTGTGTGACCAATTAAGTTAGCTGTTCCATCAATATAGGAGAAGGAGAAAAATGATATGCACCAGAACAATCCTGAAATCCTTATGTATCAGTGCTTCTCACCAGGAAATATGCTGCCACCTCCTCCTGCTGGCCCACAGAGGAGATATAGGAATGTATCAAAATAATTTTGTTCGCCACAACTAAGGGAGAATGCTACTGGTATCTACTAAGTAGAGACCAAAAGTGCTACTAAACACCTATAACGCTTAAGAAAGCTCCCTGCAACACGAACCATTTGTCTGTAATGTCAATAGTACCATCATTGTGTGCCTCCTGCTACATAAAGAAAGAAAATATAAAGTCAAATCAGTACTATCTGAGAAGAAAAAGGGAAGGACAAAGTAGATCAAAGCTTGAATCCATACTGGTAATGAAGTGCTGACATTTAAAAAATAATGTAAAAATGTTTAAATTCATATTGTGAATAAAAGCTGAGAAAATTATCGTTTTCGAGATTAGATTGACATAATTACTGTAGAACAGGTTTACTTAGAATATTTTTCTCAAAGGTGCATTTGCTAGAATTACAGGTAAGTTATCTCTAATTCTTCCTTTAACTTTCTTCATAATTTCATGGTGTTCTCAATAAGCGTTGTTTACAGGAATCAGTAGTTCCTATAAAAAAATCTTGGTAGTAGTATACAGACAAAGCTATCAACTGGAATACACCATAGATAATTAATTCATTAATTAAAAAGAATGTATTATCTTGGATACTAGGTGACCAGATTTTGTGTGTGTGTGTGTGTGTGTGTGTGTGTGTGTGTGTGTGTGTGTTTTTCAAAAAATCCTTAATTAAGGTATGAATTCTAAAATCTTGAACTGAAACCTCCAGTTCTTCTGCTGTGGAAATCTTGATCTATAGCTTGTTCTGAATAATAGTAGTCTTTTGTTCCAAGAAAAAAGAACATATCTCTATTATAAATTCTTATTTTCTGCATGGAGGAATTCTATGGATTAAAACTCCTTTTGTGGTGTGGTTTGTTCCTTTTAAATCTATTTTGTTTGTGTCATCACTATTCCTAAATGAATTTCCTCCACAACCAAGCTGTGGTTTCAACTTGGAGATGTTTCTTTACCCAATATCTGAGAATTTCTATGTATGATGTGTGGAAAATGATTCACCTCCTGAGAAAAACAGGTGCATATTGCTTCCCATCTTTCTTTTCTTCCAACTCCACGAAAGAACTTCCTTGTTATAACTCTGGACCATTTCAAATTCCTGGTAGGATAAAGACTTAGAGATATAAAAAGGCATAGTATCAGTGATAAAAATATATAATAATACACAAAATATTATAACAATTGAGAAAAATAAAAATAACATTTTTATTTTTCACTATTATAAAATGATTATAAGATTATTTGATTACGGTATCTAATATATCAGTGTTTTGTTAAGGGAATTCTTATACAACAAATAAGGGTAAGTTGCTCAATTAACTTAGTAGAAGCATGAATGTGAATGAGTAAGCAATTCTTTAGTATTCATCATTAAATGCCAAGCAAGGAATACTGATTAGATTGTTTTATATTTGTCTGTCTGAAAATCTTGTGTTTATTTTTTCATATTTTGTTTTTAAAAATCTCTTTGATTAGTGCAAACTTCAGAATGATATTTGAAAGTAATTCATAATTATTTCAATAACATAATAATCATAATGACTTTTATGTAGTCATTTCATTGGCTTGGGAAGAGTAATCTCCTAAGTAGACATATCATATACTATATATGTATCTATATGAGCTAGATGTTAAAATGAAAACGGAACTTTTCATCAAGATACTATGAGTTTATCACAAAATTCACCAACAATTCACCTACTTGCAAAAGGGACCATATATATTATATTTTTCTATTGTTTTTAAAAACACCTTGAAAACTAAAAATAGATGTACACAAAGACCCTGTTGCACTAGAATTATTTCATTAGGATTTCAATGGAGTCATATGCAAATTAGGATGCTAAAATCATGTGTTTTATGTTTATTTTCTCTCACAATTTTTATTTAACCAAATGCATCTAAAACAGTAAGATATAATGACCTTATAACACTATCGAAAAAAATCTTAGCACAGATTACAGATAACAAAAAGTGTTATTATATCTTTTGTCAATTTCTTCTACCTCTGAGCATATGGACTCGTAGTTGATCATGCTAGGATCTGTGAAAAGAATATTTCTGGAGAAAATGATTTTCTTGTTACTGTTCTTCAGAGTTCCTTTATTATCATTCATTGTCATGCTTTACTGTGGAAAAACATGTAGCTTTTCCTATCACACCTATGTTTGCTTAAGAAGAGTTTCCTTGCCCCACCTCTGTCACTATATTTCCCATGCGGTGAGGACACAAAGACAAATGGAAAGAAATAGAAGCGTCCTGAGAAAGATCAAACCCTCTGACTACGCTCAGCCATAGGAAATGACAGAAGAGATTCTGTAGATGAAAAAACACAGGAGAATAACACGTCAAGATATTGAAATTGTTAAATTTAGCCTAAATATGTCTCCGTACATGGTGAAGTGTAATCTAGCTCAGTAGATAAACAAACTTCAACCAGAGTAATGTGTTATTCAATGATGGGGGTACATTCTGAGAAATGCCAGATGAGAAAGGAGATTTTGTCCTTGTGTGACCATCACAGAGTGTATTTACACAAACCTAGATGATATAGCCTACTACATGCCTAAGCTATATGATATTGCCTGTTGCTTCTATGCTACTATGTTACTGTACTGAGTGCTGTAAGCAGTTATAGCACAATGGTAACTATTCCTAGACGTAAGTATATCTAAACATAGAAAAAGGTAAAGTGGTGCCTTAAAACATTATGATGTCTATGACATCACATGATAGGAATTTTTCAGGTCCACTATAATCTTATGAGACCATTATGATATATGTGGTTCATCTTGACCAAAAGTATCATTTTTCAGGGCATGACTTGATATCCCTGTAACAAATATGTGAGTCTCAGCCAATCACAAGCTTCTAACTGATCAGACCATTTAAATATAAACTAGCAAATGTTTTGTAACACCATGCCTAAATAAGGCACAGGCTGAGCCATAACCAATTAAGCTGTTTCTCTATATCACTTTCTTTTTTATTTAGTGCTCTAAATTCTACCTGCCAACTTTGCTGACTGGATCTCTTTGACACTCTACCAGTTCAGAGTGCTGCCCAATTCATGAGTCTTTCTTTGTTCGAATAAAGTCTGTTAAATTTGTCTAAAATTTTTGTTAATAGAACTGAGAAGCCACATCTTTTAACCTAAAAATTTTTATACAAGAATAAATATGTCTCACCCTTGTAATCCCAGCACTTTGGGAGGCTGAGGTGCGTGGATCATGAGGTCAGGAGTTCAAGACCAGCCTGAGCAATATGATGAAAACCTGTCTCTATTAAAAATACAAAAATTAGCCAGGCATGGTGACATGTGTGTAGTCCCAGCTACTAGGGAGGCAGAGGCAGAAGAATTGCTTGAACCCAGGAGGTGGCGGTTGCAGTGAACCAAGAACACACCACTGCAGTCCAGCCTTGATGACAGAGCCAGACTCCATCTCAAAAATAAAATAAAATTAAATTAAAAATTAAAAAAGATTAAGTTAAAACTAATCTTAAATATCAGAATTGCAAGTTATTAACTCAGATATTATGTGTGCATAGTATATAATTCATTTTTCATGCTTGTTATTCAAAATATAAAATAAGGGAGAAAGGGAGTTGTTGAGTGTCCATGTGTCTTACAGTTGGAAGTCAATAGATACTTTATTTATTTTTAAAATTGATTATATAGTTGTACAAACGTTTTATTAAATTCATGACAGAAAACAAATATGAACAAAATTCAGTGTTTTTTTTAATCGAAAATGAGGATCTGGGTGTTCATTTATAGCATTTTGAGGATTTTTGAGGGTTTTTTGTATAAACATGTATTTTGTTAATCAAAATTATAAAAATAAGTATAATGAAATGTAAATAAGCCATTGAATTTTAGACAGAGTAGTTAATATATGATATGCTAGTAGTTCATGTAGATTTTATTCTTATGTGAATATTCACTCTTTTCTAGCCCTTTGTTACCACCAAAAAGTCCCCACCCCACTGATGAGTGCATCAAAGTGACATGCCTTGGCCAATTGAATGCACCTGTGTGATGTTTCTCAGTGGAGGCTTTGAGAGGCATGATGAGTTCATTGCAGACCTTGTGCTCCACCATCTGCCATAAGAAGAACATGCATGTCTTAGTCCCAAAAAGTAAGACATACAGAACACATCTAAATCCAACCTGCAGACAAGAGCAGACCTGTTCCAGACAATCCACGAGTTTTTAAATTTAAAAATACTGCTTTGAGGAAGAAATAAATGTTTGTTAGTAGTAATCCACTGAAATATTGGATTCTGTGTGTTTTGCAATACAATTGCCACAAAATATAGTTAACATAATCATGTTATCATTTTTACCACAGTTAGTGCACTTTATTCCCCCAAACAGGTAATGGGAAAAACAAAAACAAAAACCAAAAAAAAACTATTAATATCAAAATAGTTAATTAGAATGCCAGATGACAACTAACTTGAATTATCTCAGGATATGCATCTTTCTTTGTTTCACCAAATTAAAGAAAATGAGGAATTTTTAAGGGCTTTAGAATGAGTGACACCTGTGTTCAAATCCTGGCACTTTCATTTAATAATCCGATTAACTCTAAACAAGTTGCCTAACTTCCATGAGATTCAGCTCCTCATTTGCATACATAAATAATACCAGTTTTATTTGTTTATAAGAGTCAAATACAAATAACATGGAAAGTATCTAGCATAGTTTTTCATGCATTGTAAGATCAATAATTCATATTATTATAGAGCCCTATTTTGCTGTTTTTCAAAGAGAAAAAACAGTTCTGGATAATACTGAATTCTAAGACTTCTATGTTAATTTTGATTTTGTACTCTATAATACAAAAAACACACTGTTGACTTTGGAAGCGAATGTAGAAAGCATTTGAAAAATATGAAATAAACAGAAAAAAAGGATGATGAAATAAGTAGTAATATAAAACATGTAGTTATTATACATGCAAGTTTCTTTTAGCTATATGTAGCAGACAAATCAAAGTAGCTTTATTATAAGAAAGATATTACCTCACATCCTCTGAAACTATGGTAACCTTAATGGTTCATTGGTCTTTCCATCTCTTCCATTTGCCATACCCTGTACTGGCTTAATCTTGGGATTATTCCAAAATAGCTAAATTGGTCCAGGATCATCACCAAGGGTCAGAAGGGGTAAGAGACCATCTCTGCTTGTGATTTCCTCTAGAGGAAAAGGAAACTTTTATTCAAAGGTTCCTAGCAGAATTCCCCTTATGTTTTAACCGCCATAATTTGATCACACCCAAATATGATCAAGGCAAATGGGCTTACTTTTAAAATGCTGGAACCCCACCTGGAGATGGGCATGGTGGCTCAGCTGCCTCTGATGCACAAAGCATTCAGATGGAGTAATGGTTACCTGAGCCAAACAAGGGCTCTAGTAGAAAAGAAGGAAAGTATGAGGCAACCAACCATGCCTCCCACAAGATAAAAATGCACATTACCTGATAAACTGTTGCTCATATGATATAGATTTTTCTTATAATAGATATGTTTTAAATATCAACCAATCTGAAGGAACAAACAGAAACTTTTGAAAATGGCATACAACATGTTTTAGCCTAGTTGACCATTAAACCTATAATTGATTTGGAGTGCAGCCACCACAAGCTGTTCCAAGAAAGAAAAAGTAAAGAGCTTTTATGAAACACTCGTCTAAGAATAGAAGTATGAGTTTTTCCTCTACGTGGGCAATGCACATTATAGTGCTTCTTTAAGAACTCTGCAAGAAGTTAAAATGCAGTCGTAAAAGTACATCCCAACACAATAGTCCTCGGTTAGTCATTTGCACAAGTTCTTGCATATAAAAATAGGTGGTTTTTGGGTAACCTACAGATAAGAAATTTCTGGGTCTTCAGAATAAAAGCTCGATTATTTTTACATTCTATTCTACTGTAACTACATAAAAAGAAAATTTCAATTGCATGTTCAACATTTCTATATATTTAAGTTCAACAAATGGAAAAATATTTTCCATCTTCAAAAATGACACTTAACTCTTGAATTCATAGATTTTGTATTTTCACTTCAACAGCAGTTAAAAATAATGGCTGCAAATAGAAATTTCATTATTCCTCAGTAACTCATAAAAAAGTACATAGAGCCATTTTAATTTTCATTCCACAGCTACAGAACTGTCAGATCCTGTTGATAGTCAATTAAATGACTACTTGACACATATGATTTAAAAAATAAGAATCAATACTTAGTCATGTAATGGTGCCATTCTACCTCAGATGTGCCTCTACTTCTAGTTTGCTATCTTGCCAAGGAATAGTTTCAGTAGTTTCCATTTGGATATTTCTACCATTATTAATATTCCTGGACAGTTCAGGGAACAAATTTGGGAGTTCTGAAAGCTGTTGTGTATATCTATTCCATAATGCTTTCAAGGACCAAGTAAATGAACATAGGATGTATGCTTGGACCTTTTAGCTACTTTGAGACAGACTTGGGTCAAGATTTTATTTATCTACTGTACTCCACATATTCCCACTCTGTGTAGAGAAGGCATGATTGTATTTTAGATTTCCTATGAGAGAGTTGCTACTCTATATACATGCTTTGACATTATAGAGTCCTTCTCAGGGTCCTAGCCACCCCTTCACACAATGGTTTAAATATGAGAACTGGCTCAGGTATAAAATATTAATATGTGGCCATCACTACAGATCAGTGATAGCACCCCTACATAATCATTCTGATTTTGCTTCCAAAATTCAGAGGTAATTATGGTAATTATGTCTATTTTGACTTTGGAGATGAGGAAATACTAATCCTTGCATACAAAGATCGGTCACCATAGATCTTCTCAATAATGACAGTGAAGACGTTACTAATACTTTCATTTTGATTTAGTAAAGGAAGTGTTTTCTGAAGTCCCTTGGGGAAGGTGGGTTCTCTAAACTTATGAAACAAACTCATTATTGCACACCCCGCTTTCAGAGTTCTTTGAATTCTTCCTTATTCTGCCAAGGCAATTCTTCAACATTTCATTTGCTGTTGGTCATCATTTTTTCTAAATTTCATGTAGACATTGCAGAAGTGGCAAAAACCTCAATTATTTGGCACCAACCTATAGTAAAACCTCCGTTATCTAGCCTGATACATACACTTTCGCTCCCTAATCAGGGTCAGCAATCTCAAGATCCATTCCAAAACATGTTCTGGTAGTTCTTGCCAATATTTATTAGTTAGATCCTGCAGTTGTTTTCATAAATCACATCTTTTTTCCCAAAATGTGAAGAGTATTCTCATAATTGTCTTTGTTGTCTCTTCAGGGTTTATTGACCTAAAAGCCATGAAAAGAGATATAGACAATCTTGAAGAGATTGTATAACATGGTATAGTCTTTCTCCACGAATTAAATTCTGCATGGTCTGTAAGCTAATGAAGGCTGTTGTCTTCTAGCAAAGGGGGAAATGACCACTTCCAAAGGCCTAGTGTTTTCAGGCAAATCTGACCATTTAAACTCCTTAAGTGCATCTACCCAGATGTTCCTGACCCACACCTAAGAATCCCACTATATCTCTGGTAGTGGCCTGATTTTAGTATTATACTTATGTTAGAACTGTGAATTAACCTGTTGATATTGCCACAAATGCTCAAAGTAAGCTCCATGTTTGAAAATAAAAGTCATATATATATGTGTGTGTGTGTGTGTGTGTGTGTGTGTGTGTGTATTGCACTTTAAGTTCTGGCGTACTTGTGCAGAACATGCAGGATTGTTGCATAGGTACATACATACATGGCAATATGGTTTGTTGCCTCCATCCCCCCATCCCCTATATCTGGCATTTCTCCCCATGTTATCCCTTCCCAACTCCCTACCCACCACTGTCCCTCCCTAGTCCCCCCCCCCCCAAACTACCCCCCTAGTGTGTGATGCTCCCTTCCTTGTGTCCATGTGTTCTCATTGTTCAACACCCACCTATGAGTGAGAACATGTAGTGTTTGATTTTCTATTCTTGTGTCAGTTGGCTGAGAATGAAAAGTCTTTTAATGCCATTATTGAGGCTTTCTGACTCTTACCATACTTCTGAGTTGGTCACTGGCTAACTTAATCTTCCCTTTTCTTTCTTCAGCTCACTGATAATGATGAACAGAATACAGCAAACTCTTCAGACCTTCTCCTTACTATTGCCACCATATGTATCCAATGCTGGAAAAATAGGTATGTCAGTACATCTCCAATGTGTACCACTTTCCAAGTCTTCACAAATGAGAGTCTTAGTAAGTGGGATGCTACAATATGCCAGGGCTCATATAGAATAACCACCTCCACTTAACATATTTTTATATTGTGTACTCTTTAGCATCTTATTGTAGCTAAAGTTATTTTTGATCATTTTGGCTTTTAACATTTATATTAGAGATTTTAAAGATTTATACATCACCATTACAGTAATGAAATATTCTGAATTTGACTATAAATTCACCTCTACTAGTAAGTTGTATACTTTGTTTTTTATTGCACATTATCAAGACTTTATTTCCAATAAGGGCAAAAGCGGTTTATTTTTCATATGATGTTTGTACAATTAATGTAATTTAGAAATAAAAACTTTAGGTCCCTATTATAGCATACACCAAAGATAACTTTAAGTGAATTAAAATGTAAATATAAAAATGAAATTACAAACGTACTAGAGAAAATTTTATATAAACATTCATATAGCATTGGAGTAAAAAATGCTTTAAAGTTATAACCATAAAGGAAAGGCATAGTAGCATAAGATTAAAACATCATAACATTTTAAGGTTGTTCTTGAATACCTAGAAACGTACTACAAGACCTAAATATCTCGTATGTTTTCATTATAGTAATTATTATCCTGTCACTTCTGGTTGAAGCACAACCTTAAATATTTTTTGTGAGGCTGGTCTAGTGGTGATGAATTCTCTCAGTTTTGACTTATGTAAGTAAGACTTCATTTATCTTTCATTTCTGAAGGACAGCCTTGCTAAGTGTAGTACTCTTGGCTGACAGTATTGTCTTTTTTTTCCTTTTAAATTTTGAATATATAATCCCATTGTCTTCTGACCTGAAAGATTTCTGCTGGATATTCATTGTTAGAGTAATGGGGATTTCCTTATAAGTGACTTGACATTTTTCTCTTGCTGATTTTAGAATTTTCTTTGACTTTTGGCAGTTTGCCTAGAAGACCTCTTTGGATTTAATCTGTTTGGGGATTTTTGAGATTCGTGAATCTGGATGTTCATATTTTTCCTAATACTTGGGAAATTTTCTGTTAAGCAGGTTTTCTGTGACTTTCTTTATCTATTCTTTCTTTAAAAAATCTGTAATGAAAAAATTTGGTCCCTTATAAATGTTCTGTAAGTTCCACATAGATTCTCTTCACTCTTTTACATTTTTTTCCTGAGTTATTTCAAAAGGTCTGTCATAAATTATAAGACATTCTGTTTTTCTGCTAGATGTGATCTGCTATTGAATCTGCCAACTGTATTTTTTTACCTTATTTATTGAATTCTTCAGCTACAGGATTCTGGTTTGGTTTGTTTTTATGATATCTATTTCCTTGTTAAATTTCTTATTTAGATAATAGATTGTTTTACTGATTTCATTGCATTGTCTGTCTGCATTCTTTTAACTCACCAAGTTTCTTTAAGATCATTAATTTGAATTCCTTTTAGGCAATTAGTAAATTTTCATTTTCAAGGCCTAAGTTACTGGAGAAATATTGTGTTCCTTTGGTGGTGGTGTGTTTTCTGTTTGTTTACATTTCTTGCATCACTGCATTGATACATGAGCCTTTGGTAGAACAGTCACCTCTCCCAATTTTACAGAATAGGTTTCATAGGGAAAGCCAGAAGATGTTTCCTAGATCAGCTGGTTATAGTGTGTTGGCTATGGATCCAGATGATGCAGTAGTACTGACTCCATGTCACTTTGTTAGCTGTAGCCTAAATCAGCTATGACTGTGTGTGCCTAAATAGTCTTGGCTGTAGGAGTTCTGGCAGTGGTGATAGCAAGGTAGATTTTGCCTGATCAGCTTGGGCACAGCTCCCCTAGGGGCGCTGGACTGGTTTGGGTGCCAAAGGGACACAGTCATTCTCTCTCTTGGGTGTGGCTTATCTTGGAGTAGGACATTGGGCTGATTTTTATATTTAGGAGCTTCAGTGACCCATGGACACAGCACTCCACCCTCTTGAATGTGGCTTCCCTGGGGGCTTGGTGCCGGATTTGTTTGTATGCTGATAGGGTACAGCTGCTCTGCTGGTTCAGGTGTGGCTATCCTGGGTGCAGGTTTGTGTGTGAAATGGGTGTGGCTACTCCTATAACTCAGGATCAGCCACTCTACTAGATCACACTGCATGTTCCTTGGAGGACAGAGTGCCACAAGTGATTGGGCACCAGCATCATGGCTATTCTACTGGGTTTAGGCTGTAAGTAATAGCCACTGGGATGGGGACAATGGAATGCCCCCTAAACAGCTTGTACTCTGGATTAGTGAGGTGCAGCAGCTTATATGGTAATGGCACACTACCATATTTGAGTATTGTACAATGACAGTGGAGTATCAGGGATGGTGAGACACATTTGCTACTGGCCATCAGAACAGGATGTAATCTAGCAGTGGGTCTGGTTTTAAGATGATGAATCACAATAGCAGCTTGAGTCGTGAAACAATAGGGCACAATATGGGTTCCTTCTCCAGAAGAAGGCAGCCATGTGAGTTCCTGGCAGCTCACTAAACTAGGCTCATGAACTGTGAAGACTGCAGCAATCTCCAGTAGCAAAGATTGCAGTTGTCTGCAGTGGTCAGGGGGAACTTCTGGGGGTCCTCCAGTTTACCTTTTTCTCATGGGGAGAAGACCCTCTTATTTCAAGTTGATCCCAACTAGAGAAGCAAAGTGGCAATAGAAGGGTGTTTTGTTCCATTCTCCCTGTGGCTATACTGAATTTTTTTGCTCCACAGAGTTTCTGTTACTTGCTTGCTGTAGTCCAACAATATATTTGAGCCGCATTGGTCAAAATTTTTATTTGTTTTTTCTGGGGGGTGGAAGGGGATGAGTATTAGTTACCTCTAGTCATTCCTCTTTCTACTATCTTATTTATTTATTTCTTTATCTTTTTTCTTCTATCACATTATAACAGAAAAAAAAAAAAATTACAAGCTAACTCTTCTTGGTCCAATCTGCTATTTTCCTTGCAAAGCCTATAACCATCCTTCTCTTTTTATTCTTCTTAACCTTTGTCATATACCTCTTCCCCTGCATGTGAAAGACTTTCTATTGAATCATAGCTTTACATCTAATTTATTCACAACTTAAACCTCTTTGTTTTAAAATAAGAAAATTAAATCCTAGAATAAAATATCCTATAAATATATTTCATACTTTTCTCCATATTACTTTAAATTAATTTCAGATTATATACATTTTACTTTATCTGCATTAAGCATTAAATGTTGTTTAATACATTTTTCAAAAATTTTTATGTAAAATAATATGAAAACAACATTTATCTTTCATCTACTTAAAATATTTATAACAAAAATTTATTCTATTTTAAATTTTAGAGTGTGGTTCATAGCATGTTCCACTTATAATGAAAGATGTTCCTTTTCCCAGTTTTCTTCCTCTGAGCTAGTTAAAATTGAGTTAAGACAAGCAAATTCAGTTAACAGTCCTAAGATCTGAATAAGAAATCCCTATTCTAATTGAATATTGCTGGTTGGCACAGTATTTGTTTAGTGACCAACAGCTTCAAATCATATTACTTGGAAAAACTTATTACTTTGAAATGTTTCTCAAGATGTTTTATGTTAATCCAATTATAATGGACTACAATCAAGCAACTGCAATGGTAGTAATTTTCACTGCTTTTATCGAAATCGTAGATAGATGAACTGAATCCAAAACCTACTCCAAATGAAACAGCTATCTACTCTTACGTTCTTCAAAACAGTAAATGCTAAATTATCTTCTATAAAAGGCTAAAATAACTAATATTTTTTTCCTTAGAAAATGTGAGTTTTTAAAATTTCTAATTTTTGTTAGAATATTTTATGTAGAAATCTAATTCTAAGATTGGAGACATGGATGGACAATCCAAGATGGCCAAATAGGAAGAGCTCTGGAGTGCAGTTCCCAGTGAGAACACAGAGCGTAAGTGATCACCTCATTTTCAAATGAGTTTTCACTGCCCACAGACCAGCAGATTCCCAGGTGAAAATATGACACAAGTCTCCAGCACGGCACAGCTGGTCTCCACAGAAAAACTCACACAAATCTGGGCGGCCGTTTCAACTGGCACCTGGAAGGCCTGGGACACAGAGTCGCCCATTCAACTGGAAAAAGTGGGACTGAAACAGGGAGGCAGGTTCTCTGGTGTGGCAGGACCCACCCTCACAAAGACCAGCAATCTGAAATGCTCTGGATTGAGAGTTTCCCAGTAAGCACAGTTGGACCCGAGATGGTCGAGCTCTGTAGGGGGAAGAACATCCGCCATTACTGAGTCAGTCCACCACTACCTAGGCAGTCCACCACTACTGAGGTAGTCTGGCATTACCGAGACAGTCTGCCATTACTGAAGCAGGCTGCCATTACCAAGACAGTTCTAATTATACCTCTATAAACAAAACCACAAGGAAGTTCACACAGCAACTGGGCAGAGCATACGACAGCTCAGAAATACCTCTGCTGGAAGACTGTGACTAGGCTACGTCCTCACTGGGCAGGGCATCTCTGAAAAACTTATAAATCAGGAACTTACAAATAAAGCCCCACCCTACCAGGACAGAACACCTTGGCAATAAAAGGCAGTTATGAGTTCCCCTGAAGCAGACTTAAACGTACCCTTCCCAGCAGCTCTGAATGGAACAACAGAGCTCACAGCTCAGCACTTGAGCTTCTATAAAGGACAGACTGTCTCCTCAAACAGCTCCCCCGACCACCATATATCCAAAGAGACACCTCATAAAGGAAAGCTCAAGCCGACATCTGGTGGATAACCTTCAGGGACAAAGATAACAGAAGAAGAAATTGGCAGCAACCCTTACTGTTCTGTAGCCGTCGCAGGTGATCCCCCATGCAAGCAGGATCTGGAGAGGTCCTCCAGCAGTCCTGCAGCAGAGGGGCCTGACTGTTAGAAGGAAAACCAAAAAACAGAAAGAAATTGATGATAGACTGGACAGGAAAAATGTGGCACATATACACCATGGAATACTATGCAGCCATGAAAGATGATGAGTTCGTATCCTTTGTAGGGACATGGATGAACCTGGAAACCATCATTCTCAGCAAACTGACACAAGAACAGAAAATCAAACACTGCATGTTCTCACTCATAGGTGGGTGTTGTACAAAGAGAACACATGGACATAGGGAGGGGAGCATCACACACTGGGGTCTGTGGAGGGGACTAAGGGAGGGACATCAGGTGGTAGGGACTTGGGAAGGGATAACATGGGGAGAAATGCCAGATATAGGTGATGGGGATGGAGGCAGCAAACCACATTGCCATGTATGTACCTATGCAAACATCCTGCATGTTCTGCACATGTACTCCAGAACCTAAAGTGCAATAAAATATATTTTTAAAAATAGTAAAATAATGCAGATAAAATTTTAAAAAAAAGTACGTCTAAGGACAAATGTTGACCAAGATGTGGAAAAGTTGTCACTTACATTAAATTTTTATTGAAAATAGAAAATGATGCAGCAACTTTGGAAAATCTTCTGGCAGTATCCTAAAAATTTAAACATAGTGTTACCATATATGTGATCTAGAATTCTACTCCTAGGATTATACTCAAGAAAAATAAAAACATACATCTATACAAAAAAATTGTACATAAATGTTCACAGCAGCATTATTCATAATATCCAAAAGGCAGAAACAATGCAAATGCCCATTAACTGATGAACGGATAAATAAAATGTGATATATTTAACTGATGAATGGATAAAGCATGATATATTTATACAATGTTTCATTATGCAGCAATTAAAAAAAGGAAGTATTGGTACATGCTACAACATAGATATACCATGAAAACATTATGCTAAGTGAAAGAAATCATTCAAAAGACCCATATTGTATTATTCCATTTACACGAAGATCTAGAACAGGCAAAACTATACAGACAAAAAGTAAATTAGTGTTGCCTAAGATTGGGGTTGTTGGGAGAAAATGAGAGGTGACTATTAATACTTATGAAGCTTCTTCTTGAGGTGATTTAAATGTTCTAAAATGAATTACAGTAGTGGTTGGAGAATTCCGTAAATGCAATAAAACCATTAAATCTTACATTTGTATAGATGAATTATTGGGGACATGAATTATATCCCAATAAGCTGTTATTTATACAAAAGCAATGCACCAGAACTGATTGGGTGCATTTCTAAACATTGCTAACTTATATATACAATAGTTCCTCCTTATCTTTTGGGAGATGTGGTCCAGGACCCCCACTGGATGCCTAAAACTGCAGGTAGTACCAAAACTCCCACATGCTATATATTCCCCATACATACAAACTTATGAAAAACTTTACAAATTAGGCACAGAAAGAGATTAGCAACAAAAACTAATAATAAAATAGAACAATTATAACAATATACAAGTTATGTGACTTGCATATTTATAACAATAAAAGTTATGTGAATGTGGTCTCTCTCTTTAAATATCTCATTGCACTGTATTCACCTGTTTTTGGACTGTAACTGACTATGGGTAATTAAAACCAAGGAAAGCAAAACTGTAGATAAGGAAGGGCTGCTGTAATAAAATGTGTTTGTTAATGTTTGTAATTTTTAAATATGTTAATTAATTTTTGTTTCTTGAAAAATAATCAGAAAAATCAAAGAAGAACTGACTGACCTTGTATCAAGAGCCAGATTTCAAGTTGGGGAAATTTACCATCCAAACCTGACCATTTTCAAATGTTACAGGAGTGCAAGAGATAATTATGCTGAGGCAATAAGCACTGACTGAGACTTTCTCAGGCCAACCAAGACATCTTTACACAATGCTAGTGAGTTTGGACTTTATACTAAATTCAATGAACATCCATCAGTTAAAATAATTGGAAAAGATAACCATTTATATTTTGAAACCATTAGGATTGCAAGAAATGTAGTATAAAGAATGGATTGCATTTAAGGAGATGGCAAGACAGGGCACTAGAGGCTAGTCAGGAGGATGTTAGAGTAATACAGGTAAAGGAGAACAATTCTCTACAGTGAGACAGTTTTAGTGTGAATGGGCAAAGTGGAAGTATTTAAAAGAAAGAGCAGATGTGTTAGATAATAGTTGTTGATTGATGGATAAATTGACCTATAGAATGTTCTGGCAACAAAGAAAAGAAAATGACTAGCGACAGAGGTATGAATGGGTGAAATACTGAACACAGAGTATACATAAAATGAGTCATTTTACAGTTATGTTACAGTTCTTACAGTTATTCTGGGTGCAGAAGTTGGATTTGCCACTGAGATTGTGAGAAATTTCTGGAGATTCAGTAAGATGATGTTTGACAACTCAGAGAAAGAGATAAGATGATCTCCTGAGAGTAAAGTTACGTAAGAGGTGGAAAGAGAATATGGAAGATTTGAAGTTATTCTTGAGATAAATGGCAAGAGTTGGGTGGAAATAAAAAGGATGGAGATTTAGGACAATTTAATAAAGATCTAGTACTACTTGAGACTATAAATTTGTGCAGGCAGCATATTTGTGGTTACATAATTTTTTTTTGGCAGCACTGAACAGTTCAGATATAGAAGGAGAGAAGAAAATCCAAAAATTTGGGAATAAAATTTAATGTTTGATGCAATACAATGACAATAGCAAAGTGGCTGAGACTGAAATGATGACTTCCATTGCCTAAGCTGGATGAAGAGTCACTGAAGACAGGAGAATTGAATGAAAGTATAGAAATGTGTCAAAAGGCTAGTGTGCCCAAAGGATAGAAGCATATATAAGGTAATAAGCCTTCAAGCATAAAAATATTTTAATTGGGTATGAGATTATTAATTTTAATATATGTGAGATCTATCAGTCCTTGGTGTTATAGTATAGCACAAGTTTTGGCTTTGGAATTAGATGCCAGAGGCAGAGTTATAGTTGTGAGGACTGTGAAGAAAATATCTGGTCCAGGCCCCTCTCCTTGGCTTGCAGATGGCTGTCTTCTGCTTTTTTGTTATATGGTCTTCCATCTATGCATCTGTGTCTGCATCCAAATTACCCCCTTATCTCAAAATAAGGTAATATTCTGAGGTCCTGTGGTAAGTACTCTAACATATCTTTTGGTGTGGGAACACTATTCAACCCATAACATATAGGAATTAGGGGCTTAATGGATTAAGAGGAAATGGTAATATCTCAGGTTGTCATTATAAAGTTGACATTACCGAGGATACAAGAAGTTTTCAGGGTAGAGGAGAGAAAAATTTTCCAAAACTGAGAGGTAGTTTCTAGGATAGGAAGGCAGAGACATTTAGTGTAATTTTCCTAGACAATATGGCTCTCATCTGTAACAGTTTCTACCCTATAAAGGTAGACAAATTGCATTTGAATTTGCTGGAGAAAAAGGAGAATCTTGACATGATTTTCCAAATCTAAAAAGATGGTAAAGAAGCATACCCAGAATAATGAAAACACTGATAAAGCAGTGGTCTCAGGAATTACTGGCTTCTATTCAGATTAGGAAGCACAGAAGCATTTTATGAAAGACATGTAAAATAAAGGTGATTTTCTTAAACATAGAATGTAGGCTCCCTATTACAGAATGGAGCATTTAGCAAGGAAGGAAAGGAAAGGGATTTGGATCAGAGAAGAAGTGCTAAAATGGAGGTAAAGGGAAGAGATTAAACGTTCATTAGTCCAAAAACAGTTAAGAAAGGAGACAAGATGTGCCTTCAGAATTCCTAAAGTATTAGTGCCCAAATTCCCATTTTGAATTCAATGGGCTTCCAAGGCAGGAGTAGCTGAGTCTGAAACAAGATTAGTGGATATAAGATAACAAACTTCACCTAGAAAGTTTCGATTCATTTTGATGCTAAAGGAATCCAACCATTTATAATAATAAGCAGCAGAAATAATTAGCTGTATTTCCTTTTGTTGAAGCCATTTTTAATTGTAAAAAGTATTAATTACATAAGAGGTTTTCAGGGAGATGGGATGCAGTGGAAGTTTGATGGGGACTCCACCAAATTAAATAATAAAAAAAAAATTTTTTTTCTAGTTGATGAAATATTGACATTTTAAGGATCCCTTTTTGAATGCAAAGAGCCACTGAATCAGGTTGAAATAACTTAGAAAAGATGACCTCTTTATAAGGAGATAACTAAAACAGGGGGAATCTCTGTGTTAAAATTTTCTCTTTGAAGATAACTCTTTTGTCCTAGGTTTTTGTTACTCTTTTTTTTTCAGTTGGAAATACTAAAATAGTGCTTTCTTTATACAAGAAAATTTTAGAAATCTTACAAATAATTGGTAGCATGTCTTGAAAAATGGATCTTCAATTTTTATTTTCATTGAAAATGAAATTATAAATATATACTGCTCTGGAGTCTGACTGTAGGATAAAAAATGAAATGTTCTATGCTGACAAATGACACTGCAAATGACACCACTCAAAGTGGTAAAAGCTTCCACTTGCACTTATAAATGAAAATATACTATATATATATGTATTTCTTCCTATATGTAATGTGTAGTATATTATATGTAGTCTGACATTTGGATCATGAGGAGCTAGTTGACATTATTTTCATGCTCTGAGACTCTTGTGTATATAAAAATATGGAGAACTAATTGAAAGTTCCCAGGAAAAGTAATGCCTCTAGAAGAAATCTAGTTTTGATCTATACAAGGTAAGAAATAATTTTGTTAAAAGCCCTGAAATAGGAAAAGACAGTGAGTCCTGAAGATTTAACGTTTTCTTGGAAATTGATAGACTAGGGATTATTGTTCTGCCACCTCTCTCAGGTCAGGTGATAGAAAGGGAATTTCGATGTAAAAATCCATTTGAATGTTAAGAAAGAGACTGTGAAATTAAAACAAAATATTGTAATGTTGGGAACTGAGTCTCCACATAAGAGTACAATAATGTATTAGTCCATTCTCATGCCACTATGAAAAGAAAAATACCCAAGACTGGATAATTTATAAAGAAAAGAGGTTTAATTGACTCAGTTCTGCATGACTGGGACAGCCTCAGGAAATTTACAGTTCTGAAAGTAAAGAAAGCAAAAGCATCTTTCTTCACATGGCAGCAAGAGAGAGAATTGCCAAGGAAAGGGGGGAAAAGCCCTCCATAAAACCATCAGATCTGATGAGAACTTACTATCATGAGAACATCATGGTGGAAACTGCCCTTATGATTCAGTTGCCTCTACCTTGTCCCACCCTTGACACCCAGGGATTATTACAATTCAAGGTAATATTTGGGTGGGAACATAGAACCAAATTATGTCACTTCACGTCTGGCCCCTCCAAAATCTCATCTTCACATTTAAAACCAAAATTATGCCCTTCCATCAGTCTCCCAAAGTCTTAATTCATTCCAGCATTAACTCAAAAGTCCAAGTCCAAAGTCTCATCCAAGACAAGGTAAGTCTCTTCCATCTATGAGCCTGTAAAATCAAAAGAAACTTAGTTATTTCCTAGATGCAATGGGGGTACAAGCTTTGGGTAAATACACCCATTTCAAATGGAAGAAATCGGTCAGAACGAAGGAGCCACAGATGCCATGCAAGTCTGAAATCTAATGGGGCAGTCAAATCTTAAAGATCCAAACTGATCTCTTTGACTCCATGCCTCACATTCACATCACACTGATGCAAGTAGTGAATTCTTGTGGCCTTGGGCAGCTCCATCTCTGTGGTTTTGCAGGGTACAGCCCCACTCTTGGCTGTTTTCACAGCTGGAGTTGAATGTCTGCAACTTTTTCAGGCACATGGTACAAGTTGTCAGTGGATCTACCAAGTTGTCAGTGTGGGGGGATGGTGGCCCTCTTATCACAACTTCACTAGGTAGTGCCTCAGTGAAGACTCTGTGTTGGGGCTCCAACCCCACATTTCCCTTCTGCACTGCCAAAGCAGAGGGTCTCCATGAGGACTTCACCCCTGAGGAGACTTCTGCCAGAATATCCAGGTGTTTTCATATATCCTCTGAAATCTAGGCAGGTTTTCAAACCTTAATTCTTGTCTTCTGTGTACCCATAGGCCCAACACCACATGGAAGCTGCCAAGGCTTGGGGTTTGCACCCATTGAAGCAATGGCCTGCACTGTATGTTGGCCCCTTTTAACCGTGGTTGGAGTGGCTGGGACACTGTCCTGAGGCTGCACATACCAAGAGTTGGCAGACCCTGGACCCAGCCCAGAAAAGCACTTTTCCCTTCTAGGCCTCTGGGCCTGTGATGGGAGGAAATGCCTTGAAGGTCTCTAACATACCCTGGAGACATTTTCCCCATTGGAGATTAATATTTGGTTTCTTGTTAATTATGCTAATTTCTGATGCAGCCTTAAATTTCTACCCAGATAATTGGTTTGTCTTTCTATTGCATTGTCAGGCTTTAAATTTTCCAAATTTTATGCTCTGTTTCTTCTTGAATGCTTTACCACTTACAAATTCCTTTCCCCAGACACACTAAGTCATCTCTCTCAAGTTCAAAGTTCCGCAGATCTCTAGGGAAGGGACAAAATGTCACTAGTCTGTTTGCTACTGCATAGCAAGAGTCACTTTTGCTCCAGTTTCCAAAAGGTTCCTCATCTCCATCTGAGTCCACCACAGCCTGGACTTTATTGTCCATATAACTATCAGCATTTTGATCAAAGCCATTCAATATGTCTCTAGGAAGTTCCAAACGTTCCCACATATTCCTGTATTCTAAGCCCTCCAAGTCTCCAGGAAGTTCCAAAATTTCCTTGTCTTCTTCAGAGTCCTCTAAACTGTTCCATCCTCTGCCTGTTACTCAGTTCCTAAAGTTATTTCAACATTATCAGGTATCCTTATAGCAGCACCCCACTACCTTGGTACCAATTGACTATATTAGTCCATTCTCATGTTGCTATAAAGAAAATACCTGAGACTAGGTAACTTACAAAGGAAAGCGGTTTAACTGACTCACTGTTCCACATGGCTGGGAAGGCCTCAAGAAACTTAACAATCATGGCAGAAGGGGAAGACAACACTTCCTTCTTCACAAGGTGGCAGAAGCGAGAACTGCCAAGCAAAGGGGGGAAAAGCCCCTTATAAAACCATAAGATCTCATAAGAACTCACTATCATTAGAAAATCATGGGGGAAACCACCCCCATTGATTCTCCACCTGGTCCCTCCCTTGACATGTGGAGATTATTGCAATTCAAGGTGAGATTTGGTTGGTGACACAGAGCCAACCCATGTCAAATATTCTTACCAGAGAACAAAAACTAGGAATGGTGATTAAGGGGGTTCATGATCCCCACCGATCTTTGAAGATCTCTGAGCAGAATTTGGTCTTACCAGCAGAGGCAAAGGTTATTAACCACAGTAGGGACTATAGTTACAGTAAGCAAAATTATCTGAATTTATCATGCGTTCAGTTGGGCACCAGGTTACTTACTTGGTGCCACTAGAAGCACCTTCTAAGAAACAGTTACTCATACATTCTGGCTCCATCATCAATACATGCGTGACTAAGGAGCTTTTGGACAAACATATACTTGGGGATGGTTTAGGATTGTCACTGCAAAATGACATAGGGTGGTTAAAAATGTCATTCTCTTAATGGGAAATAAAGTGACTTGGGCCATTTAACTGTAACATTAAAAACAATAAGGCTTTTCCTGCATTGCAACTTTCTGACAAGGAGCCAATTATTATATATGATTTTGAACAGTTTTTAATAATTTATGAAGATATTAGTGATATAAAATTTGGTATAAACAAGAGATAATTGATACTTGTATTTTTAATATATTATCAAAGTTTTTGAAAATATTTTTTACTTACAAGCAAAGATAAGGGATAGAAGCAAATGCACAAAATAATGATAGTATATAATGCGGGGAAAATGTACTAACCTCAACTTTCATAAATGCCATTGTAAATGTAATTCAATATGTCTGAAAAACATGAGATTATTCCTCCCAGAATACGTTTTTAATTTTTAAAATATCCCCCAATAATACCTTTTTACCAGAACTTGCAAATAAATGAATCTCTATTATTGCAAAGATAAAAATGAAGTACTTCAAATTACAGAGGTTCACAGAACAAAATATATAAAAAAAGACAAATGCAAAATAGCACTTTCAACACTGCCCTCTAAAGATAGAAAGGCCAGTGTTTCTGAAATAAATTTCTAAATTTAAAACATATTTTCCGTATTCAGAATTTTGCATGTGATTAAAATGAAAAAGAAATCTAAAGAGAACAAAACATAAAGTAAAATATGGACATTTGAGCAATTATCAGAGGAGACAAAAGGCCTTGAACCTAAGAACATTTTCTCAAAAGTAATTTTCAGCTGTTAGATATCAAGAGTCCAGGCTCATTCCATGTAAAGCAAGACTTCAGAATCCTGCTTTAAAAGCTATTCCAATATGGAAATAATTATTTATATTTTATAGCTTTATAAAGTCTTTCATGTAAGAATCTCAAAAAGGGAATGAAGTAAGTGTAATAATTGAATTTTTTGAATATTAATGACTTCGAGAGAAGTGGAAGCAATTAAAAAGAAATAGAAGTCTACTATAATGAAAGTCACTTTTTAATGTCATACATAAGGTTAGTTGGATAGTTACAGAAAAGTGATAGCTGATATCTATTATTTTGTTTCTGAGTTTTTTTCTAAGCAGTGTAATTATGCTACATGAACAGAGTGGTGATGTCTCAGAAGGACGCATGTGTTTCACTCCAGCAGACAGCTGTAGCTTTTATTCCTATTAGAACACTTCTGTTCATGAAGTGTTTCCATATTAAAACATATAGCCTCTGCTCGAGGGTTATTTACAACTCAAGGCCTAAAATAGGAGAAAAAAAAATTCTAAATCTTAAAATGCTAAACCACTTTTTACAGTCAAGGCCACTACTCCATAGTAACATAGTGACCTGTGAGATATGATTTACATGCCTCTAAAAGTCTCATCTGCTCCAAAATGATAACCATATATTTAAAAAAGTTGTTTAGATGGCCATCTTTATCTAACCCCCCTTGTCAAGCAGGGGCCTCCACCGTCTTATTTAGAGTCTATTCAAATTGCAAAACAAGGAGCAGTTTTAAGCATATTGACATAAAATATCCCTCTCTCCAGGCTGACTCAGCCTCAAAACAGAGCACAGGGTTGGCCAAGCAAGAAAAACTAGATTCCTTTTCTTTGGATGCTGTTGTGCTCTGCAAGTCAACTGCAGTGTCCACAGCACCCTGGTTACTCTATGGATATGCAGTTGAAGTCATTGTCAAAAAAAGTCGTGTTCAAATTAAAAATTCCATTACCTGAGAATACATAACAGGTATATCTTAAGTAATATTAAAGGTTTAAGTAAAATTTCTATCATTTTAAACTTTAGTTGCATTCCTAAACTTAGTATTGTTAGAATACATTATTACTCACTCCTCCATTCTTCATGGAAGAGACAGAGATTGTTTGAAGTCCCCAAGAAGGAAAGGTTATAGAAGGAAATTTTTTTCTGTACATTTGAGAACTGTGGCACATAATTGAATTTGAGAGAATAAACTTTGCAATGTGTAGTTCAACCCTTGGCATTTCTTTCCTAATCTTTCAGGACCACATATCCCTAGAATGCGCTTTTTTTTTTTTTCCTCTTAAACTAATTAAGCTACCTATCTCTCTGGGGAGGCAACGTTTTCCAACAGTTCTGTCTCTAACTGGGTAGAATAATGTAATTTGGAAGGCAAAATGTGAGGGGGGGATATATAATAGTAATCTTTTGACTATGAATTTGTGCCATGTTTTCTAATTATTTTTCACTAAAACTTTGACTCTTGTCTTATTTCTTAATTCATTCAAAAGTTAAGAAGGAAATATAAGATTATATTATTATACATTATATCATCTCCAATATTTCTGAACAGAAACCACTAGTATTGTTTTTCTCTAACAATAAACTTTTAAAAAATACTTTAACTGCTTTGGATCAGAGAAATTATTTGGATATTGCTAATATCACAGTGTTAATTCCTTTGTAGTTTTTATATATTCAATATCAATTTGTGAAAAATATACAGGATTTGCTATTCTAAAACAAGTATAAAATTATTTGCACAACATCTTATAAGCAGCTGTTAATCAAGGGAATTCAAGTCTATTGCTTTCACTATAATTAAATGCAAAAGAAGACAGTCTAGAGTATTAAATGGGAAAATATAACAAATAGAAACAGTAGAGTTAAAGAGATAACCCCCAATTTCCTCCCCCATTACAGAACCTTGCCAAGGCATTCCTACTCAGTGGCTTGTAGGTAAACAGCTCATGCTGAAACACCAATTCATTTGAAAGAAAGTGTTGTTAATTATAATATAATTAGAATGGAATGTCCAGCAATGTTAATATCTCCAGATGCTACCTATTTGCAAGAGAAAACATAAACACATGAGGTAAAGTTAGAAAAACTATATCATAGAATGGCATGATGTATATGTCTGCTCTGTCAAAACAAAATGAAATAAAATTAATGAGCTTTATAAAAGACAGTCTGCCCAGATCAGACCTGGTTTTAATGAGGAGAGGGAAATTCATTTAATAAATTACCAAGTCCTGCATATTTATTAATAATTTAGCCAGTTTTCAGTCTGATAATCGAAACATGATCATACATTATCAAAGAGAAGGTAAATAAAGTCTAAGCAGACAAATACCAGAAAACGTATTTGTGCCTATTTGAAGAGATTCTCTGCACAATAGAGCTTCTCACCTAGAGAATGGTAAATACTTCCTCATTTCAAATAAATCACTGAAGAGAGGAAGAGCAATTTAAAATGTAGCTTGAAGGAAGTTAAAGAGACAAAAGTGTGTATTCTTCTGGAGTTCCAAACAGATTTGATGACCTTAATTCAAAGTAAGACTATCTAAGATCAATTTTCCATATAACATCTCTGAAAAATTTACTAAAGCAAATACTTTCTTTTCTTTCTTTCTTTTTCTTTTTTTTTTTTTTTTAGATGGAGTCTCGCTTTTGTTGCCCAGGCTGGAGTGCAGTGGCACAATCTCAGCTCACTGCAACCTCTGCCTCTGGGTTTCAAGAGATTCTCCTGCCTCAGCCTCCTGAGTACCTGGGATTACAGGTGCCCCCCAACCAGGCCCAACTAATTTTTTTATTTTTATTTTTAATGGAGACAAAGTTTCACTATGTTGGCCAGTCTGGTTTCAAACTTCTGATCTCAGGTGATCCACCTGCCTCAGCCTCCCAAAGTGTTGGGATTACAGGTGTCAGCCACATTGCCCAGCCAATAAATACTTTATTTTCTATCCTACCAATTTAAAAAAGTAAGTTATGTATCTGTGTACATATATATAATGCACATAGCTGTCATTTGTATAACCATATATATATGTATAAAAATATTTTATAATTATATAGATACATATTATAAGTATATATGTTTTGATGAAAAAATAGTTTGTTTTTACTAAACACCAGTCTAAAAAAAACAAAGAAACATACAACTTATACTCAATGTGAAGGATTCATGAACTGGTCATGAACTACTTGATGAAAATTGGGAAGCAGAGGATAATCCAAATACATGAAAACTAGTAATAATATTTAATAAAAATAAAAGATAATTTAAGAATATTAATATAAAAATAAACCCAGAAGCTCTATATTCAGAACTTTCAAAAATGATTACAACTCAGACAATGCAAGAAAATATTGAGAATACAAAAAATCAAGGTCAAATGCTGTTAAAAGGTAATTAAAATAACCATATACAATAATATAATTTTGGAAGAAATTAGTTAAATCACACTTTTACTTTCTTCATATACAAAACTATATATGCATTTGGGAGTTGTAAAGGTTAAATGGTGTAACTTATCTAACAAGTCCTCTGTAAGTGATGAGGCAGTGCCAACTGAAAGGCTCCATAAACCTGATTCTTCCCAAATTACAGAAAGAAATTTCTATCAGAGTGAAACACAAACAATAAATGCCGTGAGTGGATTTTAATGTTATTTACCAAATGACATTTTAGGCATGTCTTAGTGACAAATCTAAACACTAGTTGATATTTTACAATTCTTATCTCTAGCAGTAGGCTTTTAAAAGGAAATAATATTTGGGTGCATCCAGGATAGTAAGCTCATCTGATACTTTTTTTATTTTTTAAACTTAAATTTAGCATTTTACCACTTCTTTATTAGATGGTTAAATGAAATATGAAATATAAGTAAAATGATCACCTTATAATAAGCATTTATTTAAAATCTCCCTTTTATCATATATTATAAAAAGACTTATGTGTTGTGTTTTCAAATGCTGTATTTTAAATGTAGCAAATGAATTCACCCTTTTAAGATGTATTGAAGGATAAGTCTGACATAAAGTGCATCCTAATTTAAACTACATGTGGATATAAAAGTTAAATGTTTTTGAATGGAGTTCTAAATCTTCAGGCTCAATTAAACTATTCATTTGATAACTACTGATGCCTTTTTAAAAATACTCAGCACTGTCACAGAGAAAACTGCAGTTAAGAGATGATACATTGTGAAAACATGGGAACATTCCAAAAGTCATGAATATAACTAGAAAAAAATGATGTTTGAAACATTTTCATTTATTTCAAGATTTTTAAATGAAAGCAGAGAAACAGATTTCCCCTAAGGAATGTTTTAAAACCACATAGTCTGAATCATTTCAATTCCCATAAGGTCTATTTCTTGAATGGCTTTTACATGTAAGCAGAAGAACCTTTTGCAATTGACTTCAAATATATTTCTGTATACCTTACAGAAACAAAGATGAGAAAAAAATATGTTACAGCTCATGAACACTGGAGACCAGAATACGCATAAAGTTACTTTTAAAGACTGTCTCCAAAGTACAGCATGAATTGATAATTTGGCAACTATCTAGTCAATGTAATCAAAAGCAAAGACCAAATTCAGGATAAAATGCCAGCTCAGAAACTTTTGTGTGGTAATTGCCAAGCTGCTTCTTGATCTTGCGATACACAAATCAGCTCTCAAATCAAATAATCTGGAAATTTATTTCTGGAGAGTCTGCTTTCAGGAAGATAGAGAAGACACTTTTTCCTATGTCTCTGATTAAGTATACCCCCAAACCTGGACATCTTCTATAAAACAAACATAGCCTTTCAAAGGTGGAGAGAAAAAGGCAGGTAGGAAATTTGAGACTCAAATAAATGACATAGCAGTAAGCTCCCTAGTTTTCTTTTTGCCTCCTATACCTCAGACTTGGAGCTGATGATGTAGCTACCTGAAAATACCAACAGGCACAGACAATAAAAACTCCAGCAAAAGTCTGCTCTCTCTAGCCAAAGGAACAGGCAAGGAGCAGCTTAGCAGGACAGAAAAACTGTAAGACACTAAATACTTTTCTATAACCAAACGACACAGACATTTAAAAGACAAAGTGGAAAGCTAAGACTTCCACTCCTGGCAGGTTATAGCAAGGTACCTGTGATAGTTAATTTCATGTGTCACCTTGATTGAGCCATAGGGTTCCCAGGCACTTGATCAAACATTATTCTGTGTTTCTGGATGAAATTTCTATTTAAATCAATAGACCTTGTAAAGTACATTGCTCTTCTCAATATGAGTGGGACTCATTCAATCAGTTGAAGGCCTGAATGGAACAAAAGGATGACTCTCCCGCTAGTAAAATGGAACACCTGCCTGACTGTCATCAAACTGGAACATTTGCTTCTTCCTCCCTTTAGACTTAAACTGAAACATCAGATCTTCCTAGATCTCAAAGCTGCCTGCCTTCAGACTTGAACTACATCATCATTGGCTTTCCTGTTTCTCCAGCCTGCTGGCTACACATCTTGAAACTTATACACAGTTGTCTCTTTATTTCCACAGGGGATTTGTTCCAGGAACCCCATGTATACCCAAATCCCCCACATACTCAATGCCCATAATTGGCCCTATGGATCCTTTATATGTGAAAAGTCAGCCCTGCTTATCTGTGGGTTTCACATCCTGCAAATTCTGTATTTTCAATGTCATTTGTCTGTAGATGCAGAACTTGCAGCTACAGAAGGCCAACTGTATTTGCTGAAAAGAATATGCATATAAGTGGACCTGTGCAGTTCAAACCAGTGTTGTTCAAAGGTCCACTGTATGTATATATTTGTATATATATGTATGCGTGTATACATGTGTATCCTATTGGTTTTGTTTCTCTGGAGAAATCTGACTAATAAAGCATTTCACCTCTCCTTCTTCCAGCAAGGTAGTGTCAAAAAAGGCCAAATAGGGAGTCAAGACATTTAGACCCACCAGGCAATAATGGCCCCCCTTCTTTATGGTATCTGTCAGTAGTGATCGTGAGGGAGTCTGACTTCTACCATCACTAGATAATAAGTTGTTCCTCCTACTCACCCTGTGGTGATGTCTCAGAAAACCTACTGGAGAGTCAGGCCTTTCACTACCTGTAGCCAGTAAGTTCTTCCACCACTGTGGTGTCAGTGGAGACCTGTGAGGATTAGTAAGGAGGCCTGATGGAGGCCCAATGGGAGCCAGAATTCTTCCACATGTCCAGCAGTAATGAAGAGCTTTCTCTTGTATGTGGATCATGAGTGAGGGACCTAGACTTCCACAGCCACCTGACGGCAGTAAGGCAGTGCCCCATTTCCACACATATACGTCTTGTGTCAGCATGGTTTCATAGAAACTGTGGTTCCATAGAAAGCCAGCTGAAACAGAAGTAAGATCTCCAGTCTCATCACATAATAACAAAAATGGTTAAGCTTCAATAAAAAACACTTGTTGTATCAAGAACCATAAAGATCTTAAACAGAATTTTAAGACAGTCAATAGATGTCAGCACCCAGATGACAGAGATGTTAGAATTATCTGACAAAGATTTTAAAGCAGTTGCCATAAAAATTTTTCAAAAGAAAAATCACAAATACAATTGAAACAAAATAAACATAAAATACCTTAGAAGAGGGTTGAACAAAGAATTCAAAATATAAAGAAAAAACAAATAAAAATGTTTGAGTTGAAAATGCAGATAATCGAACATTTAAAAGCTATGGACTCAAGAGCGTCATGAAGGAGACAGAAGAAAGGATCAGTGAACATGAATAAATAATGATTAAAATTATAATATGAAAAAAGGAAAAAAAATACTGAAAAATAAATAAATAAAAGAGCATCCAGAACCTGTGAGGATATAACTGAACTGAAAATTCATGTAATTGAAGTACTGGAAGGTGAGATAGAAGGTGGGAACTAATTTCTTATCAAAACCATTGAAGTCAAAAGGAAATGGCCTACCATTTTTCAAGTGCAGAAGAAAATAACTGCCAGTTCAGTATTCAATATTCTGCATAAACATCTTTTCTGAATAAAAAAGGAAGTAAAAATTCTCAAATGTATTAAAACTCAGAGTTTGTTGCCATCAGAGCCACCTTAAAACACTAGCTAATACAAGTCCTCTAAATAGAAAACAAAAAGCAAATAAAAGAACTTTGTGGTATCAAGACAAAAGAGAGAACACATTAACAAAATACCAAAAAAATGAATAAATACTACAAACTTTCCTTCTTTTATCAATTCTTGTAAATTATGTTTGCGAGTAAAGAAAAATAGTATGAAACTGATGAAGTTCTAAATGTATTTAGAGAAAATATGTATCAAGGGTATCATATATGGAAGGTCAGGAGACAGAAAGGGAGACAAGCTGTCTACAGTTCACTTGAACTACCTGGAGAAATATTGGCCCCAGCAGACTATGATAAGTTATGTTTATACAATACAATACCTAGTCCAACAACTAACAAAGTTGTGCATAGATACACTGTAGTATACACTGAATAATTTTATTCTTTGCTAATTTCTATGATGAAATCCTAACCCCCAAAATGATGGTATTAGAAGATAAGGCATTTGATAGCATATTAGTTCATGAAGGCAGAGAGCTCTCAAGAGTAGGATTAATGACCTTATAAAAAAGATCCTGGAGAGAGGTGTTCATAGTATTCTCTGATGATAGTTGTATTTCTGTGGGATTGGTGGCAATATCCCCTTTATCATGTTTTATTTATCAAAATGATAATTTTCACAATAAAAAAAAAAAAGTTCATACCTTTTCCAGGAACATGGATGGGGCTGGTGGCTATTAATCTTAGTAATCTAACACAGGAACAGAAAAAAAAAAAATACCACATGATCTCACTTGTAAGTGGAAGCTAAATTATAAGAACTTACTAACATAAAGAAGGAAACAATAGACACTGAGGTCTAGTTGAGGGTGGAGGCTGGGATGAGGGAGAGAAGCAGAAGATAACTATTGGGTACTAGGCTTAATACCTGGGTAATGAATAATCTGTACAACAAACCCCTGTGACATGAGTTTACCTATGTAAGAAGTCTTCAGATGTACCACTGAATCTAAAATAAAAGTTAAAAGGGAAAGAATATAATAAAAATGGGAAAATGTGTTTACTATTAAGTGGAAATGAATCTTCATAAAGGTAGTCATTCATCTTTGTTGTCTTTGATTGGTCTTGCTTTCTCAAGCATGGCAGAAATGGGGAAAAAAAAAAAAAAAAAAAAAACTGTGAATAAATGGACCAGAGCAGTTCAAATCCTTGCCATTCAAGAGTCAACCATACTCACAATGGACACATAGGGACTGAAATTAAAAAGATGATATCATGTGCAATTGCTTTTAAAAAATGAAATAATGTCAATCTAACAAAATATGTATTGCACCTATATGCAAAAAAATACAGTGTTGTTAAAAAAATAAAAGATGCAAATAAGTGGAGAAACACTGTGTTCATAAATTTGAAGATTTACAAAGTAAAAATATCAATTTCCTCAAAATTGATAAAGATATTTGCTACATTTTATTTCAAAATTATAGAAGGATAGATGTAGATAAGGTCACACTAAAATCTGTATGCTAAGGAAAAGAAATTATAATTTGCTAAACAATTTTTAAAAAATGATAAAGTGAAAAATATCATTCTATGATTTCAATTATACAGCTCTAGTTAGTCAAAAATGTGTGGTGTTGGAAGAGAGACTGATGTGTAAATTAATGCAATATAATATTGCTCAGAAACTGATCTGCACAAATGTGATTAATAGTTTTTGCCAAATGTGCAAAGTCAATTCAAAGAGGAAAAGTAGAAAAATAGCCTTTTTAACCAATGGTGCTGGAGTAATTAAATATTCATAGATAAAATACAAACATTAACTTCAGTCTCAAATGTTATGCAAAAGTTAACTCAAAATGGATTTCAGAGTTTAAATGTAAAACTAAAAACCTTTTGGGAAAAAAAAAGCATAGATGTCTTTGGGATCTACAGCTAGGCACAAAATCTTTAGAATTAACACTAATGGCAAGGTCCATGGAAGGAAAAAAATTGATAAATTAGTCATCAAATCTTCTGCTCTTTGAAAGATCTTGTTAAAAGGGTGAAAAACAAGCTACAGACTGGTAGAAAATATTTGAAAACACATATTCAACAAAAGATTAATATCTTGAACATATATAAATAACTGGAATATATTTTTTTAAAACTCTCAAAACTCACAAAAATCAAACAAAAATATCCAATTAGGAAATAGTCAAAAGACAAAACAAATATATAACCAAAGAGGATATACAAGTATGATATAAATACATGGAAGATTGTTCAACATCATTAGTCTTTAGAGAAATGGCTATCTGAATGTCTAAAACAAAAATGAAGGTGAAGAAACCAGATAAATCAAATATTGCTGGTGAGAATGTAAAATTGTACAGCTACCCTGGATACAGTTTGCTAGTGTTAAAAAAAAAAAATTCAACTGCATTTGTCCCAGAGAAATGAAAACTTTAGACTAGACAAACCTTGTACATGATTATTCATAGCGGCTTTATTTGTAATAGTCAAAAATTGGAAACAATTAGATATCCTTCCATGAGTGAAAGATAAAACAATCTATAGTTACATTAATCCCATGGAATAGTATTAATAATAGTAATAAAAGGAAGTAGACTATGTTAGTCTTTTCAGGCTGTTATAACAAAAGACTATCAACTTGGTGGTTGTTAAGTAAGAGAAACTTAGTTCTTACAGTTCTGGAGGCTGAAAAGTCCAAGATCAAGGCACCAGATTTGGTGTCCAGTGAGAGCTCGCTTTGTAGTTCATAGACAGTGCCCTTCAACTGTGTCCTCACATAGTGAAAAGGGCAAAAGGTCTCTCTTGGACCTCTTTTATAAGGGCACAAAGTCTATTTCTGAGGGCTCTGCCCTTAGATCTATTTACCTCTCAAAGTAACTACTTGTTGATATGATCATCACAGTGGGGCTTAGAATTTCAACATACAAATTTTGAGGGACGAAACAGACGATAGCATAAACTATTCATACATGCAACAACCGGATTGCATCTCCAGCAGAACATACTGTGTTCAAAAATGGCAATTCCAAATGTTATAGATAACATTGTGTGATTTACATAACATGCTTGCAATGACAAAATTATAGAAATTGAGAAGAGATTAGTAATTTCTAGGGATTGGTGGAGGGGTTGGTATGCCTATAAAAGAACTATGTGAGAAATCCTTTTGATGATGGAAATGTGATGTATCTTGATTGTAGCAACATCAATACCCTGATTATAATATTGTAGCATAATTTTGCAAGATGTTATCATTGAAATGTCTACAATTATCTCAAGTAAAATATTTAATTATAAATAAAATGTGTATAATTATTTATTAAATGTAATATTTTAGTAATTAAAAGTTTTAAGGTTGGCTGGGCATGGTGGCTCATTCCTGTAATCCCAGTACGTTGGGAGGCCAAGGCAGGTGGATCACCTGAGGTTGGGAGTTCAAAACCAGTGTGACCAATATGGAGAAACCCTGTCTCTACTAAAAATACAAAATTAACAGGGCATGGTGGTGCATGCCTGTAGTCCCAGCTGTTTGGGAGGCTGAGGCAGGAGAATCATTTGAACCTGGGAGGCAGAGGTTGTGGTAAACCCAAGATCGTGCATTGCACTCTGGCCTGGGCAACAGAGAGAAACTCCGTATCAAAAAAAAAAAAAAAAAAAGTTTTTTGGTTGTAATATAATAGCAACTGAAAATTTTAAGGTTGTGTGACTGATACCCTACAATTATGTTTTAGTCTCTTAAGATTTTACATATTACAAGCTTTCAGAAAAAATATTTAAAACATGATGACATGATAATAAATCTAAACTAGAAGATAAAGTGTGGTTAATATTGACACTAGGATGTCTACAAAAAAAAAAATACAGTGGATCTCTGCAGTATATAATTCTGTTTTATCGTTTATAAGCCAGATTCTTGAACCAAATCATTACAAAAGTTTTGTTTTTTTGATTAAGACTGTATTGCTGCTTTAACACTTTAAAAAACAATTCTAATTTAACCATTTTAGTGGTGGATTCAAAGCACATGAATGCAATTTCTGAGTAATCTAAGTATTAACTTGGAACTCCCACTTCTAAACTCCAATGTATCACTGACTAATCACTACCTATTAATAAATATGTTACTACATATAGATCATAGTGTTAATGAAAATTGAAGCAAAATATGGAATTTACTTTCTGGTTCTTTTGCAATAATAATAATAATTTTAAGTATAACTACCATTTCTGGGCAAAACTAGATGCTATTCTAAGCATTTTACCTGATGTCCAAAGAGAGTTATCGTTTTATATCACTTATTATATAATACTTCATATAATCTTGGTTGTACATAAAATTTAGGAATATGTCTTAGCTGATGTTAGAAGAATCAAGAATTCATGGTCATTTACTAAGTTTTACTCAATATATATTTATTATCAGTATATGATGTTACACTGATTAGAAACAAGGTAGCCATTACACCAACCAAGTAAGTACTTGGCCAAATTGAGAAATCCTACTACTCATTTGTCTCTGCTGGCAGTATATTTTTACAATTCACTTTGGCTTCAATTCATCATATTTAAAATATACATATTTCATTACATTGAAAAAACAAAATTGCATATTTTCCTGTCACAAAACAGTTTTAGTAAAAGAATATGCTGTAACTTGAAAATGATAAATGTTACAATAACATTGCTTTGAAGAATAACAGTAGATTTTGTTATACATATTTTATCTTGAACCAGTGTTTTTTTTTTTACTGTATTTTCATAGACTTACCACAAAAAAATTATAATTGGAAGAAAATTGTGGTTAATATTGCACTTCTCTTTATTTATTTTTTCTTTTTTAGAATGGGGGCTTAACAGTAACATTGTTTTGAAAGAAATATTTAATGTGCAGGACATATGAAAAGATGATCAAAATTCTTGCCCAATAAAATTAGCTTATAGTTAAGTAATTTACTACATTTTATGGAATCCTAATTACTGACCATCTAAAATTATTAATAAAATACATATGCAAAAGAGAATATATGTATATTAAACACAATTTGAGTATACTATAATCCTATGTATATAAATTCTTCTCTGTACCAACCATGTCAATTTACTGAGATAATTTCATTTACTTATATTAATACATATACATACACATGTGTGTATGTTATATACAGATGTTATATATAGAGACATGTATGTTTGTCACCAACTCTGATTACTTATATATATATACAAACAGACATACATTTGAAAATAAGAAGTTCAAAGTGATTCACATTTTCAGTAGATATCTTCAATCAGTATCTAGTACTGTAATCAACTAAGCCATTCATAAAGAAATACTGTGAGATAAAAATTAACTACCTAGGGCAAAATTGTTTAATCTAATTATAAAGAACAAAGAAGCAATTTTGCAAATAAAATATGATTAATCAGAGTAGGTGATATAACACATATGGGTATTATATTGGGCAAACCTTTTTGCCTTTCCCTTTCTCTGTTACAGGAAGCACAAAGAATGAACACTTACTAAGCTTTAGAATATGACACACTGAAAATAGGACAAGAATTCACAAAATAGAAACGACTGACCAAAGACATTTTTTCATCTCATGTCCTTTTTTTATTATCACGTTTATTTCAATTTATTTTAAAGCTTATCTCCTTGTTTTTTGTCCTTGTTACTTGGCTAACTGAATCATCAAGAAGGATTAATGTGACTTTCAAGGACCTTGGACATTTTCCTTTTTCTCAGCACCCTGCCTACCTACCTAGGCTGAAGATCCTTTGAAGTCAATGGGAAGTCCACATCAGATGTGAGTAGTAGGGTACAGGGCAAACAAGAATAGCTTCCTAACAAAGCCATTATACCTTTCCACAAATATCTACAGCCTGGAGGGTCACAACTCTTTTTGAAAAATCCAAGTTACTTACCTATTCAATCATTTTAGTCCCTGTGCCTTAGAGCCGAGTAAGGCTGTTTGTTTGACAGCTTGGGACAAATCTCTCTTTGGGTCACATATTGAACCATGAACTTTTTCTCTCAGGACTTCTCCCATATTGTAAAACTGTCTCTCTGTGTCATGTTTCATAGAATACTGTAAAGGACCCGAAAAGTTATGACAGAGTGAAATGGAAAAGGTAGCTGCTGACAAGCACAAAAATGATGAGACGGATACATTTTGAGATGGCTGCTGAACCCTGACAGTTGACTGAAAGCTAATCAGGCAAAGCACCTCTGCCAATGCCAAAGAGAAGTCTGGCAGAGGAGAGGAACATGCCCTCATAATTATGGGAAATTGAGTAGCACGTTCTAAAGGAAAGGGGACAGACTTATGTTCTGGATCTGTCTCTGCTGCTAATCCCTGCATACCTCTGGGCAAGACAATCTAACTCTTTGGGCCTATTTCTTAATAAAAGAACACTAGAAAAGACAATATCTAAGTTTCCTTCCAGCATTCTCTCATGAGAAATGTCATCAATTTCTCATCCAAATGTTTGTATCATTATCACTGGTATCGAGATTAGTTGGGATTTAAAGAACAAGAAGCAAAAATAATCCACAAAGGACCATGAAAAATAAAGAGAAAAACAGGATACGAGACAAAAATAAATCAAGCATCACTTCTGAGAAATGTCACTGACATGGAAATGAAAACTGAAAAGTGGAGTAGCTACAGCAAGCATAATGTTGCACAAGAAGGTACTGATTTGGGACGGAAATATCTCCTTGTACCTCACATATCATCCTGTCATCTGTAGCTACTTTTATTTTGAACTCAGTAAAAATATTAAAGAAAAAAAAGTCTTGCTGGCAACCTTGTCATGATGTTTTGATAGTATTCTTTTCTTAGCAAATCACACACAGGATTCTTGAATAATTTTCTTCTTATTAGCCTTTTAAACTATTTATATTTTTAATGACTTATGATAAGAAACTCATAATTGCTAAGATTCTGTCATATCTAATGTACCTTTGGATAGCTTAGAAAGTAAACATAACATATTAAAATCAGAAAGCTGCAAATATTAGGAACTCCATTGCACATTTTTTGCTAGTATATGTATAAACAGAAACCTTGGCAGCTGCATGATTTTCATAGAAACAAGCCAAGAATTAAGTAGTGGAAAGGAAACATGCTTTCTACAGAAGCTAAATAGTAAGAGTAAATGAAGTTTATTTTGATTATGAATAAACCATTTTATTCACTGCAAGACACATTCCAAGGATGTTTTATTGCCAATTTCCTAGGCATTTTTTAAGTGTATCACCAAATTTTATCCCCATTTTGTAAATGAGGAAACTAATACACAAATACATTTACTAAAAGAAAAGATACTAATTATTATACTAAACTATAGATTGACATGATCTGCCAGATATACAACAGCTTATACTTTATTTTGAGAGTAAAAATAATTATCTGAGTATAATTCAATAAGAAAGCTAATTGTATGGTTGAAGAACATTTGATGGAATCAAGAAATTTATCATTAATTCAAGGAGAACCCACAAATATGAGCCAATTCTCTAAAAAAGAAAAATATAGGCAAAATTATTTTATTTGTGAAAAAACTTGACAAGGAGAAGAAAAATTCATCAACTCTGACACGAAGTAGAATTTTTCATAACCAAATTAACTCAGTGTTTTTAAGAAATATCAGTTATTTGACAATGAGCATGACATGAAGAATAGTTCTCAGCAAATAAGATATTACTTTCTGGCTGTCAATTTTTTTTTTCTCCAGTAAAATAATTGGTTTCTGAGTCAATGTCTTTACAAACAGCAATTAATGAGAACTACTGATATTGGTGACAAAAGAAAACCATATTTGCAGTTCAACTACGGAAAAAAAAAAAAGAATTGTTCACTGCTCTGCTTCTGGGATCAATTGTTAGTTACATAAAAGAAAAAAAAGAATGTAAAGAAAAGATAACATATGTCTTAGTATGATATCATGTCATGATTGTATTGGTTTATCTAAGTAAGAGGTGAAGTCAGATATGAGCACATTTAATTATTACAGTATCAATGGTATGAGTTATATAATGAAAAAAAGGCAAATTCAACATCAGAATAGTTTGCTGTTTCTAAGTAATTGTTAGAGAAATCAGAATTACCTTCAAAATTTGTTTTTAATCCTTTGCCACATACTCGCTATAATCTTATATACTGAGAAACATTGTTAAGGATCCTGAAAAATCTATTCTTTTTCAAATGACTCATCTGCTTCATTGAGTTACCAATATAGAGCATATTAGTAGAGTCCTAAGATGTATTTGAAGTTTCAGAGAGAAAGATATTTAAACCTTTATTTTGTCTATTATTTTTGAAAATATAAATGTGTAAGATATAAAAAAACATAAAATATCCTTGCAATTTATTGATTTATTAAATGTCTGCGTTCTGTGAGTTAAAGATAACTAGGGAAAGCTGGAATGAATAACAAACGGCTATTTTTAACTTGTTGAGTGCTTTGCTCACAAGTTCATCAAGACACCTCAATGACGAGTGTTTTATAATTCACTCAGAAAAATCATAGAAAGTTGTAAATAAGCTGTTGTTATCTCAGGTCTGCAGTATAATTCACAATACTTATCCCACTTATTTTTCATTCACTATTTATGTAGTACCAGTTTTCTAGGTATTTTTTAAGTCTATCGCCAAATTGTATCCCCATTTTGTAAATAGGGAAACTAATACATAAATACATTTACTGAAAAGAAAGACACTAATTATTATTATACTAAATTATAGATTGGCGTGCTCTGCCAGATATACAACAGCTTATACTTTATTTTGAGGCTTAAAATAATTATCTCAGTATATTTCAATAAGAAAGCTAATTGTATGGTTGAAGAAAATTTGACAGAATC
Organism: Ateles fusciceps; assembly: GCA_036589455.1. Taxonomy (NCBI): domain Eukaryota; kingdom Metazoa; phylum Chordata; class Mammalia; order Primates; family Atelidae; genus Ateles; species Ateles fusciceps. Next base: position 741,427 of record JAZHEH010003121.1, on the reverse strand, counting down.
CAGAAATTTATCATTAAAGGTAGTTTAAGCAAGAGCCTTTGGGCTGAAAAACTAAAAGCAAAAGGAGTTTCTTATAGAAAAAAAATTGTAGATAAGCTTCTTTTCTTATAAAGTAAAAAGAAGAAACAAAGGAAGGAAGGAGGGAGGGAAGGAAGGAAGGAGGGAAGGAAGGAGGAGGGAAGGAGAGAAGGAGGGAAGCAGGGAAGGAGGGAAGGAGGTAAGGAGGGAAGGAAGGAGGTAAGGAGGGAAGAAAGAAGGAGGGAAGAAAGGAAAGGGGAAGAGAATGAGGGAGGGAGGGAAGAGAGGGAAGAAGGAAGGGAAGGGAGGGAAGGAGGGAGGAAAAGGAGGGAAGGAGGGAAGGATTTAATAGTTTTAATTTAAATAAGAAGCATAAATTTTGGGCTGGTACATTTGTGTAACACTGACTTCTTGGACATATTTTGCAAATGGGAATAAAATCATAAGAAGGTAAGATATTAGGAAAGGCCAATTTTAAATATTACTTCTTTATCATGAGAGGATAATTAAATATATGTAGAATGAATAAATAAATATAAACTATGTGATAACCATAAGGGAGGTCCAAAGAAGCTAGGTGCCCTAATATTAGAAAATGTTTCCAAGTAATGTGCACCCTGCTACCATCTTTGTTAAGAAAAAAACTAAAAATCTTCAAGGAAGGTTGTATTTGTACCTTCAACAAATGTAAGTGCAGAGCCATCATGTACAGATTATCCAGCATGGAGGGATACCTGTCCTAAGGGATTCATGGGCTGTCAGCTGTTCTTGGTATGCTACTAACCTATGAATTACTTGGCCACCCATCAGAGGATCAAGGATGGGGGGAGATTAATCTATAGAATAGCAGTTTATTGACAAAAACAGGAAGTACTGACAAAATGCTAGCCCAATAATTTATTCCCTTTTGCTGTGGCAAAACCCACTGGAACCCTCAGTCACTAAATTTTCTTCCATAGGAAAGTACCAGCGACTCAATAACATAGAGTAGTAAGTTCTGATGACATTTAACTTCCACAGAAACAAGACGATATTCTACTGGTGTCCTGTGGAAGGTGGTTCTTCTTAAGCTCTGCCAAAAATTGTGGTCTTGGGGTGTATTGGGATTGCTCCTTTAAGAGAAGATAGTCCTCATATGATATTAAAAAATATCCCTCAGCAAAGAAAGGGGTGGGGGACGAGAGAGAGGAGAGCAGTAGGCAGAGAGATTCTGTCAGTATCTGCCTTGTTATTTATTTTATTTAGGCATCTAGCTGTACATTAAAAAACTAGATCAATAAATATTCCATTTTTAAATATAGATGTGAGATAAATAAGTGCATGAATTTGAGCAGTGGCTAAACATCCTAATATAAAAGCTTTTGTCTTAGATAGGGTTTGAAAGAGGGAAACTTCAGTGATACAGAAAAGGGGGATTTATTATAAGAATTAGACGTTAAGCAGTTCTGGGAGCAGGTGAAGCATTCTGTCCTCACTGTGGCCTCTGTGTGTAGTTTTCTAGCCTGAAATTCTGCCTAGAAGGAAGAAAGGAAAAATATTTGTGTAGTGCACAAGGAATAAGAACTAACTGGAAGCCACATCTGTCTCTCACCGCTTCAGACCTTTTTGATGAAGATGACCTACAAGACAGCCTGGTACTCTTCGCTATGAAACTGCACACTCTCTGGCCCAGGACTCAGAGAAGGTGATGAAGATCTAGTGAGAGAGGAAGGAGCAGGGGGTCTGAATGATGTCCATTAACGAGTCAAGCCAACAGAGGAGTGAAGATGTTCAGAAACTGTAACAGCACTTGGCCCTACACCAAACTTTAGAGCATTAAAAATGGTGCTTTTCTTCTCACACAAATCTGTCTTATAGCCAACTTGACTAGAGACCATGCAGTGAAGAAAATCTGTGAAACATAGCTGCTACTTAGCTAAATTGACAGAATGAAAATCCACTAGAAAGAAAGTCAAAAACACGGACACAAATCATTTTGTACTGTGTATCTTAACTGGGAGGATATGCAGGAGTCTTCCTAGACTGTCCACAGGCTGCCTCCAATTGCAAAGAAATCTTCCTAAACCTTAATTATAACAAAGGGAGATTCAATAGTTTGTTCAGTTTAGAAGAGGTCAAAAGATTCCCACAGTGGGAAATAAGCTAATATATATATATATATAAGTTGTTTTTTCTCAAACAGTCTCTACATATTTATAACTAGAGAGAATATAGATATATAGAGTTAAAGTAAAATAAATTGGAAACCAGGCTTGAGAATTTTTTCAGTAGACAAAAGTCACTTAAACCATGGAAGCAACACTGAACTTACTTGCTGTGCAAACATAAGCAAAATGTAATGGGCTATTTTTTATAAATGGCTATATCAAAGAAAACAAAACTTAAACTTATCAGAAGCTTCAAACTAATGTGTGCAACTAGGAACTTCCCAGTAGAATAACGCAAATAAGGAAACTACATAATTGTAACCCATCGAGTTTGCCTTGCATCCATGTTGACTCTGTAAAACTCTTCCCTTTGTGTTTCTTCGGCAGAGCCTAAAACCACCACCTTTGGTTTGGTGCTTCCTGACTCATGAATTACTGTTTTTTCAAATAAACTCTACAAGTTTGTTGTGCCTCAATTTACCTTTTAATAATAGATATATACAATTTTGAATTATCTATTCTTTTTTGTAGTAAAGCATATACCAGTACACTCAACCATGGGAATTTGGAGCTCTGAGTTTAAACTGACACTCTAAACCTGAAGCATTATTGAATTCTAGTTCTGTAAGCTCAACTAGCCTTCAACTTATCTTCAAAATAGAGCTCCTCTTATTGCTTATACAAAATTTGTATTTTCTTCACATTTAGGAATCTATATTCCCTTCAGACCTTTAATTTAGCAAGAAACAAGTGAAACATTTATATAATAGTGGGAAAAACAGATTCATTTCAATTTCAAGAATATAATATATATTTTTGTTTGAAGAGAATAGAAATATTGCCACTATTGATCCCATGCAGTTGTAAATAAATGTGGATTAATTTTCTACTTTTATTATGCAGTTCAGGGAACCAAGTACTTGCTATCTTATGAAATATTAAATTCCAATGCAATAAATAGTAAATATGAGTTGACATCATATACTGATTTGAAGGCAAATCTCTATGTGTTGACAGCAATATCAAATACTTGTTTGAATAACATGCAATGATGTGTTTGGCTATTACTACAAGCAAAGATGGAGATGAGTAAATAACTTTACAATATATACCTTTCAATATCTCTAATTGCTATGCTTTGTTCAAAACAGATTCTTGGGCATTTAGCAGTATGGTCCTCTGGGAGGCTAAATAAGATGTTATAATTCACACTCTAACATGATACTCCTAGGGCATTCACTTGATAATTGCATAAGTGCCTTATAGCAGGATGGGAAAATTACTGAGAAGTTAAAGTGGGCGATTGCACACTAAAATGGGGACATAAACTAAGTAAATGAAAAAAGTGAAAAGAGAATAAGAGAAAGAGGAGAAAAAGAGGAAAAATGTAGTATTCATTTGTTGACACAGAGAGCGTAATTGAGAGAGCTTCTAGCCCACTGTGTTCTCATCCCACCAGATTCACAGTTCTCACTCTACTTATAACAAGTAATAATCCATTGTCATAGCTAAACTTGGTATCTTTCTTTGAAACTTTTTTAACCCTACCAAATTAGCCTTCCCAATTTAGTGTGGTCTAAGTTATTATTTGCAATAATTTAAAATAAACTCTGTGATTATTAGTAATAATTACCCCTATAGCAATACTTTATCAAGGAAAGTTTTGTAAGAGGCACAATAGTTTGGAGGATGTCGAGTTTGAGAATGTCTGTGAAAATGTGTCTGTAGGCAGTTGTAGATTGAGCTACAGCTATGTGGCTTGAGCTTGGAAATTTTGTTAATTTTCATGTTAAATCTTCAAAACAAATGTCTTTTTACCTTTGCTAAAGGTAAGATATTTGAAACCTATAGAGATTTTTTAAAATTTTTATTTTGTAAAATAAATTTTATTTAACAAAAAGTCTGACAAATAAATACCAGATACAGGTGATGGGGGAGGAAGGCAGCAAATCACACTGCCATGTGTGTACCTATGCAACAATATTGCATGTTCTTCACATGTACCCCAAAACCTAAAATACAATTAAAAAAATGAAAAAAAAGATTGATTTCATGTGTTCATAAGGCTGATACCTATTTATCACTAAATTGCAATCATCATATAATGATTACATTCTCTGTTTGTCTCCAAGCACCCAGTAGAAGATCCAATTCATATAAATACTCAGTAAATATTCCTTATACATCCAAAGTCAATATGTATTTGGTTATTTTGGTTTTATTTGGTTATCTGTTCTAATTGTTCAGGCACCTTACCAGTTGCAAAATTTGAATTCAATTCTGACTGAATGATTTACCTACACTAAATTGGTATCATACTAAAAAAATAATAATAATAAAGAAAAATATCAATAACACCACAGGGAACTCTTAAATATGCTAGTGAGAGTCAGAAAAGTATTCATCAATAAACAAAGATAAATAATATACAATTTTACTGAATGTATACTTATTGGATTTTTTAAGTATTTGTTACAAGGTTTGATAGCTTTAATAGACATAAAGTTTTGTTACATCCATGGGTCAATAAACATTTCTATATGTGAAATAAAATATTAATACTTACAAGTGCCTATTAGTTAAAATAAGTACATCCAAACAATTAGACACTAGAGGTGAAGGTTTTATTTAATTACAACTTTAAGAATCATAGTGGAAGGAGATCCTATGGCTCAAAGTGTCCTGACTCATTTTTTAAAAAAAATTTTAACCACAGGTAACCAGGAGTTTAATGTTGGTAATACGGTTTGGCTCTGTGTCTCCACCCAAATCTCACCTTGAATTGTAATCACCACAATCTCCACATGTCAAGGGTGGGACCAGGTGGAGGTAATTGAATCATGGGGCAATATTCCCCATTATGTTCTAGTGATACTAAGTGAGTCTCACAAGATCTGATGGTTTTATAAGCTTTTGGCATTTCCCCTCCTTGCACTCATTCTCTCACCTGCTGCCCTGTGAAAAGGTGCCTTCCTCCATGATTGTAAGATTCCTAAGGGCTCCCTAGCTATGCAAAATTGTGAATCAATTAAACCTTTTTCCTTTATAAATTACCCAGTTTTCAGTATTTTCTTATAGCAATGTAAGAATAAGATAATATAGTAAATTTGTATTAAGGGAGTGGGACACTACTATAGAAATACCTGGAAATGTGGAAGCAACTTTGGAACTTGGTAACAGGTGGAGGTTGGAACAGTTTGGAGGGCTCAGAATAAGAAAGGAAAATGTGGGAAAGTTTGGAACTTCCTAGAGACTCAGAAGTCTCAGAACACAGAAAGGTGGAAAGTTTGGAACTTCCTAGAGACTCAGAAGGCTCAGAACACAGAAAGGTGAGAAAGTTTGGAACTTCCTACAGACTTGTTGAATGGCTTTGGCCAAAATGCTGATGGTATGAACAACAAAGTCCAGGCTGAGGTGGTCTCAAATGGAGATGAGGAACTGAAATGAAGGTGGAGTGAAGTAAAGATGACTCTTGCTATGTTTTAGCAAAGAGATGGGTGACATTTTGCCCTTGTCCTAGAGATCTGAGGAACTTTGAATTTGAGAGAGATGATTTAGGGTATCTGGCAGGAGGAATTTCTAAGGTGCAAAGTGTTCAAGAGGAAGCAGAGAATAAAAGTTTGGAAAATTTGCAGCCTGCCAATATGATAGAAAAAAAAAACTCATTTTTCTGGGGGAGAAATTCAAGCCTGCTGAAGAGCATAAATAACAAGGAGCTGAAAGTTAATCACCAAGATAATGGGAAAATATCTCCAGGGCATGTCAGAGACTTCCAGGGCAGTTCCTCCCATCACAGACATGGAGACCTAGGATGGTAAATTGGTTTCCTGGGTTGGGCCCAGGGCTTTGCTGCTTCGTGCAATCTGGAGACTTGGTGCCCTGTGTCCCAGTTGCTTCAGTTCCAGCAGTGGCTAAAAGGGGCCAATGTACAGTTCAGGCTGTTGCTTCAGAGGGTGCAAGACCCAAGCTTTGGCAGCTTGCATGTAATGTGGGCCTGCTGGTACACAGAAGTCAAGAATCGGGATTTGGGAACCTCTGAAATCTAGGCAGAGGTTCCCAAGTTTGTTGCAGGGATGGAGTCCTCATGGAGAACCTCTGCTTGGCAGTGCAGAAGGAAAATGTGGGGTTAGAGACTTCACACAGAGTCCCCACTGGGGCACTGTTTAGTGAAGCAATGAGAAGACAGCCCCCATCCTCCAGACCCAAGAATGATAGATCCACTGACAGCTTGCACTGTGTGCCTAGAAAAACTACAGACACTCAGCACCAACCCAAGCAGCAAGGAGCAGTGCTGTAACCTGCAATGTAACCAGGTCAGAGCTGCCTAAGGTTGTGAGAGCCTACCTCTTGCATCAGCGTGACCTGAATGTGAGACATGGAATCAAAGGAGATCATCTGGGAGCTTTAAGGTTTCATGACTGCCCTATTGCATTTTGGACTTGCATGGGAACTATAGCCCCTTTACTTTGACGAATTTCTACCATTTGGAATGGTGGGGGATACCAATGACTGTATCCCCCACTGTATCTAGGAAGTAACTAACTTGCTTTTGATTTTACAGGGTCATAGGTGGAAAAGACTTGCCTTGTTTAATCTGAAACTTGGACTTTTAAAAGACTTCGGACTTGGACTTTTGAGTTATTACTGGAATGAGTTAAGACTTTGGGAGACTGTTGGAAGGGCATGATTATGTTTTGAAATGTGAGAACATGAGATCTGGGAGAGGCATTTGGCTCTGTGTCACCATCCAAATAACACCTTGAATTGCAATCCACATAATCCCCTCTTGTCAAGGACAGGACCAGGTGGAGGTAACAGAATCTTGGGGGGGGCAGTTTTCCTCATGCTGTTCTTGTGATAATGAGTGAGTTTCATGAGATCTAATGATTTTTTAAGCCTCTGGCATTTTCCCCTGCTGCCACTCATTCTCTCTCCTGCCACCCTGTGAAGCGGTACCTTCCACCATGGTTATAAGTTTCTTGAGGTCTCCCCCAGCTATGCAGAACTGTGAGTAAATTAAAACTCTTTTCTTTATAAATTGCCCAGTATTTCTTCATAGCAGCATGAGAACAGACTAATACAGTTGGTCACAAAAAAAGAATGAATGGAGGAGAAAAATACTATGGAATAGATGTAATTGATTAGTGTATCCTTTAGGTCAAAATTTAAGGTTTGATAATATTCCATTATATTGAAAGAAATCCTATTGTTCAGCAATTCCCAAATTTCCTTGATAATAATAATAAGCAAGTGTATTGATCCTTAGAATTAGTCAAGGTCTTTAGTGAAGGAGTTTGAGAATATTTATTTTAACAAATTGGGCATTTATTGTGATCATGCACATTTGCAGAGCACAAGTTGGACGTTAGAAAAAAATATACAATTTAGAGTTTTAGCTTTCTTTTTATCTATATAACTTGATACATAAGTTTTCTTTAAATAGTCTTAGCAGAATTTAAAGGAGTATCTATTAGCTTAAAAAGGATTGTATGCTTGATATTATAGTTCATTATTTTATTTTATAAAGTGATAGGTTCAAAAGGGATACATTCTAATGTCTTTTCCAGCAACAAAATGTAGAGACCATAAAACAGCTCCATTTGTATTTCGTTTATCTGTTTGTGTTATTTTTAAGAGATTTATGAGAACATAGTTTAAATTGGAAATGCAGAGATGAAAAGGATACATTAGCAGTTTAAGCAGATTGAGATTATCTCAATAGCTTTCCTATATAAGCAATTTCAGACAGTCTATTAACCTAATCAGATAGGAAACAGCTATGATTATATGTCACTTGTATTCAGAGATATTTTTTTTTTCAGAATGCTGAAACAGGATAAACGAAAATAAAATACATGTACTTGACTTTGCCAGCTGTGTGGCAATTAGTTGTGTGGCAATCTGGATGAAACCTTTCATAGAATACAATTAACCTACTTTATATAGAAAACCCATGATAATATACTTATAAAAATATATGGCCTAAATCTGAAGATCAGAAAATTTTTACATTGTCTCCAGTATATAATTTCATTAATCTATATAAATATACATACACACATTTTGAGTGTACTAAAACATATTCTCAATATAAATTGGTTATTGGGATATATCCATATTAATCAGTAATTCGCTCAAGAAACAACTGTGTATTAACATTATGGGAGGAATTTCAAATTTAGAAATAGTTGTATTCAGAGAAATGCAAATCAAAACTACACTGAGATACCATCTCACGCCAGTTAGAATGGCGATCATTAAAATATCTGGAGACAACGGATGCTGGAGAGGATGTGGAGAAATAGGAACACTTTTACACTGTTGGTGGGAGTGTAAATTAGTTCAACCATTGTGGAAGACGGTGTGGCTATTCCTCAAAGACCTAGAAATAGAAATTCTATTTGACCCAGCAATCCCATTATTGGGTATATATCCAAAGGATTATAAATCGTTCTACTATAAGGACACATGCACACATATGTTCATTGCAGCACTGTTTACAATAGCAAAGACCTGGAACCAACCCAAATGCCCATCGATGATAGACTGGACAGGGAAAATGTGGTACATATACACCATGGAATATTATGCAGCCATCAAAAACGATGAGTTCGTGTCCTTTGTAGGGACATGGATGAACCTGGAAACCATCATTCTCAGCAAACTGACACAAGAACAGAAAATCAAACACCGCATGTTCTCATGCATAGGCGGGTGTTGAACAATGAGAACACATGGACACAGGGAGGGAGCATCACACACTGGGGTCTGTTGGAGGGAAATAGGGGAGGGACAGTGGGGGGGTGGGGAGTTGGGGAGAGATAGCATGGGGAGAAATGCCAGATATAGGTGATGGGGAGGAAGGTAGCAAATCACACTGCCATGTGTGTACCTATGCAGCAATCTTGCATGTTCTTCACATGTACCCCAAAACCTAAAATGCAAAAAAAAAAAAAGATTGAATGGAATGTGGATATATTCCATTTTTAGTTCTGAAAGAAAGATATGCTCTAATTTTATTAATCGGAGAAGATCTAGTGATCAACACAATAATCATTTCTGTGCTATTTGTGAATTGGTAGCACTAAAGTAATACTATGAAGAAATTGCAAGTTGCGTAAATTACCTGAGAATTAGAAATATTATGGAATAAAATTGAAATAATTCTTTAAATATAGCGTAATATCACCAAGATGATTATTTACTGTTCAAGGAAGTAAATAGTTTCTATTTAGCAAATAGAAACTGTGCTGTATAATACATTTCTATGTACATATATAAATATATGTATTTGCACGAGTAATTTTATTTGTATAGGCCAAAGTTTCAAATTTTCATATAATAAAATGTAAGGTTATGCATATTTTTAATGTTGAAAATATTAAGAGTCTTCAAAAATATGTCATAGCAATTCAGAAATATTCAGCAACATATGAGAGTACCCATATTCTCATCATCCATAGAAGTCATTCCTTTTGCCAACCTCATGTTATTTAGATTTGCTTTTTATTTATTGATTCTAAAGATATTATTAACATTCATGGTGACCTTCCTGTTGATATTCCTTTCATGCTTTTCTCCAGAATGTATTTCTTTTATTTATTTATTTCTTAGGCTATTTCACAATTCAGAATTGTTAATATTTTTTTCATATAGCCTGCAAATATTTTTAACAATGTTTCATTTTTTCTTTGACTTTGCTTATTGTACATTTTACCATTTTTAAATATTTTCATTTTGGAAAATATGCATATCTTTATTGGTCATGGGTTTTCTTTCTGGTTAGAGAGGATGGTCTACATCTTGTGTTTTTGAAGTTATTTTCTTAATATTTCACTTATTTCTGTGTGATTTCATTTGTTTGTCTTTAGATTTCTGATGTGTTCCACAGCAATGAAATAAAAACTCAGAAAATATATTTTTGTTTTCAGATGGATGATCAATTAAGATAAGATCATTAAGGCTGGGCATGGTGGCTCATGCCAGTAATCGGTAATCTCAGAACTTTGGGAGGCTGAGGCAGGTGGATCACCTGTGGTCAGGAGTTTGAGACCAGCCTGGCCAAAATGGGAAACCCTGTCTCTATGAAAAGTATAAAAATTAGCTGGTCTTGGCGGCAGGCACCTGTAATCCCAGCTACTCCGAAGGCTGAGGTGGGAGAATTGCATGAACCTGGGAGGCCAAGGTGGCAGTGAGCTGAGACTGCACCACTGTACACCAGCCTGGACAACAGAGCAAGGCTCTGCCTCAAAAAAAAAAAAAGTAAGATTATTAATAATTTTTCCCTTTCCTCACTGAATTGAAATGTGAATTTATTTTTGTGTTAACTTTAATTGGACTAGGTATTTTGTTTATTAATCTAATTCACTGTTTCTAAGAAAATAGTATGTTACAATTACAGTGGCTTTATAGAAAAAAATCAATATCTGGTAAATTTGGTTCTTTATAATTTTTGTCTTTCATATGTTTTGATTTACAGAATTTTTGAACTTGACTCATTAATATTAGAATCTAGAAAACTATCCTTGGGGACAGTTATTGGACTTTCATTATAGTTATACATTATTTGGGGGTAATTATTTCTTTTTGAAATTAAATCTTCTCATTAAGAACATAACTCTCTTTCTTTTTGTAGTTTTAATATCCTTAAAAATCGGTGGTTTTCCTTCCTATAAGTCCTATTTTAGGACTATATTTCTTATTACATTTTTCTCAGGTTCTTACTTCTTTGGCCACAATTTTGAAAATATGTGTCTGTGTATGTTTTTATTTTGATTTGTATGTAGATTTTGCTTGATTTGGAGAAAAATACTTTTTGTGTATGTCTTATATCAAACTATGAAAATCTTTCACTTATTTAATATTTTTAACCAGAGACGTAGTTTGTATGAAATTAGAAATCTAATTATCTTCCCCTCAAAAATAAAATACTTTGACAATGCTTTCCAAAATGTGTAGAAACTTTCCCTCATCATGAAGAATAGCAAGAAAAAATAATTCCTCTTTTCCTCCTGAGTTTAGTGGAGAAAATGTTTAAGTACTTCAACATGTTGACTGATGTTTTCTACTGTGCTTGGAAAAATTAACTGCACCCTGTTTAGTTTTCCCCTATTTTTATTTTACTTAGAATTTTACCATGGACTACTGATGCAATTTATCAATTCACTTTTTAGAATGTATTGTTAAATAAATTCATTTTTTTTAATGTTAGTTCTTGCATTGAATTTCTTGGAATAAAAAATAATTATATTACATTGTTTTTATGAATTGCCAGATTCACTATATTAATATTTTATTTTGCATGTTTTATTTGTATTTATGTGACTACAAATTTATATTATCTTTATTTGTTAGAACATTAACTTTGTGCTAAATTCTAACTATTATTATAGTTGAAATATAAAGAAATTACCCTTATTTACCTAATGGAATCCACTGTTAAACCATTAATGTTCAGTGTCTTCCTTTGAATGGTGGAGTTTTTATTGCCTTTCTGATCACTGTATTGATATTGTTTTAAATTCTCTTATATAAATTTGTTAGATTATATTTTCTTGAACTCTCGACCTCAGGTGATCCGCCCGCCTTGGCCTCCAAAGTGCTTGGATTATAGGCGTGAGCTACCACGCCCGAAATTAGATTATATTTTCTTAGAAAACAATCAATTTACTATAGATTTTTCTAATGTACAGCCATTGCATTACATGTAATCTTTTCTTATAATTTTAATTTTTTCATTGCTAGGTTTTTCTTTTTTTGTATTTCTTAGTTATAACCTAAGATGCATTGGACAAGTCAAAAAAATTAAAAATAAATCTGGAGATAAGATAGGTGTGAGTAGGTTAAATCAGCAGCTCAACAACGTCACTGATAGCCAGTTTTTTTGAACACTTCCCCTCAACCATTCTTAGCATAGCACTTTTATATATATATATATATATATATATATATATTATTGCATTTTAGGTTTGGGGGTACATGTGAAGAACATGCAAGATTGTTGCATAGGTACACACATGGCAGTGTGATTTGCTGCCTTCCTCCCCATCACCTATATCTGGCATTTCTCCCCATGCTATCCCTTCCCAACTCCCCACTCCCCGCTGTCCCTCCCCTTTTTCCCCCAACAGACCCCAGTGTGTGATGCTCCCCCTCCCTGTGTCCATGTGTTCTCATTGTTCAACACCCGCCTATGAGTGAGAATATGCAGTGTTTGATTTTCTGTTCTTGTGTCAGTTTGCTGAGAATGATGGTTTCCAGGTTCAAAAATGCTCATCATCACTGGTCATTAGAGAAATGCAAATCAAAACTACATTGAGATACCATCTCACACTAGTTAGAATGGCAATCGTTAAAAAATCTGGTGACAACAGATGCTGGAAAGGATGTGGAGAAATAGGAAAGCTTTTACACTGTTGGTGGGAGTGTAAATTACTTCAACCATTGTGGAAGACAGTGTGGCGATTCCTCAAGGACCTAGAAATAGCACTTTTCCTCTTAAAGCAGTGATTCTCAAACTTTAGCCTGCATCAGAATCAGAGAGAGTTGTTACAAGACAGAGTTTCTGCTTAGTAGCTCTGGGCTGGAGTAGGCCCTACCAAGATTTTGTATTTTTCTTTGTATTGTACTTTGGGCTCTGGGGTACATGTGCACATCCTGCATGCTGCAGGATTGTTGCATAGGTACATATATGCCATGGTGGTTTGCTGTCTCCATTCCCCCACCCCCATCAGGTATTTCTCCTGTTGTCGTCCCTCCCCATCCTCCCCCGTCCCTCGATGTCCCTCCTCTCCCCTTCCCTCCACCCTCCACCTAGCCCAGTGAGTGTTGTTCCCTTCCCTGTGCCCAGGTGTTCTCCTTGTTCATCATCCACATGTGAGTGAAAACGTGGTGTTTGGTTTTCTGTTCTTGTGTCAGTTTGCAGAGAATGATGGTTTCTAGATTCATCCATGTCTCTACAAAGGACACGAGGTTTCCAGGTGATGTTGATGCTGTGGGAAACATCACAATTTGAGAAACAATCTCAGACTGACTCTTCTCATTACCTAAAAGAGCCTGAAATTTTGCAGGGTTTTTGGATATATTACAGTGTCTTTAGGCAGAACACAAAATATTTCTATTTTTCCATTTTGAAGGAATTTTTTTTTCAAATTCCTTGTAGTTGCCTTTCCCTCACTTCTTATTTTCATGATTTTTGCCACTTATCTGCAACTAAACCAAGATTTTTGCAAGATGATTGAGTTTATTTCTATTTCTTTAGATTGTACATCAAGATTCACCAACTATAGCTCTCTTGAAGACTGTGATTACTTGAAGCACAGTAAACAAAATCAAAGTTTTATTACTAAAAAAAAAAAAAAAGAAAAAGTGACTGTAGATAATAAGTTAGTGCTTAAAAGATAACAAAAACCATCGTAAATTTTGCCTTTCTTTTTTCGACATCAATCAAGCAGGCAAAGATTTGTTGGTCTTTTAAAAAATAATTTGATTTTATTATTCCTTTCTATTTTTAAATATTTTCTTTGTGATAGCTTAATTTCTCAATTACTTTGATTAATCTTGTGGTCTTTTGCTCATTTTATAAGTTTAAATTTTTAAGTTACATAAATTTGACTCATTTAATGAATAAGTTTACAGTGACGAATGTTTATCTAAATTCATTCTTACTTGATTTCCATAAGTTCACTGAATTGCTTTGCTTTTTTATTATTTTCTGCCCTATTTTCAATTGGTTTTTATTTCAGATATCTTCTAGTATTTTATGGTTATTTTAGAGAATGATTCTTAATTTTTAAATCCAAAATTTTTAGACCACATTTCTACTCTTATAGGTTTCATTTAATTATATCCTATAAAATATATACCTTCTTGGAACTAAATAAATGTATCTTTATACTTTATACATTATAGGATACATTATTGTAAGTGAAGTATGTATAATTTAAAAAGTGTACATCCTCTATAGAGAACAAAATTATATATATATGTAATGTTTATATATATAGAAACATTTAACCTTTTTGATTTTATATTTTTAGATACTCTGTTATGGCTATACATTTTGTTTTCTGTATATTTTTCTTGTTACTGTCCAAAAAGAGTATATTAAATCACCCACTAAATTTGTTTTATGAGTTGTTTTTGTATTTTTAAGTGATTTTCTTTCATATATTTTACTTCTCATCTTTGGTTCATAAATGTTTAGTGTGTTCATCGATTTTAAATTTTGTAATTATATGTGACACTCTTTCTCCTATATAATGCTTTTGGGCCCTCAACTTCATTTTGTCTAATATTTATAGTAAGTATAATTTCTTTATTTGCGTTTGCTTCGCCTAGAGTTGGGACTGAAATCATTTCTTTTTCTTCTACAGAGAATCCATCTCATAACATACAGGCCAGACATGAGCAATCCATCCTTCACTATCCTGAGTGCCAGTGAAGAGGGAAGTTCGATAGGCAAAGACAAAGTAGAGTAAGATACTGTCATCCCTCAGGGTGTTAAAACATATGCTGAGGGTTTATTCAGTCTCATAGATATCTAAGTGAATTATCTTCTTCCCCACATTTCAAAAAGGGCATTGGAGACTAAAGTCAAGTTGATAAATTATAATGTATTCAAGTTCCAATAGCCAGGTCATATTAAGCCTTTAGGACTTAAAAAATTTGGAGAACAGTCTGGTGGCCAATATGATCAGGTCTCTTTATGAGGCATACACAAACTTAGGAATTCCTGTGGAAAGAACTTTCCACATTCCGTCTGGCTCTACATTGCAATGGTTCTTTCAAAGTTTGCTTACAGGCCACAAGGAGACTTTAACCAATACACCCAAACTGACAATGTCTGTATTTTAATAAGAGGTTCACTGAATCTGCGTTCAGTATAAGAACTGGCGCCTGGCACAGTGGCTTATGCCTGTAATTTCAGCACCTTGGGAGGCTGAGGCGGGTGGATCACAAAGTCAAGAGATCAAGACAATCCTGGTCAACATGGTGAAACCCCATCTCCACTAAAAATACTACGGTGGCACGCCTGTAGTCCCAGCTACTCAGGAGGATGAGGCAGGAGAATTGCTTGAACCCCGGAGGCAGAGGCTGCAGTGAGCCTAGATAGCGCCACTGCACTCCTGCCTTGGTGACAGAGCAAGATTCTGTCAAAAATAAAATAACAAAATAAAATAAAATAAATAACTGACATCTAATTTGTTCTTCTCATTTACATCTGTTACTTTGTTACAATTCTGTTCATTCATCCTTTACTTTTCCTAGTTTCAAAATTCTGTTCTGCATTTTACTTTTGCCCAATTCGAGTGGTGTTTCTTTATGATTTCAAATTAGACTGTTATCTAGATGATTTATTCACCAGCACCTTTTCCATCAAAATGAGATGAAATGTGTTGACTACCCCAAAGGTTGAGAAGTTGAGGCAGGATGATTCCTTGGGCCCAAGAGTTTGAGATTGCAGTAAGCCATGATCATGCCCACTGTACACCAGCCTGGGGAACAAAGCAAAACCCTGTCTCTAAAAGAAAAAAAACCTGCTTTGAGTAATTTATTTTCCCTTTCATTCTACTCCAATGTAAAATCTTCTCTTAGAATCATTTTACTCTCCTGATTAGCTGTGCCTTTATCCTCTTAGTTTTGGGTTATTATATATGTTTCCATAAATTTTATCTTCTTCTTCAGTAATAATTATTTAATTACTTATATTTTTAACTACAGTTAAAATATTACCATTTATCTGAAGACAGTCATAAATAGTGTAAGACCTCTTACTAACCAGTTTGCTTATTGTAGCTTGCATATCTTAAAATATCCATACTGAAGCAATTGATAGTTGGGTAAGAGTGCATGTGAGTAAATATTTTCTGAATTCTTGCATGCATGTCTAACTATGTAGCTTGTTTATGTTGACAGAGAAAAGTTATATTGGCTGGACAGAAATTTCTGGAATTGCTATCATTTTCTGTCAATAGTTTGCAGGTGTTCTTTCATTGTCATTAGTATCTAGTATAGAAGATAAAATGTTTGCCAGTAAAGTTTTCTTCTGCTATGAAGGTTGCTAAGATATCTGGTTATCCTGGAAATTCAAAAATATCACTGTTAAGTCTAAGAGTAACTCTTTAAAAATAAATTTTTCTTAAATTATTGAGTTTCCTTAATTTAATTTTATTTTAGCTTAAGGAATTTCTTTTATGTTCAATTATGATCTCTGCAAATGTTTTCTGTTACATTATTCTCATAATTTGCATATACAATTTTCTTCTTTTCTCTATATGTATTATATTTTTCTTATGAATTCAATTTCCATATATATTGAAAGCAGAAAGAAAAAACACCATTTACATTTTGACTTGATCTTTCTCAATATTTTTTTTTCTGAATAGTAACTATTATTTTTCAGTTGATCCATTAACTTTAAAATTTTAAAATCATGGGAATTTTTTGGCTCAGAAAACATTTTTTCATATATGTGAGTTTTCTCACTACTTTTTGTTGTTGTTGTTGCTGTTAATATTTTCCTAATGAACTTCTATCTCTTTCATTCAGAGAGGCTTTTGTTTTGAATATCCACCTTGAGCATATGTCTTCAATGCTTGTTAACATATTTCCTTAATTGAGTTGTAATTATTTTCTCTTCTTAATTATATTTTGAGTTCAGTAAGTACTGATGCTTTCTGTTAGGATTCCTTTCTCAGTGGCAAGGTGAATGACAAATAGAAGTGGTAGGTTCTTCTCTATGAAGCAGGTAGACAAAAAGCTGGTGGAGATTTACTGTATTGATGATGCACTGCAGGAATCTCCTATCCCAAGCTTTTCTTGTATATATCAATAGTCTTCCTCCAAGCAGTGAGACTATAGGCAATCAACTTTCAAGAGCAGTTTACCTGGAAGTTCACTGAAGACAGCAAGATCTTATAGACCCTCACAAGCTAACACTCAACCAACCAATACACATAGTCCTTCTCTGATGGAATTTACTGGTTTCTTGCTGAGCCTTTTAGGAAATCTTGAGATCCTCATTATTTTCCTTGAGTCTAGAAAAAAAGCACAATTTCTCATTGGCTATAGACCCTATTCTTGCACTCTATAAAGACAAAAATGGTAGGTACCATGTCTGTTCTTTCTCATAAGGATATTGAGAGAAACACTAAGGTCAAATAAGTGTTCTAGGCTCTGCCAAATTTTATCACCTATCAAATATTTTGGGAAGAAGAAAGGATACATATGGCAGTAAATAAAATTTACTATATGCCCAGGCATTGCTATAAAGTTTTTTCTTTGTTTTGTTTTGTTTTTGACACAGAGTCTCTCTCTGTTGCACAAGCTAGAGTGCAGTGGTCTGGTCACGACTCACAGCAGTCTTAACCTCCTGGACTCAAACAATTGTCTAACCTCAGCCTTTTGAGTAGCTGAGATTACAGGTGCATACTAGCACACTGAGCTAAATTTTGTATTTTTTGTAGAGAGGAGAGTTCACCATGTTGCCTACGCTGGTCTCCTGAACTCAAGAGATCTGCCCGCCTGGGTCTCCCAAAGTGCTGGGATTGCAAGCATAAACCACTGTGTCCAGAAGAGTTTTTCTTAATATATATAGTATGTATGTGTGTGTGTGTGTGTGTATACATATATATATTTCTTAATATTATATATATATTTCTTAATATTTTATATATATTCTCATGTAATTCTTATAGCAACCTTGTACAATATTATTATTTTCATCTAATATGTAATCAAATCAGTGCATTGAGGCATTACTCAGCATGGTCAATATCACACTGCTGGTAAAGTAGAGAATACAAAATTAAACAAAGGAAGTCTCAAGCATATCAACTGTCATGCTACATTGCTTATTTTATTATTTTCCTGTCAGTTTATTTTCATCATAACACAACATAAAGAAAACACAAACCCTGTCCACTTATTTCTTTGCTATTTTGCACATACTTTTTCTTAGACCAAAAAGAGGACTTTGGTTAGGACTTGGAAATATAAGCAAGACATAGCTCAAACCTTGAAGATCTTATAATCTAATGGGCTTCATAGAAAATAATATTCAAATATTCATTTCAATGCATGCACACAAATAGACAGATGTATAAATTTGCAGGATACATTTCCAAAATGTTTAATATAGTAGTTTTGTTTACCAAGTTAGCTATTTATTAACTTCAAGTGTGCCACTAGATACTTAAAAATAAACTTGGTCATAGCAGTAGTAACTCATATAAATATTATAAACTTGACTTTGTGCAGTTTCTCAACCTTGATAGTATTAGCACGTGGGTGGGGCTGAATAATGCTGTTGTTGGAAACTCTGCTCTGCACTGTGCAATGCTTAACAGCATCCCTGGTCTTACTCACTGGATGCTAGTAGCACCTACTCCCCCAATTGTGACAACCAAAATGTCTCCAGACATTGCTTAATTTCCCCTGAGGAAAAAAAATAATTGTCCCTACTTAAGAACGACTGCTCTTGTATTTTTCCTCTGGGATAACATTCTTTACAGTGACAAGAAAGAAGTTATACACTCATAGATTTTATGCTGGAAAATGGCAATTTTAAATTTTAGAGAATCCAATTGTTAACCTGCCAGTGCCAATTCTTATCTCAGACTTCCTTAATGATCATTCTTTAGTGGAAATATCATTTCGGAGAGCTTTTAATTCATGATCCCTACAGGATCATTTATAAGTCCCTCTGTCCCAAGCCACATAAGTCTTGTCTTCTGTTCAATTTCTTGAAATAATATCTGTAATTCATCATGAGAATAATTGCATTCATCCAAGTTCTAGTCTTTCCTCCAGCTGGGATTGAGATGTCTAAGTTTCTCTAATTGGTGTGACTTACAACAATAGTTTGACACACCATACAAGCAAGAAGTCCAGTAGAAAAAACTTACTCTATAGTATTTAATAAGGCACTGGGTCTGAGAAGCTAAGCATCTACTGAAATGTATGCAAAGAAAAACAGACTAAGGCCTATGATCCGGTTTTTCATGACACTCTTACTTCGGCATTGATATTTGCTTTGTTAAATATTAATTTGCAACCTTCACTTGGCTCCCTAAGCCTGGCACATAGCCATATCCCTTTGTTCACTGCTCACAAAGAGATGTTCATATCTAAGAAAGGCATTATCAAAGTAGTCACATCTTCGGCACAAATATGCAGAATTTTTACTTCTAGAGTTTGCATTAAGGAAGATCATGCTTTAAGTGGTACCTTGCATTTCATAAAATATAAAAGTGAAACATCATCATTAAATCTTTCAACTTTTTAATTCTTTTTTTTTTCATATATATAAAATAAAGACGGGGTTTCACCGTGTTGGTCAGGCTGGTCTTGAAGTCGCAACCTCAGGTGATCCACCTGCCTTGACCTCCAAAGTGCTTGGATTACAGGCGTGAGCCACCACACCCGGCCTCAACTTTTTAATTCTATGCCAATCCCTAGCCTTGTATAAGTTAGCATTTATCAAAGTTACGTAGTATAAACATAGATATAAACATATTGTGAGTTTTGGGAGTGTTACATATATAGAGAAACAGCTTTCTAATTCAGAATGGGCACTCGCCCCTTGATATATTATGACAGTTCTTTCTGTAGATTTCCAGCACTTGAACCTTACCTTTGCAGGGTAGTTTCACATATTGCTTTATAGTGTGAAACCTGAGCTTGCCTCTGTTTCTACACTTCATGTAGGGGAAAGTACTCTGATTTTGCACTAGGAATTATGATATATCTCAAATTCCAAAAAAAATATTTAAAATGAAAATAACACCCATAACATCCTAACATTGCATAAGTTCTTCTTTTTTGATATGAGGAGTTACTGCTGCTCTTAATATTTCTACTTATTTTACAATAGCCCATGTATTACAGTTCTCTTGAGCAATAAATCCCCCCTCAAAATCTTTATATCCAATCCTAGAGATAGATAGTATATTTCAAGCTGTGAGCTCTAGTTGTCAAACCTTGAAAGTAACTTCAGGTCTAAAGCAAGAAAATCATGTATAATATCCTTCTATTGCTCAAAAACCAAAATTTTTGAATGAGAAAAAAAAGAAAAAGCATGTTTCTTGGCAGTTACAAACACTTAGTGCCCAAAATAATATATGTGTACTTACAATTAGTTCATGTTGCTAATACGTATTAAACTATTTTATAATATTATAACTTCAGGGTACTTTTTTTAGTTTAGCAAAGACTTTAGAATTAGAAACTGGTGGTAGGTAGAACTGGTTTTCATTCATGACTGGTTAAGGCAGCAATGTCTCTGATTTTCTCTAATGAAGCTAAATAGTGCCTATTGCCTTTGGATCTAGAGTTTTAGTCCTGGGTCCACCACATATTAGTTACATTATCTCGATTAAATTGTTTATTTTCTCCAGGCTTTAGTTTCCCTACTCATGAAAGAGGAATTATATTTGAAATCTTCTTCAGTTCGTTGTGAAGATTAGATGAGATAATGTATGCCAGAACATTTGCATAATGTCAATATATTTGCATAATGTTGAGCAAAATTCAAAGTGTTTACTACATTAGCTGCTAATAGCATTTCAGTATATCTCATCATTCAACTCTAGTATGAATAGAGGTTCCTCCTGAGGACAAATGCATAAGAATCTGATAATGATCATATCACTTCACACTGTGCCTACACACCTGCCCCAAGACAGATTATAAAAATAGATTCATGGACCATTTAAAAATAAATATACACTACTAGATACACTCATTTAGGGGGCTGATAGTCTAAACACTGTATTTTTATCAGTTTACTACAGTGTCCAAATTGTCAAATTAAGTAATTCTGGAACAGCATATACCTGGCTTTTGAACCAAATCCAGCGCAACTACCTTCACACTCCTGGGGAGCTAGGGAGGAATGGTTCTATTTGTGAACTCAAGGAATTATTTCCCTAGTGCTATAAATTTTGACATCTCCTGGGAAGTTTTATGAAGTACTCCTGACTGAATGTAGTTAGAGGAAAGAAGTTTCCTCTTTAATCCTCAAGTAATCAGCTGTGTAATAGCATAGGGAGAAGTATTTGTACCCTTTTCAATATCCTCACATTGCAATTCTGGCCCAGGAATGAATTTCTTATCATACCCAAGACTTGAGGAGAGCTCTCTTTCCACCTTCTATTCATCCTTTCTATTGGGGGGAGTTTATGAATATTAGTGGTGAAATCCTTACTGGGCCTCATTTCACTAATAGGCAAGAACCCTATCAACAGGTAAAATGGCAGGAAGCTTACACATAGTGTAGCATTTTACTGTCTTTAATCTCTTTACTTCCATGGGGCAAAGCACATCCATCATAGCTTGTTTTGCCAGTTGTGGATGGGCCAAGTACTTTCTTTTTCTCCAAAGTGTGGTAAGTTATATAGCCTCCCGTGCAGCAGACTAGCCTTGGAGTATGCACAATAGGCTCAGCCTTAACTCACAGTATATAGGGGGACCTGAGCAGATGAATCCAAATTTTCATTTTAAGTAAAAATTAGGGGAAGGATTTTAATAGCAAGTAACAGCCGCGTTTTCCTAACTAGCTTTGATTATACTATGCCTTTGTATCAAGGAATCAAAACTTACACATATTTTCCCTTTTATTGTTCCCCTGTTTCTAGATATTACATATTAATACAACAAAATTTTCCAATTTAGCTGTTTTCTTTGAATGCATATCCTGTATTGGAAAAACCCTGAAGTAGAGGAGAGTTAAGGCGCACCTCAAACTTTTTATAGACAGATAGTACTCTGAGATCTGCATTAAAGCCAGTGATGTAAAGATGATTATTTTAGAGACAGCAGAAGCAAGCAGTCTCAACTTAATTGCCAAAGTTTTAGCAGGCTGTGTTAGCAACATATGAGTTCATTAACAACCCATTAGACAAACATAGAAGGCAAAAATATGTCTTAAGTTAGGATTTCCTGTTTGCAGAACTCTGCATCAAAAGTACACCTAGATTCAGGTCAACCTGCAGGAAGAGGGCATAGTAGATAGATTTAAGAAATCCATGAGTTTATCAGAGAAATTGAGAGAAGGAATTCATGAAAATTACTAGAAGTCTTCCTACTAAAACAGGATATGAGCACTTAGAGATTTTTTTAATGACATTAGGCTGCATTGGTGATTTAGCTATTTATATTTCTTAGAGTATTGCAATAAAATTTATAATATAAGTGATAAAATGACATTTTTTTCTAAAGATTATTTTATTGGTTATTTGTTTTACCCAACTTTGCGAAAGAATGAGGAGAGGCAATATCACCCCTGCTAATATAAAGTCATTAATTCAACAAGAGGCATATCTAGAAGAACCTCACAATATAGTTTCTTTTTGCCTTATACCATATTGACCCTGAACAATTTCAAGTTGCTTTTTACTGACAATATTTAAACTGCTAGAGGTCTGCTACATTTATAGCTGGACATAAGCCTTGAATTGTTAACCAGATATCCCATTCTTATCATTTTCTCATTATACTGTAATTTGTTGTGCATTGGGAAATTTTTAAGAAATGTCACATTAAATGATACTAAACATCCCTCAGTGAGGTGAATTATTACACACACAATGATAGCAGAATATGTGCACATAAGAATTATGCCCAGTAATGAACTAAAAGTATATGGTAAGAAATATGTGGTTTCATTTGCAAAAGCTTGTGTTTTGATTATTCATATTGTGTACAGGAACAATATAGTGACAGAGACTAAATATCTTTTGAGTCAGACAAACTTTCATTTAAATTCCACTCTGCTTTCTACTAGCTATTTGACTCAGAAAATTTCTTAATCTTTCTGAATTTTTCCTCTTTTATATATAAGTTTAAACAAGAGTTCACTGAATGAATTTAAGTGCAAAGAGAAGTTTTATGTAAAATATTGATCACTGTGTACTGTGAAGTATTCAATAAGAGTTTTATGTTATATATATTTGCAATTGCACAAAGGTGACAACTAAGTTGTATAATTCAATCATCACTTTCTTTAGAGATGGCAACTCATGTTGTCCATGCCGGAATGTAGTAGCTATTCACAGACACAATCATAGAGCACTGCAGCCTGGAACTCCTGAGCTCAAGCCATCCCCCTGCCTCATTCCGCTGAGTAGCAGGGATTACAGGCACATGCCACAGCACCAAGCAATCATGTCTTTATTGCTAAAATGTGTCAAGCACTGTGAAAAGTTAGGGATTAGAAGATAAATGAACACATTGTTTATAAGCTGATGGGAGAGATATATATTAGGCAAATAATCATATGAGTTAATGTAAAATTACAGCTACAATTAGTGATAAGAAATAAATATATCATGAGTGTTTATACTAAAGGTAATTAAATAATTTTTTAAATGGGCATATTGCTAAAATAGATGTTGAGGATTTTAATCATTTCCTAAAAGCATAAGAAGTCAATAATGTTTATAACAAGTTGTTTTAAGATAAGTTGTTTGTTTCAAAAGTTACCTTTAATCACAGTCTGAGCAGCAGTTGGTTGGAAGACAAGAGGGGATAAGGTGGGGCCAAATATCAAATTATTGCAATATTCTAGCCTGCGGATGATGGCAGAATGTGGTTGTGAAAATTGAGAGGCGTCAAAATATTTCAGAAAAATTTATGACATAAATTGACTAAACTTGGTAATAAATGAATACGGATGATGAAGGACAGGAAATGTCGATGATGACACCCAATTTTTTGACATGCATAATGAGATTGATAGTGATGCCATTTCAACAGCATCAATAATAATTAATAATGATAATAATATATTTGGAAAAGTGCCTGTTAAAGGCTGAGCAATCACTTTTATTCATCCTTTCAAGATTAAATGTCTTTCAGAAATGTAGCTCATGATTCAAAATGTGTCAGAACATGAAACAGTTGAATATTGAGGAGGTGAGGAAATGTCATTGTTTTTGATATTTTCTGATTCTGGAAATAGCAAAGGTCAAAAATCTATTTTTCTCTAAAGAAAAATTTGCTGACAATTTTTAAATTTTAAAAAATATGTGAATCTGCATATCCAAGGAGCTCAGTAGAATCTGGGCCCAAAGAACATATGAATAATTGCAACAAGAATTATCATAATCAAACTCATCTAAACTAGTGATAATGAAAACAAATCTCAAAATCAGATTAAAAAGGGGAAAAAATGGATGACTGAAAATCTCTAGTCAAAAACAATGCAAGCAAGATGTCAACAGCACATTATCTTTTAAAAACTGAAGGAAAATATGTCAACCAAGAAAGCTATATTGATGAAAAATTATTTAAAATATTGTAGATGAAAAAATATTTTTTCTAATCATGCCACAGTTGTAAGAATTTTCACTAGCAAAACCTAACTATATACTTTAAAAAGAAGTATTAAGCAAAGTATTTTTTATTATTTAAACCTCTTTAAAAGATCATTGTCTTTTCAAACAAAAATTAACATATCTGCAGTATATAGCATATGTAAAATTGAAATGTCTGAACACATTACAAAGGAGGGAAGAAATAAAAGTATAGTATTATATAGTACTGAAACAATATGTCAAATAAATCACTTAACAATCAAATATAAGATGTTAGTGTTACATATATTATATGCATATATAAAATCATGTTATATAATCTAAATTTGATTTATAAAATGTAATATATGTAAAATCTTTAACATATTACATTATACCTTTAAGTGATATTATATCACCTCTAATCCAAGCTCTAAAATAGCATAACAAAAAGTGATATCTGGTAAACCAACAAGAGAAAAATAAAATTTAAAAGATTTTATTTAAATGTATTTAAATACAAAACATGGGGACAAGGTAGAAAAAACAGATCGGGCAAGTAAGAAGCAAGTAAAATGTAGATGGTGCATTTAAAATTAACTACATAGATAATAATAAATAAGAGCTTGGTACATTATCAAACAAACTTGTTGACATTTTTACAACATACCACCCTAGAAAAGAATACACATGCTTTCTGAATGCACATGGGGTATTGGTTAAGAAAGGCAATATTCTGGGCCATAAAACAAATGTCAATAAACCTTAAAGAATTTGAGCCCTATAAGATATGTTCTCTGACAATGGAGTTCAATAAATTGTTAATCATAGGAAAATACATTTTAAAAATCTCTGAATATTTAAAAATCAGACCAAATACTTTAAATAACACTTTAAATAATTTGTCAAAAAGAAATAGAAAAGAAAATTGGAAAACATTTTAAGCTGAATAAAAGTGAAAACACAAAAATATTCAGAATCGTAAAATGCTACTAACATAACATATAGGAAATACATGGCACCAAACTACATTAGAACTGTATCAGAAAATAGTCAAAGTATCAAAATAATGGTTTTAGATTTCCCCTTAATGCACTAGCAAAAAAGAGCAAATTAAACCCAAAATGATAAAAAATGGAGACCATAAAAATCAGAGTATATATAAATAAAATACAAACAGAACAAAATAGAGAAAATAAGAGAAAGCAGAAGCTAATTTACTGAGATCAGTAAGTTGAAAAATTTCTAGTCAGACTGATGAGGAAAAGAGGGAGAAGACACCACAAATGATCAATATCAGGATTTAGAATTGGTATAACTACAAATTCTATATACAGTGAATTAAAATAAAATAATGTGAACAACTTTAATATAACAAATTCAACAACTTAAAAGAAATGGAGAAATTTCTTGAAACATACAATGCCATTCAAGAAAAAATAGAAAACCTGAATAGACATATATGGATTCAAGAAATAGAAGTTGGTTTAAAATCTTCCCACAAGAAAAGCAGGCCCAGATTGAGTCACTAGTTAATTCTAGTAAATCTTTTTATGAAAAGAAACCAATACTGTTTATCACAAATTGACAAGGAAATAATGTATTGCAACTGATTCTACAAGGAGAAGATCTCACTGACATAAAAAATCACACACACACACACACACACACACACACACTATAACACACGGACATAATAGATCTCACACACACAAAATACACAATATATGTATGTACGTATATATTGTGTATTGTATATGTATATCATGTATGTATATGTATGTATACATATACATGTACCTATATAGACATACATAGTATACATATGCATGTATGTATTGTGTGTGCATGAGATATATATATATATATAGTGTGTGTGTGTGTGTGTGTGTGTGTGATATATTGTATGTGAGGCAGTTATGTCCAATGGCTTGGAATATAGACTTTTGCATTGAAACTTTCAAAACATTACTTGACTACACAAAAAAATATAAATTCCTAGTGACGACAACTATGGCTGAGACCCTGAATATATATATACACACATATACATATATATGTTGTGTATATCTGTGAGTGATATTGTGTGTGTGATACAGTAAAAAAAAAAACAAAAAAAAAACTGTAGAGCTACATCCCTTATGAAAACAGATGCAAAAATTCTAAACAAAATTTTAGCAAACTGATCCAATGAAGTATAAAAATAATGCAAGGTTGGTTTAACATTTAAAAATCTATCAATGCAATTCACCCTGTTAACACATTAATAAAGAAAAAACACATCATCAACTTAATACCAAAAACTCCATTTGGAAAAATCCATATTTGATTATTTTTCACAAATTTTGCTGTTGGATAGTGCATCAAAATAAACTGCAAACCATGTCTCATTTCATATTAAAATTAACAATATGGATATAAGGTCAAAAACTATAATTGTTTTAGAAAAAATATAGGAGAAACATTTTGTGACTTTGAGCTAGAGAATAATTTCTTTGATTTAACACCGGAATCATAATATATAGATTAATTTGACCTCCTAAAAATTTAAAATGTCTGCTTTCTGAAATCACAGTTAAAACAATGAAAGAGAAGCCATAGACTGAGAGAAAGTACTTACTAAGCATATAACTGATTGAATCATCATAATATATAAAAGAATTTCCTAAGTAAATTTAAAAAACAACAATATAAAAATCAACAAAAGTAGTCAGCTGTGGTGGCTCACGCCTGTAATCCCAGCACTTGGGAGGCTGAGGCAGGCAGATCACTTAAGGTCAGGAGCTGGAGACCAGCCTGGCCAACATGGTGAAACCCTGTCTCTACTAAAAATACAAAAATTAGTCGGGCATGGGGGTGCACATTTATGATCCCAGCTACTCGGGAGTCTAAGGCAGGAGAATCGCTTTAACCTGGGAGGTGGAGGTTGCAGTGAACCAAGATCACACCACTGTACTCCATCCAGCCTGGGTGACAGAATGAGACTCTATCTCAAAAAAAAAAAAAAAAGAAAAAGAAAAAAAAAAACTGACAAAAGTGTTGAGCAGATGTTTTACCAAAGAAGATATATTAACATACTTGAAATAATTCATTAGTTATTAGAGATCTATAAATTAAACCACAGTGACATATCACTATCCATGTATGGAGTGGCTAAACTAAAAAATGACACTTATACGAAGTGCTGGCAGATCTGTCTGTATTAGCCAAAACTGAAAACAACCCAATTATCCGCCAGCAGTGAATGGATAACCAAACTGTGGTATAGTCACGGAATAGGAAACTACTCAGAAGTAGAAGGGAATGACATCTTTACACATGCTACAAAATAAATGAATTTCAAAATAATTCTACTGATTAAAGAAACTAGACCCCAACAAATAAAAAAGCATACATTCTGCAATTCACTTTAAATATGTTTCTAAAAAATGAAATCTAATCTCTAGTGAGAGAAAGCAGATCAGCTGAGGGATATCATGAGCAGAGAACAACAAGC
The DNA here is from genome assembly GCA_036589455.1 of Ateles fusciceps. Taxonomy (NCBI): domain Eukaryota; kingdom Metazoa; phylum Chordata; class Mammalia; order Primates; family Atelidae; genus Ateles; species Ateles fusciceps. The sequence continues at coordinate 713,471 of JAZHEH010003121.1, read as the reverse complement.
CAGAGGAATTACAGGGCATAAAGAAAATTTAGGGTAATGGACAAGATAATTATTTTGATTTTGTAGATGGTTTTTCATAAATGTATATGTCAAAAATTATCTAATTTTACACTTTAAATATGTGCACTTTATTGCTTGACAAAAAGGCTCTCAAATTTAAGAAACTGTGTTTATCAAGAGACATCACAAAGTCAGTAAAAGGATGAAGAAAAGAAACAAACAAAAAAAGCTATGAACCCTTTTAATTAGTATATTCATCATTAGCATAAAAGTTTCCAGCTGGAGGTGTGGAGGTGCATTGTGTCCCATGAGCAAATGGCTTGATCAGCTCTGGGGACTTTTAACCATGTAGTTTTAAGGATTGTCATAAACACCAGTGTTTAATTATGAGCAACTAGAGAAAACAATGATGAGAAAGGAAAATGTCCAGTTAGAAACAATAAACTCATTAACTTTTTCTTCTGTGCTCTTAACTCCAAAGAATTTATGCTGAAGGTTTAAACCTGCATGTGATGTTGAGCGCTAAAGGAATATTACCAATCATGTGTTTGCCAGATGTTGGTTCACCCAGAAGATATATGATGCCCTTTATTTCTCTCAGTATCATATGCTATTTTTAATTAAAATATTTATTTAAAGCATAAAGTAATGTTCTCCTATGAAGAATCATGTAATTTGTAACTAGCAATTAGAATAACTATTATTACGTGGATTAAAAGGTATTGAGGATTTAAATTATCATGAATATGTCTCAAATGCTACCTTGATCACATCACTGAGAATTACCAAGTTATGCACAACTAAGTAGATCAGAAAAAATTTTAGCTGTTTTTTAAGGATAGTTATCATTAAGAAGTACATCATATGCTACCTAATCATTCTCATCTCTTTTTATTTCATAATTTTGTTACAATATACAGTTATAATAATGGAAATAAAAATATTTCAGCCAAAGAAATAGCAGGATAAGACTATGGATTTGTACATTATCTTGCCAACATTTATATGGAAGATTTTCTCTGTAGACCTTGAGTTTACATAGTAAATATTCAAATTCTGTGGACTGAGTATATATCTAGAAAATACATTATAAAATTCCAAGGCACTTCCTTTTATCTGACAAGTTATATTAGGTTTCCCCACTGACCTAATTATCCCTTTCCTTCGAATCACAACAGGTCTTATGTAGCAATGTAAGAAAATAGCCAAAGGTTCTTGACCCCTCTCCTGAAACTAATCAGTGAAGTCCCTCAGCAAGCAAGACCATTTCAATAGCCATCTTTAACCTTTCATGAGACTTCTGACATTCAGTTATGTCTGCATAGCTGCTTCTAGATGGCATGGTTCTTTAAAGCATTCATTTTTTACCATCTTTGTGTATGTACATATCAAATGTCTTTTTACACACCAGAAAGACTAAACATGATCTCAAAATTTCATTCTATGAGAGGAAAAGAATCCTCAAAGAAAGCAATAACTTTAGTATCAAAAATCACAATAACTTTTGCACCAACCTAAAAGTAGAGTGGGGCAGAGTTGTGACAGGGTTGAAAAATGACTGAAAAATAAAGGAAATGTGAGAAAACACAGTAATAAACAAAGCAAGGAGGAGGGGAGATGATGAGAAAAGATTGCTTCAAAGAAGAGTTCAGGGAAGTCGTGAAAAAAAAAAAAAACAGAAATTCTTAAGTCCAAAACTGAGGAATGCTCAAGAATGGCCACTCACAAAAATACATGTCCAACAAAACTAACTGTACCTTTCTTAGCTTTTTACTTGCTTCAGTCAAATTCTCATATAAAGCACATTTCTCCACCTCTATGGTTACCTATGTTCTGAGATGAATAGTGTTTACATGAAAGCTGTTCTCACACACATTCAGAAAATGTTGAGATACCCTTAGAGATAATGATACTGCTATAATTTCAATATATTATAGGCTATATCATTTACTGGACAAAAAACAGAAACTAAGAAAAAATAAATTGCTATTAGAATTAGGTGCTTCAAAATTTGTTGGAAGGGCTGAAAAAGCCAGTTCTAGTCTGGGACTCCAGACTGATTCTAAGAATATCTAGAACCAGTCTACTTCTGAAGCAAAGCTATCCTAGGGTAGGCCATAATGCTTCCTCTCATACCAGAGAAGTCTTGGATACCAAAAACTGAAACTGACACATGAAACTATAAAATATGGAGGGACTAGTAAGATCAAAGAGCTACTACCTCTTCCTGAAATTCAAAGAATAAACCCTCAGCCATGTTGCTCGAGAACCATGACATTTCCAAATAATATGTACAGCCAGCGTGAAGACAGAGGGTCTCACTTGGCTTTAATTTGCAGATATGATGAACAACATTTAACAGGTGAAATCTAATTAAAATTTAGAAACTTAGCTGCAAGGGAATTTGGAAATTTTGGTTTTAAGCATTCTACAATTTCTAAATGAAGGATAATAAAATATAGATTGAGAGACCCAATCATAATATTTTAACACATGAGGTCGTACATATATTTCCTAATTTTACATTTAGCAAAATAAAGTAAGCGTCCCATGAGTTGTCTACATATGGCACTGTAAATATGCATAGTTCTGTTAAATAATTAGTTGATTCTCCATTAATATCTATGGCCTTTAGAAAGTGAGATGAGATGACTGATGTAGGTGACGTATAATATCAAGCAATTACTGTTCCACAAATTTTATTTTGGCATTCCATAACAATGCAGGGCTCAGAAAATATCTGTATGTGTGAATTTAAATATAATATCTGCAATCCATTAGCTAAATACAAAACAGTGACTTTTGAATTTGGTGATTTTAATAATTGCATATATATCCCAAATCTCATATGAAATGTGCTAAAGTGAATGATTTTAAAATATTGAATAAATATTGCATCTTCCTCACATTTGCCTAACTTTTTTCACTCAGAAAGAATGGTATTTTGATAGAAGTACATTATATAGGTGTCTGTTTGAATATAGAGAATCTACTAGCAAAACTTTATGTGAATTAACAGCTCCTAATGCACAACAAGATATGGACCCTTAGGGATTTTCCATTCACACTTCTATTTTTCCATCAAAGAAAATACAAATCTTCAGTTAGATTCTTTCCATGTACCACAGTAATCTACCCCCCAGAAAAGATGGCATTTTCTCATTACAAATTGACATCATCACTATCACTGTTTAGCTCCTCAATATCTCTTACCTAGATAACATCGTACATTTCTGAATTGTTTTGCAACATCTCTAATTTCCCTCTCTATGCTCACAAATTCATCTTAAAACACAGCTCAAAATCTTTTACTTCTGTGTCAACTTTTCACTAGTTTAAATGGCTCCCCTTGTGTATCTTCCCTTTTTTAGTTCAATTTCTTGGACTCAGTTCAAATTCCTTAGTTTATCACTTAATGTCAATCTTATTTCCATTATCCTACTTATTTAATATAGAATCTATGAAATGTATTTCGTAGCCACCACATCATAGCCAATGTTTTTCCACATTTTTCTACTTCCCCACATTTTCTCGGGTTGCTCTCTACGTAGCATGTCTACTCTTCTCCAACTCCTCCTACTGGCATGAGTTCATCCTTCATAATTTGGCTGTAATGTCACCTTCCTTAGATTTATTTCCCAATCATTCTTGTGTTTTTTATTCTTCCTCTGAAATTTTACAGACATATTTTGGAGCTTCTTATGGCATATGTCAGTCCCTTTTGTTTAATAGTTATTTTCTGTCCTTTACTACACTGCAAGCCCTCCATAGTACCCAGGATAATGCCATATTCTGTGACACTAAGTTGTTGTTGATTGAATATACATATTCATAAATTAGTCTAGAGAAAGAAAAACTATCTGTTTATTAAAAACGTGAAAACCACTGAAATTGCAGTCTTTTCTTCTTCTGGCATCCTACAGAGAATAGCTTAAAGCCATTTAACTCAGAAATAAGTCATACATAGATTTTTTTCACATTACTTCCCATAACTGCCTTTGTAGAATTCTGAGCTTTTATCATAAATCAGAGTTCAAAGTTTTCAAATTCAGGGGAAAATTGTATTGATTTGTATGACAAAATCAATGAACAACCAGATTTAAAATAGCAGTTTATAAACTACACAGTCGTACATTTGTGATACTTAAGTTCATCTACTTAGAAATGTTTAAAATCAGTTGCTATTTTAATATGTAAAAGCTATTTATCAAATTAATTTTTAAGACACAAAAATGTACTTCTTGTGAATGCTGAAAATAAATAAATAAGTAGATAAAAAACATTCATAAAACAGATTTTCTTATTTTAATTCAACAACACTGATAAAAAGTGAAATATACTCCCAACACCCACATGTCCATTACTTTATACATATTACTTGAAATATTAAATTTTTAAAATTAATGTAAAATTATACATAATAAAACTTGTAATTTCAGTTTTTTGAAGTTTATATAAAATAATTTAAATATTCAAAATAATGTAAAGCTATTAATAAAAGCTGGGGAAAGTCAGATTTATTTTATTGTAATTTACCCAGAATGTTAAAAGCCAGTTTGCATAGAATAATGTTGAACACAAATAGAATGTGATTTAAACACCAGGGAAAAGAATACACTATAAGTTGCCTCGAATACTTATTTAGGTATTAGGCTGAAACTTTGAGGCTCAACATTATATGCAGAACAGCATTGCAAATGGGAAAGTTTTCAGTCTTTTTTAACTTGAAAATTTAAGAATAATAATATTATTTACATCTTGAATATTTTAAATCAAACTCTCCTCTCTTCTTTTGCTTCCTTAAGGAAATTTCCTTCCCAGCCATTGCCACAGTTTTAACATAGATAGTCAACGTTCTCACCCTTCTGACCTAAAAAGCTTTTTAATCTGCCTTCAGCTTCACTGTTGTCAATTCTCTCTTCTACATTGCATTATAAGGGATTATTCAGTACTGCATATCTGATAGATATTTCTTAAAGTGTTTTAATAAATGTTCACATTTATACAAAGAAATTTCAAATTCATCTTGGACATGACTTGATGATTTCAGTCTTGCACATTTTATCCAGACTCAAATATATCATCCTCCCTTTGATTTTGTTTGAGCAGTTCAAAAACTATGTATTCCACCTGATCCAAAATAGCTTTTTGAGATTTTTGTTCTCTGAAAACTTAGAATCACACTGTTGGCCAAAAACAATTAATTGTTTCTAAGGGATCCTTCTCTTTAAGAGTTCACTAACACATTAACAAATGACATATAGAAAAAAAAACAAACTCAATGTTGTTTGTTGGGACAAAGCATAGTAGAATTTACACACAAATTCAATCACTTTTATAAGTATATATTAATAGTTCATAAAAATACTCTCTTTCTAAAGTAAAAAAAAATTGGATTTTGCAGTCAGATAAAAAAGCTACCACAGGTGAGAACTCAGCGTTTGGCTTCTCATTTTCAACTTCAGAAATGGTTTTATGGTTACGTTTGTTTGCTTCATATTGCTTTGCCTTTGTTGCTGAATGTGTTGGTGAAATTGAGGGAACTAAGGATTTGCCAGTAACAGTAAAGGCAGCAGTCTCTGCCCTCCAGGGGTCAAAATGGGGACAGAAATGATGACACTTTATAGTTAAAGGTGAGAGCAGCAGGGAGGCAAATGTAGCCTCAAAACAGAGCTGAAAGTATCTGGTTAAGTGCAAAGTGAAAAGATAGAAGGAGGCTGCAGCATGGATTCAATCAACACTGAATTTAAAAAAATTTAAAAAAGAAGAAGAGAAAGAAGGAGGAGGAGGAGAAAGAGGAAAAAGAAATTTCTTAAATTAAATATTGTGGAGACAGTTGACATTGAAAATGGAGCATAAGTCAACCCGGAGTTCTCCGTGAGAAAAAAAAAAATAATTTTTCTGAAAATAAAAACAAAGTCCTCTTCCTGCATTCTTGATTCCACATGAAATTACCTGAAAAAATTTGCAGGCACGGCTTGTCTCTATGGGTATTGCAGATTTCTGAAGTAGGTCATTTTGAAATAATTCTTTATAAACATTCTTGTTCATTCAGAAATCACTATGATAAAAATAATATAACTCATAAGTAGAAGTATGCCAGCTGTTCATGAAAGGTAATTTTTACCTTCCTGTGTGCCTGACCATATGAAAAAACTCTCTGAATTGAGAGGAGATTGCAAAGCATCACAGTGATGTTCCATTTGATGACTTCTGATATGTGTTGCTTATAGTACATGTAAAGGGTAAGAAGAAAAGTTTCACAACTTCATGAAATTTCATAAATGGAATTTCACAGTTGGGAGAATGATGAGGGAAGCAGATGGCATAATCATTTATTAAAAAATCAGCCACTTTCTCATATATCTGATAGCTCTTTCTTCATTCTTTGGGATTTGCATTTTAAATGATTAAGGATCCAGTAAGACAGCATGAAACCTCATTAACAAAGATATATCTTCAGGTCTCTACCTGAAGGGAAAGTGGTGATTTTTCCACCTCATAGTCCTCAGTTTAAATACCTGCTGATTTGTTTTATCTCTACTTACTTCAAAGTATTTCAGCCACATTAATGAAGCTTTTAACTATAGAAACCAACAGCATACAAAATCAAGCTTTTAGCTATATCCAAAAGCAAACCAGAATATTTTTTATTTATGAAGTTTCTATTGTCGATGACAATATGTAACACATGAGGTTAACCAAGTGCTTCCCTTGATGCTAACATAAGAGGGGATGAAAAGATCTCTATGATTTTTGAAGTTCATAATGAGAACTACATAGCAGTTTTGCTTTTAAACAGATATGGTGTCTTAACTACTGTTTTGACCTAAGATACTGAGAGCAATAGTGGTAGTAGAGAGCATATATTCTCACTGTACATATAACAAAGCAATGTAATAATTAAGGTTTAATCAGAGCATTCTCCTGGGGCTTTCCCAATGATTGTTGAGGTAATAATGACATTACAGATTAGACAGCAAATTGCAACAAAGTTAGGCAACAGCATCATAAAAAGCAATATTGATATATAAAAGAATTAGGTAAACTTAGTCAATGAAGCATAACATCTTATTTATATTAACCTCCAGCAGGGCCCTCACAGTCCCAGGCATTGATCCAATCATTTGCTTGCCTAAGTATTTTCCACCTTCTATGCATCACTTACCTCTTCTCTCTAACACCCACTCTGTTATACAGAAATGCTTTGTGTTCTCTCTTTATGAAGTAAATACTGAGAAAATGAAGTGGAAGGCTCTTCTCAGCAAAAGACAGTATTAAAGTAGTCAAAGCTGCATGCACATGAAACACATTAGAATCTGCGGGCTGTTTTTATACCTGACTCAGTCCTAAAAAGTTAATTAAAGCATGGCAATCCTACCTACTTCACAGAATAGTAGATGTCCTAAGAGCATAAATCCTCTTAGTTGCTAGATAGGATCATATTTATCATAATACATATAAAAGGTAAGAAGAAAAGTTTTACAACTTCATGAAATTTCATATGTGGACTTTCACAGTCAGGAGAAGGATGAGGAAAACAGATGGCATACTAGTGTGTGCTTTTGTGGGTGCACACTTTCGTTGATGTTTGTATATGTGTTTTCTTTTGATGGTTTATTCTATTTTTTATTGCAATGGTGATTACATTCCAATAAACATTTTTCAACCCTACTTCTATTATAAAAGAAAATATGTATTTTACAAGCAATAGTGAGCATTGAAGTCAGTGAAGATAATAATAATTTTCATTCTCAGAAAAAGAGTATTTAATCCAGATGAATCTGGGAACATGAGAGCAGAGGACTTGAGTGGTCTCTATAGATTCTACTGAGCAGAAGTTTTCTATCCTAATTCCTGTAAAAATATAGAGAATTATTACTGTGAGTCTCAATACTCCACCCTGTGAGATGATAAATAAACCTTCAGGAGTTCCAGGAAAGTGATGGAGGGTATTAAGTCAGAGGCTTACAAGGAGACACATTGACACCTAAGATATAGAGCAAACACAATAAAATTTACAAAAAAAAAGTGCTCAAAAATGTTTCCCTAATGTACAAATTTCCTCTAATTCTTCTCGGGCTAGTAACAATTGCCTCCACAGGTTAAAAAAGAGAAAAGTGAGCCAATCTCCATTATGTCAAAACACCAAAAATAATCTACCACAAACTTTTTAAAATGTACTTTATCTGTTAAAAATAAAAATAACTGGCTATTCAAGTGGGTTACCATCTGAATAAAGTAGAATTATTTTTAATAAAAATATGTTCATATTTGAAAGCAAATTTTTATAAAGATTCCACATATATGTTGATATGGTTTGGTTGTGTCCTCACCCAAATTTCAACTTGAATTGTAACTCTCACAATTCCCAGATGTCATGGGAGGAACCCAGTGGGAAGTGATTGAATTATAGGAGCCGGTTTTTCCTGCACTGTTCTCATGATAGTGAACGAGTTTCATGAGATCTGATGATTTTAAAAAGGAGAGTTTCCCTGCACAGGCTCTTTTCTCTTGTGTGCCATCATGTGAGACATGCCTTTCACCTTCTGGTATGATTGTGAAGCATCCACAGACACATGAAACTGTAAGTCCATTAAATCTCTATCTATTGTGAATTGCCCAGTCACAGGTACATCATTATCAGCAGTGTGAAAATGAACTAATACAGTAAATTGGTACCAGTAGAGGTGCTGCTGAAAAGATACCCAAAGATGTGGAAGCAACTTGGAACTGGGTAACAAGCAGAGGTTGGAAAAGTTTGGAGGGCTCAGAAGATAGGAAAATGTGGGAAATTTTGGATCTCCCTAGATATTTGTTGAGTGGTTTTGACCAAAATACTGATAATGATATAGACAATGAAATCCACGCTGAGGTCCTCTCAGATGGAGATGAGGAACTTGTTGGGAACTGGAGCAAAGGTGATTCTTGTTATGTTTTAGCAAAGAGACTGGTGGCATTTTGCCCCTGTCCTAGAGATTTGTGGAACTTTGAACTGGAGAGAGATAATTTAGGGTACCTGGCAGAAGAAATTTCTAAGCAGCAAAACATTCAAGAGGTGACTTGGGGGCTGTTAAAAGCATTCAGATTTTTAAAAGGGAAAGGAAGGTTTATAGTCTGACAATGTAATAGAAAAGAAAATCCCATTTTCTGAGGAAAAATTCAAGGTGGCTATAGAAATTTGCATAAGTAATGAGGAGACAATGTTACTCCCCAAGACAATGAGGGAAATGTCTCCAGGGCATGTCAGAGGTCTTTACAGCAGCCCCTCCCATCACAGGCCCATAGGCTTAGGAGGAAAAAGTGGTTGTGTGGACTGGACCCAGAGTCCTCATGCTGTGTACAGCTTAGGGACTTGGTGCCCTATGTCCAAGCCACTCCACCCATGGCTGAAAGGGGCCAATGTAGAGCTTGGACCATGGCTTCAGACAGTGCAAGCCTCAAGCTTAGGCAGCTTCCATGTGGTGTTGAGCCTATGAGTACACAAAAGTCAAGACTTGAGGTTTGGGAACCTCTGCCTAGACTTCAGAGGATGTATGGAAACACCTGGATGCCCCTGCAAAAGTTTGCTTCAGGACAGGGTTCTCACGTGGAACCTCTTGTAGGGAAGTACAGAAGGGAAATGGAAGGCCAGAGCCCCCACACAGAGTACCTATTGGGGCACTACCTGGTGGAGTTATGAGAAGAGGGCTGTCATTCTCCAGACCCCAGAATGGTAGATCCACCAACAGCTTGCAGCCGTGTATCTGGGAAAAGCCACAGACATTTAACATCAGCCCATGAAAGCAGCTGGGAGGGAGGCTGTACTCTGCCAAGTCACAGGGGCAGAGATGCCCAAGACCATGAGAACCTACCTCTTGCAACCGTATTACCTAGATCTGAGAGATGGAGTCAAAAGAGATTATTTGGAACTTTAAGATTTGACTCCTCCTCTGGATTTCAGACTCGCGTGGGGCCTGCAGCCCATTTTTGTTGGCCTATTTCTCACATTTAGAAAGGCTGTATTTACTCAATGTCTGTACCCCCATTGTATCTAGGAAGTAACTAACTTGTTTTTGATTTCACAGGCTCATAGACAGAGGGACTTGCCTTGTCTCAGATGAGATACTGGATCTTGGACTTTTGAGTTAATGCTGAAATGAGTTAAGACTTTGGGGGACTGTTGGAAAGGCATTAGTAGTTTAGAAATGTGAGGACATGAGATATGGAAGCAGCCAGAGTCAGAATTATATGTATTGGCTGGGTCTCCACCCAAATCTCATCTTGAATTGTAACTCTCGCAATTCCCACATGCCATGGGAGGAACTCAGTAAGAGATGATTGAATAATAGGAGCGAGTCTTTCCCAAACTGTTCTCGTGACAGTGAATGAGTCTAATGAGATCTGATGGTTTTTTTTTAAGAAGAGGGGTTTCCCTGCACAAGCTCTCTTTTCTTGTCTGCCATCATGTGAGACCTGCCTTTCACCTTCTGCTGTGATTGTGAGGCCTCCCCCAGCCATGTGGAACTGTAAGTCCAATAGACCTCTTTCATTGGTAAATTGGTTAGTCTCAGATTTGTTTTTATCAGCAGTGTGAAAACAAATTAATACACATGTACTAAATAATAGCACTGAATATTTGAAAGAAAACATTAATTCAAAAAGAAAAATATAAGCATTTAATTGTGTTCCTTATTAATCATGAAAATCGGTTCCATAGTACAAAACATTTATCATAACCTTTTCATAAGTTGCTTTGTTGCCAATCAATCCAGGGCTTTTCATAGAAAACATTAGAATAAACAGAGATAGTAATGTGCTGGCTTTATTTTAACAGTCTCTTATAGAGCAAAATAACCTACTTGCCTTGTGTCACTGGCAAAAGATTTGATATCCTTAAATGTGTTTTCCTACTAAATGAAAATCTGTTTTTTTTTAAATTTAAATATAGATGAACAGTAACATTTAACTTCCTTTCTGGTCAATATTTTTCTGTTATTTGATCAATGGATAGAAATTAAATGTATATTTATCTCTATTTCTGTGTCAGTCTCTCTCTCTCTCTCTTTCACACTCATGCTTTATCTGCAGGACAGACACAGTAAAAACCAGCAGTCCTCTAATAATTTTTAAAATAATTACCTGTCTTAGAAATTTTTCTCATAGGTGTTTTATCCTCTAGATCTTTCACCTCCAGATGTTAATGCTTGCTGGAGTCCAATAGTGCATGATCCTTAAAAGGTTTTTAAAATAATAATGCACAGAAACAAGAAGATTCAAGGTTGCTTCAAAGTTATAACTCACAAACTACTTAAGTAATTAAAAAATTAGAAAATATACCTGAATTAACTAGGAGAACTGAGGAAATTACATAAGTAATTTAATAACATTATCTGACTAATTTAGATATATGAAATTAAAGCATCTTTCCATAAATAGGATCCTCACATCTCTACTTCAACATATTTATTTTCTTTTTTTTCTCTTCTTCACTTCTGAAATAGAGAACATGTGAGAGGGAACAACAAGTAGAGTGCATTTAGTACGGGAAAAATATTAATTGCTTGAAAATGCAAAGTGAGGAAAGAAATCAATTGTGAGTAAACAGCACGGAATAAAACCTCTTGACCTTGTCAGATGCTTTATGGGAGAGACCCTTCAATCAGAAATGTGCTGATGCTAAATTATCACAGGATTTGATCTATCTTTTAATAATTGAAAACTCCCCACTCCTGGAAGAGAACCAGTTCTCTTAACAGCCGCTAATTTTTCAGAGTGGAAATTTAGTACCTGAAACGACTGTAAATTTATCCACTAAGATTTGTATTTGTATTATACGGCACATCATATTCAATATTAGGCTCTGATTGTAAATGACCACATTGTCTTTTGAGATGCACTGTTCTGTGATATGTTATTATAATTCCTAAAATGATGTATATAGTTCATTATCTTTAGTATCGTTCCTTTAAACATCCAACAGTAAACAAAGATAAATGCCATTAACTACAACATCAGTTGCCTACATCTTGCATAAAAATAAGATGCTAACTTTGAATTCATCAAGTGTTTTTGTACAGACATAAAGAGAATGATAATTAAAATTGTTCCTCAAACATTCACTTTATTTTACATAATATACAATATACTTAAACTGGTACCTTACTGTAGGAAAATTTGTCAATGTCCATCAAACCTTTAAATCCATGTGGTCCATGTCTAGGAAATTATCTTCTAGATATAGTCATATATGGACACGTGTCCAAACAAACTTACTCATTACAGCATTATTTTTTTAATTTACTACTTTTATTGTAGTAAAATACCCAAAGTTTACATTTTAACCATTTTAATGTAGTGCAGTGATATTAAATATATTCATAATGTTGTGCAACTATCACCATCATCCATTCCCATAACTCTTTTCATCTTGTAAAACTGAAACTCTGTTCCCACTAAATAACTTCTGTTTCTTCTTTCCATCTAGCTGCTGGCAACTACTATTTTACTTTCTGTCTCTAGGATTTAGCCTAATCTATCTACTTTATATAAGTGGAATCATACAGTATTTGTCTTTTTTTGACTGGCTCATTTCACTTAATGTCCTGAAGGTTCATTCACATAATAGCAAGTATCATAACTTTTTTCTTTTAAAGATTGAATAGTAGCCCATTGTATGTGTATTTCCTATTTTGTTTATCCACTCTCTGTCTGTGGAAAATTGAGTTGCTTCCACATTTTAGCCCTTGCTGCTACTGTGAACATGGGTATGCAAATATCTCTCCAAGATACCTTCTTTTAATTATTTTAAGTACATACACAAAACTAGGATTGCTGAATTATATAATAACTCTGCTTTTAATTTCTTGAGGACCTCCATACTGTTGTTATCCACAGCAGCAGCTGTATCATCTTACATTTTCCCATCAACCATGTGTAAGTGTTCTAGTTTCTCCATATCTTTGCCAACACTTGTTATTTTTGATGTTTTATTTTTATTGTTTTCACACACTCCTACTAGATGTGAGGTGGTAGTTTTGATTTGCATTTTCCTAGTGGTTAAAGAAATTGAGCATCTTTTCATGTGCTTATTGGCTATTTGTGTATCTTCTTTGGAGAAATGTTAAAGTCTTTGATTCATTTTTGAATTGGGTTGTTTGTTTTGTTGTCCTCTTGAGGACTTCTCTACATATTCTGGATATTAAACAGATATATTATTTACAGATATTTTCTCTCATTCTTTGGGTTACCTTTTTACTCTATTGATAGTGTCCTTTTACACACACTTTAAAAAAAATTTTTCAAAAATCACATTCGTCAATTTTTGCTTTTGTTGACAGTACCTTTAGTGTCAGATTAAAGAAGTAACTGGCAAATTCAATTTCATGAAGTTTCTTTCATATGTTTCCTTGTAAGAGTTCTATAGTTTTAGGCTTACATTTAGGTCTTTAATCCATTTTGAGCTAAATTTTGTATATTATATTAGGCAAGAGTTCAAATTTACTCTTTTGCATGTGAATATTAAGTTTTCCCATAACCATTTGTTGAAAAGACTATTATTTCTTCATTGAATGGTCTTGCCACTCTTGTCAAAAATCATTTGACTCTATATGTGAAGGGTTTTTTTCCTAGGCTCTCTATTCTATTGCATTGTTCTGTATGTCTGTCTTTATGATAGTATCACACTGTATTGATTACTATAGCTTTGCAGTAAGTTTTGAAATTAGAAAGTGTGAGTCTTACAGCTTTGTTCTTCTTTTCCAATATTTTTTGGCTATTGGAGTCCTTGAAATTCCATAATTCTAGGAAGAGCTTTCCTATTTCTACAAAAAAGTCATTAGGTTTTAATAGGGAATTGCATTGAATCTGTGGATCACTTTGTATAGTATTGATAACATTAACAGAGCTTTCAGATTAGAAAGAAGTAAAATTATCTCTATTCACAGATTATGTAATGTTCTATACAGAAAATCATAAAAATTCTACTAAAAAACTATTATAATTGAGCACTGAATTCAGCAAATGGCAGAATAAAATCAACACACAAAAATCAGCTGCATTTATATACACTAACAATGAACAATCTGAAAGAAAATTATGAAAACAATTCCCTTTACAATAGCATCAGAAATAATAAAATACTTAAGAATTAACATAACCAAGGACATAAGAGACATGTAAAATAAAAACTACAAAACACTGTTGAAATAAAGTAAGGAAGACATAGATAAATGGAAACACATCCCATATTCATCGATTGGAAGACTTAACATTCTTAAGAGGTAAATGTTATCCAAAGCAATCTATTAATACATATTGAATATATTCCCTATCAAAATCCTAATATCTTATTTTGTCATTTAAAAAAAGGTCACATCCTAAGATTGTTTCAAAATAGTAAAAGTATTGAAAGAAAATCTCAAATTGATGACTCATGTGACTATGTAATACAATTACTCTAGATGATTTTGCTGGGTGTTAAATAGCTAGTCTAGAGACACCTAGGGAATGCAAAATGACTTTTACTTGAGAGTTTAATACCTATGATACTTAATTAATAACCTTTTTCTATTCAGGTGTATGTAGAAAATAGAAGAGGAAAGTTAAGAGAATACATATAAAAGATGAAGTCATTTTAGTAAAAACAACAGAAAAAACTAAGCCTCAGTCTGGAATTAACAGCAAAGTCTAATAGTACCATCTTCTGAAATGCAAATTAAAACCACATTTTGTATCAGTCACAATGGCTACTACTAAAATGTCAAAAACAGCAGATGCCGGGGAAGGATGCAAAGAAATGTGAACACTTATACACTGTAGGTGGAAATGTAAATTAGTACAACGTTTATAGAAACAATATGGAGATTTTTCAAAGAATGAAAAATAGAACTACCAATTGACTCAGCAATCTCACTACTGGATGTATACTCAAAAGGAAAGAAATTATTATATCAAAAAGATACCTGATACCTGCACTTGCGGATTTACAGCAGTGCTATTCACAATAGCAAAAATGAGGAATTAACCTAAGTGTCTGTCAATGGAGGGCTGGATAACTAGATAAAGTAAATGTGGTGTGTGTATACACAAATCATATACTATAGCATATAGCTCAACAATAAAAAAAGAATGAAAATCATGCCTTTTGCAGAAACGTGGATGGAACTGGAGGCCATTATCCTAAGCAAAATGACTCAGAAACAGAAAGTCAAATACTGCATGTTTTTGCTTACAAGCAAGAGCTAAACAAAGGGTATACATGAATATTTAGAGTATATAGAGTGTAATAATAGACACTGGAGACTACAAAAGATGGGAGAATGGTATAGTGGTGAGGACTGAAAAAATACCTATGGGGTAGAAGTTTCATTCTTCAGGTGATGGGTGTACTGAAAGCTCACACTTCACCACTACATGATATATGCATGTAAGAAATCTGCACTTGTATCCACTAAATCTAGAATAATGAAAAGCACATTTAAGGAAAAATAAATAGGCCAGGTGCAGTGGCTCACACCTATAAACTCAGCACTTTGTAAGGCCAAGGCAGGTGGATTACCTGAGGTCAAAAGTTCAAGACCAGGCTGGCCAACATGGGGAAACCTCGTCTCTCTTATAAATGCAAAAATTAGCCAGGCGTGGTGGTGGACACCTGTAATTCCAACTACTTGAGAGACTGAGGCAGGAGAATCACTTGAACCCAAGAGGCAGATGTTGCAGCGAGCCAAGATTGTGCCATTGCACTCCCGCCTGGGTGACAAGAGTGAACCTCCATCTCAAATAAATAAATAAATAAATAAATAAATAGTACTATCTCCATTAGTTGAAAGATAGAACAATAAAATAAATATATGAAAAATGAATAATGTTTAAAAAATTTAAGAAAGGTACATCTCCATTTGTGAAAAAATACCTTTGTCATATTTATTTAACAGACTACGTTGAGCACTTACTCTCCACTAGGATGCACAAGATGCTAAAACTACAATGATTAATAAGACAAAGCTCCTGCCCTCAAGGAACCTAGTGTGAGATGTAGAATGGTTTGATAAATGCTACAGTTGTCATTATTATCAGTAGAGTTTAGTAATTGTGGGGTCTTTATGTCTGGCTTGTGGAAAGTGGTTAGGACTGACTCTTAAAGAGTGATTTTCTCACTAAAACTTGAGAAATCTTACAAAATTTTAAGCAAGAAAGTGACATAATCTGATTTGCTCTTTACTTAGCCAAAAAAAACTTCAGTGAAAAAGAGAAATAGTGACTTAAAAGAAGTAACGTGTAGACCAATCCTTTGGACTCATAAGAAGAAACTTAAATTGTTGTAGAAGCTGCTTCCAAAACCAATGCCAGTCAAATTGGCAGCACAGACACTAAGCAAAGTGTTTATTCTTATGTCTGTATTTCACAGGATCTACTCCCAGCAACAATTTCCCCTGGTGTCTTTCTTGCCAAATTATATGTATTTTCTTCATCTAAAACTATTCAGACAAATACTGTAATCTTAGGTCAGTATAGTCCCCCAGATAATCTAATACTGTCTTACCTGAGGATGTGTTAGAATGCCAAATTCTGACAGAAGAAAGGACAATTTTGAAGTAGAGAGACACCAAATTGTATGATATATTTTGAAAATAATTTCTCAAACATCTTAAATGACACTTTCTCAACCTCTTGAGAAAGTTATAAAATAGGAATAGTAATTATTTCATAGAATTTTTGAGAGGCTTAAATGAGGAAAAACATATTATGAAATACAGCATAAGCCCAATAAATTTATGTTCTTTTCTTTTTTCTCCTTAAATGTGTTAATCATCTTATTGGACTAATTAAACCCTTTATTCCAGTCTTTTGATTTCACTCTAGGTATTTGTTTGCTTGCTGTTTTTCTTATTGATGAGTTGTACAGCCATTGTTCTGTTGCCTTTTTCACTCATGAGACTCATAACCTAATCCAAGTCTCTTCACTTCTTTGCAATTGAAGATATTCATTTGAAAAATAAGCACATTAAAGCTTGTAATCCCTGGGATCCCCCACCCCTTTTTTTTTCTTTTTTTCTGAGACAGAGACTTTCTCTGTCCCTCAGGCTAGGGAGCAGTGATGTGATCTTGGCTCACTGCAATCTCTGCCTCCTGGACTCAGGCGATACTCCTTCCTCAGCCTCCCAAGTAGCTGGGAACACAGGTGTGTACCATCTAGTTCCAATAAAGAATGATTTTTTTCTAAAATGAAATGAGAATTAATAGCATATTAAACACCAAAACATAAATGAATGGGAAAAGTAAGTATTTTTTATAATGTAAAAGAAACTCCAAAGTCTAGAATAGAAGTATGTATAGAATTATTTCAATGCCTGAGTGATGGACTAACACATATAACAAATAGGCAGAAATAGATCCTTTTAAAGGTAGTATTCCACAACAGCCTATTTACCTGATTTTAATACTACAACCAGAACTGTTAATCAAATGATTAAGTTGGGTTATAATTGCCAGATAATATATGACGTCTCATATTATCTGGCAATTATGAGTCAAGAGTTAATTTTGAATATAAGACAAACAAAATGTTTTAGTATAAATATATCCTATGCCATATTTGGTATATACTTATACTACAAGGGTATTTTTGTTTTTTATCTGAAGTTCAGATTTAATTGGACATCCTATATTTTTATTCTAGGTTAGCAACCCTAACAGAATTCACCAGATACATTATCTATATTTAATAACACATTAAAAAGTTTTCTAGCTCAAGATTTCATTAAGAAAAATTAGTCCTTTATCAGATAATTCATTCATCATTCATCAATTTATTATGTTAAAAGTGTCTCAGAAGTCAGATCTAATGCTGGGTATTTGGGTATTCAATATTTAACAAAAGACAAGGGCATACCCTCATGTACTTCATACAGATATACTAAACGGAGATAAATGCCACAAGTAAAAAAATGATTTTTAGTATGTCTTGATGTGCCTCCAGTTACCATTTACTGAGAAACTTGTGATAACTACTAACATTCATAAATGTTTAAAAAGTGATTTCCTCAAATTCCACCAAATATTTTTAGAATTATTGAATATATTCTAAACTCCCCCCCCCCACAAAACCCCCCCCACACACACATTAAAAGTAATTAACTGACCAAAATGGTAGTATCCTAAATCTCTCTGGAATTTTTAAAAACAAGTTTATCTCCTGATTAAGGCAACAGCACTGTCCCAGCTTCTTGCCATTCTCTGTGCCTCATTATGTTCTCATCCAATCAGACTGCAAGACTTTGTTTTATAGTCTTTATTGTTGATTGTGTTTGTTTCTGATCTTTACTTGTTCATTCTAAGAACCCTTACATTGTACTTTAAAAGAAGAAGAAAAGAAAAACACACACATCCTGTCTCTATACTGTCATTGCAGCACTTTCTGTTCTATGAGTCTACAGAGAACATATTTTCTGTGTCACAGCCCCCTTCTATTAGTGTGGCTCTGGGAAAAAGCTCATAACTTCTTTGGTAGAAAGAGTCACCTCTTAATTAGAGTATATTCTGGAAATAGATGTAGGCTTTACATAGAATTATGGAATTTCTTGTGAAACACCATTAAACTTATCTGTCACTATTCCTCTCCCCCATCTTTCTCCCCCCACAAAGCAAAATACTGCTGGCTGTTCAATAACTTTAGGTCTCAGATTCTGGGAGTTGCAATGCCGCAAACTTAAACTGTACTTGTCACCAAACACTTCCAAATAGATTAGAAATGTTACTTATTTTGCTAATCCTGGCAGTGTCCATTTACAAACATAATTAATAGTTTTATATTAAAGAACATGCTTCAAATGCAAACAGCTAAAGTATGTGTGATTATATGTTTAAAGAACAAAAGGCTATTGTTTTATCAATTTTAAGACGATTTTGAAAAATATGTTAATAAATAGTAACCATAGGTAATTCTGTTCTTACACATTGACTGAGGTAATGTGATAAAAATGGAAAATGGAAATAGCTTGGAATGAAGAAACTAAGTCTTTAACTGTAAAAAACTATAAGACATTTAGAAAATTATTCATGATTTAGAGATCATGAATAATTTTCATGATTTCTGTTTCTCCATCTATTTCAAAGGAGGGAATGGTAGAAGGTAAGGGGAAATAGGGACATAGTTTACTGTATAATCTAGATGCTTTTCATCTAAGCCTAAATTCTATATATTACATTCTAGAGATAAATGTTTAGGTTTATTTTAAAAGTAATCCCTTTTGGGAATTTATGAGTAAGTACACATTAATCTTCTCTATCTCCAATCCAATTCAAATGAATTCATTAAATATCTACCAAAGGTTGAATGTGTATAAAGTATTAGTCTAGGTACAGCATACTTTTCTCATTATTAACTGGAAATAAAGTGTTCTCTATTTTCTTATTTAGACATCTGGAAAGCCATAACATCACCGTCTTAGTAATGTTCAATTGTGATTATAAGTGCACAGCCCTAAGAGTGATACACTGAGGAATATTTCAGTGGCGGAAGAATGTAACTTAGATAATCTCCTTCCTGGAGGAGTCCAGAAATTGTTATGGCTTCCACCCCATCCCCTGAAACATCCACAAATAACTTTGAGACCTTTCCACATAATTAATCTTATCAATTCTGCTAGATGCTACTCTTGGAATGATATTTACATAGACCATAATTATCTTACATATTTTGGTTTTTAAATACAGCAATTAAAATACTGGAGATGGTGGGAAGGAGTCTAACACTCTCATGAGAACTGGGTAAAAGTGAGCTGAAATAGCAGAACATTTTCTGAGACTTGTCAGTATACACGGTCTCATTATCAATTCCTCTTTGCATAATTCTCTCACCTTGACTGTCTTTGGTGTCCTATTTCTTGTTTCTGCCATCCTCTGATCCTCATGTCAATCAGTTGCTCACTTCACATATTCTGATTCTTTGGCTCGCACTTCTCTCTGACCAGCCTCTGGGTTACCTGCTGCAGTGGAATAAATAGTGATTTCTGTCTTCACCTGCTGAAAGCTCCAAGTACTTTAATATTTCACACTTGCTCTCTTTCCCAAGTAACTTTCTCCAACATCCCAAATGATCAATCATTTCTAATATAGGTAATAAATGTGTCAACACGCTTTTTAAAGTGTTACATTTTCATTGCACTCACTATGGTCAGAAATAATACCTCAATATCTGAGAGTTAAATTGCATATTTCAAAAGCGTCCATTCCTCTATCCATACATATGGGGAATGAAGATAATTGCTGCACATATGCTGATCTTGTCCTTAGAGCTTTTCACACATCAGGAACAAGGCCACTTTTTCCTCATTAGTGCAGCAAGCACCTGTCCACACATTGTGATTTTTAAAGACAGTGAGAGGATCTTGTTGCTTCTCCTAAAATCTCTTCCCATGCTTGTAATTCCTCTAATTGGGCAAAGCCTTTTGTAAGAGAATGAATAAATGGCTGATATGAGATCATTTCCTAAGAAAGGATTTAAAAATTGAGAGGAACCAGAAAACATGAAGACGCTCCCCAACATGAACCTGAAGATGAAGAGGGATATAAATGAGATGTTTCATAAAAAGGAAATCTTAATTGGAAAGAAGAAATTTGAGAGCAGTAAGAAAAAGTTATGCTCTTTCATTTTTTATGGTTTTCTTTTTGCTTACCCTATGTTGCTTTATGTCTGAACACCCTGAACACTGCCTCCACTGCTACTGCTGAAAGCACTCCTTAAATATAATTTAAATAAAATATCAAAGGAATTATACCTAATTATTGACTTATTGGTAAGAGTGTACTTCTTTGGCTATAATTGGGAACTATTTTAATTGAGTTGACCTAAAGCACATTTTAGTATTCTTCCAATGCCTAGGCTATATAAACTGTTTCAGAAAATGTACATAGGCATTTATAAAGGACAAATGAATAGCATTATTCCAAATGTCCTCAAATTGAAATAATTTATCAAAATCCATGTTAAATTTCTCCTTACATTAAGCTTTTATTTAGCATAAAAGCTAAATATCATCAGGCTACTACAAAAATCCGCTTAAAAATAATTTAGTTTTATATGATAAAAATGTAAATGTGTTATTAAGGCATGTGTTTACCCAATATTAGTTAACTGAAAGTTAACAGATTGCTCTACTAAACATCAATTGATAAAAATAAACATTCAGAGTTATATCAATGGTATTGTCAGCTATATGTTCAGAGAAAGACATAGTAAAATCAATCTCAGGGGAAGCTGGTGAATCATAAAGGTAGAATAAATCGTTAGAAAGATGGTAAATGACTTTTAACAGCAAATGACATAGGGTACTGACATAACTACTTTACCAAATGGACAACAGAATAAACAATAAAAGTCTGATGAGAGCTAAGGTAAATTTGGAAGACATTCTATCTGAAACAAAAATAAGTATTATATCAAGACAGAAAATATAAAATTTTAATTATAAGTAAGTTACCTTTATTTATTGTCTCTTGACAGTACACAATTCGCCAAATTGTTTACAGGGTTCTAGGGCCAGAAGTCTGTGTTGCACTTCTAAGTTTTCCTATGTAGGATCATGTTTAGGAGTAACCTTAGAGTATTACAAATAAAATTTTACTGTCCCCTAAAAGGTATAGTAAATATTCCTTATACATATATGTATATGTGTCTGACAATATCATTGACTATTTTTATATTTTAATGATTATTTCAACTGCTAAATGTGCAAACACACTTTAAACATTGTCTAAGGCAGTATTTTGCTTTGTATCTTATCAGGATAAAGCAATAACTTTCAAAAATCTTTTTAACTATTAAAAAAACTTACATATTAAGTTGAGTCTCAAGTGAGGTACTTTTTAATCAAGGCTTCTTGATTTATATGTCTTATTAATCTAGTTCAACTCAAATAACCACTTATTGAGGACAGAGTCAATAAAAGACACTATGTAAGGTAAAGTGTTATTGCATTTAGTTTTAAATATGAAAGGCAAGAAAATTGTACATGTTGACAGTAAAAACTGAACATGGCTGAGAGTTTGAAAATCACTAATGTAGACATGTTTATTTCACTGTTCCTTGAGGTCTCCCACCTGGACAATTAGCCCTGGTTATATACCATCCTTAAATTATCCCACTCTGTTTGTCATCTCTTTCCAACTGGGACTGACACAATTACCCAAACAGGAACCTGTTTAGGTGGCTGTTCTTCAGTGCCTTAAGCATTCTCTATTTCAGCACCACAATACCATGCCATTAAAAAAATAAGTCTCTTCAGGTCAAAGAGCCCCAAATCAGATCAGAAAGCTTCTTTATATAGAGAAGAAAAATATAGCACATATTTAGGAATAAGAATAATAAAATATTATAAATTATTGTAATAAATTATATATTGCAAAATAATGTTTAAATAAAGTATCAAGTAAATGTATAACAGATTATACTAGGGCTTTATAAACTATTAGTGCTTGCTAGTTTGGACATCATTTTTTTAATGTAAATGAAGTAAATTGCATAAGCTCATGTTTTGGAGGTAGAAGAGTCAGAAATATGAAAATTTGCTAATCTGACTTTATTTTAATAAAATTGAAAATTTCAAAGATATATACATTGCTATATAATAAATTTTTGGTGAGCATCATACTTTGATGTTGATTTATTTTCACTGTGGGAAAAAACAAAAACTGTATTTTGTATCTGAAAGAAACACAAAGTACTATTTGTGTAGACAACCTGTTTATCTTATCATCTGACTCACTCTTTCCCCTAACGAGATCTTGCATTTTCAATGTAATCTTCTGCCCTACCACCTAAAAATAGCACAGACATTTATTTCAACATATAATGTGATTTTCACTTTTGCATCTTAAAAGTGATGCAAAAAGATCCTCTTTCTTCTATCCGAAATATATTTTGCTGACATCTTTGATACTCAAAGTAAAATCTTCCTTAAACACCAATTCCATTATTACTTCTACTAAGTCTACCTTCTGATCATCTCAGTCTAGTAATTTTTTCTATTATCTGTTCATATCATTCTTATGTTGTAATATTTACATACACTAATCTTTTCTTTGTGCTGTTAATAAGTGTGTACCTGATTTAATCTTCACACTGAAAATGTGAAGGAGATCAGAAGGATGAAAGGAATTCCATGTACTAAAGTGAGGATGGGTAGAGGATTAAGATGAAAATGCAAATTGGGATAAGTGTTGGCACTCAAGTGTGAAGCTAAAGCACATAACTTCAAGTCAGTAAACAAAGAGAGATAAAAATCAATTTTTTTTTATTTTGAACTCTCACAATATTTTTAAACTAAAGATTAGGAAAGGAGAACATTTCATATGGTGGACCATTTTGTACTTCACATGTTGCTCCCCATAATAGTTGGCCCATAGTTGTCATTCAAAACAAGAATGCTGGACTTAATACAAGGAGAAACATTGTTTACAAAGCAATTAACTGGAAAGGAGCACTGAATCAATTATTTAAAAATTTAATGAATCAGAATAGTTACGACTGAACAATTTAACTGCCATATTTTTCAACAATAAGAACACATTTCTAAATAAACTCAAAATGAGTTTGAGATTCTTATATGAATATTTTCTCATTCCTTCTGCCAGAATCTATTGTAATCACCCCTTCTTTTCACTAGAATAAAATGTTTTTAGGCTACTCATCAAAAATACTGTAACATCACATTTAATTATACTTGGCAAAACATAAAACATAAGTCACTTATAGGCATTGATTTTTTTTCAAACATCAGTATGAACTAGTATAATATTGTGCAGGTTTTACAGATTGTATTTAAGATCTATTTTTCAACACTCAACATGTGTATCTGGATCACTGCACCCAATATTGCATCACAAATATTGAAGCACAACTCAGTAGCTATGTTCCAGATATATCCCACTGACATTTTCTATAATGCAAAAAGGGTGACATCTGCTTCCCTTCATATTCATTTTCATAAGAACATCCCACTTCTCTTTTTTTTTATAAACCATCAATACGTATTCTAAAATAAGATGCAGCCTTCGGATGTAAACCCAAGAGTTCACAGACTGAAAGATCTGCTTCCACACCTGTATGTTTTTGGCAGAAAAAAGCTTCATTTGGATAGAGAAAAAAGTAGACTGGGAGCCAGGAACAGTCATATAATGTGCTTTGGCAGCTTTTCTATGCCATCATATTTTTATTTTTAATTTCTACAGATAATTCACAGAGAAAGAATCTCCTAATGTGTTGCTAAAATATGTATTATATTGACAGCCAAAATGAAAACTCACTCTGTTTTCTTAGATGTTTAAAAAGATAAAACCAAGATGTTGTGGCATGTTAAAGTATGAAGAAAGAAACATATATTGCAAATTAATATTAAAATATTTTTCATATGCTCTTCAGCTGCAGTAAGTACAAGATCTCAAAAACAAACTATTATGACTAGCAAGTTGTTCTCAATAGATTTCAGAGAGACAGCAGAACAGAAAAAGCATAATTTTATGTATTTCAGGAGGTTTCAAACTCTCATTGATGTTTGTTATTTCCACCTCATTTTTTATATACTGTTTCTCATTCCTTCTTCCAGAATCTATTTTTATATATATTTGTGTTATGCAACCCAGATGTTAAAAAGCATTAAAATATATTGCTCCTACTTTGCTCCCTTTCTCTCTCTTCCCTTCCTCCTTCTTCCTTTCTTTTATTTGTTTGAGCATTTCATGAGTATTTTCTGTATACTAGACCCATGCTAAGGGTAAGACTTTCAAGATAGAATACAACTTATAATTAAGTGTAGGAAATTGATACTATTAAAGTAGGCTTTTTAAAAGATGTATTCAAGTAGAAGTAAGATGATTGTACTCAACCAGCTTAATGGATTAACACTCATGCTATCCTGGCCACTGTGGCCTCCATATTAAATGGTATTCCAAGTTCACTAATAGCATGTCATTTTTTAATCTAAGGATAGATGGATTTGGTCATAATTTTATAGTGCTTTTCTTTCACAGAATTTTTGTTTGTTTGTTTTCTTGAGACAGAGTATTGCCCTGTTGCTGAGGCTGGAGTACAATGGTGCAATCTAGGCTCACTGCAACCTCTGCCTTCCATGCTCAAGCCATTCTCCTACCTCAGCCTCCAGAGAAGCTAGAACTACAACCACATGTCAACATGCCTGGCTAATTTTTATATTTTTTGTAAAGACGGGGTTTTGTCACGTTGCCCAAGCTTGTCTTCAACTTCTGAGCTCAGGTGATCTGCCCACCTCAGCCTCCCAAAGTTCTAGGATGAGTCCTGTGCCTGAGCCACCATGTCTGACCATAGAATGTTGACTTTAACCATCTTTCTTTTAAGTAATACATAACATTTATTCATTTTTTTCCTAATCATCTAATGCAGGGTACACCAGCCAAAGTCAAGCATTTTAATCAAGATTTTGAAAACATCCATCTCCATCACAAACTTTTTTAGTGATTTCTGGCAGTCTGTAGCTCACCAGAAACCAAGAACAAATTATTAAGTTAATTGGTTGGAAACTCCTGAAACAATATTCCTAAATCACACTCACATGTTTTATATGTCTAATTGCTGCTGCTTCCCCCTCTTTCTTTAGATAATCCCTCCCCATGAGCCACCATACCTAGCACTTTTCATGTATATGGTTTGAGCTATCATATTGATGGAAAATACTAATAAAAACATTTTCAATGGGAAGAAAGTTTTAAAAGAGTTGGGATTTGAAGGATTAGATAGATAGCACCCTTCTTATTTTCTTCCTTCCTTTCTTCCTTCCTTCCTTCCTCCCTTCCCTCCTCCCTTCCCTATCCATCCCTTCCCCTTCCCTTCCTTTTTCCCTCCCTCTCTCCCCTTCTTCCCTTCATCCTTCTTTCCTTCTTTCTTTCCTTCCTTCTTTCTCTTTCTTTCTTTCTTTCTTTCTTTCATCTTTCTTTTTCTTCTGAGTCTCACTCTGTCACCCAGGCTAGAATGCAGTGGTGTGATTTCTGCTCACTGTAACCCCTGCCTCCCAGGTTCAAGTGATTAATTTTTGTATTTGTGGTAGAGACGAGGTTTCACTATGTTGGCCAGGCTTGTCTCTAACTCCTGACCTCAAGTGATCTACCTGCTTCAGCCTCCCAAAGTGCTGAGATTACAGGTGCGAGCCACCGTACCCAACCCGAATCCTTCTTAAATTTTGAACCAAATCCAAAAACAATAGCATCAATTGAAGAAAAAAGAAAAGTCACCTTCATTCCTGATAGAGCTATTGGAGAACATACCTCAGTGTGAGAGGCTTCACGTGGTAGCCCATATGTGTAGAACTTGACCAGCTCTTCAGAGGAGGTGTGGAATTCCTCCTCTGGATAGATGCATAGAAAAGATGAATCTATCCAGATGCCCAACTCACACTAATTTAACTGTTAACTGAGAGTGGATATAACTAGGGATTTCTTTTCTATAATGGTGAAATTTTCTCTATCCACTTGAGAAATGCAAACAAATGGCTAGCATTTGTAAATGAATTAACACACTTCACTTCAAGTCAGAGTAGTAAGACAGGTGGTCAAAAGACCAAAGGAAATCCCCCTCTAATGCGAACCAGAGAAATTGGAAAGCATTACCCTACCAAAACCCCCAGAAGAAACTATACACATTTCTATCAGAAAGCACCCTAGATTCAATACCATATTTTTTATGCTACCATGTTGGTTACCCCCAGAAAGCCAATAAATTTTTCTGGACTTCTTTCAGCTGGCTAGTTTTCCATCTTCATTTTATTATCACAAGAAACCTGTAGGCCATGATTACAGAGGAAATAATCCAAATATTAAATACTGATTATAGTATATAGTAATGCACAACATCATATATATTATATGTCAAATGTGAAGAGAAGAAGGAGAAATTTTCTGCTATGTAGTAGACCTTACTTTCTGACAGGCTACATAGCAGCAACTAAGACAATATGAATACACTATAAATAGGTAATATTAAGAACAATAGTGGCTTGGCATGGTGGCTCACGTCTGTAAGCCTAGCACTTTGGGAGGCCGAGGCAGGTGGATCACTGGGTCAAGAGATCAAGACCATGCTGGCCAACATGGTGAAACCCTATCTCTACTAAATATACAAAAATTAGCTGGGTGTGGTGGCACCTGCCTGTAATCCCAGCCTCTTGGAAGGCCGAGGCAGGAGAATTGCTGAACTCAGAAGGCAAAGGTTGCAGTGAGCCAAGATCATGCCACTGCCCTCCAGCCTGGCAACCGAGTAAGATTCTATCTCAAAAAAAAAAAAAAAAAAAAAGTTTTTTTTTTTAAATCTTTTTAAACGGTGAGGATAGCTTACAAATTAGCCTACTGCAAAGTCAGTATTTTCCACAACAGCATAGGGTTTTCCCCACAACTAGATCAATGTTAACCCTATCTTTGACAGAAAGAAGGAAAGAATCACATATACAACAGTGTTATTATTCCCATGATTATTCAGTTGCAAAAAGAGTATTAATAGGACTATCATCAGCTATAGCTGCATGTATTGCTAATTAAAATCAAAATAGTCTTGTATTATAATGACCAAACAAAGATAGGGGTCAGAACCACAAAACTCTCTAAAATATAAAGCTCTAGAAATTGATAATTCACATTTACAAAAGGTAATGTAAATCTGAATTTATATTATGAATTAAATAATATGTTTTTATATTCATATTCTAAAAGATAAAGATAATATAATACTTTTCTAAATAATTGCGAACCAGAGAAACTAAGATTCTGAAATTCATCAAGTCCTTATATAATGAACTCTAAATGTCAAGGCTAAAAATTTTGCCATATATTCAAACATATATATATAGGATTTTTTTTTCTCCAGTTTTTAATGAAATCCTAGTAAACAGACAAAGAGTTGAATTGAATCTAGGCAGGCAAATTTGACCATTCAGGGCACCCTCTTGGCTATAGGTTGCACTGAGTTCTCAATTTATATGTTGAAACTTTAACCCCAAGTACCTCAGAATCTAACTATTTTGGAGGTAGAGTCTCCAAAGGATAAAAATTAAATTAAAATGAGCCCACTGAGTGCTGTACTCCATTCCAACTGGTGTGTTATAAGAAAATGTTGAGAAACACACAGAGAAACCAGATAAGCTCTTGCACAAAAGGAAGACCATGTGAGGACACAGTGAAAATGCAGTCCTCCACAAGCCACAGAGAGAACCTCAGAAGAAACAAAACCTGCCAACACCTTACATATGGACTTCCAGCCTCCAAAACTGGGAGAAAAAATATCTGCTTTAAATTGCCTTATCTATGGTGTTTTATTATGGCAGCCATAGCAAACTAATATACTATACTTCATTCCTTAAGTACACATTCTTTAAAACTGCCTGAAAAGCTGATTTCAAATTATTAGGGGCTTGGTTTCAAAATTACTAGATGTATGAAGTTTTTTCATAAGCAAACAGAAATGAAATATATGCTAAGGATATTAATCACAAAGAACAGCCTTCCCAGTTACAAATTATAATACTTTATAATTTGTTTCTCATTTACAAATTATAATCTCTAAATTTAAAGTAGCTAACACGCTTTTGTTACCAATAGAAGGTGTCCAGGTTCCTGGTGTCCCAAAAAAAGAACTGGACAAAATGCACAAAGTGAGGAAAGCAAAAGCAAGTATTTATTGAAAACGGAAGTACACTCCACAGTGTGGAAAGGGGCCCAAGCATAGGGGCTCAAGAGCCCTGGTTACAGAATTTTCTGGGGTTTCAACAGTCCAGAGATTTCCCATTTGTTACTTAGTGTATGCTCTACATAAATGAAGAGAATGAAATGAAGTTACGGAGTCATTTACTAGGAATGTGCCCTATGTAAATCAAGAGTGTGAATGTGAAATTACACTGTGTAAGTCGTGTAAATGGAGAGGATGAAATGAAGTTACAAAGCCATTCACATTCCTGTCATTGCCGAAGTGCTTTCATTTGATTTAGTTCTAGGATGTCCATGTAGATTGGCCGTGTGTTTCTTGGCTCCAGGTCTATTTATTTCCCGTCTCACCTTGATTATGGGTATCTATAGTTAAAATGGTAACCAGACTTAGGTTTTGTCCATGGAATTGATAAACTAATTTTTTTTTTTTTTGAGATGGAGTTTTGCTCTTGTTGCCCAGGGTGGTGTGCAATGGTGCAGTCTCAGCTCATTGCAACCTCAGCCTCCCAGCTTCAGGCAATTCCCCTGCCTCAGCTTCCCGAGTAGCTGGGATTACAGGCATGTGCCACCATGCCTGGTTAGTTTTGTATTTTTAGTAGAGACAGGATTTTTCCTTGTTGATCAGCCTGGTCTCTAGCTCCCGACCTCAGGTGATCTGCTTGCCTTGGCCTCCCAAAGTGCTTGGATTACAGGTCTGAGCCACAATGCCTCTCCTGATAAACTAATTTTAAAGATTTCATAACAATTTTATTCTTACTGAAAGACTAGTAGGAGTAGAACCTCATACTTCTTATTAAAGCAATAACTTATTATTAAGATAATAGAGTTACCAAAAACTTAACTAATGAGCTGATATTTGAAATTACTCCATTAAGTAGGTATTAACCTATTTTTTTTCTATGGCTCTACTTTAATATATGCATTGCATTAGTCTGTTCTCACATTGCTAAAAAGAAAGACCTGAGATTGGGTAATTTATCAAGAAAAGAGGTTTAAGTGGCTCGAGGTTCCACAGGCTGTATAAGAAGCATGATGCTGGCATCTGCTTGGCTTTTGGAGAGGCCTCAGGAAACTTACAATCATGGTAGAAGGCAAAAAGGGAGCAGCACCTCACAAGGCCAGAGAAGGAACAAGAGAGAGATGTGGAGTTGCTACCCACTTTTAAACAACCAGCTCTCACAAGAACTCACTCACTATCTCTATGACTGTACCAAGTGGGTTGATTTTAAACCATTTATGAGAAACCATCCCCATGAACTAATCACCTCCCAGGCCCCACCTCCAATGCAGAGGATTACAATTCCACATGAGATCTGGGAGAGAACACAGATCCAAAGCATATAATGCAATTAATATTGTAGTATGATATTCATACTGAATTCATACTGTAGTATGAGATTCATATACTGAGCCTCAATACGTTTTCACTGCAGATTCTATGTATCCTATTTGTCAGTGTTTAAAATTCACTTAACCTTTACTTTGGCTACTTGAATTTTCTTAATTCAAGCCTAACTCTGTATCATCAGGAAGAACACAGTATCTTCAAGTCTTCTCTCTATTCATTAGAAGACTGAGTATGGTATATTTTCCACTGTAGCCTAAGCTATTGTTGTGGAGGCTTGGAACTGTGTTAAACTCATATTTATTAAATATACCCAAATTTTGAAAGTGTTATGCAATCTAACATAAATTGGCATTACACGTACACAAATTCATAATCATTTAAACTGACTTACAAGTTTAATTTTGCTAATTTTTGGATAATATAAAATATTAGAAAGAAAATAACTAACTTCAGGTTCTCACCACAAAGACAATATTATTTTGGAATTTTTGTTTTGATCAAGAGCATTTTACCTTACATGATCATACTGCATTGATAATTTTATAAAATGTTTTTCTAATCAGGTTTTCCTCATTGGTATTTTTTTTCACATACTGCATTTTAGCTAAGTTCAAATTGGCATAATTAAGTGCTCACATTAAAAATAAAATCTTTGGCTACAGTTGTCACAAAGATAGTGAACTGAGGAATGTTGAAAAGATATTGGGAAAGGCAACCATAAAAGTTATAATCCACCATAGACATCTCTTCTTTTTCAACAAGATTTCTGAGCAATTAAAACTATCAAGCAATGATGTTAATTTCATGATTAAAGAGGATACATGAGAGGAAACGTGTATGGCACATGTTGTTTTACTGGGGTTGAGTCCATTTTTCTTTATTTTATTTGGAGAACCGTTCACATTCAGCTGGTGAATAGTGGCCTCTGTTTACTGATACCCTCAACCTGCTCTGTCAAAAGAGTCAGAGTTGCTTATTCTTCAATTTCTTCATTCTAGTCTGTAAAAATTCTCAACATATTCTCAGGAGATGCAGTGAGAGCAATGTGTGGTTCTCAAATATTCAATAGCAGAGAGGGCTTTTTTTATTACTTATGACCCCAGGTGTCACAGACAGATCTTACATTCTGTTGGTTCAAGGTCACCTTATTTTTATCAGAGAATTTATACCCATAGTGTATAAGAATATGCTTATTACATTTTATTCACTTACAACATTGAGGCAGTTTATATCGTAAGCAGTTAGTAGGTACTTATTTTTGAGTGAGCTAAACTAACAATTGCATGATTAGCTTTTCTTAAAAATTGTCTTCTTTTCCTACTCAATGAATCACAGTAAACAATTCAGGGTAAGGTTCTTTAAAATATTTATAGCTTATCTATACTGCAGCTCCATTATTAAATAACATTATCTTTGATCATATACATACATTATATATGTCATTGTGATATATGTATACCTATACATAGGTATTTAAACACACACACACACTTCATCTTTGTCTATGAAAAGAAAAATAATTTCAGATATTTTAACAAAAGGATATTCAATATAGGGAATTATGTGCTTGCAGAGCCTTTAGCAGCACAGGAGAGATAAAAGACACGGAGTCACTCTTGGCCCTGGTGAAATTGGAAGCACTGGAATCTCAGTAGGTAGAAAGTTTCCACTGCATGAGCACCAAAGCAGAGTGACAGAATCACAAGTATAAACTGCAATACATCCCCACTGTGAGGTCTTCTCTTGGCTCTGTCTGCTACTGCCATAGAAGGATAATACCTCTTCTTTTCTACTTTCCAAGTCTCACCATCATGACTCTCAACTAGTGTATTCTAAACCAGAATTCTCCTGCAAAGGAGTCTTGGAAATGTAGGTGCCAGTGTTCTAAAAGAGTTTAAAAGTCTGTTTTGCCTGTGTTCTTTACCTTTTAAAGATACTATGTAACTCAACTGGGGGTGGTGGCTCACGACTATAATCCGAGAACTTTGGGAGCCTGAGGTGGGTGGGTCACTTGAGGACAGGAGTTCAAGACCAGCCTAGCCAACATGGCATAATCCCATCTCTACTAAAAATACAAAAAAATTAGCTGAATGTGGTGGTGTATGCCTGTAGTCCCAGCTACTTTAGAGGCTGAGGCACAAGAATTGCTTAAGCCCAGGAGGCAGATGTTGCAGTGAACCAAGATTGCACTACTACATTCCAGCCTGGGCAACAGAGTGAGACTCTGTCTCAATAAATAAATAAATAAAGATACTATGTGTTATGGTTTGGCTGTGTCCCCACCCAAATCTCGTCTTGAATTGTAACTCCTACAATTCCCATATGCTGAAACCTGGTGGGAGGTAATTGAGTCACAGTGGGCGGGTCTTTCCCATGCTTTTCTTGTGATAGTGAATAAGTCTTATGAGATCTGACGGTTTTAAAAATGGGAGTTTCCCTGCACAAGCTCTCTCTCTCTTTGCCTGTCACCATCCACGTAAGATGTGAGTTACTTCTCCTTGCCTTCTATCATGATTGTGTGGCCTCCCCTGCCATGTGGAACTGTAAGTCCTTTAAACCTATTGTTTTGTAAATTGCCCAGTCTCAGGTATGTCTTAATCAGCAGCATGAAAACAGACTAATATGCTATGTAACCTAATATTCAAATAAATAATACAGATATCTACAATAGTACCAATTTTTATTGTTATTTTCCTATAAAACAGAAACTTAATTTTGGCAGAGATGAGTAAAGAAGTGTTGAAGATGCAGCACTAGAAGCAGTCAGAGAAGGGCATAGTCAAATTTACATACAAAGATTGAGCATATGTGGAAAGAATAGAGATATCAACCCTATATCTCTTTCCTGTTGCTTTCTTTTGTTTTATTACAATAGCTTTAGGGTTACGATGGATGAATTATATACTAAAACAAAATTTTAAAATATAGCCAGCTCATTAAGTGAATTGACTTTTATAACAGGATATGGAAAATGAGAAATAGGTATATTGAATAAATGAGAAACTGAAATTAATGATGTCTCTAAAACTACCTAGCTCCTAAAATTTATTTTACAAAATCTATCATTAATATGTCCTATCCTGAAAAATAAAGATAGTCATAGAAAGACTTAATAGATACTTTTTATATCTCAAAAACCCTAATCTTTCCCTATGGTAGCTATGTTTCGTATAATCTTAACTAAAATATTCTCATGAGATCCAAGTGGAAAAATAATCTCTACAATGAGTTTTCTTGCTCTGATTATAAGAAACTATTCAAAAGAAAAAGCAGTAAGTTGTTTATTCTGTTTTTTTTGCTTGTTTGTTTGTTTGTTTTAGACTAGTCTCACTCTGTCACCCATGCTGGTGTGCAGTGGCAGGAGCTCAGCTCACTGCAACCTCTGCCTCCAGGGCCCTAGTGATCTTCCCTCCTCAGTCTCTGGATTAGCTGGGACCACAGGCATGTACCACCATACCTGACTACTTCTGTATTTTTAGTAGAGACAGGGTTTTGTCATGTTTCCCAAGCTGGTCTCAAACTCCTGAGCCCAAGCAATCCACCCTCCTCAACCTCCCAATGTGCTTGGATTACAGGTGTGAGCCACTGCACCTAGCCTGTTCCCTTTTATTTAAATTTTAAAATATATACTAGGTAAGTATTATTTGGTCAACACTATTTTATACTCTAGAAATTTAAATCCAAAAGGATGCCTCAGGGAGACTGGACTGTAATTATTTTCTATATTTTTTGTCAAATGGAAGCTAAAAAGAAGCATTGATTGAAGAATTAAGGCACTGTTTCAGTTTTAAAATTTTGATGATTCAAATTTCTGTTAGGAGTACATTATTCTTTTCTTTAGAAGCCCAGGAAATGATTGATCTTCCAGTTTTCTCCCAGAAACCCCTCAAAATAAAAAGAATCTTTTTTTTAATCATCTTGGAAAGCAATGTAGAAAGAAGAGTCCAAGTAGCCCAAAAATGGAGTGATGGAAAGGCCTGCCTCTGCCATCAAGCTAAGAAGAAGGGGTCAAAGCAGAGTTCCGAGGCTAGATCTGAAACATCTGCCTTCTCCTATAGCAGGGTCCAGGACATTTGACATGAACTACTAGCAATTAAAATGTCATAGAAAGGATGACTCCCAATCAGAAAAGAGGGTTCTGTACCAGGAATGGCTCTGTGTGGACAAATACAACAGATGTCCCCTATACAGACATGGAGCAATGAGTTATAAGAAAGAAGCTTGTTATTAACTTGTTTTAAGGGTTCCTTACCAAGGCTTACGTCTTGTCCAAATCCTTCATAATGTGAAAAACAACCAGAAATTTTCAAGGACAGGATTGACAGGATCTGATTCATGTTTTAAAAATAAAACTTTAGAGCTAAGCATAAAATAAAATGGAGTCGAGGAAAAGGGACCATTTAGTAGGCTGATGCAGTATTTTTGATAGTAGGTGATGGTGAATTGGAATAGGGTATCACCAAAAGGAAATGGAGAGAACTAAGCAAGTTTAAGGGGAATTCAGTGGGCAGAAATGACAGAACTTGGGTGACAAACAAGATAAAGGAAAAACTAATTTATTCAATTAATACATGTTTATTGAGTTGCTGCAATATTACTGGACTTGATGCTACAACAGTGAAGACAACAAACAAAAATCCCTGGAATCATAAATTATGCACTCTATTGGAAAGGTATTTCTCATTCTTCAGCTACTTCTTCAGATTCAACCTAACATTAATTGTAAACTTATATTTCAAGATAAAAGCCAAATCTGTCACAAGCTTAATTCATCATCAGTGAAAGTTTCTAGTCCTTCAAATAAACTGGAAGAATATTTAAAAAAAAAAAAAAAAAAAAAGATGCATCTCCTGAAGGAAACTGTCTGAAATTGTTTCTCGTTTTGCTTTTTTTTTTTTTTTTTTTTACGTGAAGATAGTAGATCAAAGAACTCCTGCTGAGAACAGAGTTCCAGTCAGCCAAACTGAATGGCTACTTCAGAATTGTCAAGTCTTCCAGGACAAGAATCTTTGCTATCCTTGCCCAGAAAGACCACTGTGATTCTTTCTTCCTCTACCCTACTCTAACTGGCAACTTTTATTGCTGTTCTTCTGCACCAATGTGTTTTGAATTTGTGAATGTTTGTAAAATTTATCATTTCTCCCCAGATTACTGGACTGTGATGAGCTCCATCTGGACTTGAATGAAAGAAATGCTAATCATCCTGGATGTGGATACGGGCAAGACAGTGTGTTTTCTTCCTCTGGGAACAGGATGAGTGGGGATTCCAAAATGGTATATAGATAGTTGCATTATGTTAGAGAAGAATGTATTTTAAATGTTATGTGTAGGAAGAAAGGCTTTGAGCATCCATAGAAATGGTGGAACATAGCTAATATATTCTGCTTTTACCAAAAGAGAATTTCTACTCCTACTAATAGATGCTTTTTTTTTTCTTTAGAAATTACCTTTTGCCTATTCTCTGTCCATGCTATTTGTGTGAGATTGATGCCAACTCCAGGTTCCAGGCATGAGAAAATGGTCTGAACCTGGCCAGCAAGAGCACTTTCTTCCCAGCCACATTGACTATTTCATGCATAGTCATAAAAAGGAAAGTATAGATAAATGAGGGAAAGGGAAGTTTCCTGATTATATTGTTTGAACTCACAGCAATAGTAATGCTAAATCATCTCAATACTAGCGTTTTCAATGAGTATAAGGGCTATGTCTGTCTTGATTACTATATTATTCACATGTAATAGAGAAGTACCTAGAAGATAACAAGAAGATAACTATTTGTTTAATTGAATTAAATCAAATTCAATTTAATAACTTAAAATTTTCCTGGACTGTAATTCTGATGAAAGGAGAAAAGAGCAAATTATATCACACAATGAAGTATGTGCTAAGTAGCCCTGAATTAATTGGTTTTTCTTTGATTGGACATTTCAACCTAAATCTTACAGTTTCTTATCTTTTTTACGGTCTCAACTCGAATTTTAAGCCAGAGTACAAGAGGAAAGGGCTGTATCTCACAAGTCAACTTCTTTCCTTACAGTATTCAGAAGACTTTAATTTCATTATATTAGAATTTTTCTACATCCCTAAGTATATTTATTTATTCTATATATAGTTTATTAGTGAGATATGCTCCATTGTTTCTTCTTTATTTATATACAAAAACACTTGGTGAGTAGCTATTTCACAAAGGGAGAACAGGAAAATTAGAAGTTCAGGGTAGAAAGACAAGGATTTTAGTTTTGAATGTATTGGAGTGAAGTATCATGGGATATCTGGGTGGAGGTTATTGGAGTGAAGTATCATGGGATATCTGGGTGGAGGTATCTAACATATACAGTCTGAAGTTTAAAAGAAAGTTTTGTGTTGGAAATCACATTTCAGAGTTATCATTTTATAGATGTTAGGTGGTTTTACACAGATCAGTACATGAGCCCATTCAAGGTGAATATCTAGACTAAGACATGGAAAATGCAACTGGGATAAAAGAATATTTAAGGGGTTCAAAGGAGAGCACACGGAAAGGTAAACATAACAACAGATAAGAGACAAGAGAGAAAATATTTCATGAAGCAGAATTAATGTGAACTGAACACAAGTTGAGTAAAAGTCATTAACTCTTTTGTTCAACAAACATTTATTAAGCCAGTACTATGTGTCAGGTACTTTTCTCAATGTTGATGAAACAGTACTGTAGGAAATTGGAGAGAAAAGGCCTCTATTCTCCTAGAGCTAATAGTGGCTCAGTCCCCTGCCTGCTACACACTGGCATTATAGAGGAGCAGAGGCAAGCATCCCATCAATGGAGCAAGAAGGGTTGTCCCATTTATGCAAAGAATATCCATCCCAAACTCGGGACGGTGTAAGACTTTCCAGGAAGAACATGCCATCACCACATTGACCACAGTCAAGAGAAGAGATTGATTGAAATGCCCATTGGATGACTGCAGTAATCTTGGAGAACTGCCTGACATAAAGTAAGAGACTTGCAGAGGGGGTGGTGTGCACTGAGTACCCATGGTAAAGGGATCACAGAAAAATAATACTTGTTACCACACCAACTGACCTCAAATGTTGTAGGTGGAGGTGGCTTTATGTTTAGTGCACTCACAGGTAACAACTGACAAATAGATCCAAACAGAGCTGAAGCACAAAATTTGGTGCTGAATGCAACTTTTCTTCAATATGAGTAACAGTCGCCCACGACCAGCATTTCAACACCAGTCTAGTTATTCAGTCTCATGCTATAGTGAGAAAGGAACATCATGTTGGCCAGCAAAGTCAGTCTGGTTACCAGACTGTCCTCCTGAAACCAGGGACCTGAAACAACCACATGAGGGACTCTCAGTGCATCTCAGGACATCTGGTCCATGCCACATAGGGAGTTAGTGGTTGCAAGGCTCTACAAAAGAAAAAAAAAATGAGAACCATAATTTGTAAGATTCACAGTGGAAATTCAGGGCATACCGTTGCAATAGTGTCATCCACTATTGCAATGCCAACAAGACTTAAACTTTCAAAGAAGACATTTTTATCCCCTGAGCAGTGAGCATCTGTGTCTCTGACAAGATAGCACTGCTGGCCCTGGCTGGTCTCAGCCAGTGAAAGGTGACTTACAAAAAATTGAGAAAAGCCATCCAAAACACAGGGTACTCAGAGATACTATCCTGGAACAAAGGCCCTGCTTTCAGGGTCCAAGTGTCATATTGCACCACACTGCCCAAATATGCTACTGGCCCTCAAATCCATGTCTCAGGGTTAGCATCTAAAACAGGGTCACTTAAAATTAAGAAGTCAATATTTAAATCACCAACATAAATGATTGCTTATCCTGACTGAATTTGGTGCAAATCTCAGTTCCAGCACATAATCTGAGGAAACAGATAAATGATTTAATTTTATAAGACTCAATTTCCTTATCAAGAAAATAAGAGCAATTCCTCATAGGCTTTTCTAAGGATTTAAAGAGATCACTTGTGCTAAGTTGCTCATACCATTCCTGGAACAAAAATTTACTCATTAAAAAGTAAGTTTTGTTAATTAACATATCCTTCACTGCAGATTTTCACGATAAAATAAAGTAGATCTTGTCTATCCTTTAATTCTTCCCTCATTCTGATGAAAAAGGTAAAATATCTCCACATGAAAATATTAAGATTTATACATAGAAATGAATCTCTATGTAGAAAACCAAATAACCTAAGTGCTAATAATACTATATATTATAGATAAAATTGTCAACGCTTAAATAAATCAAGTAATCAAAACTCCAGATGTTGGAAAAAATTTGGTTACTTACTAACATATTTTTGTAGTTAAACTGATATATTTTTATGCTTATCAGTGCTATTAAAAAATAGCTCAGATATATCCTGGTGAATCATTAGCTGTTAACCTACCTGTAAAGGACACATTTTAGCCAAATTTCTTTCATAATTTGAAACTCCCACTGGTACCAAAGGAAAAACATCTGTGTTTTCATATCATCTTTTCCAGATGTGTAGCAGAGGAGAGGAAGAGGCATGAGACATAAAGCTATCGAAGATCAAAATATTGAGTCAGAATTTTTATTACAATTAATCCACTATGTGGATGACATAAATAAAAAGACTTATCACACAAATAGTCATGATTTCCGTGTATGGTTTATCCACTTATCTTGCTATTATACCACTACTTGGCAAACCTTATTGCTATTTATTGTCTTCCTTTCATGCTAGAATATAAGTTCCATCATATCAGATTCTTGCTCTATTTTATTCACTGCAGTATCCCCGGCATGTAGAATAATATCTGGCATATAGTAGGTGCTTAATAAAACGTTTTTGAGTGAGTTAATTTGAAAAAGGCACATTGCAATAGCAGATATTTGAAAAGAAATCTTGAAAGAGGCAGGATTGAAGTTGAATTTTACAGGAAGAATATGATTTCACTAGACTAACATGAAAGGATAAAAAGAAAAAATTTGCAACATAAAAAGTAGTTTGGCTTAATTTTGTATTTGCACATTGACGATTTTTTCACTCCACTTTGCCTCCAATTTTTCCACATCAACTTCTCATCTAGTATTTACTTAGGGTTGTCTCACCTGTTTATTGTAGCATAACAGAACTCCAGTGAGAATGGCTGACACTGATTGAGTAAATGCTCTTTGATCATCTTGTTTTTCTGTAGCATTAGGTATGGCTCGTTGGTGGTATTAATGGAGAAGTTAAAAACAACTGCAGTGATGTATGAATGAAAATGTCTCCAATAAACCACACCCAAACTATTAGAACAACATTTCAAACGTATTTATTAAATTATTGGTATAAAGACCAAAACTCAAAAAATAAATTGAATCTGCATTATTATAAACTTTTGATGCTTATGCAGCTAAACAGAGTTGGCATTACATTAAAAATACACAGAATATTTATGATGGACTTCACTGCATCTATCTTGATAGTTGTAATAGCTTCCTAAGTTTTCTGATTCAGATTTTCCCCACTTCACTCAGATATATGCATTGTTAGAAGATTCGTTTTTCTGAAGCAAAGCTGATGTTTGATTACTCCTTTCACACATTTATTCAACAAATATATATTGACCACCTTTAATTTGCAAGACAATGTACTATATACTGGCATACACATTGATATGGCCCTTGTCCTCACAGATTCCAAAAACTTTAGTGGAATCTGTGAGACAACTTTCTATTATCTAGAATCGCATTTTGCATTTATGTTCATATGAACTAGAGTACATATAACCAGTGTCAAGCAATGTGGAAAATTTTGGATGCAATAAATAAATTTTAAATGTACAGTATACCTTTGGATTTTCAAAGGTAAATATAGTATTCACTATATTATGAATTTTTGATTCAAAAATTTGTGTATATGTGTGCTTATGTGGAGCAGCCTTAGGTATGCCGAAATAGGTCACACATTCTGCAGAAATTCTTCCTTATTTTGTATACCATATAATTTCACAAATGTTCTTCTATGTATTTTTTTGCAGAAATAAATTTCAATGAACACTTGTTGAAGGGTAAAATACTTTATTGTCTAGTGCAAAGTAGTGAAAAAGTAGACCTTAGATTTTTAAAGATGTAACTGTGGCGATTTCGATGGAATAATTGCAAAATGCCTTACAAGGAATAATAAAGCACATTCTATTTATAATTCTAGGATTCATATTATTGATGAGTTTACCCTTAACCACTAGTACATGAAAACTTCAACATGAATAACAACAAAAA
Organism: Ateles fusciceps; assembly: GCA_036589455.1. Classification (NCBI taxonomy): domain Eukaryota; kingdom Metazoa; phylum Chordata; class Mammalia; order Primates; family Atelidae; genus Ateles; species Ateles fusciceps. The sequence goes on along the minus strand of JAZHEH010003121.1, from coordinate 673,182 downwards.
CATTTTGAAATTTCTAAGAAAATATATATTCCTTAGAGTGCCAAAGAAAAGTCATCTGGTTTATTTACTTCTATACAAGTAGTATTCAGTACTAATACATGAATATCAATCTATTAAAAAGTACCTGCACTTTTTCCTCTCCCCCAGCACAGAAAATAATTCCAAGAGTAGAGTCCAATTTTGAAATTAAAATGTGGATAAAGAATAGAGAATGATGGCCTAGTGAAATTATTTATTATTTCACTTTCAAGGTAAGATCATTACAGAAACACAATTTGCTGTATGTAGGACTTATGTTTCATTAACAATCTGGAGCAGTGAGGGCTGAAATCACATTCTTAAATACATTAACAAAATTTTTATTATTTCTCCCAGAGACAGAGTGTTGTGTTTAGTTGTTATTAGTATTCTGCTTAAGGGCAAATTACAATGAAAATTTTGTTGAGGTGAACTGAGATCTCAGGTATTTACTATGGCCAAACCAAATTGATTACACACCTTAAACACTGCCTATACTAAAATAATTTTTGTTTAACATAAAACAAATGAAAGAAAATAATATATGTTAGAACATAATACCAAATTAAATAAAATCAACATTTTGATGAGTTAAAAATTACATAACATTTAAATATGTCTTTAACAATGTTGCTCACTAAGAAAACATTCAGAGCCAATGGCTGACCTCTATAATCCCAGCACTTTGGGAGGCCAAGGCAGGAGGATCACTTGAGTCCAGGAGTCTGAGACCACCTTGGAAAAACAGTGAAGCCTCATCTCTACAAAAAAGTTTTAAAGTTAACAGGAGTGGTGGCCCATGCCTGTAGTCCCAGTAACTAAGAAGATTCAGACAAGAAGATGGCTTGAGACCAAGAAGTAGAGGCTGCAGTGAGCCATGATTGCACCACCATACTCCATTCTGGGAGACAGCGTGAGACTGTCTCTAAAAGAAATGAGAGAGAGGGAAAAAAGAAAAATTTCAGTGTGAGACCAAGATAAATTCGATAAAGAGAAAATCTCCTAAATCTACCTGAATTCAAGAAGAAATTATCTTTACTTATTCGAGAAATGCAGATGGTAGAATTTCTCATTTATTATATTGTGAACCTTTTTTCTCAGAACAAGTAACATCTTTAAAAACTGCTGTTCAATAAACACAGTCATTTAGAAATAGATTCAGTCAAAGATGAGGTAGGTTCATAGAAAGTTAAGACTGATACTACTTGCTTATTAAAGAAAGAATTATTTTCACATATTCAATTTATATCCATAAAGAAAAAAATAAAAATTTTTAAAAATATATTTACTAGTTTACATTATACCAGTAATATACTATATTAACTGGTTTATATTTTCATGTTTACATGAAATAAAATAACAATAATAATGATGATTAAGGTAATAATAATGATGATGAGAAAAACATGTGACAGATGATAGTAAATAATATTTGCTTGAAGTGGAAAATTGTCCTTTAGTTTTACTATTGGCAAAAAAATTATACACTGAAACATCTTTATAAACATCATAATATAACTTATAATAGAAAGCATAGAAATTAGTACATACAATTTGCAGACTTAAGATGTCTTGGTTCAAGTGAACCTGTCACTGAAGGTCCTGGTTACTCCAAAAAAAGAAGCTGTTTCCCATCCATTGTCACAAAGCCAATATGCAAATCCCAAAGTGAGTGTCAAGCAGTGAGAATTTTATTTAATGGTCATAAATGGGAGAAGTGGATGTGTAGCTCACAAATCAACTTGTCAGCACTTAAGAAGAGGGAATTTACAAATACAGGGTATATTTAATTATGGAGCTAGGCATTAAGAGCAAGAGGAGGAATATTCCTGCTTTTCTTGCAAAGAGAGATTTTCTTAGAATTGAGAAACCACCTCTTTTCTGTCCTTTTTAGGTCTCTTCTAGTCATTGTCATGGTGATTGTCAACAGTCATGGGCATTTATCATGGAAAGTGACATGAAGCTAGAGGTTCTTCAGAGGTCAAGCTGCCACTGTGGATTCTGCCAACTTCAGTTGATTTAGTCCTAGGAAGAAACTTATAATCACAGACATTCTGATTCTTAAAATGAAGTAGAGTTACAGCTGAGTAGGAATTTGGCTGTTCCTTAGACACTCTCTTGGGCAACATAAGCAGGGGTAGGCATCCAGCTAAGTCACTCTGGCATTCTAAGGATCCAGCTAAATCATATAGGTATGATATTGAGCGACAAAGGTGGTATAGGGGTGCAGTTAAGCCGTGTAAGCACTGTCATGGGTAACAAGCCCACAAGCCTGGCTTCAGCATTGTGATCAATATCATAACACAATGTGATTGCACACACACACACACACACACACACACACACACACACACACACATATATAAGGAAAGGTATGCAATAATACATGCATTTGAATCAAAGAGAACTATTTAAAGACCATTGCAAGTGCTTCATACTAGGTTAGGTCCTTGAAAATCTTTCTTTAAGCTTTCCATATCTCAGTGTCTTTACTGGATCATGATGATACTTAATATGTACAGAACTTCAAAAATAACACAAACTAATACGCTGAAAATGACTGAGCAATTGCTGATATACACATTTTTTCCTTTCTTTCTTCTTTTCTCTAGGTTTCTTTTTTTTTTTGTCTTGTTCTCTTCTGGTATATATTTTTTTAAAGGCATGGTTAATATGGATATTTACCTGGTATCATCCATATTGTTTTCTGAGATTTTTCATAGAATTGATTTCTCTTCCTGTTATTTGGCATTTGTCTCTGTTATTTCAATGTCTTATAAAATTATAAGTACAAGTTTATATCTTATATAATTATATGTACAATGTCTTATATGTACAATGTCTTACAAAATTATAAGTACAATGTAGAAAAATAACCTTTTTAAAATCCTTTCTTTAAAAAAATGAGTAAACTAATTAGCCTGCTATTGATTGTTTAAAAGTGAAAATGTACACAATGTTATTATAAGGCAATCTCAAAAAATATCTTGCTTATGACTGAAGTTCTAGAACATGGTAATTCTGTTATTAATATGCATAGTGACATGGCATGTGCAAATGGCAGATGTTGTAATACAATCAGATTTTGTGAGGAAAACAAATACTTCTTCAGACTGGGCACAATGGCTCATGCTCGTAATCCCAGCACTTTGGGAAACAGGAGAATCACTTGAGGTCAGCACAAGGCCAGCCTGCATGACATAGTGAGACCCCTCTCTACAAAAAAAAAAAAAAAAAAAAAAATTACCTAGGCCTGGTGGTACATGCCTATAATTTTGGCTACTTGGGAGGCTGAGGCAGGAGGATCACTTGAGCACTGGAGTTGGAGGCTGTAGAAAGCCACAATCACATCATATCACTGTACTCTATCCTAACTGACAGACTGAGACCCAATCTCAACAAATAAATAAGCAAATAAAATATATATGTATATATATACACACATACACAAATACATATTTTTACTACAAATAACTTCATAATTTCATATGCCACAACATTCAATTAACAAATTATTTATTGAGTATCTACAAGATACAAGTTACTGTCCTAGGTCCTGGAAATTCAAATCCACCTATTTGATTTGATATATCAATTCAGTTTTTCTAACAGTAATGGAGATTCTGAAGAATAAAAATGATTTTAATAAATATTTTCTTCACTTGCAAGTCAAGGAGATCATAATATATATTGAGCAAAAAGGCTAAAGGTGAAATAAGTTGAAAATTTAATTTTATTACTAATAATTTCTCACATTTAACATGCAAAATTGCATTGTTTATTGCTGAGAAAAGAAAATAGGCAGTATTTTCAAATCCTGTTTATCTATAGAATCTTTGTCTCAGAGCAACAATTAATGTCTTTTAAAACAAATGGTCTGCAATAAAAATGGAAAGAGAGAGGAAGTATTAGACCAAGATGAAGATGATGAGGATGAAGACCTTTATGATGATCCACTTCCATTAAGTGAACAGTAAATATATTTTCTCTTCCTTATGATTTTCTTAATAACATTTCCTTTTCTCTACCTTCCTTAATTATAAGAATATGATCTGTAATCTTATAAGGATCCAACTAAATTATGTAAGTATTATACTGAGGAACAAAGGTTGAGTAGCGGTGCAGTTAAGCCATGTAAGCACTGTCACTGGTAACAAGCCCACAGTCCTGGCCTCAGTATTCCAATCAATATCATAACACAATGTAATTGTATATACATATATATAGGAAAATATATGCATTAATCTTTCAAGATATGCATACACAATATGTGTTAATTGTTTCTGTTAATCAGTAAATTTTCTGGTTAACAGTAGGCTTTTATCAGTAGTAAAGGTTTTGGGGAGTCAAAAGTTATACATGGATTTTCAAATGCATGAGCGAGCTACCCCAACCCTAGCATTGTTCAAGGGTAAATTGTGTATGAGAAGACTGTCAACCACTATCTATCAACTTCTTCCCTCACCCCTACTCTGGATCCTTGGCTATAAATCATCACTTCCGCTTGTTGTATTTGGAGTTGAGCCTGATCTTACATCCATATATATGTGTGTGTGTGTGTGTGTGTGTGTGTGTGTGTGTGTGTGTGTGTGTGTGTGTGTGGCTATAGCAAAGATTTTGTACCCTTTCTTCATTGTTTTATATGTTAAATAAAGTCAGACAAGTTTATTGATTATTTTCTAATTGGCTCATTGATTCTATTTCAGTGTAAATGTAAATGGGGCAGTGTCTGTTTTTTTAAGCAAATTTCAAGTTTGTATCCTGTTTAGGTTAAAACATGCAAAAGCAGCCATTAGAACTCACCTTAACCTTCTGAGTTCTCTTGTTTCTCTTTGATTTTATCCTTGAAACTCTATTAAGTTATTAGAATTTCGATGTTTATATGAAGTTTTCTTTCTTGTGTGGTTTTTTTTTAATATTTGAACTGACATTCTTCTTGTTTTTATAAGTTTGAATAAATGTGCTTGCCTTAACTACACTTCAGAATCATTATTTATATTGAATAATAAAATAAAAACTTTTAATGATAGCAGAAATGTCTTTATAGTTAAGTTATGAATAAGAGTGAAATAATTGGAGCAATTCAAACATGCATAAATAGTAACAATTTTCAACTTAGGTATTTGATTGTATTAGTGAAAAAGAAAATATTATTCTAGCAGAAACACTATTCAAGACCACTGCAATAAAAGATCAGGCTCAACTCCACATACAACAAGGGTAAGTGATGATTTATGGCCAAGAATCCAGAGTGAGGAAGGGGTTGGTAGATTGAAAATTACCAAGAGAAACGTCAAGGTATGGGAAGTCTTATCAAACCAACTTGAAGAATTTTTGCTGCAGGCAAGTCAGTGTGATCAGATGTCAAGAGTGGGAAATAAGAAATTCAATTAGATTTTGAGGGTGATCAAGTGTAGAAGAGTCTTTCTAAACCGACTTAGAAGGAATCTTGCTAAGACTAGGCTACGGGCCCAGTAGGGATGAGGGTCAAGGTTGAGGCCTAGTCAAAAAGAAGACTAAAAGGAACCTGACTAAAGATTAGACGAGGAGTCTTTTTCACTAGTGTATTGTGGATTTTTTAAACTTTTGTTTCAAATAATTTTATTATGCATGAAATTTATTCTTTTATCATGAAATATAACTTGAGCACCTATCATATTCTAGTTATACTTTTAGGAAATTCAGAATCCAATGGCTGAAAAATAACAGTTTTCTTGGTCTAGTGGAAGAAATATTCAATTAACAAAGACGCAAAAAATTCATAATTTTAAATGATAATCAGCTTATGAAGAAAATATATTAATGAAAGATTATAAGGAGTGACAGTGGAAAAAGTTCAGAAGAGCAATCTGGGAAGGATTTTCTAACAAGATAATATTTGAGTCAAAAATTAATGACTAAGAAGTCAAACTTAAAGAATGGGGAGACAGCATCCTGAGCAGAGGTAGCCTGCAGAAAGCTCCAAAGCAGGAACAAATCTGGGAATATCCCCTAAATGATCTCCTGGTTTCTACTCTGCTTATTGACAGTCTATTTTTTATGACCAGCCAGACTGATATCCCCAAAACATAGAACACACTTTGTCACTTCTCTGCTCATGACTTTGCAATGACTTCTGGCCTCACTCATGCTCAAATGTATCAAGAGTACTGTGTCCTACATGATCTGTACCTTCCTCCATGTTCTGCTTCTTCATGCCAACCTTTCGGATCCCAACTACTTTTATTCTCATCATTGTTCATTCAGCTCCAGCCATAATGGCCTGTTTGCTGCTATTTGAAAACACCACACTTGCTCCATTCAGGATCACTACAATTACTTCTTCCTCCTTCCTCCTTCTTCAAATGCTTTCATAAATGGCTCACTTAATTTTGGACTCTGCTCAAATGTCACTTCAGCAAAGAGGTTTTTACAAACAATCCTTAATTTAAATAGCATCCTCCCAACTTACTCTCAAATTGCTTGCCCTGTTTATTCTAGTTATATCTAGTAATCATAATTATATCTAGTAGTCTCCTGTCCTCTTATCCACACTTTCCCTTTCCATGGTTTCAGTTACCCTTGGTCAACTGGGGTCCAAATATAAGTGAGTACAGTATAATAAAATATTCTGAGAGAGAGAGAGAGAGAGAGACCACATTCACATAACTTTTATTACAGTATGTTGCAATTGATATTCTATTTTATTTTTAGTGGTTGTTAGTCTCTTTGGTATAGATCGAATATTTGTTCCACCCAAATCTCACATTGAAATGTTATCCTCAATTTTGGAGGTGGGGCCAGGTGAGAGATATGTGGGTCATGGGTATGGATCCCTTATTGTTTGGTGTTGTCCTTGCCATAGTAAGTGAGTTCTTGCGAGATCTGGTTGTTTGAAAGTGTATGGCACCTCCCTACCCACTCTCTCTCTCTTGCTTCTGCTCTGGCCATGTGATGTGCATACCCTTCACTTCATCTTTCACCTTCTGCCATGAGTAACAGCTAACTGAGGCCTCCTCAGACACCAAGCAGATGCTGGTGCCATGCTTGTACAGTCTGCAGAACCATGAGCTAATTTTGTTTATAAATTACCAAGTCTCAGGTGTTTATTTATAGCAATGCAAGAATGGTCTAATACACTCTTACTGTGCCTAATTTATAAATTAAGCTTTAATATAGGTATGTATGTTTCAGTACTGTCTGCAGTTTCAGACATCTACTGGGGAATTTGGAACAGATGCCCTTTGGATAGTGGGTCTACTGTATATTTATTTGTTATTTATTTTCACTTATTTTGCAGCCTCCAAGAATGTAAGCTCCAGGAAATCAGGGATTTTCTAGTTTTATTTAAAAATAGTATGCTCAACAACCAAAAGTGTTTCTAAAACACAGCAGGTATTTAAAACTTATTTCTTCACTGAATTATCATTCTGAGCTATGTGTTATTGTAATATTCATTGGCCTGATGAGAAAATTATGATTCACGGAGTTTATGTCTTAGCAAAAGCTACTTAGCTGGTAAGATGTAAACCTGCTTATGTTATTTCAGAAATGATTTTTCATTTCTTGGTAAAACACATTTGAGAATTATGGATAACAGTGTAACACTTATTTTTTAGATAAAAATTGTAATCATAACCATGTCTTTAAAATAAAAAAATTATACTTTTTAAAAAGAAGTTATATGGTGAGTAAAGAATAAAAAAAAATCTCTCAGTTAAATATAATTGAAGGAAACATAGAGACAGAATTTTCAATGTGCATATCATGTTTCTTAGGTAATGGTTGGCTTGCAGGATGATTCTCCAGGAAAATATTTTATAATTCAAAGTCCATTCTCCTTTGATGAAAAAAATCAGACACAAGAATTCAGAATTATTGCAAATGCTGCAGTATCAAGTGCTAACAATTATTGATTAAAAGAGGTTTAATTTGTTTGTAACGGTTTTAAAAGATGAGCTATTATGTATTCCTTCTCCTTTATCTGACTTTCACTAAAAAGAAAAAAAAAGTTTGGTATTTGTAGACTGTGTAATCCATATATACAAATCTGGAATTAGGTGGTCCAATTCAAACCAGTACCTGTCAGATAAAGGGTATAGATTTCATTCCTCATCCTCTCATCCAAGGATTTCCATATTTTTATCTTATAAAAGCTTTCACGTGTTTTACATTTTCATGGGTTTTGGAAGTTGCATATTTGCTAATGGTAGAGGTTAGGACTGAAAACATTTAGAAATGAACCATCCTAATTGAAAGTAAGAAAAATGCAGATGCATTATAAAATAATAATTTTAAAAGCTTTCAGATGAATATGTGAAATTAGAGATTAAAGAGCAGGTAGAATGATTACTTGATAAATTGGAGTATTGTGTTTTGAAAGGAAGGAAAATACTAAGCAACAAAGACGATTGTGAGACTACATAATTAAGCCTTTTCATGAAAGAAAAAAATTCCTCCTCTTACCCATAGTTTGAGGCTGTCTTTAGCATAAAAGATAAGGTTGCAATTAGAGGGATGTACAGCACAAGTACCAAATTATGTTTATTAGAGGATAAAAGATTCACATGTAAGTATATTGTGTGTTGTTAAAATGAAAATTACATGAACTGCCTTTGATAGAACATAATAGAACGTTTTTGCTACGATTATATATTTTCTTTTTAAATGGCCTTAACTGAAAAAGCTGTAGAAGTGATTTACCTTTAGCAATATCTTTAGCCACTGTCAGTTAGGATCTTAAGGAATTATGTGAACTTAAAATACGAGTGATATGACTTGTAGAAAATGTCATAGCAGAAAATATTTAAATAAAATGTAAAATAGGATTTAAAGTCAGGAATATGTATGCAAGTGAAAGAAACAATTAACCTTGTTACATAAATCTGATTATGTACTTGTTATGATATTTATTATAACAAATTATGAAGTAAGCGGTAATATATTATCTGATTAAATTTTGGAAGTAAATTACCTTCTTTTGCATTCCTCATGCTTCTTTTGGAAGACAGTAAATATAGTTCATTCTGAAAAGTGCATGAAATGTTTATGTCAACTGACCTATCATTTCGTGTAAAAAGAAAGCAGTTTATCAGACTTAACTTTGAAATGTTCGTCTGTAAATTTTCCACAGGAAATGTGCAGTGCCAGGCTGACTTCAGGCACTTTTGTGCTACTTTCCCTAGTTGAGTGTGCTTAGATAATTCAGTTTAATGTTATTAATAATTAAAGATAAGAGGATCAAAGGGATAAACATTTGTGCATATACACTCACATGGAAACAAAAACATACACATGTACTCAGGTGTGTGCACACATACCCACATGGTGAAGAAGTAAGGTAACATCCACTTTGATCTGTGAATTCATAGGTCCTACTTTTCAATTTTTTCACTCAAGCCTTGTAAATATATGGCAGAGAATAGAACTATGTGAGGAACTTGATGCAGGGTGTACAATGATGGCACAAGAAAGTATTTAAAAAAATAATTCCTCCTAATATGGAGGAATCAAGTGAGAGTTTGATTTATAAGAAAAAGACAAAAACAGTTCTCTTTAAGCCTCAGAAACATCTGAAATAATAGGAAAAAATGAATGCTCCTTACAATTCGCTGGAGAAGTAATCAATTTGTAAAAGTCAATGATAGCATGAAGAAAAAATCTATAAATAGAACCTGGATGAGTTGGAGGAAAATTTGAAAACATTCTTGCATTCATTCTGTAGAAAAATATAGCAAGTGAAATAGAAAGGTCAAATTATTGTAAAACAGTATGGGAATTTTAGTGTAATCAAAATTTTGCTTTGTTTTTTGTAAAAATTTTGTCATGCTACTGTAAAAAATTACCCAAAACTGACAGGTTTAATATAACATAAATTTATTGTCTCGCAGTTCTATGAAGATAATGTCTGAAATCTAGGTGTTGGCAGGGCCATGCTCCTTCTGAAGCTGCAGAAAAGATCCTCCTTTACCTCTTCCGAGATTCTGGTCGTGGCCATGAATAAGCCGTGTTTCTCGGCTTATTGCGGCATAAGTCCCATCTCTGCCTCCATCTTCACATGCCGTTCTCCCTGCATCCCTCATCATCTTCCTCCTGTGCATGTCTGACTCTGTGTCCAAATTTTCGATTTTTAAAAGAATACCATCATTATTGGGTTAGGGCCAACTCTAAGGATATCATTTTAAATTGATTACACCCAGTAAAAACGATATTTCCATAAAAAATCACAGTCTAAGCTATTGAGGGTTAGGACGTCAATTCATCTTTGAGATGGAGGGAGATATGACTTATCCTGTGACGATGTTACTTCCAATAGGTCGCATGAGAAACACATACACTGGACCAGGTTCTAAGATCTGGGGAGGCAGCATACTTGAAGTTAAAGAACTGAGCTTCAATACAAACCTATTCTACCCTTATTTCAGACTGCATTGCATCCTCTGGCACATCACTGAGTCTTTCAAAGAAGTCTCTTCATCTGTAAGTAGTAGTACTCCCGTGAAAAATTGTAAGGATTAACAAAATGACCTTGGGAGTCCAATCTTAAAAATATCCTATTTATGAATGTCACAGGAGTAGTCTCTGCTCAGTTCATGTAGCAAAGTCAGCTGGCCTACCTATGAATGAAACCTAAGACAGGTTTTCTAATCAAGGGGAACAAATTAACCACACCCTCCCATCTAGCTCATGAAAAAGCCCCTCAGATGCACATAAGTAAGGTTCTTTATCTCCTCATCTTAAAATCTGTTTCTGGTATTTGAGTAATTGTGTATGTAGAACTCCCTAAATTAAAACTAACTCAGACAAATTAAAACATGTTTAAATCCTTCAAAAAGATGCTAAACAAGCTTATCCATTTTTTAAGGTTCATAATAGAACAAATTCTGTCAGCTTTTTTAATAAATTTAAAAGCAAAGATTGTTAGTGCATTAAACAATTATTTTATATTATCCCTAATAAGATAATGTCACTGTCTCTGTAATTATTTCCCATTATTTTGTATTAAAAAGAAAATCTCAGCATTAACTGTTAATTTTTTTTAATTCTGTCTATTATATTAGATAAAAATAGAGATAGTGAATTAAGCTTAAAAGAGTAAAGAATTTCTTATCAAATATTTTCTCTTTTTTTTTAATTGCTCTTTAAGTTCTGGGAAACATGTGCAGAATGTGCAGATTGTTACACAGGTATACATGTGTAATGCTGATTTGCTGCACCCATCAACCCTTCATCTACATTAGGTATTTCTCCTAATGCCATCCCTCCCCTAACCCCTCCCCCTCCAACAGACCCCGGTGTGTGATGTTCCCCTCCCGGTGTCCATGTGCCCCCCATTGTTCAAATCCCACCTATGAGTGAGAACATGTTGTGTTTGCTTTTCTATTTCTGTGTTAGTCTGCTGAAAGTGATGGTTTCTAGATTCATCCACTTTCCTGCAAAGGACATGAACTCCTCCTTTTTTATGGCTGCATAGTATTCCATGGTGTATATGTGCCACATTTTCTTTATCCAGTCTATCATTTATGTGTATTTGGGTTGGTTCCATGTCTTTGCTATTGTGAACAGTGCTGCAATAAACATAGGTGTACATGTATCTTTATAGTAGAATGTTTTGTAATCCTTTGGGTGTTTATACACAGTAATGGGATTGCTGGGTCAAATGGTAATTCTGGTTCTAGATCCTTGAGGAATCCTCACACTGTCTTCCACAATGGTTGAACTCATTTACACTCCTACCAACAGTGTAAAAGTGTTTCTATTTTTTCCACATACTCTGCAGCATTCATTGTTTCTGACTTTTTAATGATTGCCATTCTAACTGGTGTGAAATGGTTTCTCATTGTGGTTTTGATTTGCATTTCTCTATTGACCAGTGATGATGAACTTGTTTCATATGTTTCTTGGCCACATAAATGTCTCCTTTTGAAAAGTGTCTGTTCATATCCTTTGCCCACTTTTTGATGGGGTTGTTTTTTTCGTATAAATTTGTTTACATTTCTTGTAGAGTCTGGATATTAGCCCTTTGTCAGATGGATAGACTGCAAAACTTTTCTCCCATTCTGTATGTTACCTGTTCACTCTTGACGATAGTTTCTTTTGCTGTGGAGAAGCTTTTAAGTTGAGTTAGATCCCATTTGTCTATTTTGGCTTCTGTTGCAATTGCTTTTGGTGTTTTAGTCATGAAGTCTTTGTCCATGCCTATGTCCTGAATGGTATTGCCTAGGTTTACTTCTAGGGTTTTTATGGTTTTAGGCCTTACATTAAAGTCTTTCATTGAAATTGAGGTAAATTTTGTATAACGTGTAAGGAAGGGGTCCAGTTTCAGTTTTCTGTATATGACTAGCCAGTTTTCCCAACACCATCTATTAAATAGGGAATCCTTTTTCTACTACTTGTTTGTCAAGTTTGTCAAAGAGCAGATGGTTGTAAATGTGTGGTGTTATTTCTGAGGCCACAGTTCTTTTCCATTTGTCTATGTATATCTATTTTGGTACAAGTACCATGCCGTGTTTGTTAGTGTAGCCTTTTAGTATAATTTGAAGTCAGGTGGCCTGATGCCTCCAGCTTTTTTCTTTTTGCTTAGGATTGTCTTGCCTACATGAGATCTTTTTTGGTTCTATATGAAATTTAAAGTAGTTTTTTCTAATTCTGTGAAGAAAGTCAATAAAAACTTGATGGGAATAGCATTGAATCGATAAGTTGTTGAGCAGTATGGACATTTTCATTATATTGATTCTTCCTATCCATGAGCATGGAATGTTTTTCCATTTATTTGTGTCGTCTTTTGTTTCCTTGAGCAGTGGTTTGTAGTTCTCCATGAAGAGGCCCTTCACATCTCTTGTAAGTTGTATTCCTAAGTATTTTATTCTCTGTGCAGCAATTCTGAATGGAAGTTCACTCATGATTTCATTCTCTGTTTGTCTGTTATTGGTGTATAAGAATGCTTGTGATTTTTCCACATTGATTTTGTATCCTGAAACTTTGCTGAAGGTGCTTATCAGCTTAAGGGGGCTGAGACAATGGGGTTTTCCAAATATACAATCATGTCATCTGCAAACAGAGAAAATTTGACTTCCTCTCTTTCTATTTGAAAATGCTTTATTTCTTTCTCTTGCCTGATTGCCCTGACCAAAACTTCCAATACTATGTTGAATAGTAGTAGTAAGAGAGGGCATCCTTGTCTTGTGATGGTTTTCAAAGGCATTGCTTCCAGTTTTTGCCCATTCAGTATGATGTTGACTGTGGATTTGTCATAAATAGCTCTTATTATTTTGAGATATGTTCCATCAATCCCTGATTTATTGAGTGATTTTTAGTATGAAGCAGTGTTGAATTTTATTGAAGGCCTTTTCTGCATTTATTGAGATAATCACGTGGTTTTTCTCATTGGTTTTGTTTATGTGATGGCTTACATTTATTAATTTCCATATGTTGAAAAAGCCTTGCATCCCAGGATGAAGTTGATATGATCATTGTGGTTAAGTTGATATGATTTGTGATGTGCTGCTGGATTTGGTTTGCCAGCATTTTATTAAGGATTTTTGCATTGATGTTCATCAGGATTATTGGCCTGAAAGTTTCTTTTTTTGTTGTGTCTTTGCCGGGTTTTGATATCAGGATGATGCTGGCCTTATAAAATGAGTTAGGGCAGAATCCCTCTTTTTCTATTGTTTGGAATCATTCCAGAAGGAGTGGTATTAACTCCTCTTTGTACCTCTGGGAGAATTTGGCTGTGAATCCGTCTGGTCCTGGGCTTTTTTCTATTGGTAGGCTATTGATTACTGCCTCAATTTCAGAATTTGTTATTGGTCTATTCAGGAATTCAACTTCTTCTTGATTTAGTCTTGGGAAGGTGTATGTGTTTAGGAATTTATCCATTTCTTCTAGATTTTTTGGTTCATTTGCATAGAGGTATTTATAGTATTCTCTGATGGTAATTTGTATTTCTGTGAAATCAGTGGTGATACTCCTTTATCATTTTTTATTGTGTCTATTTGATTCATCTCTTTTTCTTCTTTATTAGTCTGGCAAGTGGTCTATCTATTTAGATAGTTTTTTCAAAAAACCTACTCCTGGATTCATTGATTTTTTGAAGAGTTTATCATGTCTCTATCTCCTTTAGTTCTGTTCTGATCTTAGTTGTTTCTTGTTTTCTGCTAGCTTTTTAAGTTATTTGCTTTTGCTTCTCTAGTTCTTTTAATTGTGATGTGAGGGTATCAATTTTAGATCTTTCCCACTTTCTCATGTGGGCATTTAGCTATAAATTTTCCTCCTAAGACTGCTTTAGCTGTGTTCAAGAGATTCCAGTACATTGTGTCTCTGTTCTCACTGGTTTCAAAAAATTTATTTATTTCTGTCTTAATTTCGTTATTTATCCAGTAATCATTCAGGAGCAGGTTATTCAGTTTCCAAGTAGTTGTGTGGTTTTGAAGGAGTTTCTAAATCCTGAGTTCTAATTTGTTGCACTGTGGTCTGAGAGACTGTTTGTTATGATTTTAGTGTTTTGCATTTCCTGAGGAGTGTTTTCCTTCCAATTATGTGGTCTATTTTAGAATAAGTGTGATATGGTGCTGAGAATAATGTATATTCTGTTGATTTAAGGTGGAGAGTTCTGTAGATGTTTATTAGGTCTGCTTGGTCCAGAGCTAAGCTCAAGTCCTGAATGTCCTTGTTAATTTTCTGTCTCATTTATCTGTCTAGCATTGACAGTGGGGTGTTAAAATCTCCAACTATTATTGTGTGGGAGTCTAATTCTCTTTGTAGATCTCTAAGAACTTGCTTTATGAATCTGGGTTCTCCTGTATTTGATGCATATATATTTAGGATAGTTACCTCTTCTTGTTGCATTGATCCCTTTACCATTATGTAATGACTTTCTTTGTCTTTTATGATCTTTGTTGGTTTAAAGTCTGTTTTATTAGAGACTAGGATTGCAAACCCTGCTTTTTTTTTTTTTGCTTTCCATTTCCTGGTAAATATTCCTCCATCCCTTTATTTCTAGCCTTTATGTGTGTCTTTGCATGTAAAATAGGTCTCCTGAATACAGCACACTGATGGGTCTTGACTATCCAATTGCCAGTCTATGTCTTTTAATTGGGGCATTTAGTCATTTACATTTTAGGTTTATATTGTTATGTATAAATCTGATCCTGTCATTATGATGCTAGCTCGTTTTTTTGCACATTAGTTGATGCAGTTTCTTCATAATGTCAATGGTCTTTACATTTTGGTAAGTTTTTGCAGTGGCTAGTACTGGTTTTTCCTTTCTATGTTTAGTGCTTCCTTCAGAAGATCTTGTAAGGCAGTTCTGGTCATGGCAAAATTCTTCAGCATTTGGTTGTCTGTAAAGGATTTTATTTCTCCTTCGCTTATGAAGCTTAGTTGGGTTCAATATAAAATACTGGGTTGAAAATTCTTTTCTTTGAGAATGTTGAATATTGCCCCAGACTCTCTTCTGGCTTGCAGGGTTTCTGCAGAGAGATGTGCTGTTAGACTGATGGGCTTCCCTTCGTGAGTGACCTGAACCATTCTGTTCAGCAGCCCTTAACTTTTTTTTTTTTTTTTTTTTTTAACTTCAGTCTTGGTGAATCTGATTATTATGTGCCTTGGGTTTGCTCTTCTTGAGAAGTATCTTAATGGCATACTCTGTATTACCTGAATTTGAATGTTGGCTTCACTTGCTAGGTTGAGGAATTTCTCCTGGATAATATCCTGAAGTGTGTTTTCCAACTTGGTTCCAATCCTCTTGTCACTTTCAGGTACACCAATAAATCATAGGTTTGGTATTTTCACATAGTACCATAGTTTTTGGAGGCTTTGTTCATTCCTTTTTCTTTTTCTCTAATTTTGCCTGCATGCTTTATTTCAGTAAGTTGATCTTCAATCCCTGACATCCTTTATTCCACTTGATCAATTCAGCTATTGATACTTGTGTATGCTTCATTAAATTCTCGTGCTGTATTTTTCAGCTCCATCAGGTCATTTATGTTCTTCTCTGAACTGGTTCTTCCAGTTAGCAGTTTCTGTAACCTTTCATCAAGGTTCTTAGCTTCTTGCATTGGTATAAAACATACTCATTTAACTCAGAGGAGTTTATTACCCACCTTCTGAAGCCTGCTTGTGTCAATTCCTCAAATTCATTCTCTCTTCAGTTTTGTTATTTTGCTTGCAAGGAGTTGTGATCCTTTGGAGGAGCAGCATAATCTGGTTTTCAAGAATTTCCAGCATTTTTGCGCTGGTTTTTCCTCATCTTCCTGGATTTATCTACCTTTGATCTTTGATGTTGATAACCTTTGGATGAGGTTTTTGCATGGGAATCCTCTTTGTCGATGTTGATGTTATTGCTTTCTGTGTGTTAGTTGTCCTTCTCACCTTCAAGCTCCTCTTCTACAAATCTGCTGGAGTTTGCTGGTGGTCTGTTCCATACCTTGTTTGCCTGGGTATCACCAGTGAAGCCTGCAGAACAGCAAAGATTGCTGCCTACTCTTTCCTCTGGAAGCTTTGTCCCAGAGGGGCACCAACCAGCTGCCAGCCGGAACTCTCCTGTATGAGGTGTCTGTTGACCCATGCTGGGAGGTGTCTTCCAATCAGGAGGCAATTTGGGACCCACTTGAGGAGGCAGTCTGTCCCTTAGCAGAGTTCGAGCCTTGTGCTGGGAGATCCACTGCTCTCTTCAGAGCTGGTAGGCAGGAATGTTTAAGTCTGTTGAAGCTGTTCTCAGAGCCACCTCTTCCCCCGGGTGCTCTGTCCCAGACAGATGGAAATTTTATCTATAAGCCCCTGACTGGGGCTGCTGCCTTTCTTTCAGAGATGCACTACCCAGAGAAGAGGAATCTAGAGGGGGCAGTCTTGCTACAGTGGCTTTGCTGCACTGTGGTGGGCTCAGCCCAGTTCAAATTTCCCTGTGGCTTTGTTTACACTCTGAGGGGGAAATCTGTCTACTCTAGCCTTAGTAATGGCAGACGCCGCTCCCCTCACCAAGCAGGAGCATCAAAGATCAACTTTAGACTGCTGTTTTGGCAGTCTAAAGAATTTCAAGCCAGTGGATCTTATCTTGCTGGACTCCTTGAGGGTGCAATTTTTTATTTATTATATATTTTACTCCAGAATTTATTTTTTAAAATAATTTTAATCTTTCTGTTGAATTTTTTGTTTAGATCATTTGTGGTTTTCCTAATTTCATTTGAATTATTTTTCTGTATTTTTTGAAGTTCACTGAGTTTCCTTAATATAATTGCTTTAAATTATTTATCATGCAGTTCATGTATCTCCATTTCTTTAGAGTTTGTCACTGATTATTTTGTTATTTTGGTGGTGTCATGTTTTCCTGATTTTTTTTTTTTTATCTTGTGACTATGTTTTGGTGTCCATATATTTGAAGACTTGTGAATGTACTTAAGTCTTTGCAAATTGGCTTTATCTGGGAATACCCTCAACAGTCAGCTCAACCAGAGATTCTGGGCAGGCCACTTGGCATAGACCATAAGCAGGCTTGGTGCTGGAATTTTAGGGCAGGGTTTCCCAGTGCTTGAGTAACCATATGGGTGGGGGATGGTGCCTAGATCTGCAGGACTGAACCTGAATCCTGGATCCAATAGGCTAAATCTCTTCTTCAAGCCTTTGTGGTTAGGCCTGGAGCCTGAGTCCATAAGGACCGGCCTAAAGCCATAAAGACTAGGTCCAAAGAAGCTGGCCCAGTGTGTTAGAATTAGCCTTGAATCTAAATCTTCATGGTCATATCAGGCACTGGGATAAGCTTGGCATCTGAGTCCACTGAGATAGGCTTGGAGCCTTAGTCCTTATGGGCAGGCCTGGGGTTTGGGGACTAGATCTACAAGGGTCAACCTGGAGCCTTGGTTTGTGAGGGCTGACCTGGCACTAGAGTCCAATAGAATGGACCTGGATTTTAGATTTGCTATGAACAACCTGCACCCTGGGTCCAGCGGAGTCTGAGGTTGTAGGAACTGACCAAGACCTGGGACCAGCCTGGTACTGGAGCAGAGTGAAGGCTGGGCCTGTGGGGGCTCTTCAAGAGCCTGGGATTGTGGTTGCTTTTCTAATGCATGGAGCTGTGGTCACTAGCCTAAAGGATAGATCTGCAAGGGCTGGCCTAGATCCTGGGGCCCTGAGGGTCAGCCTGGAACCCATGAGCACAATTGTGGTTTTGGAGCCTTGATCCATGGCTGCCAGTCTAGTGCTAGGATACAGTTGGACAGTCCTGAAACCTGGGTCTAATAGAATAGACTTGGATCCTAGGTCTGCTAAAATATGGAGCTATAAGGGCCAGTCTGGAGAGTGGGGCCTCAGAGAATAATATCCTGGCACTGGACATACTTAGATTCTATGCCTAAGATTTCAGGTTGATGTCTGAGGGCAGGGGTGCTGATTTCATGCTAGGGTAAGCCTGAATTTGGGAGCTGTGTGGGATGACCTGGCTCAGGGTTGGTCAGAAATCTAGGGCTGGCTTGGAAGCTGGAACCACAAGGTTTGGTCTGGCAGTAAGTAGGTCTGGTACTTGCATCTGCAGGGACCAGCCAGGAGTCTGGATCTGAAGATGCTGGCCTGATGACTAGGCTTAGGGGACATGGCATGGCACTAGGGCAGGCCTGAAACCTGGTGCCTTAGGCATCAGTCTATTGCTGAAGGTAAAATGGAGGTCAGGGCTGTCAGGTAGCCTTGCCCTGAGTCAAGACTTGTGTATAAGACTGTGGAGGTTGGCCTGATACTGGGGCAGGTTGAGTGCTGGGTCAGGTCCAAAGTCTGGGGTTATACAGGCCTGCCACAAACTGGATTTTCCTACAGTTGTCCTAGTATTGAGGACTAAGACAAAGTCTAGGGCTCATTTATCTCTCTTCTCTCCAAATAAATGGTGTCTTTCTCCACACTCTGTTTCCTGGGGTTAGAAAAAGAACAATGAGAGTAACGTAAAACCATCCTTCTTACTGTCTTCAATTAATCTTTTCTTATGTCTATGCTGCACCCAGGTGCTGTTATCTCTCACTTGGTTTCTTTAGCTCTGATGAAGGTATTTTTGTGCATGGATAGTTGTTCAAATTGATGTTTTTGCAGGGAATGAGCACTGGAAAGTCTCACTCCACCATTCTACTGATGCTCTGGCTCTTCTCCACATCTCTGAAATCTCCTAAATTCTAGGGACACACACTTGGCCTCTTTGACATCCCTTGTGTTGGCTATTCCTTCTGCAAATATCATCTCCAAAATATATGCATGGTTATCTAACTTATTATCATCTTAGCCCAAATGTCATTTTCTTAATAAACTCTACCCTAATGATTTTATTTAAAACTGCAAACTATCCCTTCTCCCAACCCTCCTAAATCTCCACTTTGCTTTATTTTTATTGCATTTATCACCTTTTAAATATACTGCACAGAAAAGAGTTAACATAGCAGGACTAACTGCTGTTCTTTGAAAGGCCTGCTTATAGGGTTGCTCCTTGGCTGATATCTGGGAACTTGTTTTCGGAGGTTTTCTAAAACTTAATTAAAACTCAGAGTGACTTATTGTGCCTAAATTGTGTGAACAATTTTTTCCTAGGAGTCTAAGATTTGGATATATGCCAGACAGGGGGATGCCTATGTGATCAGCCCCCAGTAAAAACTAGATGCCATCTCTAATGAACGCCCCTGTTGGCAAAATTTTACACAGTGCCATAATTTGTTCCTGAGAGAATTAAGTGAAGAACTCCATTGAGAGTAGCCTCTGGAAGTTTGCATCTGGTTTCCCCAGACTTTTTTTCCTGTATCTTTTTGCTTTTCTTGTTGCGCTTCGTATCCTTTCACTGTCATAAATTATCTCTACAAGTCCAGTGATATTCTGAGTCCTGTGAGATCTCCTAATATTAGACGTCTATAAATCATCAAATCTGGAAGTGGTCTTGAAGATCTCCCAACACATATAGTATATTAGTTAGGTTTCTCCAGAGAAAGAGGTTCAATAGGCTGTAGATAGATAGATACATAAATAAAAGAGATGTATTGTGAGGGATTGGCTCCAACAACTATGGAGGTTGGGAAGTCCCACAATCTTCTGTTTGGAAACTGTTAGCACAGATAAGCCAGTGGTGTACTTTAAGCCAAACTGACATCCTTAGAACCAAGACAGCTGTCTTTGTCTGTTTAGTAACTATAGAGGAATACTTGAGTAAGAGTAATTTATAAGGAAAAAGAGGCTTATTTGGCTTATGGTTCTATAGTCTGTACAAGAGCATGGTGCCAACATTTGCCAGCTTTTGGTGAGGGCTTCAGGCTGCTTCCACTCATAGGGGAAAGCAAAGAGGAGCTGGTATGTGCTGGGAGCACATGGCAAGAGAAGAAATGAGACAGAGAGAGGAGGTGCCAGACTGTTTTTAACAATCAGATCTTTTGGGAAGTAACAGAGTAAGCATTCACTCATTCCTGCCTCAGAGAAGGTATTAATCTATTCATAAGGGATCGGCCTCCATCACCCAGATACCTTCCACTGGGCCCCACCTGTCAACACTGACATTGGAGATCAAATTTCAACATAAAGGTTAGAGGAGTCAAACATCCCTTTCACAGCAGGAGCCAGTGGTGTAAGTCCTAATCTGAGTCTGCAGACTCAAGAACAAAAAATGCTGATGTATGATGTAAGGGAAAACTGTATGTACCACCTTGAGCAGAAAGAAAATTCACTTTCTGTCCGCTCTTTGTCTTCTTCAGGCGCTCAGCGGATTGCATAATGCCCAGCTGCATTGGTGAAGACCATCTTTGCTCAGTCTACCAATGCAAATTCTACTCTCTTCTGGAAACACTCTGTTACAGAGACACAGAAATAATGTTTTATAAGATAGCTGGGCATCCCTTAGCCCAGTCAATTTGGTACATAAAATTAATCTTCACATATTGTATACAATTTATTTATGTGTCTTTATCGATTTTTTAAATTTTTTTCAATTACATTTTAAGTTTGACAAGGTATAAACTATCATTGCCTTTGTTCCTTAATTGCTTCCTTTGACTTGCCTTCAATTATTATTCAAAAATTTTAACAATATCCAAACTATATTCTGTATTTATATTCTATTCTCACATACAGAATCATATAATAAACTTGCTAAGCAAAATATATATATGTATATGTATATATATAGAGAGAGATACACATAGAAAGTTGAACTCCTCCTTGTTATCCTCTTCCAACCACCATCTTAAGAAGTAGAAACATTGTACATAATACAAGAAAATCTACAAATAGTTTACCGCTACTAAAGAGATTAGCAATACTAACATATTCTCCTTCCTTTGCCTCTCCTGATTTTGTCCATTTTCTTCCACTCCAACTTTAGTTAGAAAAAAAAGTTTGATTTAAATTTAAGTATACATGTTTTAAACTTATTTTTTTGAAATACAAGGAGTTTTTGAAAAACAAACATGAGTAAATGGCTAAGATAGAGTGATAGATAAGAGCACTGAAGAATCCTTTAAGAAAAGAGTAAATAAAAGACAACATATTGGAAAAGCCACTTCCAAGAATAATAAAGCCAAAATTACTAGAAATAAAAGAATAATGGGGAGTAAACAAGCATAAGTAGTTTCTGTAATAAGGGGCATAATTATTGGTGGTTGCAGAGTCTAAGTCCTCGGTGTGAAGTAGGTGTAGTAAAGGGAGGGAAAATGAGCTAGCATAAATAATAAGGACAAAGAAAGAAATTTATTACATCATCCATTCCAGAGGTATAAAGGATAATGGGAGAAAAAACACCAACAGTTAAGAGAAATGAAGAAGAAGCAGAGTCACAGAGGAAAGTCAGGTTTTAGAGAAAGCAATGAAGTGAACATGACTTATGATTTCAATATTTGTGTTCCTTTAAAATTTGTGTGTTAAAATTTTAAGTCCAAAAATAATAGTATTAAGAAGTGTGGTATTTTTAAATAATTAGTGTCCTTATAAAACTGTTTCCAGAGGGCTACCTCCTACCTTCCAATATACGTGAATACAGCTAGAAGGCACTGTCTGTAAGGAACAGGCCCTCCACAGACACCAAGTCCACCAGTGACTTTTCTTGGACTTTCCAGAATCCAAAACTACGAAAAATAATTTGTTTTTTTATAAGCCTTTAAAGTCTTTTTGTTACTGAAACTCAAACAGACTAAGACAGAAATTGGTACTGGGATTGGGATGTTGTTATAACCAATACCTAATAAGTGGCTTTATAGAACGCCTCAATTTTCTTAGATAATATGCAGGTGGTCATGAATTTAGTGTTGGTCAATATATGAATCATAAAGATCATTTTGATGATGTCTTAAGGAAAAATTAACATGTAATCAGAAACTGGAAAAAATGTTACCCCTTGTTACAAAGTGGCAAAGAACTAGGGTGAACTGGATTTGTGTCCTAGTGTTTTGTATTAAGTAGAAGTTGCAAGTAAAAACTGAGTACTTGGCTAAGGTAATTTCTAAGTAAAGTGTTGAAGGTGCATCATGGCTTCTCTTAAATACTTATAGTAAAATACAAGAAGAGAGAAGTAATACTAAGATAATTTTTAATCTGAAGAAAAGCAAAATCTAAAGATCTAGAAAATTCTCAACTTGCACATATTGAAAAGAATGAGAAAGAGTATTAAGGAAAAAATACCAAGGATATGGCCAAGTGATGATTAAACAAGCTTAGTATGGATAGATTATCTCCATGAAAGTCAGGTGCTATTCATCAATCTGGGTAATGGATAGAGGCTGGAAGAATTTTGAGCTACATATTAGAAAAGGTCTACACTTCCATAAACAGTTCATTAAAGGCAATTCTGGTGAGGCCACAGAAGAAAAGGAGAATTGATTCATGATTATATTTATATGAGATATCTAAAATAGTCAAATTAATAAAAACAGTGAGAAATATGGTGGTTTCTAGGAATAGGAGGGAAGAAATAGGGAGTCACTGTTTTACAGGTATACAATTTCAGTTCTACAAGATAAATAACGTTTAGAGATTTGCTGTACAACATTTGCCTATAGTTGGAAATACTGTATTTTACACTTGAAATTTGTAAAAAGTCACCAATCATGTTTAGTTTCTTTAACCACAGTTAAAAATGAAGGAAAATTAGTAGTATTTTTTTAACATATTTTGGTTAAGAGGGAGTCTTTTCCAAATTGTATTGCTTTGGTAGAGATACAGGGCTCAAACTATTACAACAAATAAATAGTTCTCAAAATTATTTAACATGAATTATTCTGATTTCATGCTCAGAAGCAAACAAAAGGAGTGTTGTTTGGTTTTCTATATACATTTCTGAAGCAGATTATTTTTAAGTAGACTTTATATTTTAAAATAATTTTAGATATATAGAAAGTTGCAATGACAGTGCAGAGATTTTCCTTATGCTCCTCACCCAGTTTTACCTATTGTTGCCAACAAAGGAATGAGTTGTGCTTTCATCTTACGTCTGATGAGTGTACTAGACTAGACTACAACTTTGAAAAGAGGACCTAGAATCCAGAGAACTCTGGGTAAAATAAACAAATCCAAATATATTATATCATTCAGGGTCTAGGCAGGAGATACAGCCCATTCTAGTCTTTTGAATGGAAAAAATGTACTATTAAAAAAGTGTTAACTATTTAAAGGCCATGATGTACACAAATGAGGAAAAGAAACTCTATTGAGTGCTGGGACAGTAGCTATAAGGATCAGCTATAACCTTGGAAATAAGGAAAGTATCCAAAGACAGAATAAACTTGGAATAACCTGCTCTACCTCAAGGTTGAGATTCAGATCCTACTGGGGCAGAAGGGGTTGTGGTTCACTAGATGGCAGAGAAGATCTCTGAGTCTCCCCAGGCTAAGTTTAGTGAGCAGGACTTCATTCACTGAGTGTCAGCAGTACTTATAAGAAAGCTGCTGGTATGTCTGCGAAACTAACTAGGAAATTTTTCACTAGGATTATGGTGAAATTTGTTATGAATCTGTATACAAAGTTGCTAGCCAAACTACCAGAAATGTACTTAATGAGGTATTAGCAAAACTTGCTGATGTGCCACTGAGCCTCTGGCACACCACTGGTAAGAAACGCATTTGCTGACAAAGAAGTTGCCAGCGTCAGGGAGTCACTGAAGGCAGCCATGCTGTGAGAGCAAGAGGTAAAGCTACAGAATCAGAATCCCCTTCTGCTTGTAGTGCCCTCTACTGACAAGGCTACCATTTTGCTGGATGGCAAAGGAAATATGGTAACAGGGCCCAGCTCCAGCATCATAACAAATAAAGGTAAGTTTAGAGATGAGAGTCAATTAATTGATAATAGGCTCACCTTAGAGCCATCTCAACTAAGAGTACATGTAACAAGGACACAAATATGCTTTCTTCATTCAGATGTGAGAAAAAATATATATATATCTTCTTTATTTCTTTATAACTCTTCCTCATCAGCCAAAAGCTTCTGAGTAGCAGAAAAATGTAATTCACTATATTTTACTCCAATTATATTTATTACATTATTATAATGCAAACATCCATTTTAGGCATATTTTCAGTATGGTTACATGAAATGCTCTGTCTCTTAAATTACCTCTCACTCCTACAACTCCAACCAAAGATGGCTGGAAAGATGTGAGTGCTCATGTTAATGCAGGCTCTTAACGATGAGTGGAAGTATCCTTGGAGCTACACAGTATCCTTTACATTGCCCTATACATGGTGGTTAACATTAGGTATCAACTTGATTGGATTGAGCGATGACTAAATGGCTGGTTAAGTGTTGTTTCTGAGTGCCATCTGTGAGGGTGTTGCGAGAAGAGATTGACATTTGAGTTGGACAGGGAGGGGAAAACCCACTCTTAATGTGGCTGGGCACCACCCAGTTGGCTGCTAGCTGGTTAGAACACAGCAAACAGGAGAATATGGGATAACCTTGCTTGCTGAGCCTTCTGGTTTCCTTCTTCTTCTTGTGACGGATGCTTGCTTCCACTCCTCTTGGCCTTGGACATCGCACTCTAGGTTCTTCAGGCCTTGGACTCTCGGACTTGCACCGGTGGCTTTCAAAGCTTCTAGGGCTTTTGGCCACAGGCTGAAGGCTGCACTGTCAGTTTCCCCCGGTTTTGAGGCTTTTGGACTTGGACTGAACCACTACCAGCTTCTCTCTTCCCCAACTTATAGATGGCCTATTTTGGGATCTCACCTTGTATAATGTAAGCCAATTCTCTCTAATAAATTTCCCTTCATATATACATATATCCTATTTGTCTGTCCCCCCTGGAGATTTCTGACTAATATTCTGTATATCTCAATGAGAAGGTAAATGGTCTTGTCTGTTACCTGGACTGATTACTTTTAAATCATATGCATTTTGTGCAAGGAGTGTCAAAATCTATTCTTAGAGCTAAATCTTCTTGTCATTTTGCCTTAGCAGTCACCATATGTAGTGAATTCCTGTTGTCTGGCCTTCATTGACTCAATAAATACCAGTTGTTATCTTTGGCATTCTTTTACTAGCACATTTAAGAACTTCTGGGATGCTGGATCAGCTGTAAGCGGTGATGATTACCAACTCAATTTCATTTCTTTACTTACTATGCTACCGTTTTGTTCTCTGACCAAGAAACGGTTTAGTGGGCATTTTCTAAAGGCAGGCAGACTTCTAACAGTGAAACTGGAGATGCTTGATACCACCTAGAGCTTCAAAAGCCACTCCCAAAGAATGGAGTGTTCCTAAGGACAGCAAACTTTCATGTATACTTACAAGAGTTGGGAATAGTGGAGATAAAATCTCTTGCTTCTCACTATCTACTCTTACTTTCTCCATTGTCCCTCAGAGGCAATAAAGACCTGTATCGAGTTTTGCCTTTCATAATATCTCCTTTTTTCTCCACACAAGACTTATGACTAAGTCTTACTGATATTACAGGGTAGAACTCAGCTTACTGACCAGTAAGGAAAAACTGAGTTATTTTTGAAAACATACTGTCATTATAATACAAAAAGAGCATTTGCCATAAATATATGACAATAAATTAATATTCTAAATAAGTAATAACTTCTTTTAAATTGGTAAGAAGTGATACTAAATGGAAACAGATTTAAGACAGAAATAGTGTACATTGAATAGAATAAATAAAAATGACTAATGAACTTTTTAAAATGTTCAACTTTACTCAAAGTCAGGCAAACAGAATAAATGCCATTTAAAATGTATATGTATATATGTATACGTATACACAGTTTATCAATTTGCAGAGATAAAAGAATAATGGCAACCTATATTTGTAACGCTATAAAGTAAGTAATCAGCCTGAAAGCCAGGGTTGACAGATTCCACTGAAAATGACATTGTGAAGTCAAGCATATTATAACAATTAATGTGTGTGTGTGTGTGTGTGTAAAATGATTTAACTATCATAAATACCTTGTAAATCATGAGAAGCACGTAAGGTTTTTGAAATATGGGAGTAAATAGAAATGTTCAGTCACACTGATCCTATATGGGTACATCTGAACATATTTTAGTCAAATCATAGGTACATTTCTTCATAAAGTTGTTGATAAGAATACTAAAAGCTGAGAATATCTGGTCCTTCAGTGATTAGATAATAACTTTAATATGCTGTAGGACTAACAGTAAATAATGGGATTAACTCAGAATTCCATAAATAACGTAACCTCTATTGGTTTAACCAGTTAGGTCCCTCACTATTAACTATAAAGGTCTTTGGTTGTGCTTACTTACCTTCTTCTCATTTAAGCAACCCATCATTAACAATTTCACAGAAGGCATAAGTTGTATTCAGAGTTCAAGTTAAAGTTCTTTAACAAAAAATTCTCAAAATATAGAAATCAATTTGCTAAGATAGGAGAGAAAGAGTTCTTTCACAAAAAACAATCCAGAAGTGAGTTGGCCAGGGCTCCCGGGACATCTCTACCATCCTCCAGTTGTGCCTCCCATTGTTACTGTTTTCAATTATTTCCCAGCCAGTGACAAAGAGAAATGAAAAGTCAAAGACAAATGTCTTGATCTATAAGCAGGACTCACTTTGCAAAGTTCACTATGTTTACATTACCTTCTTTTAATCTTAGTCACATGGCCATCCACCAGTGCAGGGGAGTCTGAGAATAAAAGCTTTAGCTGGGTAGCCAAACCAAACTAAAACTCGAGTATCCTCTTATCAAATAGAACAATGATGAATATTGACAGATCCTTAACAGTCTGCTTTTCACCCTACTGCATGATCTGCAATAATGTAGCTGTCTGCCTCATGTTTTTAGGAAAGTGAATGTGTAATGTTCTAGTTTCCATTGTCTTTATCTTGAATGCTCTGGGTTCTCTCTGCTGTGATTATTGTGCTGCTACTTGCTGAATTTATAATAGGATCTTTTCAGGAAAAATAATCCTTACCTTCCTGGAGTTTGCTTTGAAAACAAATTCTCAACTTACCTGAAAAAAATTTGCAAGGCCATTAAAATAGTTTTACCAACAAGCAAGCAATAACAATTTAAGGTAATATATTACTTACATTTTACTCCAATCCTTTATATTTAAGGTAACATATCACTATATTTTACTTCAATTCAGACCATAAATTCAATTTTGGAACCACTTAAAATTCTGACAGATCTGCATGTAATGTATACTCACTTTTCATATTTCTATACCTTCTATATTTTTTTCTAACCCGTGACAATTTTGTCTCTGTCCTTCAGACTCTTACTCATGAAACATAGAATAAAGAGCAAATTCAGCTAGAGACATGGGAATAAAAATCTTGACTCCTAAAGGTTGAAAGATGATCATATTATTGTGCAGACAACTAAAATATCAAATAAATAAGTAGGAAATACAGCAAAATGAGAGATAAGAGAAGTGAGTGTTCACATACTGCCTGCGAGTTTATCTGTAGATAAGAAAAGACATCAATTTAAGTGTATAGTAATAAAATGTAAATAGAAAGGAAGATTAAAGTAGCAGTTCAAAGAAACAGAGCTGTATGGATATTAAACATATGGTGAGTGATTTTATGATACCCTCTGGGTACTATTAAAACACCAACAAGTAATCTGATTACTTGTCCCATCTGGAATCCACAAAGCTTCAGGTTAGTTGCTATGTACCTAACTGCATGCCCTCAAAGTAATTGGTGTTGTCTTAATCTTTTCCTTATTAGCATTCTCTATCATTGCCAAAAATGACATGGAAAGAGTACCCAAAGTGCATAACTGAAGATGGCAAAGGAGTCTCATCTGTTATTTTTGTTTTATCTCATCAGTCCCTTTCTTTTGAAGTTTTACAGAGGGATGAACATTTTATTTCATCTTGTCTCATCTAATGGCTTAAGTTTAGAAGTTTTGTCAATTTGAAACACATCAAAGTCTATATTCCAATCAATGTGGATATGTTTTTGTGTGTGTATATTGTATGCACCATTTATTGCAAGACAAGGCATTCCAAAGCCTTTTAAATCAATAAAGCCTTGAATCATTGACTGTAACTTTTCTGTGTTCTACTATACTTTCCCTAAAATTTGTCTCTGTTTTAGACATTTGGTAGTAGTGCCAATTTGAGAGGCATTTGCCAAATAATGTCTACATGAATTTTTAGTGCTTTCAAAGAAAATAAACACAAGGAAGCCTAGGAATTTACAAAGAATCCATTATTTCTTTACATATTGTAATTAGACTAAATAAATGGCCCTTTAGTTATATTTCTCTCCCCCACCACCCACCCCTAACTTTCTTCTTTCTCTTGTTCTGTCTTCTTGCCTTTTAAGGTATTAAAGTAATGAAGTTAATAAAAAAAAAAAAGAGAGAGAAGAAAAAAAGCCTGGCTTGTCATCTTTCGTGGTGACTGGAAAATCAATATTCAGTCTCTTCCAGGTCAGAGAAGGTTAGTAAAACCAAAGATTGGACCCTTTAACATGAACAATTTGCAAAACCAATTTACTGGGAATTACTTAAAAATGCCCATGCCAAATCTATTACTTATAAGACTGAATACTTGTACAATTTTATTCTAGCCTCATGATTTCCTATTTTGAATACATTAGGTCCATTTGATATAAATACATTTTATCACCATTAATTGTAGTTTCAAAATTTTCTCAGTCTTAACCAATTTAACTTAGGTTTAGCTTCCTGTTTTCTTTCATATTGTCTTTTCAATCTATTTTCTCCCATACTAGCTGTCATCACTTTATTTTTTAAAGTATTGATAAGGATTTTCATATTCAAACCAGCCTCTCTTTATCCCTAATTCAAAACAGAACAATGGAACTGAAGTAAAGAAAAATGTTTAACACCAACAAATTTCAAGTGAGACAGACAATATAAGATAGAATACAGGAGAAATCTCCAATGTGAAACAGACGGAGCTAGATTAAATTAAAACATTCTAATCTTCATAAGACTTCAACTTTGTACCAATTAGAATATGGATACCAGTTGACTTCTATGGGGATGGTTTTGGGGCTGAGGGGGGAACAGACACTGAAATTTCATTTTCCTCACACAGCAAGATCATATCTTCAAATTCATGCAGAAATGTAAACTACATAGGAACTAAGCAGAAAATAAGAAAGGGTTAAAAAATGTGAGGCAGACATATCAGAACACAATAAATAAATTCTTAGCAGGTAATTTTAGACAAGGGGCTATGCAGATAAAGCCTGAGATGGGATCAGAGAAGGGTACTTGGCTACCAGTGTAGTGTGTAATAGTCATAACACACACCTGCTATTTTTACCAATAAGGAATCCAGATTAATCTTTCCTATTGCTATAATGAGTTATCAAAATGTAACAAAAACACAGCCTAGAGAGATATACCAAAGAACAAAGTAAACAGAACTGCATTTAATTTTCTTGACAAATCCAATTTTGTAATTATTCTCTCAGGTTTTTAATTTCAATGTGACTTTATTATTTATTCATTTTTGTGTATGCATTACTTTGTTTTAAAATAGTATCCCCTAAATTTACACATATTGATTCATGAAACATTGCTTAGGAATAAGATAGTTGTATTTTTATTTCTTTACATTTATATATAAACAATAATGTAATCATCTTTCTTTTTTTGAAGGAGTCTTCCTCTGCTGCCCAGGCTGGAGTGCAGTATTGGGATCTCACCTCACTGCAACCTCCGCCTTCCGGGTTCAAGCAATTCTCCTACCTCAGCCTCTCAAGTAGCTGGGATTACAGGCATGAGCCACCATGCCCAACTAATTTTTGTGTTTTTAATGGAGACAGGTTTCCACCATGTTGGCCATGGCTGGTCTCAAACTCCTGACCTCAGGCGATCCACCCACCTCAGCCTCTCAAAGTGCTGGGAATACAGGTGTGAACCAATGCACCCAGCCCAGTTTTTGAAGATATATTTTTCATTTTTATTTCAAGACTTGGATTTTATTTGTTTATATTTGTGTATATGCTCATGTATATAATTTATATAAATTAATATTTTGTATATATATATATATATATATAAAACTATTTGGTTTCAGGAAGGCATTTTTAAGTACGGTATATTTTATTAAAATAGAAACCATCAGGAAAAGTTTTGAATTTTTAAGCTAACATATATATACTTAAGTTGTGTGTATGTGTGTGTGCATGTGCTTATTTTAAGGTGTGGTCACTGTGGAATGGTCCCTAAAAGCCAACTGTAGCCTAGTGATTCACTTGACTTTCTTTATTACAGAGATAGAAAAGATAGTCAGCTTTTTACATAGACTGCCATTTAGGGGTGGCCAGGTATCATAGTTCTGGCCAATGTGATACAAGCAGAAGTACTTGAGAGCATTATCTTTTTTCACCAAGTCTTAATGAAAAGATGGTTTGGGTCCTTTCACTTTCATCTTTCCTGAAACATAGACATGAAGATGAGAGGTAAAGCAACCATCTTGCAAAACCCACACACCAACAACGGAAGGGCAAGATGTGAGAAGAAGCTGAGGTCAAATACTATCACCAGAATAACTTATGTACGCTGGTCTGCATTCCTCTGAGGTCCTTGTTGTTGAAATGAATTCATCTATTTTTGCTTAAGCCACAGTATTACAATTTTCTGTTTCTTCCATCAAAAAGTAATTCCAACTGATATAACTAGCATATAAATTTTGAAAGCTTTCTCAATGAATTGTATTTTAATAAAATATGTTATTGTATAAATACTTTCCTGAAAATCTATGAATAGAAAATATATTTTAAAGAATAATAACTTCATAAAATAGTACTTTCAATTCTTAAATTTTTCCATTGCCAGTATTTTATAATAGTGGCTACACTGGTTAAACTAAATATCTGTAAGTAAAATTTTTATTTTTATTTTTATTTTTTCTGTGAACATTAGTATGATTCTCACATATTGGCTTAAATTTTACTTGCCATAACCTGAAACATGCCTTTCATCAAAATAGTGATGAAATATTGACATCAGAAATTAATACTGAAATCAGCAAACATCTGTTAATTGCTTAATATGGTATCAAATTAGGCTTTCTTGAAAACAAAAAAAATAACATATATTATTTGTCATGAGATAATGTCAAATGAAGCTTTATATGAACAAAGAAAGCAAGAGCAAGATGTCAAACCCTCCACAAAAAGACTTACCATAAGACAAACTGCTATCACAAGCCCCTCTTGGACATCACATTTTTCTGATGAACTGCAGTCTCTTTTGGTAAAATGAATACCAACGTTGGCTGTAGATATTCCTGTTGGTCTTTGGCTCTAGAGCATTGACATTACTAATGATAGTTTTATTTTTTAAAATTTTTATTTATTTATTTAATAGATGGGGTATCACTCTGTCACCCAGGCTGAAGTACAGTGGCAGAGTCATACCTCACTGCCACCTCCAACTCTTGACCCAAGCTATCCTCTCACCTCAGCCTCCTAAGTAGCTAGGACGACACCTAGTGTGGACACCACCACACCTGGCTATTTTTTTTTTTTTTTTTTTGTAGAGACAGATAGGGATGTCTCCTTATAGTGCTCAGGCTGGTCTCAAACACCTAATCTCAAGCAATCCTCCCACTCTGGCTTCCCATAATGCTATGATAGCAAGAATGAATCATGACTGCTGGTCCCCAATATTGCTTTTGTATTGATTAATTCATGTGACATTTTAATAACATTTAACATTTGCAGCAATATTAATTCAAATGAATAAACTAAGTTGTAAACATCATGGTAAACTGTAATACCATCCAACTGTGTCAAAGTTGTCTAACCCTTAAATACACCAACACTGTCCCAGTGTTTACCTTCATAGATTACCAAGGAAAATAAATCATAGGTAAATTTTATTTAATATATGCATGTAACAGACTAACAGGGCTGAACTGGATAATTGATTTTAGAGACACTGGTGAGATAAATCTGTAATGATAAATTGAAGCTGGTTTGATTCCCTGAGCAACTTTATTTTATTCACAATTTTGAGAAAAGAGAAGGTATAATATAATTTGATTGTGAACATATATCTGGTGCCTGTGAATAGGAAAAAAGACTGGATAAATATTAGGAGGGAGGTGAATAATTGAAAAAGAAAGAAGATTATTAAATAGTTTCCATCTGCACTGCATAATTTCTCAGTACATTATTTTAATTAATTCCATACAGCACCATAAGCGCATATTTTTGTATACTTTCAGTCATTTGTCAAAAGCACTTTATGGTGTTTTGTTTTTTGTTTTGTTTTTTTTAAGTTTTTCTACAATGCCTACTTTAATTATTTCAGAAATCAGATATTTAATAAAATTTTATTGACTAATTATTTTTCTTCATAGACATGACTTTGCTTCCCTTTTTTTTCATAGTTTTTGATGGGTGGGAGCTTTTGTAATTTAAACTCAATAGAAATTATTTTAGGTCAAATTTATAATTGTGCTAAGTGTTTCCATGTTTGATAAGCTATTCAGCAATAAATTTGTACACTATTTAGCCAGTGTTCCTTAACACTTTATCATCTCCTTTTTCTAGTAAATCATTTGAATCCTAGAATCCAGCAAAAAAAACACTTATAATTGAATATGTCAATAAAAGATAGACAATTCAATTTAAAAAGACTACTGTAACCAGATTGATTGTAATATATTATAGCTATCATTGAAATAGATGAAAGATAATAGATTAAATATTTTTGCTAATTTTTTGGTATTGATACTTGTTTTCTTGTCACAGCTGAACTGAGATTTTTTATCACATAGCTATAAAAGAGATTTCTAGATTTACATATCTAATATTTGCATAACAAAAATAAAGCACCACAATTATTTGCTTATCAGGGGTATCCATAACAGATATGCAATAACATAAACATACTCAAATGATTGACATACTTTTTCACTTTGCATTCAGACACTTTTTTTTTACTTCTGTCAGAAACATATAGTTTAAATCTGAAGGCATGGTAAGGGAAAACAGAAGAAAAAAAAGCAAATATAACCAAGACCCACATTATCATTTATTTGGGCTTACTAATCATCAATTTCCTGAACTTAAGACTTTAAAAAATTAATCTATGAAAGTAAGTACATTTCCATGTAAATGGGATAAACAATAAAAATATACCATGACCAATATCAAACAATAAAAAGTTATTGAAGAATTATAGTGTCTGCTTCAATATGGCAGAAACATTACCATTAAAACTTTCTGTATAGTAATTAGCAAGAAGTAAACTTCCACACAGGAAAATCATGCTTACATAAAAGAAAATTTATGTATTTTAGCCATCTAGTAGCATTTTTTATTGACCCTGTTTTTAAAAAATGCAACATTTGAAGCATTATAATATGATTCACTTGCTTTTGGCATTTTGAAAATATTTATATTACTAATATTGCCTAGAATCTTTCCTTAATCATTTTCTACCTTTTTCCATCCTGTTCTGTGCTTAACTTCATGGCCTAAGTCAGTAGGCTCTCTGACCCTTGAACTCACTGGATTTAGGCCCTCTGAAGAGAATATTAGGAGGCAGAGTGACAGCAGGGGTGAAGTATATTCTTCTGGCTCCTTTTTTGTCTATTTGCAGATTAGCTATGGCCAATTCTCAACTGAAGTTGCAGTTCCTGTCAGGTGGCCATCTAAGACTAAGCACTCCCTTCAGGTTGTGGGGAACCTTTCCATCTTCCCTACCCCTTGAAGATAAGAGCCGATGATACTCTTCTACCTGTTAGGCCTAGCCTGGATGGTTCATCATTCCTTGTTGGTTTTCCTTCACCATGTCCATATCTTTGTAAATATCATTTTATTCAACATCCTCTAATTACTACATTTGAGGATGACAACTGCTTCTGGCTAGAATTTTTACTGTTATATTTTTTTTGTGAGATTTAGTATAGTATTTTTATATTGGACAATGTCATAATTCAAATATCCCACATTATCAGAAAAGTAACAATGTTGGAGTTTTAATATACTGACTTATAAGCACATGAGTACTTTAAGCAAACTTCAGTAAATACTCATTACACATTTGCCTACTAACGTAGGGTATACAGTCAGTCAAAGTTAACTTTTTTGATAAGTAGAGTCATTATAATTAAAATATTTTATTAACACTCATCCTTTAAACTTTAGGTACAAATATAAATGTCATGGATCAACAGAAGTCAGAGGTAAAAATGCACAGTGCAAACTTGTCTTGTAGGAAAGCTTATCATTTATACTACTGCTAACATCATAAGAAAATACACATTTTTAAGCATTAACAGTATGGATTTTGCATATATGTTTTTTAATTTTGTCAGTCAATTAACAAAAAGTAGCATCTTAATATTGTTTTAATTAGTATTTTGATTTCTAGTGAAGTTGGATTTATTTGTATGTGCATATTGACAAAGTCCATTATTCTTTAGTGACGTGTCTCCTCACAGTTTTCTTTAATTTATTTATGTTGGAGTAATTAAGCTTTTATACGGCTTTGATGACCTGATGTCCAAGTTTTTATTGAAGGCAAATTATAAGTTATGATGTTTTCCACTGATATAAGGTAGATAGGAAATGGAGGACATTCTTGAGTGAAGATGAGTTTTGTTTTGGACAAATGAAATATTTGTGGTTATATAAATGGCATCCATGGGTAGTCACTTATATAACTAGCTGATTACCCATGATGTCACTTAAATGACACAGGTGGACGGATGGGTAGTTGATTATAAAGCATATTAGAGCTTGGTAAAGAGTTTTGTACTGAAAATATAGATTTGTGAAAGTTCAGAATAGATATAATGTAAGTAATCTGAATGATTAGTTTGTAAAGTGATTTGTAAAAGGTATAATATTATAGAGAGTACCAACTTAAAGGCCTTGGAAAGAAGTTCATGTGGAAGAAGCAGAAGGCACAGAAAAGGAAGAGAAAATTTGGAAGCATGTAATATCATAGAAAGTAAGAGAAAATGTTATCACATATTGGGAAAGGTCAAACAAAATGAAAACAAAAAATTACATTCTCTTTTTGTTAATAAAAATAGTTTCTTAGGGACTGTGCTGAGAGACATTTTAGTGTTATGGCAGAACTAGCAGCATTAGGTTGAAGGATGAATGAAAGACAAGTAACTGGAGATGGGGGTGTAGAAAATGTCATTAAATGAGTTTTATTGCGAAACAAAATAGAGAGTTTTATTTGTAGGAAGTTGTGGAACTGAGGGAGTTTAGGGTAGTATTTCTAAAAAATTAAGCTGAAAAAAAGATTGAGCATATTTTAATTCATTAGGAATTAAATAAGACAATTCAGATTTAATTATTAGTGAAGAAACTAGGTGTGTCAGAAAACTACAAGCAACAATAGACAAGGGGTGACTGAGAGCATTATGTAACAGAGAGAATGGGAGGGTATAAGATCCAGGGCATAAATAGAAAATGAATCCTGGTAACACAAATGATTTGCAAATCATTGGTAAAGATGCATTATGTGTATCAGTACAAAAGGATTAAGATAAGTGAATAATATTAGTTTGATGATAAGTAGATTCTCTGGAAAATATAAATTAACTTTCCTGAACATGAGGGGAAAATGAGGTAGGTGATAAGATTGAAGATTTGCATATCAAAGAAAAGGTTAAAGTAATTTCTGAGGACAAGCCGCAGACTGGGAGAAAACCTTGCAAAGCACATATCTGGTAAAATACTTGTATTCAGAATACACACACACAAAAATATCGTGACTCAGTAAGAAGACAAACAACACAATTAAAATATTGACAAAAATAGGCCAGGTGTGGTGGCTTATGCCTGTCATTTCAGCACTTTGGGTGGCTGCAGGAGTTTGAGATCAGGCTGTTTTTTATTTTTACTAGAAACTCCATCTCTACTAGAAACTTAAAAAAAAAAAATTAGCCAGGTGTGGTGGTGTGTGCCTGTAATCTCAGCTACTCAGGTGGCTGAGGCATGAGAATTGCTTGAACCCAGAAGGCAGAGGCTGCAGTGAGCCAAGATTGTGCCACTACACTCCATCCAGCCTGGGCAAAAGAGTGAGACTTCTCAAAAACAAACAAAAAAAAAAATTGACAAAAATATAAATAGATAAAAAATATATACAAATGTCTACTAAGCGCATAAAACACTATTTAACAGATTAGTCATTAGATAAATGCAAATAAAAATAATAAGAAAATAACATTTCACACCTTCTAAAATAGCTATAATTTTTAAAATAGACAATAACAAGTAATGGCAAGGACATGAAGAAACAGAAACCTTCATACATTCCTGGTTGAATTAGAAAATAGAGCAGCCTTGCTCCATTTCAATTAAATACATAAATTAATAAGTTTTAATTAACTTAATTAATTAAAACATTGAAAAACAATTTATCAGGTTCTCAAAAAGTTAATAATAAAACTGTCATATGACCCAGCCATTCCACTCCTTAGGTGTGTACACAAGAGAAATGAAAACACACATCCACAAAAAGACATGCACAGTAACATTCATACTAGCATGATTCATTAGAACAAAACCCTGGAAACTACCTAAAGTGTATCAACTGGTGAATAGATAGATACAATGTAGTACATATCCATAAATTGGAATACTATTTAAGAATATAGAGGGATAAACTACTGACGTATGCTGTCACAGATAAACCTCAAAAACCAGAAGCCAGACTCACTAGACTACGTGTTGCATGATTCCATTTATAAGAAATGTTCATAAAGCAAAT
Source organism: Ateles fusciceps (assembly GCA_036589455.1). Taxonomy (NCBI): domain Eukaryota; kingdom Metazoa; phylum Chordata; class Mammalia; order Primates; family Atelidae; genus Ateles; species Ateles fusciceps. The sequence goes on along the minus strand of JAZHEH010003121.1, from coordinate 636,049 downwards.
GTATAGACAGAAAGTAAATTAGTCATCACCTAGAGGTAAGAACAGTAATTTACTGTAAAGAGGCATGAGGGATTTTATTGGAGGGATAAAAATATTCTAAAACTGACCTATGGTGATGGTGAACTACTTTGTAAAGTTTCGATCTACATAAAGAAATGAAGAATGCCAGTAGAAACAAATGAAGGTACAAGAAATATTTTTTTCTTACTTTAATTGCTCTAAAATATAACTTTATAGTAATAATATTAACCTCATATTGAACATATATAGCACATAGACAAGTGAAATGAATGAGAACAATGTCACAAGGGTTGGGAGGGAGACACTGAGAATATTTCATTATCAAGTACCTTCACTACATGAAGTGTTATAGTGTTATATGAAGGTGGACTTAGATTAAAAATATAATTTGGAAACTATTTAACCTAAAAACTATATAAACTTAAAAATACTGGGATCTGGGGCAAGAGCTAAAAAAACATAATTGACATTGTAAAAATTATATATAAAACAAAATCATATAAAATACTCAAACCAGAACAGGCAAAAAAAAAAAAGGATTAAAATAGAAACAATTAGCAAATTAAATATATAGAAACTAATATCAACATATTAGAAATTAATCCTCCTGTATCAATAATGTTTTTAAGAGTGAATGGTCTAAATAAACCAATAAAACAGTCTGGTAAGGTTGATTTTTTAAAAGACCCTAGTATGCACTATAAGAAATTCACTATAAATATGACAATTCAGAATCAGGTAGGTTAGAAGTAAAGAGATGAAAAAGAAACACATTCTAAACTAATTAAAAGAAATAAGGAGTAATTGTAATAATTTTAAACAATGTATATTTTCAAATAAGTAAAATTCCCAGAGATAAAGAATATTTCATGATGAAAAAGGGTCAGTTTTCCAAGAAGACATAGCATGCATACGTGTATGCGCCTAAAAACAAAGCATCAACATTATGTGGAAAAAAAAAAAACTCTTATGGAAGTGAAAGAGAAATAGATAAATCTACTACTTTACTTGGAAACTTCAACAATTCTCTTTCAGTAATTGCTATATCAAGCATGCAGAAAGTCAGGACAGATATAGTTGATTTGAACAACACTATAAATCAATTTGATCTAATTTACATTTATAGAACACTTCTTTCAACAACAGCAGAATACACATTCTTCCTTAACTCATATGAAATAATCACCAGGATGGACCACATTCTGTGTAATAAATCACAAAGGGGACCTTAATTTATGTAACTTTTCAAAATTATTTAGGAGGTTAGGGGATACCAAGGTAAAATGTAAAATGCGACATGAAAACCTAACACTAGGTCGGGAGTGGTGGCTCACACCTGTAATCCCAGCACTTTGGGAGGTCGAGGTCAAGAGATCGAGACCATCCTGGCCAACATGGTGAAACCCCCTCTCTACTAAAAAACATAAAAATTAGCTGGGCGTGGTGGCGTGTGCCTGTAGTCCCAGCTGCTCAGGAGGCTGAGGCAGGAGAATTGCTTGAACCCAGGAGGCAGAGACTGCAGTGAGCTGAGATTGCACCACTGCACTCCAGCCTGGCACCTGGCGACAGAGAAGACTCTGTCTCAAAAAAAAAAAAAAAAAAAAGAAAGAAAAGAAGAAAACCTAACACTATTAGAAATGTGTGAAACAAACTCACTGAAAAGTGGAGGAAATGGAGCTACCTAGATACTATGAAAATAAGTTGCATACTAACTGCCTTTTCGTTTTGTACTATCTTTTCAAGATGTTTATATAGAAAACAGCCTTGGAAAAGAGAGAAACTGTTTTGTTTTTGGGCAAAGGGCAAATGTAGCTCCTATACAGTATAATAAATAATTTTTCTCCCTAAAGGAAAAAGTCAAGCAGACATATTCCCTAAAAAGACTCAGATTATCTAAGTTTGATGTTCTTCAATCACACAATACCCATTTGGGCATGTGTAGCCTGGTGCCCTTCATATTACCATGTAGGATTAGGGACTTTAGCTACTACTATTATTGTGAGTAATAAACTGACTTATAGAGTATATAAGTCTCTAATTCAAAAGACTTATATACTCTGTCAGCAACCACGAAACTATGGAAGATGAATAGTTAGCTTAGAAGCAACTTAAAATTTTAGATACTTCAAAGATTTTTTTTAATACATAGACCCAGACCTAGAAAAACGTTGTTATAAGCTTAGCTAACTTGAATTTATGTCAATGAATTACAGTTTCAAAAAATTCTTAAGCCCAAATAACTAGAGCACATGTTATGGGTCCCATCCAGTAGTTCCTGTGAGCTGGGTCTATTCTTTAAACATCAGCTAGTATAACTAAGTATTATAGTAGTTGATTGATAAATAATTATTGGTTGATTAGGTCCTACTAGTTTTTCTATTACTGCCATACAAATCACTGCAAACTTATCTGCTTAAAACAATACAAATTTGTTATCTCGTATTTCTGTAACTCAAAAATACTGTAGACTCATCTCATCTCTTTGCTCCAGGACCCACAAGGCCAAAATCAAAGTGCTGACCAGTGTAAGATACCTTAGAGGCATTAGGCAGTATCCACTGTCAGGTCATGGCAGAATTTAGTTCCATGTGGTTGAAGTACTGAAGTTCCTGTTCCCTTCATGATTATTGGGTGAAGATTACTCTCAGCTTCTCGAAGCTACACACCTTTCCCTATTTGCAATGCTTTTTCTCTCTTAAAAGCCAGAAAGAGGTGGTTGAGTCCTTCTCATAGTTTGTATCTCATTGACTATTTTTTCTAGCTCATTTCACTTGCTGCTTCTATCACACATCTCCAACTGACAATTGTGCTTTTTCTTTTGCTTTTAAGGGTCCATGTGATGAAAGCAGGCCATCTCAATAATCAAGGATACACATATTTTTAAATTTTAAGGTCAGACAAGAATAGAAAACCAAACACCAGATGTTCTCACTCATTAGTGGGTGTTGAACATTGAGAACACATGGACACAGGGAGGGGAACATCACACACCAGGGACTGGGGGCTAGGGGTCTAGGGAAGGAATAGCAGGGGGTGGGGGGGATTGGGGAGGGATGGCATTAGGAGAAATGTCTAATGTGGATGACGGGGTGATGGATACAACAAACCACCACTATGGCACGTGTATACCTATGAAACAAATCTGCACGATCTGCACATATACCACAGAACTTAAAGTATAATAAATTTAAAATAAATAAATAAAAAATAAAATAAATTTTAAGGTCAGATGGCTAGTTACCTTAATTCTATCTAAAAACTCTTTTTGCCATGTAACATAACATATTCACATGTGGTAGAGACCATGAGGGTCAAAATTCTATCTACCACACGGGTCATTAAATGCAGCCCCAGTCTCTTCGCTAAAAATGTTGCATGGAAATCTTGGCAATCATTCATGAGAGAGTCAAAAAACTGGGTAAAAAGTTTTGAGTAAAAAAAGCTGAGAAGAAATGACTAAGAAACAGGATTATTGAATCTGGAGAAGAGGAAAATAATATCAGCCATTTGGTATGTGATATTATCACACAGAAATAATACTGAACATGTGTTCTTTATTAAGAGTATAACCAGAAATATCGTTAAGTTATTGTGTGAGAGATTTAAGCCTAAGATAAATATATTTTTTCTGTCATAAAAAGTTATTCAATGTTAGTATAGGTTATTGAAGGACACTGTAATCTTTCCTGGAAATTTCTGAGGTTAGGACTAGTCACTTGTCTTTCAGGATGGTTTTAAGGGCAGTTGCATTAATAATTGATAATAGGTTAATTTATCAAACAAAGGTTTGTAAAGATTAATCAAAGTATTAATCCATAGAAAAAATAATTATTTCTCCTTTTCAGAAGATTACAAATTCAGTGTTTTCTTAACACTCATATATCTGCAAGGTGAATCAGAAGAAATGTTGTTCTGTAGGGGTGATGTCTCTTTTTGCCTCATGAACATACCAGTTCAACAACTATACATAGACAAAAAAAAATCCCACTATGAAAAATTCAGAAAGTTTTCGAGAGGGTCCTGGAAATGGGGGAACGTGAAGCCAGCCACATTGAAGCTTGTAGGGACACAGCATCATGCAATCAGGAATAAAGCCCCAGTTCCCGGATTTTCTGTGGAGTTAGAAAAATTTGGACTGCATTTTCAATTATCAGATTTTTTAGGGGTTTTCCAAGGCTCTGGCTTTGGTTTTGCCTATTTCAGAGTACTGACAGTATCTGGCATTCTACAGATGCCTGGGAGCCACTGAAGAAAGATACTCTATTTTACCAACATGCAAGCACTAGTTTTAGTCCCTCTTTCTGGCTCAGTGCAGTGTGAGTGGGTGGAAAACTAGATATTCCATCTTATTTCTGGAGAAGAAGAGAGTTGTATCATTTATTTAATATTCCAACTCTTTCTGCCTGAGAGGGAAGCTATATCTTACTTTCTGAAGGTGCTGGTGGTACTTCACATATTCTAGGTGCTTTAGAGTCACTGAGACATAAGAAGGCAGTTTCAGCTAGCATGATGTTTTAGGAGTTCAGAATCTCTGGCTGGGCTGATTGACAAGGATTTTCTTCTGTAAAGGCCAGCTTACGAACACTGAGAGAGATGGCTTTTATTTATTCATTTTTTCTAAAACACAGATACTAATACCAACAACCAAGGAAAATAGAGACAGAGAAACATGTACCAAACAAAGGGAAAAAAGTGAATCTCCAGAAGTTGACCATAATAAAATGCAGATATTTAATTTACATGACAAATAATTTAAAATAACCATCAAAAACATATAGAATGAGGTCAGGAGAAAAATGGACAAAGTGAGAATTTCAACAAACAGAAAATATAAAATGTACAAAACAGAAATCTTGAAGCTAAAGAATACAACAACTGAAATGGAAAATCTACTAGAAGAATTTAACAGCAGACTGTATCAAGTAGAGAAAAGATTGATAAACATTGGTGATCAGAAGTTATCCAGTCAGAATAACAAAAAGAAAAAGGAATAATGAAAACTTAAGAGACTTAAAAGACACCATCACATGTACCAGTTATATATCCATGATGGAATTCCCAGAAAAAAGAGAAAGAAAAGGGAAGATATTTTATTCAAGGAAATGATGACCAAAACTTCCCAAATCTGGAGAATAAAATGAGCATTTAAATCCAGATGATCATACCCAGGTTCTGTATCAGCTATAGTATCTTCTTTTTAATTTCTGTTTTTATTTGAATCCTTTTTATTTTATTTTATTTTTTTTAGTCTAGTTAAAGGCTTATCAATTGTGTTCATCTTTTCAGAAAATAATTTATTCAAAGAAATAATGACCAAAACTCCCCAAATCTGGGAAAGGAAACGAGCATTTAAATCCAGAATTCCAATAGACTCAAAATAAAATGAACACAAAGAAGTCCACACTGAGACATATAACTGAATTATCAAAAGTGAAAGACAATGATAAATTTGAAGTAGCAAAAATCAGTGATTTTTCATGTACTGGATAATTCCGTAAGACTATCAGTGCATTTCTAAGCAGAAATCGTGTAGGCTAGAAGAGAATGAGAGAACATATTCCAAGTGCTGAAAGAAGAAAACTACCCACCAAGAACATACTACAGAAATAATAGTGTTCTTCATAAGTGAAGGAGAGATAAAGATGAATGGTAGATTAAAAAAAAAAAGAGTAGATCACATGTTAGGTCACAAAACACATCTTAACAAACTCAAGAAAAATTAATCCCACCAAGTATCTTTCTAAACACGATGAAACTAGAAATCAATAGCAGAAGAACAACTAAAAACGTATCAAGTATTGGAAATTCTTGATTTCATTGCGTTAAAGAAGAAACAGAAAAAGAGAATTAGGAAATATCTTCAGACAAATTAAAATGAAAACACAATATACCAAAACTTCTGGACTACAGCAAAAGCAAACTGAGAGTAAAGTTTATAGTTATAAATGCTCACCTCAAAAAATAAGAAAAAGTGCAAATAAATAGCCTAACTTTATATTAAAGGACTAGAAAATGAAGAACAAACTAAGCTTAAAAGTAGCAGAAGGAAGAAAATAATAAAAACTAGAGGAGAAATAAATGAATTAGGTAACATAAACAATAGAAAAAAATAAATAAATAGTTTATTTTCTGAAAAGATGAACACAACTGATAAGCCTTTAACTAGACTAAAAAAAATAAAAAAATAAAAAGGACTCAAACAGAAATTAAAAAGGAAATACTATAATTGACACACGACCTAGGTATGGTAGTACTATTTCCCTGCTTACTAGAAAGCACAAATATCTTCGAAATTCATTTCTAGTGAGTAAGGAAATAGTAGCACTTTGCATTTACATAATTTTTTCTCTTCTCCTCTATGATTATTTCAATAACTTACTTACATTTCATTAGTTACTAGTTGGTATGAAATTATTAAAGTAGGGCAAGGTTCCCTGTGAGACTGGGGCATGTCTGTCTTATAGACCTGCCTGCCTGCCAGACTTTCCCAGGGCTCCTGCCTGGCTACGCCAATGGAGTATGTACACAGTGCAGTCTCTGCTGCACAGCCTGTGTGCTTCGCTTCACTGAGTATGTTTTGGCAGCCTGGGAGCCCTTTGGACCCCACAGTGCAACTGGAACCCAACCTCAGTGGTCCAGAGGGGGGTTCCCTGAGCAGGTCCTGGTGCCCCAGTGCTGTGGTCCATGGCCGGGGGAGTGCTGAGCTGAGATCTGCCTGGCATTAGAGTGGGACAGGAAGCCACACTCTTAAAAAACTCAGAGGGGTGAGTCACAGTAGTTCGTGGGCTGGTGTTGAACCCAGGCATGCCTCTCCACTGGGCTTGTCCTTAACAGTCCTCTGCCCAAGGGATTTCCATAGCCTGAAACATCTAACAACAATAACAAGGAATATCAGGCACAATGCCAGTGATCAAAGGTGGCTCCCCCAAAGCCCATGAATAGACTGGTGGTGGGGTCACCTCTCTCCCTTGCACTGCAAAGTATAGCTGTAAATATGAACATACACAAAGGAGCTGAGAAGCTAAGAGCATATTTACCACCCACTGCCCTCAAGCGCCATCTACTGGTTTGTAGCCTATACTACAACACCAAAGAGCACTTCGCTATTTCTCCCCACTGTGAAACCCAGGGCATGAATTCAAGAGACACTGTACAAAGCCTTAGCTCTCTGAAAATTTTCAGAAATGAAGCCAACTGACTATACTCAATATACATCACAGTTAAGGAAGTGCCAGCCATCCCAGAGAACAAATTAGCTCGAGAACTCTGGCAATTCTGAAAACCAAAGTATCTCCTCTAAATGAGCCCACCAGCTCCCCAGCAATAGTTCTTAACCAGTCTGAAATTATTCAAAGCCTAAGAGATGAAATTGCCATTTTAAGAAAGACCCAAGCTTAACTTCTTGAACTGAAAAAGCCATGAAAAAAGAGCTTCACATTACAATCAGGAGTATTAACAGCAGAATAGATCGGGCTGAGGAAAGAATATCAGAGCTCAAAGACTGGTTCTTTGAATCAACTCAGACAAATATTTAAAAAATAATAATTAAGAAAAATGAGCAAAACCTCTGAGAAACATGGGATTATGTAAAGAGACCAAATGTATGACTCATTGGTATTCCTGAGAAAGAGAGAGAATAAGCAACTTGAAAAAGATATTTGAAAATATAGTCCATGAAAATTTTCCTAATCTTGCTAGAGAGATTGACATGCAAATCCAAGAAATACAGAGAAGTCTAGCTAGATACTATAAAAGACAACAATCTCCCAGGCACATAGTCATTAGATTCACCAAGGTCGGTGAAAAATAAAAAACCTAAAAGGCAGCTAGAAAGAAGGGGCAGGTTATTTACAGAGGGAACCCCAACAGGCTAGCAGCCAACATCTCAGTATGGATTTTACAAACTAGAAGTGATTGGGACCCTATTTTCAGCATCCTTAAAGATATGAAATTTCAATCAATAATTTTTATAACCTGCTAAAGTAAGCTTCATAAGTGAAGGAGAAATAACATCTTTCTCAGACACACAAACTCTGAGGGAATATGTTTTTGCTAGACCAGCCTTATAAGACATCCTTAAGGGAGTGCTATATATGGAACAAAAAAAAAAGACATACATGGTTACCACAAAAACACACTTAAACACATAGCCCACAGGCACTTTAAGGCAAAAATGCAATCAAGTCTGCATAACAACCAGCTAATGTATATAATGACAGGATAAAAATCACACATGTTAATAACAAACTTTATTGTAAATGGGCTAACTGTCCACTTAAAGACATGGTGTGGTGGCTTGGATAAAAAGTCAAGATTCAACCATCTATTTTCTTCCTGAGACCCATTTCACATGTAATGACACCCACAGACTCAAAGTAAAAGGATAGAGAATGATTTGCCAGGCAAACAGAAAGAGCAAGAGTCACTATTCTTATATCAGGTGAAACAGACTTTAAGCCAATAAAAATGAAGAAGGACATTGAAGGGTATTATGTAATGATAAAGGGTACAATCTAACAAGAAACTTTATCCTTTATATATATGCACCCAACATCGGAGTATCCAGATTCATAAAACAAGTTCTTCTTCACTTATGAAAAGACTTAGACAACAAGACAATAGTAGTGGGAGTCTTCAATACCCCACTGACAGCTTTATACAGATCACTGAGGCAGAAAAATGAACAAAGAAAATATAGATATAAATTCTACACTTGATCATATTGACATAATAGATATCTATAGAATATTTCACCCAACAACCACGAAATATAACTTATTTCAATACGCACTCGAAATATATTCTAAGATTGACCACATGCTTGGTCATAAAGAATTCAAAAAGACTGACATAACAAGTACACTGTCAGACCACAGTACAATGAAAATAGAAATCGATATCAAGATCTCTCAAAACTACACAAATACATGAAAATTAAACAACTTGCCCCTGAATAACTCCTGGGTGAATATCAAAATTAAGGAAGAAGAAAAAAAATTAAGGAAGAAATTAAAAATTTTTTCAACTTATAAAAATAGGGACACAACTTATCAAAATATCTGAGGTGCAGCCAAATCTGTGTTAAAAGAAAAATGTATAGCCCTAAATGCCTTCATCAAGAAGTTAGATCTCAAATTAACAGTCTAACTCTGCATCTAAAGGATATAGGAGATAAAGGACAAACCAACACCATAGATAGCAGAAGAAAAGAAATAACGAAAATTGGAGAGCATAATAAAATTGAGATGCAAAAGTTCACATAAAAGACCAATAAAATAAGAGCTGGCTCTTCAAAAAATAAGATTGATAGATCTTTAGCTAGATTAACACAGAAAAAGAAAAAGAAGATCCAAATAAGCACAATCGGTAATGACAAAGGCAGTACTACAACTGATCCCACAGAAATACAATAGATCCTCAGAGACCACTGCTAACAACTCTATGCACATAAATGAGAAAATCTGTCATTTATGGAAATCGATAGATTCCTAGAAGCAAAATATCTCCCAATATTGAATCAGGGAGAGGTTAAAACCCTGAATAAGCCAATATCAACTTCTAAAATTAAATCAATAATAATTAACCTATCCACAAAATAAAGCCCTGGACCGTATGGATTCACAGCTGAATTCTATAAGATGTACAAAGAAAAACTGATACGATTCTACTGAAATTATTTCAAAACATCAAGGAGGAAGGACTCCTCCCTGACTCACTCTATGAAGCCAGCATCATCAGCCTAATACTAAAATCTGGCAGAGACATGATGAAAAAAGAAAACCTTTGACCAATATCCCTGATTAATATAGACATAAAAAATCCTCAATCAAGTAATAGTAAATCAAATCCAGCAGCACATCAACAGGTTAATATACCACAATCAAGAAGGCTTTATTCCTGGGATGCAAGGCTGGTTCAGCGTACTTAAATCAATAAATATGATGCACCATATAAACAGAAATAAAATAAAAAACATATGATCTTAATAGATGAAGAAAAAGCTTTTGACAATATTCAACATCCTTTCATTAAAAAAAAAAAAACCCTCAACATACTAGATATCAAAGAAACATACCTCAAAATAATAAGGGCCATCTATGACAAACCCATAGCCAACATCACACTGAATAGGCAAAAGTTTGATCAATTAACCTTGAGACCTGGAACAAACAAGTTTGCCCATTTTTACCACTTCTATTCAACATAGTACTGGAAATCCTAGTCAGAGTAATCAGGTATGAGAAAGAAATAAAAGGCATTCATATAGGAAAATAATACAAACTGTTATGGTTTAACTATGTCTCCACCCAAATCTTACCTTGAATTGTAGCTCCCATAATTCCCACATGTCCTGGGAGGAACCTGGTAGGGGGTAATTGAATCATGGGGGTAGGTCTTTCCTGTGTAGTTTTTGTGATAGTGAATGTGTCTCATGAGATCTGATGGTTTTATAAAGGGCAGTTTCCCTGCACATGCCCTCTTGCCTGCTACCATGTAAGGCATGATTTGCTCCTCCTTTGCCTTCTGCAATGCTTGTGAGGCCTCCCCAGCTATGTGGAGCTGTGAGTCAATTAAACCCCTTTCTTTATAAATTATCAGTTTTGGGTATGTCTTTATTAGCTGCATGAGAACAGACTAATCCACAAACTATCTTTCTTCACTGACAATATGATTCTATATTTAGAAAACCGTAAAGACTCTGCCAAAAAGCTCTTAGAATTCATAAACCATTTTGGTAAAGTTACAGGCTACAAAATCAAAGCACAAAATTCAGTAGCAATCCTATACACCAGTAATGTGCAGGTTGAGAGTAAAATCAACAACACAATTTACTTACAATACCCAGGCAGATCACCTGAGGTCAGGAGTTCAAGACCAGCCTGACCAACATAGTGAAACCCTGTGTCTACTAAAAATACAAAAATTAGCCAGGCATGGTGGCACATACCTGTAATCCAAGCTATTCAGGAGACTGAGGCAGGAGAATTGGAGGCAGAAGTCACAGTGAGCAGGAGGTTGCACCATTATACTCCAGCCTGGGTGACAGAGCAAGACTCTGTCAAAAAGAAAGAAAGAAAGAAAAAGAAAGGAAGGAAGGAAGGAAGAAGGGAGGGAGGGAAGGAGGGAAGGAAGGAAGGAAAGGAGAGAAAAGATAAGACAAAAGAAAAAAAGAAGTGAAAACCTAGGAATATATATCACCAGAGGTGAAAGATCTCTATAAGAGAATGACAAAACACTGATGAAGGAAATCAGAAATAACAAAAATCAATGGAAAAATATTCCATGGTCATAGATTGAATGATTCAATACATAAAAGTGGCCATACTCTCCAAAGCAACTTACAGATTCAATAGTATTCCAAGCAAATTACCAATGTCATTCTTCACAAAATAATAAAAATAAAAATAAACTATTATAAAATTCATATGGAACCAAAAAAGAGCCCAAATAGCCAAAGTAATCCTAATTAAAAATAACAAACCGAGAAAAATCACGCTATCTGACTATATTACAAACCTACAGGAACCAAAACAGCATGGTACTGGTACAAAAACAGACACACAGTCTAATGGAACAGAATAGAAAAATCATAAATAAAACCACATACCTACTACCATCCTACCTTCAACAAGGTTGAAAAAAAAAAAAAGCAGTGGAGAAAGAACTCCCTATTCAAAAAATAATGCTGGTATAACTGGCTAGCCATATAGTGAAGAATTGAAGCTGGATGCCTATAGTTCACTATATACAATAATTTATTCAAAAAAAGATCAAAGGTTTAAATGTAAGACCTCAAAAAATAAAAATTCTAGAAGACAATCTAGGAAGCACACTTCTTGACATTGGCTTTTGCAAATAATTTTTGGCTAAGTCTCCAAAAGCAATTGCAATAAAAACCAAAGTAAGCAAGTGGCACCTAATTAAACTAAAAAGATTCTGCATAGCAAAGAAACTATCAACAGAGTAAGCAGACAATCTACAGAATGGAAGATAATAGTCACAAACTCTGATGAAGGCCAAATATCAACAATCTATAGGGAATTTAAACAAATCAACAACCCAAAAAAAAAAAAAATGATAATAACCCCATTAAAAATGGGCAAAGAACATGAACAGACACTTCTCAAAAGAAGACATATATGTGGTCAACAAACATATGAAAAAATGCTCATCATTTCTAATCATCAGAGAAATGTCAATCAAAGCCACAATGAGGGCGAGGCATGGTGGCTCATGCCTGTAATTCCAGAACTTTGGGAGGCCAAAGTGGGTGGATCACTTGAGGTCAAGGTTTGAGACCAGCCTGGCCTACTTGGTGAAACCGTGTCTCTACTAAAACCATAAAAATTAGCCAGACATGGTGATGTGTACCTGTAATCTCAGCCTCTTTGGAGGCTGAGGCAGGAGAATTACCTGAACCTGGGAGGCAGAGGTTTCAGTGAACTGAGATTGCACCACTGCACTCCAACCTGGGTTACAAAGTGAGACTCCGTTTAAAAAAAAAAAAAAAAAGGCCCAAATGAGATACCATTTCACACCAGTCAGAATCGCTACTGTTAAAAAGTCAAAAAACAACAGATATTAGCAAGACTGCAGAGAAAAAGAAATGCTTATACACTGTTAGTGAGAATGAAAATTAGTGCAACCACTGTGGAAAGCAGTCTGGAAATTTCTCAAAGAACTTAGAACTACCATTCAACCAGCAATTCCAATACTGGGTATATACTAAAAAGAAAATGAATCGTATTAATCAAAAGACACATGCATTTATATGTTCATCACAGCCACTATTCACAATAGCAAACACATGGAATCAACCCAGGTCCCCATCAGTGATAGATTAGATAAAGAAAATGTGATACATATTTACCATGAAATGCCACAGCCATAATAAACAATACAATTGTGTTCTTTGCAGCAACATGATTGCAGTTGGAGGCCACAATCCTAAGTGAATTCATGCAGGACAGGAAACCAAATACCACACGTTTTCACTTTTAAGTGAAAACTAAATATTGAGCACACATGGACATAAATATGGAAACAATAGACACAGAAGTACTAGAGCAGAGAGGTAGGGAGAAGGGTGTGGTTTGAAAAACTACCTATTGGGTACTATGCTCACTATGTGGGTGATGGGATCCATATCCCAAACATCAGCCTCACGTAATATCCCCATGTAACAAACCTGCACATGTACTGTCTGTATCTAAAATAAAATTTGAAATTAAAAAAAATTACATGTTTTATTTTTTTCACATCCTTTGTATTGTTTCCAGTCCACAACTTAACTTGGTATACTATATGATACTCTATTTTTTTTAAATTTTAAATCATGACTTGTATTAATGTTATTTATATTTTGAGACAATTTTATATTATTTATATATACATAGTTTTTGTAATTTTTTTCTTCAATTACCTAATTGAAAATTCACAAAGACTTTCTATTAGTTATTGAACTTAATTTAATGGTTTCTTTTAGAATATGGAATGCAGAAACTGCCCATTTAATGTGAGGTAGAAATCTAAATCTTTGTGTTGTTTTGAATTTGATAAGAATATTTTTAGCATTTTAGCATTGGGTTTAATATTTGTATTTAACATTTAGAAAATTCTTGATATCCCTACAATAACTTGTGTTCTATTCTTAGCTTGCAAACCTGTATAATGAATGGTTGCTGTATTTATCAGTTGAATCTATTTTCTGATATAGACTTAATCTTGCATATTGAATTCCTGATTAAGTTATAGCATTCTTTTAAAATATAAATAAATGTAATTTGAAAATGTTTTATGTAGAATGTTTACATGCATATTTAAAATTTATTTACACTATAGTTTTGTTTTGTTATACTCTAATTTCTGGTTTTTCTTTTCAATCAACATTGTTTAAACTGGGAATTTCCCTCTAGCAATTATTTTTAAAAAATTCTATTCATGACCTATTGCCTGTAAATACTAGTCAAAACAAACCAAAAGCAGAAACATAAAACTCCAATATTTTGCTCTGTAATTCAATTTTCTTTAATCACTTTTAAAACTATAGGTTTGAAGGTGGTTTTATTATAAAGAATAATGCATGTAAGATTCTCTTTCTAGGTAATTAATCTGCCTTTTTATTCTGGAAGCTCTTAGAATTTTCATCTCCCTGTAATTTTTATATTTCAAGGACAGCTCCAAATAAAAATACATTTTTATTAATCCTAATCATATTTGTTGAACTCTTTAAATGTGAATGCTAAGATTTTCCTTAAGCTGTAGTAAATTATCTTTACTATTTCATTGATCTTTTATTTTTCTCAATCTTTCACTTTTCTCCATTTAGAAATAAAAATGGATAGATGTTAACATTTTTTATTTCACTCACTATATTTTTTAACTTTTCTTTGTCGCATTTTATATATTTGACATTTTAAAATATATTCTCAGAAACTTTATCAGTTGATCTTCCAGCTCAAAAATTTCATCACATATTCTATTTATTTTATTGCTAAATCCATCTATTATGAATTTTATAAATTTTGCAAAGCAGTGAATTATTATTTTATGGATACTCTCCTATCCCTCAGAAGACACTAATTAAATTAAAAAAATCTTTATGTGTTCTATGAACTTTTTTGATTGTGTTTTAAGAAAATCTAAATTTTCTAAATCGTTCTACTATAAGGACACATGCACACGAATGTTCATGGCAGCACAGTTTACAATAGCAAAGACCTGGAACCAACCCAAATGCCCATCGATGATAGACTGGACAGGGAAAATGAGCACAGTTTACAATAGCAAAGACCTGGAACCAACCCAAATGCCCATCGATGATAGACTGGACAGGGAAAATGTGGCACATATACACCATGGAATATTATGCAGCCATCAAAAACGATGAGCTCGTGTCCTTTGTAGGGACATGGATGAACCTGGAAACCATCATTCTCAGCAAACTGACACAAGAACAGAAAATCAAACACTGCATGTTCTCACTCATAGGTGGGTGTTGAACAATGCCAACACATGGACACAGGGAGGGGAGCATCACACACTGGGGTCTGTTGGGGGAAAAAAGGGGAGGGACAGTGGGGGGTGGGGAGTTGGGGAGGGATAGCATGGGGAGAAATGCCAGATATAGGTGATGGGGAGGAAGGCAGCAAATCACACTGCTATGTGTGTACCTATGCAACAGTCTTGCATGTTCTTCACATGTACCCCAAAACCTAAAATGCAATAAAAATATATTATAAAAAAAAAGAAAATCTAAATTTTCAAAATTGGTTTAAAATCCAATATACACTTGACCAGACAATCAAAAAACAAAAAAACAAAATAAGAATTTTAAAATACTTGCTAACAAAGTACATGTCATTTTATAGGTTATTGGTTATATTAAATTAAAAATAGAATCATATAATTCTATGTTGTTAAAACTGACACTGTTTTAAAACTATACTGTTAAAACTATACTGTTAAAACTGACACTTTTTAAAAGAAAATTTATTAAATTATTTTATGAATCAAGTAACACTTATTATTAAAAACTTACAGAAATATAAGAAAATCTAGATTCATTCATGTTAAAAGATACCAAATATTTAGCAAAACAGTAGCAGATTAAATACACATATGAACTGAAAAAATTATATTCTGTTGTCAAGCAAGTCTTCTCTTTCTTTATCCCAAAAGTATAAGAATCTTAAAAACCAGGATACAAATTACTATAATTTGTTTTACATTAAGAGCGTTCAAGGAGAAAAACAATGTAAAATATACATTTACAAAAACAGTTTATTATTTTAGATAGCATTTAAATGTTTCTAAATTAATTATCATAAAATTATTACAAAAATTTCCCAAATTATACTTTATACCTGGTACAATAGACATGTGAAAATTACTAAGAACATTTTAAACTATGGAGAACAATGGGTAGAATTCACTTTTATCAGAGTAGCAGATGCACGTCTAACATCAATAGTGGTAGATAAGATTGTGCTCTTCTGATTTAGGGAATATTGTGGACATTTGTGAATGCTGGAAAGGGAGCTCTAATATTACACAAGACAAGCCTTTGAGCATAGTATTGACATGTTTAGACATCCAGACTATGAAATTAAACATCCTTCAAAATATGGAGTCAATTCTGAAGGTTAAGGATTCCCAAAGGTCAAGCTTCAGACACACCACACTGGGTTACACGTTCATTGCTTTGTCCTCAAACATATTGAGTTAGAGTTACCTAGACTGAAATGTGATAATGTGCTGTCTAATGAGCTTTCCTGGTGATTCCAATGAACAGAGTTGGAAACTCTAATCTTAGTTCTCAAAGGTCATGATTCATTAGAATCACCTGAAGTCAAAGACAATTCAGATAAAAGTTTCTTCCTGCAGAGGGTCTGTCTCAGCAGATATAAGAAAATAAATTGGAGTCAAAATTTAAAATTAAACATTCCAGGTTGAAGCACTAAGCACTAAAAGAAGCATAGGTTTATATTATCATTTAACTAATAGTCACTTTAATTGTTAATTTTATCTCCAGCCTAAATATGATTGCAATGTGTAGACAGAGTTATCACAGGGAAAGATTACAGATGAGTTTAGGAGTTAATCCAATTGTATAATTTTAACATTATTAAGAATAGGTGGTTCTATACAGGTTAGCCTTAGGGGGCATTGTTTGGATAGAATGTATAGTATTTGTTAACTAATTAGGGTGACCATTGAGAGGCAGGGGTCGAACATGGCTCTTGGTAATGACTTTTGAAGAATAAGCCAATTTTTGTGGGAGATGATGACATGTTTTGTCAAGCTTTATCAGGCAATAAAGATAAAAAGATCTAAAAGATCTGAGGAAATAAAACCCTGTCTTTGAAAGAATAGAAATTACATTTGAACTACTAAAAAGGAAAGAAGCCTGATCAGAAGAGAGGTTAGAATAGAATTTTTGAGACTCTAAAACTTTCAAGAAATAAGAAGGAACATCAAAAATTTATAAAATGAATGAGAATGCCAAATACTTGAAAATTAATTACATGTACACTCCCTTAATTCCTCAGAGAAAAGCTAAATGTAGGAGCCCTTCAAACTAATATTTTTTTCTCACACATGCACAAAGAATATGCCTATTGTACCAATTTCCCACTTGTAACACAAACCTCCATAACCTGTAACTCAACAACTCATTGATTCTAAAGTGTTTTTACTTCCCCCCATTTAACTATATTTGCAATCCAAATACAGTGTGGAAACACTTGAATAACCTGTATTTAGCCCCAGAGAGGTATTAGGTTATAAATTACATGTGTTCAATATCAATCAATTTTAGCTTTTTAAATATCCTTATAGGCCACCAACTTTACCTTGGCCCACTTTTCCTCAGAAAAGATCTTTATTATGTAGAAAACAGTTATATGAAATATGTGCTACATAAAAGCTCTCTGGGAGTCTCATTTTATTTATTGAATTATATTTTAAGTAAACAATGCTAAAAAAATTCTACATTGAATTAGTCCATAGGTGAAAGAGTTTTATAATCTACTCCTTTTCATGTTTTTTTATTCTACCTTTCATATTTGAAGTGTTATTATATACATATATGTATCACTATTTCACAAAATCATAAAATCAGATCTCTAAATCTAATCTCTTATACAACGAGTCTCATAAATTGATCAAGTTATACCAGCAAGAGATATAATTACTCATTTTGTACATTATATGAAACACCTCAAATAAAATAATTGACTGATTTTTCACTAATACTAATTGTTTTTGCTTAACTTTAGTAAATAAACTTGGAAATTACTTATCACCGTTTTATGTAGTTCATAATTATTTTCATGCTACATGTTTTATGAAATTCCCTGAAAATTTCAAGGTTACCTTCTTTGAAACATAGAAAGCCTATTAAGAAATTTAAACTTCCAAATAAATTATTTTTCTAATAAATTGCTCCTTTCATTCAATACATTAGCAATATGAATCACTTAAAGGCTCAGCTTTTGCTTCTTTATTTCTCATTGGAAAATCTAGTGTAGTTTAGGTAACACAAATACTCTTTATGTGGATGTATCCTATGATGGGCCAAACCCTTAAATGTTGTAAGTCACTGGAACTTGATTATTCCTGTCTCAGACTCACCCATTTTTCATCAATGATAGGATAGCCTTGTCCTATCTGGCTAGGATAGAATTTAGCCTATCCTTGCTAGGTCAATGAAGACTTGTCCTGTTGTTATTTGAGCCTTCTCTTCTCATTCTGTTTGTGTTGAATATCCTCTGCAAGTCTGTGAAAGCACATTTTCTATATGACGCTCTCACCATGTGAGATGAACAGTCTGTCTGAGACAACTTCTATCCTAGCATATAATTTTTTAATTGGATTTCCTTCTGAAAATGGATCTTGGCCTCAGTGACCTAATTTTCTTAGAATATGGACTCTTCTTACAGTAAATTTTAACCATTTCTTTTGTCATATCTATATCAGTAAAGCTGTCCACTAGATTAATTTCTTTAATATCAAATGTGTTCATCAATAAATTCAGGTTTGCTAGTTCTCAATTTCATTTTGAATTACTGATTGTTTCTCAGGAGAGGAGCGACACTTCCACAATCATTAGTAGTGGAATTACTCCCTATCACCTGAATTTCTTTTTATTTCATGTCTTGGTTTCATTATACCAGCATGTTTTAAAACTGTTCATATAGCTCAAAAACTTGAATAATGACTTTGCTCTTGGAACAGAATTATTCTCTTTGGGAAATACAAATTAATTGTATTTCATTATCTCATTAATAAGCCCCTATTATTCATTTTTGGTAGTTGTGCTAATTGCTTAACTAGAAATTTCTTTTTAAAAATATTTTCTTTCCATCAATAGTCTATCAGGTTGAAGTGACATAATTTAGTCCAATACCCACCTTTCCTTTTCATTAAAAAAGTCTTTTAATAATTTTAATTCTGAGAGTAAAACTGGAAAATTCAGTTCATTCATTTTCTGCTATAATCAAAATAGCGGAAACAATTCTTTAGTTGTAATTAGCAATTACATTTCTTAGGTGTAAGTAGTTTGCTTCATATTTGTTATTAAATAATGCAAATTAGAAATGAAATGTCTTCATTCCAAGCTATAGATTCTTTTCTTAGAGTGAGAAATATAATTAAACTGGCATCTTTTTTTATATTTCCAAACATAAACCAGCATAAAGAGGTTACTAAACATACAACTTACGCTTACAAAGAGTTTAGTAAAACTTAATTGAGTATATTCTTCCATGTCTTACTGGTATTGTTAGCTCATCTTTGATTTTCATTGAATTTTATATAAAAATGTTCTATGATGGTACTATTCAGTATAAATTGATTGATATATAAAAATGTACAAACACTGCTTTGACAAGTTTTCTTGTCTAATGTTACTTTTACCTCAGTTTTTTGCTGTTCTTACATTTTGCTGTTCTTGCTTCATTTTTAAGTTACACAAGGAGTTTCCTATGTCTATTAGCCAATTCTTACATTGCTATAAAGAAATAGGTGAGATTGGGTAAATTATAAAAAGAGGCTTAATTGGCTCACAATTCTGCAGCATGCATAGCAAGCAGGATGCTGGTATGTGCTAGGCTTCTGGGAAAGCTTCAGGAAACTTATAATCATGGTGGAAGGCGAAGGGGCAGAAGGAGTATCCATCAAACAGCCAAAGTAGGAGCAAGAAAAGAGGGGGAGGTGCCAAACACTTTTAAAAGACCAGATCTTGCAAGAACTCGGTCATTATTGCAAGGACAGTTCCAAGGGGACTGTACAAAACCATTCATGAGAAATCTGCCCCTATGACCTGATCACCTCCCACTAGGCCCCATCTGCAACATTAGGGATTACAATTTAACATTAGATTTGAGTGGCGAAACATGCAAACCATATTAATATATTAAATACAAGATCCATGTTTTACTCAGTAAAATATTGATACTTTTAAAAAAACTTGGATTTATAAATGTTCTACATTCATTGCTTAAACATCATAATATTCCTGAGTTACATGAGTGAATACAATTTTTTCAAGTTCAACTAATTTTCACGAAACATTGCCATGCCTACTAAAAGATTATTTTATTAAAAGTGAAATTAAATGACCATGAAATTTAGATAAATGGAGAAAGAAAAATTTACTACTTAATTATCACCTCTTATTCATCTCTTTGATTTTTATGTAGTTTTTATGATATGCTGATTTAATCTAGAAGTTTGTTATAATCAATGGAGGCAAAAAATAGAAATTCACTTTTTTTAACCTACTGTTCAAAATAAAGATTAAATAAAATAAGGTAACTAATCAGTTATACAAAGAGCCAAATCACTTCATCTGTAAGGTTATTCAATATCTGTTTGCCTTTGTTTATTTAATGAATGTCAGACTCAGGTAATCATGTTCCTCAGGTTGGCACACGTTTTTCATGTGTCTATTTGTAGGCCCTATCTTGTTTAATTTATCAAAATATTCCAATTCTTCCAAATTGTTATAGCTTCAAATGCTATCATCCTGGCTCAAACTATCATTTCTGACATGAGATAATGTGTTATAGAGCATCCCTTAGGCTCTGCACTGGCCATGCACTATAACTGGAACCTCCTCCCATACATGCTCACAAATAGTTCATTTAATTTCTTTAATATTTTGCTCAAATGTTTAGCTCTCAAAATCTAAAATTTTACCTTTCAGCCAGGCACAGTGGTTCACATCTGTAATCCCAGCACTTTGGGAGGCTGAGGCAGGGGGGATCAACTGAGGTCAGGAGTTCAAGACCAGCCTGACCAACATGTGGAAACCCCATCTCTGCTAAAAATACAAAAATTAGCTGGGTATGGTGGTGCATGCCTGTAATCCCAGCTACACAGGAGAAAAGAGGAAGGAGAACTGCTTGAACTCATTAGGTGGAGGTTGCAGTGAGCCGAGATTGTACCACTGCACTCCAGCCTGGGAGATAGAGCAAGACTCCATCTCAAAAAAAAAAAAAAAATTTTTTTTTAAATTTGCAGTTCACCTCTGCCAAAACTGCTTACTTTTCTCTATCTTTTAGTACCATTACACTATTAACTTTCTTTTTTTTTTTTTTTTTATTGCATTTTAGGTTTGGGGGTACATGTGAAGAACATGGAAGATTGTTGCATAGGTACACACATGGCAGTGTGATTTGCTGCCTTCCTCCCCATCACCTATATCTGGCATTTCTCCCCATGCTATCCCTCCCCCAACTCCCCACCCCCCCACTATACCTCCCTTTTTTCCCCCGACAGACCCCAGTGTGTGATACTCCCCTCCCTGTGTCCATGTGTTCACATTGTTCAACACCCGCCTATGAGTGAGAACATGCGGTGTTTGATTTTCTGTTCTTGTGTCAGTTTGCTGAGAATGATGGTTTCCAGGTTCATCCATGTCCCTACAAAGGACACGAGCTCATCGTTTTTGATGGCTGCATAATATTCCATGGTGTATATGTGCCACATTTTCCCTGTCCAGTCTATCATCGATGGGCATTTGGGTTGGTTCCAGGTCTTTGCTATTGTAAACTGTGCTGCAATGAACATTCGTGTGCATGTGTCCTTATAGTAGAATGATTTATAGTCTTTTGGATATATACCCAGTAATGGGATTGCTGGATCAAATGGAATTTCTATTTCTAGGTCCTTGAGGAATCGCCATACCGTCTTCCACAATGGTTGAACTAATTTACACTCCCACCAACAGTGTAAAAGCGTTCCTATTTCTCCACATCCTCTCCAGCATCTGTTGTCTCCAGATTTTTTAATGATCGCCATTCTAACTGGCGTGAGATGGTATCTCAATGTAGTTTTGATTTGCATTTCTCTAATGACCAGTGATGATGAGCATTTTTTCATATGTTTGTTGGCTTCATGTATGTCTTCTTTTGTAAAGTGTCTGTTCATATCCTTCGCCCAATTTTGAATGGGCTTGTTTGTTTTTTCTTGTAAATGTGTTTCAGTTCTTTGTAGATTCTGGTTATCAGCCCTTTGTCAGATGGGTAGACTGCAAAAATTTTTTCCCATTGTGTTGGTTGCCGATTCACTCTAATGACTGTTTCTTTTGCTGTGCAGAAGCTATGGAGTTTGATTAGGTCCCATTTGTCTATTTTGGCTTTTGTTGCCACTGCTTTTGGTGTTTTGGTCATGAAGTCCTTGCCTACGCCTATGTCCTGAATGGTTTTGCCTAGATTTTCTTCTAGGGTTTTTATGGTGTTAGGTCTTATGTTTAAGTCTTTAATCCATCTGGAGTTAATTTTAGTGTAATAAATGGTGTTGGGAAAACTGGCTAGTCATGTGCAGAAAGCAGAAGCTGGACGCCTTCCTGACACCTTACACTAAAATACACTATTAACTTTCTATATAACTTACATTGTTTGTGTCTATTATCTGTTGACTTTCAGCCAACCATGCTTTTTCATTATTTTTTAGCTATGTTAAAATGCCTGGAATGGCTAACCCACGATAGGCACACTAGAGTGAATGCATTAAGCTTTCACCTTATGCCAATCATGTATTTTACCAAGACTTCTGGTGTCACTTTTTTATCTACATATATATCAGTGTGACACCATCAATATGAGAGACAAATATGATCAGGCTCCACTATTCTCTTACTTCTAAAATCATTCTACAATGTCCTTTTCTGTGGGGAATTTGTTTATATATAATTTAACTTTTAACTTATTATTCTTTCCACATTTTTATCCTAAAAAATGCCTGTCCTTCATGAATCACACTGTTTTACTCTAAGCTTCTTCAGATGAAAGCTGCTTTTACCCGCATAACCCACAAAACTTCCCATTATGATTATGAATCATCCTCCCCAGAGTCTGACATAAAGTCATATTTGAGATCAGATCTTCCTTATTTCACATTGTGTCTTCCAGACCATTTTTTCTTCAATAATAAGAAAAGCCCAGCTCCTCTGTGGTGTATGCATTTATTGAAGTCATACTTACACAACAAATTGTAAGTACTAAGCATTATGATCAGAATTGTATACACTTTATAGTTCATGAAATACACATATACCACATTCCATTTTCTCTCTTTATTTACATTTACTAAACTTTGCTTATTCACCATCATTCCTTGAAGTATTAATGTCTTCTATGAGTTTATTCATTATTCACAGTGACCTTTAAACAAGACAAAAATAGATACACACCCAAATTATGTGTTTTCTGGCCTATTCCTTTCTGCTATAGACTGAATGTTTATGTCCCCACAGCATTCCCTTGTTTAAACCTAATCCTCAGTGTGACGGTATTTGGATGTGGGGCCTTTGTGAAGTGATTGGGTAATGAGGGTGGAGCTCACATCAGTGAAATTATTGCCCTTATAAAGAGACCTCAAGTAGCTGCCTGGCTCCTTATATCATGTGAGGACACAACAAGAAGTTGACAGTCTATCAACCAGGAAGTGGGACATCACCTGACACAAAATCTACTGGGGCCTTGATCTTGGACTTTCCAGATTCTAAAATGATAAGAAATAATTTTATGTTATTTATAAGCCACTTAGTTTATTACATGTGGTTATAGCAGCTCAGATAAACCAACATAAGGTACCAGGTGATGAGTAGAGCCTGAAAGAGTTTTGACTTACATGCTGAAAAAGTCTACATTGCCATGAATCAAATTTTAAGATACTTCTTAAGATAACTCAAAAAGAGAAGGGGAAATTACAGAGAACACCTAATTTTTTTTAGAGAATACTGAAGTTATCTTGAAGAGATGTTTGTAGAAATATGGATAGTAAAGGTCATTCTGATAAGAACTCAGAGTGCAAAGGAATGCTTTTGGAAACTGGAAGAAGATCATCTTTATCATAATGTAGCACAGAACTTGGCAGAATTGGTTTTGTTCCATATTTTTTTTGTGTGTAAAGTAGAATTTGTGAGTGATGGAATTGGAAAACTGGCTGAGGAAAGTTCTAAACCAAGTGTTGAAGGAGCAGCATGATTCTTCCTGATTGCTTATAATAAAATGCAAGAAGAGAGAAATGACATAAGGACAATAATTTTAATCAAAATAGAAGAGAATGTAAAGATTTGGAAAACTCTCAGTATATTCACATTATAATGAATGAGAAAGCCTCTTTGGCAAAGAATACTAAGGGCATGGTCAAGTGACTGTTGCGTGGATCAGCCATGTAAACAGAACCCAGGTGCTATTATCCAGGACAGTGGAATAATTGCCCTGAAGGCAAATTTAAGGATTATTAGGACTACCTCTCTCATCACAGGCTTAAAGGGCAAGGGTCTTATGGGTAGAGTGGTGTCAAAGGAAGGACTGTCAGAGCCTGTGGGACCCATTTTGCCTCAATGCCTTGCTCTCTGGCATTCCACACAGCTGCCCCAGGTAAAGCTTAGGTGGGCCCTCATGTGGCACAGGCTGCACTGGCCACTTCTCTGAAGGGCACAGACAGAAAACTTTGGTGGTGTCTGCATGGTGCCAACTCCACAAGCTCACAGATAATAAAAGCCCTGGGAGCATAGTTACCTCTACTTAGATTTCAAAGGATGAGACTTCAGTCCCACAAAGCCACCTTGTGATCTTCACCCGAGTTGTCCTGCAGGGCAAAACATTGATCTAGAAAGCATAATGTTTTAAGGTACAATGAAATTTGCCCCATTTAGTTTTAAACTTACCTAAGAGCTGTCACTCCTTTTTCTTTTCTCTCTTTTGGAAAAGTAATGTCTATCCTATGCCTTCCCCACCATTATATTTTGGAAGCATGTAATGCATTTGATTTCACAGGTTCAAGGCTGTAAAGGAATTGCTTCAGGATGAATCATATGTTAAGTCTCATCAATATCTAATTTATATAATATTTAGATGAGATGTTGGACTTTAAACTTTTCAGTTAATGCTAGAATGAGTAAAGACATGTGGGATTGTTGAATGGAATTGATGTATTTTGCCTGCAAGAAGAACATAAATTTTGAGGAACAGGAGTATCATACTATAGATTTAATGTTTTTATACCATCAAAATTCATATGTTGATTTCTAATGTGATGGTATTTGGAGGTGGGATCTTTGAGAGTTGCTTAGGTGATAATAGTGCAACCCTCATGAATGACATTAGTGCAATTAAAAAGAGATCCCAGAAAGATCTGTTGCCCCTTCTGCCATGGGAAGTTACAGTGAAAAGCAGATAGTTTATTAACCAGAAAGCAGACCCTCACCAGACACTAAGCCTGCTTATGTCTTGATTTTGGACTTCCCAGGCCTCCAGAACTGTACAAAATACATTTTCATTATTTATAAGCCACTGATTTATGTCCTGAACAGACTGACATGTAAAATATGTAATTATTTAATTATACTTTCATTTGCTCCACAACACAAGTCATCATCTGGTATCTCTCTATCAGCCCTCTCCTGCTCTTATGTTCTATTTATCCAGCATAGGTTCTCCAATTCTTTAACTAATCTGTAATTAATTTTCTAAACTCACCCATGTCTTTCCATCACATGACATCTTAACTCTGCACAATGTTATATGTTATCATGTCCTCTTTCTATATATATGCAACTAAGAGCTGCTGAGGGACATAATAATAATAGATAAAATTAGTAGAATGCTTACCCTATACCATTATTAACATATACCAATGCTGAGTGCTAACATATACCAATTTTATAATTCTCACAATCATACAAAGCCTGCACTACAATTAACCCATGTAAAACAGGTGTAAGCAAAGATAAAAAGAGCTTAAATAATTTAACAAAGATCAGTTGACAATTAAGTGATACAACCAGATTTAAAATCCAGGCAGTCTTGCTCAATTGTCTGTACTGTTAACTGCTATAACCTACCAAATCCTACTGAGGAAACAAAAAAATCACACACCCATACCAACTGTTAATATATCATTTCAGGATCTTTAACTTCAATTGGATCTTTTACACTGCCAGGCAGTCCATCTCTTTGTAATCAATTTTTCAAAAAGTGTACTGTCTGGGACTAGTTCTCTAAGTCAAAAATTTCTGATACATACTCATGATACACAAAGGTTTTTGCTTATTGTAGTGTTTTATTTCAGTAAATAATAATGCAGTCCCAGAGTGATAAAAACTCTCGTAGTCATTGTAAGCTCTCTCCCTCATTTCTGCCTTATATCTAGGTGGAAGCCTAAAGTAAGAAATGGAAAAAAAAAAAAAAAGGCCTCTTCTTCATTTCACTAGTACTCAGTCCCTTTCTTTGTAAGTTTCCAGTGGTGATTTGTAGAAGTTCTGGCTCAGAAAAGGAATAGATAGAAAAAACATTGTGTTGAAGAATGACTTTATGTGCTTCTTACTACCCTGATATGCACTGGGGCTCTCTTGATTTGCAAGGCGTTCAGAAATATTTTGCAGTGATGTGTTAGTTTGTTAGAGACACTCCTATTCCTAGATATTTCTCATCTGCCATTTTAAATATGGATAAAGTGTCATCTGCTTGGCCTTTTTTGATATACTCTCAATATCTGATTTTTGGTGGTCCACCGTATGCTCTGTAGAGATCTCTCATTAATTAGAAAGCCTTTTGGGCAAAGTACCTTCAAGATAGCTCCTGAATGACTCATTCCCTCTTGGCTCATTTCTAAGCCAAAGAAAATACATATGCTTTTTAAAAAAAAATCCCAACAAGTTCTGATGTAGACCAATTCTAATGCTGTCTCTCCTTTCTCTACCATCAGAGAAGCAAAGCAGATACCGCCATTCCCTTGTGTGATAAATGAATCAAGCAGTAGCTCCCACTGTTCCTCACTTTAGGAGATATATACTAACCTCTTCAACTAGTCTTAATGAAGCCCTTCACTATGATTCTCTAGCTTTCTTTTATAGTTTTTAAACAGTGTATGAACTAAAAACAATATAATTATTTAAAAAAATTTTTGTCTTGCAACACCTACAGAAGTTTTCTAGCATCTCCAAATGAGATTCACTATAAACTGACCTCTATTATTTTGTACTTGGACTTTCAGATCTTTAGAAAATAGAGAGAAAATAATCATTTTAATATCTCTTTCAAATATGTTTTGTTTTCTTACTTATACTTTCCATCTCCCTGAATAATTTCTTCTAATATTTTTTGGAGAGAAAGTCATCCGGTGATGTATTCAGTTTCTGTTTATCTGAGAAAGTATTTATTTCTCCTTTACTGCTAAAGGACAATTTCACTGAATATAGAATTCCACATTAGTGGGCTTTTTTTTTTTCTTTCAACATCTTAAATATTTTACACCACCCTATTACTAGATATTCCTAGATGTAGTATTTTCTTATTGTTTTTTTTTTTTTTTTCCTCCCGTGTTTGGTGTTCTCTGAGTTTTCCGGATCTCTGTTTTGTGTCTGCCATTGATTTTAGCAGTTCTTGGCCATTATTTCATTAATTATTCTTTCTCCATTCCTCTCTCTCGAGTAGGCATATTTCATGGTTTTGAAATATTTCCACAGTTTTTTTGGTACTCTGTTCTTTTAACTATTATTATCATTCATCTTCTCTTAGCATATAAGTTTGGAAAATTGCTATTTATTTAATTTCAATTTCAATAATTTTTTGTTAGCCATGTGGAGTTTACTGATAAATCCAATCAAGTGATTCTTCATTTCTGTTAAGGAGTTTTTCATTACTTTTTTTTTTTATTCCTAGACTGTCTATATTTCTGCTTCCATTACTCATTTTCTCATGTGTGTTGTTTATTTTCTCCATTAGAGCCATTAATGTATTAATCACAATTATTCTAAATTCCCTGTCAACTAATTCTGATATCTGTGTCATATCTAAGTCTGCTTAAGATGCTTACTTCCTCTCTTTAGATTGTGTTCATCTTGCCTTTGAGTATAATTTGTATTTTTTTGTTGATAGCCAGACTTGTTGCATTGGGCCATAGAAACAGAGGTGTATAACTTTTAGTGTTAGGGCTTTTGGCAATAAGGATAGGAGATGGGCTATATTTAATATCTGCTATATTTGAAGTTGCCAGAAATTTCAAATTTCTTTAAGTTCCTTGTTTTCCTCTCTTCTTTAAACTTCAGACTTCACTAAGTACTCTACTCAGAAAATGCCTGCCTCTTGTAAATCTTTAAGTTATAATCCACTGTTCCTGTACTGGACTTCTGTTGATATGGTGATCAAGTGTTGACGGGAGGCACATTCTATAAGTCTTATGGTTAAATCTCAGTCTTTTGATGAGTGACCTATTATTCCTGGTTGTGGATTTTACAAGTGTTGCTCCAGTGACATGCAGGTTGGTATCCCTAATTTGAAAATCAAAAATCAAAATAAAAAAAAATCTGCGATGGTTAATACTGAGTGTCAGCCTAATTGGATTGAAGGATACGAAGTATTGATCCTGGGTGTGCCTGTGAGGGTGTTGCCAAAGGAAACAAATATTTGAGTCAGTGGGCTGGGAAAGGCAGACCCACTCTTAATCTGGGTGGGCATAATTTAATCATCTGTCAGCACAGCTAGAATATAATCAGGCAGAAAAATGTGTAAAGAGAGATTGGCCTAGACTCCTAGCCTACATCTGTCTCCCATGCTGGATACTTCCTGCCCTCGAACATTGGAATCCTAGTTCTTCACTTCCGGAACACAGACCGGCTCTTTCGGCTCCTCAGCCTGCAGAAGGCCTACTGTAAGATCTTGTGATCATGTGAGTTAATACTTAATAAACTCTACTATATATTATATACTATATAAATATATAGTACACAATATATAGCATATATATATATATATATATATACATGTGAGTGTGTATATATATATTCCATTAGTTCTGTCCCTCTAGAGGGATTGTGAACACTGACTAATACATAATTCAAAACACTTCTAGTCAAAGCATTTCAAATAAGCGATATTCAACCTGCAGGTTTTTCTCTCTTCCTTCCATGAGACAATAAGGCTAGAGGAGGTTAAGATGGAAGAAATGCCTTTCTACAAAGTGTGATAAAACTTACCAGTCTTTTTCACTGGAGAGAAGTCCTTTTTTATGAAAATGACTCTAGACATATTTCATAAGGATTGCTCTTCCTCTCTTCCAGACAAGGCCACAAGTAGGTTTTTCTTGGATCACCACTTTAAGAATCTGATGGGATGTGTGGAGTTAAAACCCAAAGAAATGTGGTCATCTATTTAAGACTGACACCTGTGGTTTCTCATTCTCATGTTATTCCATACTCAGTCTCCTATCATACATTCAGATTATGTAAATGTTCCTACCAGTTTATTACTCCTATGGCTTCCGCTCCAGGTAGCCAGATCTTAGCTGTGACTCTTGGTTAAATTATCTCTCCAGATTTCAGGCTGGAAGTTTGCCCTGCAACCTCAGCTCTCTCCTAACTTGAAAAAAGTAATTGATTTTCAATTTGTTCTGTTTTCTGGTGGTTATAAGGATGTGTGTGATAACTCTCAAGCTCCTTACTTGTTGAAGGCAAAAGTCCATTTTTATTTCTTCTATTTACAAGGTAAATTTGAATTTTGAATTCACTTTCCAAGGATATTAATTTTCATCCTAGCTTACTGTTACCAGTTTTCACACATTTCTTCCATTTATTTATTTATTTCATGTTACTGAGCACATATCACATGCTGAGTAGTATTTTAAATTCTGGTGTATATATACTTAACAAGTTATATAAATTGAAATATTCAATAACTAATTTACTCAAGAAGGGCAAGACAACAGTTACTTAAATATTTGCATGTTCTCTTTTTAGTTTACTGTAAAAGTATTCATGTCACCAAAAAAACAGACTTATTTGTCAGAAGGTTATAAAAGCATATGCATAATATTTAATATAATCCCACTCATCAACTAATTCAAAATTTTTCACGCTAGTATGTTAGTTGAACTTTTTGATTTTATTGTGTATGAGAGATAATTTACTATGCAATTTAATAATACAAGCAGATTTTTTTAATTTCTAAATTTTTTTATTTTACTTTAAGCTCTTGGACACATAGGCTTGTTGTATAGGTACAAACAAAATTATTCAAGTAAAATTTCTAAAGACACAAACATGTTTAACAGCTATTGTTTGAGTATGAAATATGCTAATTTTTAAATGAATCTTAACTATATTTGTGAAGTATTGAAAAATGTACTGGACTCCTATTCAAATATTCACCATTTGCTAAGCTTCTGAGTACAAATAGGTTCAACATGGAATTGTCAGAAACTCCTCCTTATACATTGTTTGTGGGTGTATAAATCAGGAAACTACTTGGAAGTAGAATTTTATAATGTTTAATATAGCAAAATATGCATATGCCTACCATCAAACAAACCTATTGTTAAAGGAGCTCTCACATTGGTATGCAGCACATTGTAAAGGCTAAGACCCTTGACCCCCTGAAGTAGTACTAAAAAATCAAGTGGCAAAAGGCATATTGATTGGAGAAAAGACACAAATTTATTTAACATGTATACATTGGAATCTTCAGAATGAAGACCTAAAGATACAGGGGAAATTGTTCATTTTTATGCTTGGTTTTAACAAAATATGGGCTGAAAAGTGCCACGAGTTTCCAGCATGGCTGTTCAGCTGGTACAGTGGGTCTCTGCACAAAAACTCACACAAATCTGGGCAGCCATTTCAACTGGCACCTGGAACACCTGGGAGACAGAACTGCCCATTCAACTGAAAAAAAGGGGGCTGAAACAGAGAGCCAGGTGATCTGGCTCAGCAGGTCCCACCCCCACAAAGATCAGCAATCTGAAACGCTCTGGATTAAGAGTTTCCCAGCAAGCACAGCTGGACCCGGGATGGTCCAACTTTGTGGGGGGGAGAGTGTCCACCATTACCGAGGCAATCCTCCATTACCCAGGCAGTCTGCCATTACCGAGGCACTTCTAACTATACCTCTATAAACAAAACCACAACAAAGTTCACACAGCAGCTGGGCAGAGCCCATGGCAGCTCAGCAATGCTTCTGCTGACAGACTGTGACTAGGATACCTCCTAGCTGAGCAGGGCATCTCTGAAAAAGGCAGCGGTATGTCAGGACCTTACAAATAAAGCCCCACCTTCCCAGGACAGAGCACCTGGGAAAAGAGGCAGTTATGAGATCCCCTGCAGCAGACTTAAACATACCTGCCCAGCAGCTCTGAATGAAACAACAGAGCTCACAGCTCAGCACTTGGGCTCCTATAAGGGTCAGACTGTCTCCTCAAGCAGTTGCCTGACCCCCATGTATCCAAAGAGGCACCTCATAAAGGAGAGCTCAGGCTGACATCTGGTGGTATCCTTCTGGTACAAAGATAATAGAAGAATAAACTGGCAGAAACCATTACTGTTCTGCAGACACCGCAGGTGATCCCCAGACAAGCAGGGTCTGGAGTGGACCTCCACCAGTCCTACAACAGAGGGGCCTGACTGTTAGAAGGAAAACTAAAAAACAGAAAGAAATAACTTCATCATCAACAAAAAGGACATCCACTCAGACACCATCTGAAAGTCACCAACTAGAAAGACCACAGGTAGATAAATCCACAAAGATAGGAAGAAACTAGTGCAAAAAGAATGAAAACACTCAAAACCAGAATGCCTCTCCTCCTCCAAGGGATCACAACTCCTCACCAGCAAAGGAACAAAGCTGGATGGAGAAGGACCCAATGCAAAGAAACTAAGAACCTTGAAAAAAGGTTTGACAAAATGCTAACGAGAATAAACAGCTTAAAGAAGAATATGAATGACCTGATGGAGTTGAAAAACACAGCACAAGAACTTTGCGAAGCATACACAAGTTTCAATAGCCGAACTGGCCAAGCAGAAGAAAAGATATCAGAGATTGAAGATCAACTCAATGAAATAAAAATAGAAGGCAACATGAGAGAAAAAGGAGTGAAAAGAAATGAACAAAGCCTCCAAGAAATATGGGATTATTTTGAAAAGACCTAATGTATTTTTGATAGGTGTACCTGAATGTGACGGAGAGAATGAATCCAAGCTGGAAAATACTCTTCAGGATGTTATCCAGGAGAACTTCCCCCAACCTAGCAAGGGAGGCCAGTTTTCAAATCCAGGATACAC
Organism: Ateles fusciceps; assembly: GCA_036589455.1. Taxonomy (NCBI): domain Eukaryota; kingdom Metazoa; phylum Chordata; class Mammalia; order Primates; family Atelidae; genus Ateles; species Ateles fusciceps. The sequence goes on along the minus strand of JAZHEH010003121.1, from coordinate 603,960 downwards.
AGAGAACACCACAAAGATATTACTCATGAAGAGCAGCCCTAAGGCGCATAATCGTCAGATTCACCACGGTTGAAATGAAGGAAAAAATGCTAACGGCAGCCACAGAGAAAGGTCGGGTTACTCACAAAGGGAAACCCATCAGACCCACAGATATCTCTGCAGAAACCCTACAAGCCAGAAGAGAGTGGGGGCCAATATTCAACATCCTTAAAGAAAAGAACTTTCATTGTGAAAGACAGTGTGGTGATTCCTCAAGGACCTAGAAATAGAAATTCCATTTGACCCAGCAATCCCATTACTCAATATATATCCAAAGGATTGTAAATCGATCTATTATAAGGACATATGCACACGAATGTTCATTGCAGCACTGTTTACAATAGCAAAGACTTGGAATCAACCCAACTGCCCATCAAAGATAGACTTGACAGGGAAATTGTGGCACATATACACCATGGAATACTATGCAGTCATAAAAAACAATGAGTTCGTGTCCTTTATAGGGACGTGGATGAACCTGGAAACCATCATTCTCAGCAAACTGACACAAGAACAGAAAAGCAAACACTACATGTTCTCACTCCTAGGCGGGTGTTGAACAACAAAAACACATGGACACAGGGAGGGGGAGCATCACACACTGAAGTCTGTCCAGGGGGATCTAGGGGAGGTTCAGCGGGTGAGTTGGGGGAGGGGATAACATGGGGAAACATGCCAGACACATGCACACATATGTTCACTGAGGCACTGTTTACAATAGCAAAGACCTGGAACCAACCCAAATGCCCATCGATGGTAAGTCTGGACAAGGAAAATGTGACACATATACACTATGGAATACTATGCAGCCATAAAAAATTATGAGTTTGTATCCTTTGTAGGGACATGGATGAATCTGGAAACTGTCTTTCTCAGCAAACTGACGCAAGAACAGAAAATAAAACACTGCATGTTCTCACTTATAGGTGGGTGTTGAACAATGAGAAGTCATGGACACAAGGAGGGGAGCATCACACACTTGGTTCTGTTGGGTGGTATAGGGGAGGGACAGTGGTGGGTAGTGAGGTTGGGGGAAGGATAACATGGGGAGAAGTGCCAGATATAGGTGACAGGGGGATGGAGGCAGCGAACCACATTGCCATGTAGGTACCTATGCAACAATCCTGCATGTTCTGCACATGTACCCCAGAACCTAAAGTGCAATTAAAATAAAAAAATTATATATATATATATATATATAAAGAATTCTTTTTCTGTTTATAAATGCATCTGGTATTTATCATAATAAACTAAAAATTATTATAACCAACACATTTTCCAAATTTTTTCCTTGATGCAATGAAAGTAATTTATTTTACAATTATATTATTTTGTTTTACTTTGGACACTGCAAGTTTTCAATTCCTATCAATATGTTTCAGATTATAAGCAAATGCCAAGTTGACTGGTAGTCAAAGAGAAATAAAATAATATTTTTCAGAACCATGAAATCTGGTAATGTATTTAATTTTTATAATTTTATGTGTAGGTTGTAATAAATCCATTGTAAATTAAAAATTACTCCTTGTCTTATGGATCAACAAATACTTTTCTACATTGTTTAAACAAAGGACAAGGAGAAATGACAATATCTAGTTGTCCTAGGAATCCTACTTAATTTCCTAGATACATGGACACTTTCTCAGCCTGCCTTTAAGGATCTCTAATTAGCCATAGAAAAATGCTTTAATAATTAATATCAGTCCATTAAAGACTAACTTATGTTTTCCTTCTTTTCATTGATTCTCAAATTTATGTCAGGCAATCTACAATAGTAATGATTAAAAGCAGGTTTACTACCATCTTGGATTCATAAAATTAGGCTATTGTGCTAGGGAGTAAAGAAGGCAAATATAAAGTTAAGGACAAGGAGGAAACAGATAAAAAGCTTATGGAACTTTAAATAATACAGCATGATATTTTAAAAATTATTAGATTCAACAGCTTTCTTTGTTACTTGAAGTCATAGAAGTTGTTTATCAAAGGATGATGGATTTTCTTTAATTCTATTTTTGGATAGATTCTGTTTTAATGGCTGGCAAAGAATGTTGCAAGAAACTATCTACTACCACTGTTGTGTCTATTGCAGTTGCTGTCATATTTAATTCTTGATAAGTGAGTAATTAAATAGTGCCATTACCACATCAAACAGAAATAAGATAAGATGACTCAATGTTTGAAAAATACATGCACACACAAATAGAAAGCACAAAGTTAACCTCCTGGTGGAGACTCGCTGCCAGATATTCAGCAAGAATAATCTTGCAGAGTAAAGACCTCAAGAGCACCAGAGATTACGACGTTTTCTAGCACATTGGAAAGAATAATTATTACCAACTCTTTGCTATTAAAACATCATCAAATTACGTTTATAGAATATTATTCACTGAGAACTTCATAGCAGATTCCCAACAATAAGCTTGACTATATTAGTGCATAGGGAATATTAGTATGGACTCCTTCAAAGCAATAAAAAGCCAATGTAATAAATTATGACTCCAGAGTGAACAAAATAACCCTTACTGGCCATACAAAGCTAACATAGCCATAAAATATTTCCTTCCTACTCAGCAGTACATATTGGACCACATACCATGAGGAAAATACAAATTAGAAATTCCTTTATAGAATAAAACAAACATAGAAATACATTAATATCTTACATTTCCCCCATGTTTTTGGTTTATATAAATATTTTTAAAAATGAGCATATTAAGAAAATATCCACTGTGCATGATACTAATTTAATCATAACAGCAAACCTACATAAAATGTATAAATAACCTTTATCCATTTAAAAAAAAGAAAAGAAGAAAGAAAAGGGAGATCTAGTGTAAATAACTTGTCTGAAGTTATATTGCTGCCAAGGAAAAAAGCCAGGTTTGCCTTATCATCTTTTTGGTTTTGTTAATTTATTGTTGCTTTGTTGTTATTTTAATTGGACATTGGAACTATTTCTTCATTAATCTTCTTTGGCAGTGAATCTCTAAGCCATTTTAACTAAGTCATAGAGAAATATATTTGTAGGCAATTGGTACATTTAGAACAAAGCTACTGATTTAGGATGAATTCTGCACATATGGGTGAAGATGTGAAGGAGATGGGAACCTTGGTGGAAAATGAGAATAGCATCTCAAGGTTTATAAACTGAGTTTTCAAGGAGGGGCATATTGGGATTTGGGAGACAGATGGCCTAGGTACTGATGATAGGCTTGTCTCCTTACATAAGATTGCGATACAGGAAAAGACCTGGATTAGTGATAACAGCTAGTCTCAGCCTTGGTACACTAATATTCATGGCCTCTTTAGTCTAAGATATAAAACATGGGTCCTGTCTGAAGTCTTATTTCCTTGTTTAAATCACAGCATTCCATTCTTATAATTATCTTCTATTATTTTCTATACAGAATGTTCAAGTTTTAACCCATTTAGTGCTTTTGAAGTTTCAAATCATAAAGAAATAAAACTTTGCCTCATCAATTGCCTAAAATGATCCTATCTTTAATACACAGGGAAGTCTTCATAGCATGATAGTAGTAATGTCATTTTTACTGCTTAAAATATATATTATTGGTCATTATTTAAAAAATAATTAGCTATGAATTAAGAAAATATTAGCTCACTATTGTTTTGTGCTTATGTAGCTTCTTTTAAAAAAAATCTCGAAGTTATAAGTAAAACAACATAAAACACAAAGAAAATATTTTCAGAGATTTAGACTTGGTTAATAAAGTTTTTAGTTATATAGGTCATGAAAATATTTATACAACATTAAAAATAATATCTAATATATATAACTTTTATAATTAATATTAAGTCATCCAATGAATTTTAATTAAACATTATCTCCAAACTTTTCCCTTGAGATTAGATGCTACATGGAATTTACAATTACTGTAAAAGCATAGTTATGAAGAGAAAACAAGTAAAGATATCAGTGGTACTAGTCTATCATGTTATATATGTTCGTGACTCAAAGAATAAACAGAAAATGTTGTTTTCTTACTCTGAATGCCTATAAGGAAGTTTTACCCAAATTTAGTTAACTGTATAATAGTAATTATTTAAAAGAGCATTTTGTTAATCAGAAAAGAGAAACAGTACATCCAATATGGGGAAATATAATTCTTTCAGGAATGAACCTATGCCCTTCCTTTAAAATGTCAAGTGAAATTAAAACAAAGAAATGTAACACAGAAATAAAAATTTATCTGTTAAAACACCAAAGTCTAATTTTTAGAATACAGACTTTTATTTTGAAGTATTTAATTTTGAGTAGCAATTATAATTCCTAACTAAATTTAGGTGATGTAGATTACTTTGTTGCTTCTGGGTATTATTCTTGTTGGCAGATGAGAAAGAGGAGAATAACTGATATGTATGAAACATTTACAAAGACTACTTAGACTGTTTCAAATGAAATTCTAAAATTAGTAACTTCAAATACTGTATGTATGTTTTTTTTTCAAAATGGTGCCTATGTGTGACCTATGAATGATAGCTTGTACAATCTATCTAGACTTACAGAACTACTACTACTGCAATGTAGATTGATACTTAGCATGTTGACAGAGTAGGCAATTTTTTTAAAAATATAATCTATAAACAGTAAATTAGAATATGTGATGATTAAAAAGCTGTTGAGATTTAGATTAGTGTTATAGAACAACAATGGGAAGAAAATTTTACTTTGGGGGATCCGGTTAGATAACATGAATGATTTCGGTGAAATTATGGAAAGGAAAGGGAAGCTGAACTAGATAGTCTGTAAGTCGTCAGCACTGAAATTCTGCTGTACTATGATATTCCAGAGAAGCACAAGTTAAAACAGATGGAGGAATAAAAAAGATTACACCACAGCAGCCAGGATTGCAGAGAGAATATGCAAGTCACAAGAAGCACTGTAATATTATTGAAAGCATATCATATTGAGGACTCTAGAAACTTGGTTCTTATCTGGTAAATTTAACATCTGGGCCACCTCAGAGAAAATTTCTATTGGTTGTTTTTCTCCTGTATATGAGTCACACATTCTTGTTTCTTTGCATGCCCCATACTTTTTTTTGTTGAAAACTGGTCATTTTGATTATTATAATGTGCCAAATTTTGAAATGAAATTCTTTCCCAGGATTTGTTGTTGATACACTTATTGTAATTCTTTGTTTAATATCTTTTCTGATCAAATTTAGTAAAGTCTTTATTCTTTGTTATGTGGCCTCACTACATCTGTTCCATTAGATTAATGATCACCCAATGATTAGACAGACATTTTCTTATGTACCTGAAACTAAAAAATTTCTGTTTTAACAGAGGATTCTGTATATATTGGGGCACACCTTCATCACACAAGCAGGAGGGTTGAAACCCTAACCTAATCGTCATCTTTCTGCTTGTACAGAGCCTCAAGTTGTCGAGTTTAGTGTCTTTTCATGTATTTCCTGATTACGCACACAGTCTTGGGCACACACACAACCCTCTAGATTCAAGGAGTATGTGAAAGCTTTTCAAAGTCCTTATTCCCCAAAGCATCTCATTCTTCACTTTTTCTCCCAAGTTTTTTGGTTAGTATTGGTATGGCTGAGATGACTGGAGGAACATCAGGGTCTTTTGTCCCGCACCAGTTTAAATAAAGCGACACAGACACACCTGGAGTGGTTTTAAGGAGCAGAGATAATTTAATAGGCAAAAAAGAAGAAGAGGCTCCCCTGTACAGAGACAGAGGGAGGAGGGCTCCAAGCCCAGAGAGGGAACCCTGAGTGTGGAGGAAAACAGTTGATTATATTAGGAAGCTGGAGGAGGCGGTGTCTGATTTACATACGGCCCAGGGTTGGTTTGACCTGGTATGTGGTTCACATAGCCCTTGAAAAAACTGCTTCCCCCAACCCTAGCTTTTAATATGCAAATACAGGGCACCATGATGTTCTACACACATGGGAATAGCTAGGGGCAGCCATGATGCTAGGCACATATAACAAGAAGAGGGCAGGAATTGCCATACTGGCTGGACCAATTTCTAATGGCCAGTATTTGCATATCAAAGCTTCCTGGCCTGACCCTTCAAGACGTTTTTCTGCTAGACAAGAAATGTTTCTGGAGCTGCTTTAAAATAAAAAAAATAAATAAACAATCTTACCAAAGACCCGTTATTCTCTCTGCCTGCCTGAAATAATTTCTTAATAACTCCTATAATAGTATATTGTTTGCCCCAATTGCTATCATTGTTTCAATAACTAAAACATCTGCCTGCCTGCACATATTTTCAACAAATGCCATCCTCCACTCCTCAGATAATGATTTTAGCACAAGGTAAATGAAGACAAATAAAGATAAATAAATCAGGTAAAATAAAGGCAGGTCTTTTGAGTGGATTGTTTTGGAAGTCACCAGATAAATCAGAGAAGGACAATTATTCAAAAATAAGATCTATTTTGCTCATTCCACAACTGCTACCAGAAATATTTTCTGTTATTTTAAAATGTACTGCTCAGCTGAGAAAGAAACTAAGTTAAAATGCCACAGGTCTTACTGTTCCTACAGTGATTAAGCCATTTTTCTTGAATGAGCACTTTCCAGATAGCTGCAAGTTTTCAGATGCAGAATTCTGAAACAGTTAATTCTGGGCATTTTTGCTATTTTTTCATTGCTTTTTAGAGGGGCAGGCATTTGCATGCATTTCCTCACTCTGCCATTTTCACTGACATCTTCCTTTTTTTTTTTTTTTTTTGCTTATTCTCCTATATGGCTCAAAGTTTGCCAACAGAGAAGATACTTGAAACGTTATTCTCCCCTTTCTTTATATTTTTGAAAAACAATGTGTTTTGAAATTTCTGAAAGATATTTATTACATACAATTGGTTCATGCACTTATGGAGGCTGAGAAGTCCCACAATCTGTCATCTGTAAGCTATAGACCCTAGAAAGCCAGCAGTGTGGCTCCACTTTGAATTTGAGGGCCTGAGAACTCAGACAACTGATGGCATAAGTTTTAGTCCAATTCAATGGCCTGAGAATCAGAGAGACAATAGTGTAAATTCTAGTCTAAGTCCTGAAGGCCAAGTGAGTCAATGGAATAAGTCCCAAGTCAAGGACAGGTGAAGACTGATGTCCCACCTCAATCAGTCAGGCAAAGAAAGAGTTAATCTCCCATTCACATATTTGTTCTATTCAGGCCCTGATGCTAATATGCTTTACTCAGACTACCAATTTAAATGCAAATCTCATCCAAAACACCCTCACAGACACATCCAGGAATAATGTTTATCCAAATATCTGTGCATCACATAATCTGGTCAATTTGACATATAAAATTAACTATCACAGATAGTACTACAATTTATAATCTGAGTAACTGGATAAATGACAATGTTATTAACCAAAGGAAGAAAAGAAGGATGAGTAACATATTTGGATGGTAGAGAAGGAAATTCATGATATTCTTTTGGGACGTAAGAATTTCTTTTAGAACATCACGTAGCAGAGAGAGTCCAAACCTGGACATTGACAAGTAACCATTGAGGTGAAGCTGAAGGCATAATCCACTAAACGAGAGAGACTGAAGTGCTGCCGAATTTACTTTTATTCTGTCTAACAGAAAACTACCAATTCTCTCCAAAAATATCTTGTCCTGATTTCTGCCCCCCCTCATAAAATAACTCAATTTCTCCAGTTACTGTAATGACAAACATGAACTTATTTTTACTCTTTTCTTTCTCTCACATTCCACAGACAATCTGTTAGAAAAACCTTATTGTTTCAATTTTTTAAAATATGTCTCAAAATTGAACCCTTCTCACCACCTCCATTAATGCTATCTGGGTCCCATCACCCTGCCCCATTATTCTCTTTATAATATTGTAATAGCCTTTTAACTGTTTTACCTACTTCTGCATTTACCTCCTTTCAAATAAAAGTATTCTCAACACAGCACCAAGATCATAACACACAACTTTTCTATGCATGACCCTCAAACAAACAAACTACATCTCATTGTGAATAGCTACTTACCAGATACTCCATGAAGCAGCAGCCTCTGGTGATATTACTGATCTTATCTCTTTCTGTCTGCCCTCACTCCTACTGGTTCATCCACACTTTCTTACTGTTCCTGTAAAGCATAGCCATGCTCTGAACCCTTTTTCTTTGCCTTTGATTAAAATTCTTTACCTTTTTTTTTTTAACCTATTTTACCTTTACCTTCTTTTACCTATTTCACCAAATGTTATATGCTCAAATATTTAAATTTGCGATTTCTTACCATACCTTTACGATCACTAAATTGCTTCTCTATTTTATTCAATAGTACTGTTACCAGCAATCAATCCACATCCCTATAGGTCTGCAACAACCTAAATTTTTGCCTCCTGAGAAGAAAGAATTTATCTGAGGGGCAGAAGGCAGAAGAAGAGACTAAGGCTAGTTTTAGAACAGGAGTGAAAGATCATTAAAAAGCTTTATAATAGGAAAACAAGGAAGTAAAGGGCACTAGGAAGAGGGCCAAGCAGGAGACGTGGGAGATCAAGTGCATGGTTTGACTTTTTGACTTGGGGTTTTATACTCTGGCATGTTTCTGTGGTCTTGCATTACCTCTCCCCTGATGGTTCCCCTTGGGATGGGCTGTCCACATGCACAGTGGCCTGTTAGCACTTGGGAGAAAACCATGTGCAGTGTGTTTACTGGAGTTGCATGCACGCTCACTTGAGTTTTTGTTCCCTTACCAGTGTAATGTCCCTGGAAGGTCATATAGCAGTAAAACTCTGCCATTTTGCCTCTTAATGTGTATGCTTGAGCCCACCTACCCAACTCTTGAGATCTTACCAGGAAGCTGCTCATCACCAGTTTCAGATGTTTCTATTGGGAGACTGCCTTTCCCTGGCGCCAGCTGCAACCAATTATTATTTTAGAGAGACAGTGTGACAGCTGCTTAATCACCTGATGGTCACTTGACATTTCTGGTGGGGTCAGGGCCTGGGGGGTGCCTCTCCTGTCCTGTTGGTGCCCGACTAGCCACCTACTGTAAAAGTACTTTTCAGCATCTTGACTATATCTGTTTTCTAGGGCTGCCACAGCAAATTTCCACAAACTTGGTGGTTTGAAACAACAGAAAATTAATCTTTCACAGTTCCAGAGGCCAGAAATCCAAAATCAAGGCATCAGCAGAATTGGCCCCTTCTGGAGGTTATGAGGGACAACTTGTTGTCCGCCTATTTTCTAGCTTCTAGGGGCAGTTGTCAACCCTTGACGTTGGGTTTATATAATTTTTATTTCTGCTTTCATCTTTACATGGCTGCTTTCTTTCTGTGATGCTGTTTTCCCATCTTGAAAAAACAACTGATATTGAATTTTGCACTCCCTCCCACCACCAAAAAAAAAAATAAAAGAAAAGAAAATCTAACATGATATCATGTGGAAATTTTAAACTTCATTACATCTACAAAGACCCCCTCCTCAAAATAAGATCACATTCACAGGTAACCAGGGTTACAGCTTGGAGATATCTTCAGTGTGGAGTAGATATAAGTCAACCCATTATATGACTTAGTATGAATTTTTTTATTTGCTAATTCTGTTTCCTTTCACTAGAATGTCAAGTGCATGACAACAAGAATTATATGTGTTTTATTTATATTTGTGACTTGACCAATTACTGACACACGATGAAAGCTTAAAAAACATATTGAATAAATATAAGAAAATGTGGAAAGTGCATAGGGATTATCAATGCAATTAGAGCCAAAAGTAGAAAAATCTGAGAAGCAGAAGAATTTTTTTTTAAGTGTTGCTCCTGAAGTCAAGAGTGTTTGCATAATTAAGGAGTGGTTTTTAAAGTGAAAGAGGCTTGAAAAGAGGCCTCCTGGTGAGTTGTGTTATCAGAACTCTACTGGTACCAGTGAAGATCTTCTTATCACTTGAAAACATGCCCAAATCTGACACAGGTTTTGTCTTTGTGCTTTGGTATCTTAATGGCTATGTCACTCTCTTATTAAACATGATAAAATGAGGCCAAGGCAGGTGGATCGCCTGAGGTGAGGAGTTCGAGACCAGCCTGACCAAACATGGTGAAACCCCATCTCTACTAAATACAAAAAATTAGCCAGGTGTTGTGGCGCACGCCTGTAATTTTGGCTACTTGGGAGGCTTGAAACCAGAAGGCAGAGGGTGCAGTGAGCTGAGATTATGCCATTGCACCCCAGCCTGGGCAACAGAGAGCCAAACTCCTTCTCAAAAAATAAAAAAAAAAAAAAAAAAAAGATAAAACAGGTCAGGAAGGAACTAGTCTCTTTCACTGGATTAGAAGTCATTAACCCTGTTTTTTAGTAATATTCTTTTGGAGTCTCTTGCTTCTTACTCCCATTGAATTGTCAGCCTACTGACCCTAACTTGGTGTTTGAAGACTATTGGGCCGGTGAAAGGAAAATAAAATCTCAGGACCCCAAACTCACTATGCCGAAAGGAGAGTTAAACTTGAGAACTCCGTCACACAAAAACTGTGTTCCTTTTGTTTCCAGACAGATAGTAATTTTACATCCTTTCTTTATCTTGTATAACATGTAGATCTACTGAGTGGGAGACAAATGCATAATTGACTCCCCCCAACCCACTCCTTTCTTTTCTCATGTAAAATGTAGTTTCACTGAGTCCTGACCAGAGCCTCATAAGAATGGGACCACTTGGGTCATTGCCTACCCTCCCCACTTTTTTTGTCCTCCATTCCCTCCTGCTTGCTATTTCCTGTTTAAATATAGAAGTCCTCAAAACCCTCTTTGGATAAAGCACAGGTCACAGATCCTACTGTGACTTGTGTTTCTTTTTTCCCAGGGCGTACGCATCCTTGGCAAAACAAACCTCTAAATCGATTGTGATGCCTCAGTAAATTTTTGTTTTATAGAACCTGTGGGTATACATGTTATTTACAGACTCTATCTTTTAAACTGGACAAAAGTTTTCACCCTTATTAAATCTATCTTGCCAATTCCAACCCGCAATCCTTTTGTGACAATTTGTAATATTCTTTTTATTGACAATATCTAAGTAACAAAGTGTTAAATAATTCAATGTTTAATTCAATCTATTCCAATCTATTCTTTTAGAAGTATGCAAGTAATTTATAAAATATGAACAACAGCTCTTAGATATGAAAAATAAATGTATAGAAGTATGTGTTTTATTCAATTGAGCCATAGTGCAACTGACCATAGGGTGTCATTTATAGTTATAGGGCTGAGTTTTTTTTAGTAGAAACTATACACAAAATAACGTAAGCACATCAACCTTGCTCACAATAAAAACGCATTTATGTATCAATATATTTCAGTCATATTACCTTAAAATATTTTCTGATTTAAATTTAATTTTTCATTTTGCAACTGGTATATAATCTACATAATTTACACTTTATGCGTTATAGTTTTCAAATGAAAAGTTATTCAACTCTTACAAATACTTTCAGTACATAATATGTAGACATTATATATTTAGAAAAAAAAATGCCTTTTTGGAATTTGGCTGAAATTGGTGTTTTCTAACTTAATATCCAGCTAGTGGTAATTTATAATAATTTATTATTACAAAGATTTGATCTTAAAAATCTCTCTAGAAATCTATTATTTTATTCCTTTTTTCTTCTGAATTCAGAGTATAGGTCTCCACAAGTAGTGATACAGCCTTCCCAGGAAAGATGTATGTGAAAATGGTTTCATGCCACACTCTTGGTGTAGACAACTTCAGGACATAATGTCATACTTAAGGATAATTACAGTCGCCCTAAAAGAGCGTACTAAATAAACCAATATAGAGTTGAAAATTGCTTCAAAGTCTTCTTAAGTCAATATAATTTTACTCCAGGATTTGGGATTTCATTAGAGAGGTTATAGTTTTTATTTAATTGTGAAGACCTTGGCAGGTAGGAGAAAGGAACTCAAAATCTGAGAGCAACTGTACTTTTAAAAATCAAAGTGAAGAAAAAGCATATATTATTGGAAATGTGACATATAATAAAATTTTATTCAAGTAGATGAAGAAGTTAGAAAATACTGTAATACAAAAAGTCTCAACTGAGTTATGTATAACTTAACACTCCTTATTTCACAATGCTTTGCAGACCGTCCAAAACTGATTTAAGGTACAACTGATACTGCAGAAATCCAAAGAATTATTAGTGACTAGTATGAGCTACTATATGGCAATAAATTGGAAAATCTGGAAGAAATTAAAAAATTCCTAGAACATATAACCTACCAAGATTGAATGAGAAAGAATGACAAAACCTGAACAGACTGATAACAAGTAATGAGATCAAAGTCGTAATACAGTCTCCCAGTAAAGAAAAAACAAGGACACAATGGCTTTACTGCTGAATTCTACCAAACATCTAACAAAGACTTACTGCTAATCCTACTCAAATTACTAACAAAAATAGAGGACAAGGAAATACTTCTAAACTCACTCTACAAGGCTGATATCACCCTGATACCAAAACCAGACAAAGACAAAGAAAGAGGAAAGAGAGAGAGAAGGAAGGAAGAAAGGAAAGAAGGAAGGAAGGAAGGAAAGAAGGAAGGGAGGGAGGAGGGAAGGAAGGAAGGAAGGAAGGAAGGAAGAGAGGGAGGGAGGAAGGGAGGGAGGAAGAAAGGGAGGGAGGGAGGGAAGAGAGAGATGAAGGAAGGGGAGAGAGAGAGAAAGAGACAGGGAGAAAGGAAGAAAGGAGGAAAGAAAGAGAAAGAAGAAAAAGAAAGAGAAAGAAAGAAGAAAGAAAGAAAAAGAAAGAAAGAAAGTTCGTGAGAGGGAGGGAGGGAGGAAATGTTTTATTTGTTACATAAAACCAAAACCATCAAGAACTAACTTTGAAAATCATCAAGAAGTAAGAAAATATGGAATATTTTAAGAAATATTATGAATAAAATGCCAAAATACCTACCAAGAAAGACAAGAGAAGTATTTTAAGACTCAAATGCTATAAATATAAAGTGAAGAAGAAACATATTTTCATGTTTATGATATGGGTGAAAACACTTTTAAATAAGTTAAATCGATGTATGTGAAAATTACTTAGATATTATAAAATGTATGTTAGAGCCTACCTATTACATAGACTCTACTGCCACTTTTATTTGTTGATAATTTTCTATACTTTACTCCTATTTGAAACTAGAGAGCTCTCAGTTACAGTTTAGAATTAACTATTACAGCTACTTGTGGCTATAATGGCATTTATCTAACAAAATTAAAATTAAAATAAGGCTAGTACCATTGCTTATGGTTCAAATCAACATGACATCTTGACTAATTTTTCTTTGAAAATTAATTTAATATTATTTTTTCATAGGCATATTTTATGTCACTTTATTTTCAGAATAAGCAGATGATAAATAAATAAAGCCATTATGATCATTAACATGGCTTGACTAACCAAATGGCAGGAACTCTATACTTTACGTCAGATATAGAGTTGTGTTTTTCAAAAATGAGTGAGATAAAATGCATGTCTTTCTTGAAAAGAAGAAAGTTAAAAAAAAAAAAACCCATTAAACACACATATACCGTATTAAATATTCTTATTTTAAAAAGATGGTTCTATATGCTGTGACAGTCACCATGCCATTAAGGCATTGCCTCTGACTTTCATGTATTCAGGATTTAGTGAAGGATTCTATCACACACATACAGAAATCCCCCCTCTCAAGAAGAAAGAAGTATTTTTCATAAGCATGTAAAGGGCAGAGAAATGGGAGAGCGTTTGCAAAGATAGAATTTTAAAGAGTATGAACCCTGCTTGACATAGAGAATGGAAAGTGAGGCAGAGAGTAAAAGTTCAAGATTTTAGAGCTCACAGGATAGAGTCAAATAAAGTGCCATTAAATAACATTGAAAATTAAAGAATATGATTATATTTGAGGCAGAAGGTGGATTGTAAAATAAAGTGAGTTATTGAGATAAATTGTATTTGAAAACCTTGAAGACAACTATGATAAAATGTTTAAGAGACTTTTAGGAATGCAGGTCTTGTGTTCTGAAATGAGAGAAGGAATAGAAGCATGGACTTTGGCATTAGCCCCCCGAAGGCGATATTTGAAGTCTTGGGATTAAAAAAAAAAAAAAACTTGAAAGTAGAGCGAAGCCTACATTCAAAACTTGGAAAGATTAAAGTAGAGTGCAAACACGAGTACCAAGGGAGTGCAGTGTCATAGAAACCAAGAAAAAAGAAAATTTGGGGAAGAATGCAGTAGCGTAGTACCAGAGGTAATTTAAAAATTACCTCCAGTACTTAAAAATAGCCATGAAATTTTATGTACTCTGCTATAAAAATATATACAACCTCTATTTTTACTGTTTTAAAAAATATACCATTTTAATTTCTACTCTGTAATTAAAAATATACACCCACAGTTTGTACTCTGTTATAAAAAATATACAGCTCTCTTTTACTCTGTTTTAAAAAATATACCCCTTCTATTTATACTCTGTAATAAAAATATACACCCTCAAAAAAAAAAAAAAATAGCCATGAAATTTTAACAAAGGATTTTTTTTTTAAGGGAGAATTTTAGAGGTTAAGCCCCAAACAAAACTAATGCATACACTGAAAGGAGAGTAAATAAATTTTGGAATGTGCAGAGCAAAACTGACAGAGGAATAAATCACCTTTTTCTTTCTTAAAACTGCAGAAAAAATCACAAGTTTAGTAATAGTTTTAAAACTGTATTGGAGGAAGAAAAGGGAGAAGCTCGAGATTGACAGTGAGGGTATTCCAATAATAAGAATAGCATGAGATTTAATTTTCATCTTATATTTTCTATATGTACTTGTAAACAGATCTATAAAAATTACACTCTACTCCAAGTAAAAATAATGCCTGCCTTTCTGAAGGATTATTATCTTCAGGAAGTATTCAGTAAATGTTAGCCATAATTTTGTTGTAGGCATGTTTTTGAAGGTGTTGCATATAATATCTTATTTAATCATCATAAAAAGCCTCTGGGGAAAGTACCAACATCATCTCAAAATCATAGATGAATAAACTGAGACTTAGAGATTTTAGTATGGTTCAACAATTTACAATGGAGACATTCACGAATCAGAACTTCAGTTATTATATTATTGGCTAATTTTCTGCTGCCGTCCTGATGTATTCTTTGAAGAGTTTACTGAGTTGCTTTTTTTTTTTTTTGAATTACATCCCAAAACTTTGGAACTAAAATGCATAACTATTTCTCTATTCCAATCCTTATTTTGCAGATGAAAAAACCAAGGCCCACTAGAATCTCTTTAACTTACACAGGGCCACCCACCTGAATGCAAAACACCAAGAATCACAGTTCTACCACTCCTAATTTTCTTCTCTTTAACTACTATTTTAACATGTCATAAAATGGCTTCTGAAGTTTGAATTTTTACTTGGGGACTTAATGGTTCTGACAGAACAGGAGGTTAGTTTATATGACTAATAATGTAACATATGCAGTTCATAATTTACCCTAATATTTCATTTTGCAGTTTGCATTTATCCGTCTTTCTGCTTGCTGTCTGCATCTATTTTTCCACTGTTGCTCAAGTTTGCTTATGTACATAGTTTACCTATATCAAGGTGGCATTGTGAGCCTTAGACTGCAAATTTCCAAAATACAGGGGCTATATACAGAGTAATGAAATTTTGTATAACTCCAAGTTTATAGAAAGAATGGACTAACCTTGAATATTAAATATAAATGACCTAGATTCTACACTGGGTTCTATTTGTGTTATTAACTGGACGACATTAGGTAATTCACTTAAACTTTCAATTGCCTTATTCTAAAAGAAGAATGATTAAATAATAATAACAGTAATTATATAATGAGACTAATATTTATCATATATACTTTTTACTGACTTTAAAATAAGAAAATGAATACTAAAAATTTTGTGCAATGGAAAATGCATTTCAATTTAAAATGTCAAAATGGATGGATCAAGAGTTATGGGAGGAATGAGGTGGGATGAAACAGAAAGCATTTAAATGTGGAATTTTCTGTTCAAAAGACACATGAGCTAGAGTAAATTTTGTCTTGATTTCAAATGTGAAAATAATCATAGAGCCTTAGCAATCAAAGGGTCTTAGAGATTATTATATCAGCCCCCTTCTTTGATAATTCAAGGAACTAAGACTTTGACAAATAAGACTACCAGCCAAAGTGTCACAAAATTAGAAGTAACACTGATATTCTGTTGTGCCAATATTGTTTTCTAAAGTACCATATTGTTTCACAGACACAAATAAATAACACAGTCACAGTGTGTATAAGGAAAACAGATAAGTGATTAGTCATTGCTTCTCATTCACTTATCATTTCAAATGACTGACATTCAAAATCTATTCCAGGCAATATACTAGCAATGTCAGATAAAAGACATACCATCCGTACTTATTGAAAATTGCTGAAAATTGTGGAGTCCCTGAACAATACAGAGTACATTAATGTAAATACCTGGTCAACCAA
Organism: Ateles fusciceps; assembly: GCA_036589455.1. NCBI lineage: Eukaryota > Metazoa > Chordata > Mammalia > Primates > Atelidae > Ateles > Ateles fusciceps. The sequence continues at coordinate 587,449 of JAZHEH010003121.1, read as the reverse complement.
AGTTTCAGTAACGCAAAACACTGCATTCCATTCTGTGATTAATAGCTATCTACCTTCCTGGTGCCCCCTGTAACTTGAAAAATATCAAGATGCACTTTGTCAGAGTTGACAGCATCCTCTCATCTGACACCAAAACAAAGAAAAATGTGTTTCCCAGATGTATTAACAACAACATCTGGTACTATTAGTGCAGGAAAAAACATAATCCTCTGAAAAGCAAATGCATAATATATACTCCAAGGCTGGTGCATATCTTGCATTTCAATATGACATAAGTTTCAGCTTGCTTACAATTTGGCCTTAGTCTCTGATTTAAAGGTTGCCAGCTGCAACAAGAGTATTTGGAGGTGCCAACCTGGGACCACAGATAAGTCATTCTAGTATGAATGTTTGCTCTTGCTGCTGAACATCAGGATTCTACAAGTCAATACAACATGAGGGAAAATGTCATTATGTTTAAAGATGTTCAATTATAGGTTCAAATGCATCTGCTATTCATCACTTTTAATCATCGTCATTGTCTGATAAGAGCACCAAAAAAGGAAAGATAAGTTGGTGCTAACGAATCTGAGTCTCCAAAAACATCCCATTTCTCAACCGTTTTCAGAGGGGAAAAAATAGATCAAGTGGTATCTTGTGCACCTTCTAATGACATAAGCTTGCTGAGAAATAAATATTGCATAATGCTAAAAATAAAAATAATGCTTTTAAAATTTATTTTTGGTCAGATGTAGTGGCTTATACCTGTAATCCCAACATTTTTGGAGGCCAAGGTAGGAGGATTGCTTGAGCCCAGGAAATTGAAACCAGCCTAGGCAACATAGGGAGACCCTATTTCTACCAAATAAAATAAAATAAAATAATTAGCCACTCATGGTGGCACAAGCCAGTAGTCCCAATTATTCAGGAAGCTGAGATGGGAGAGAAGCACTTGAGCCTCAGAGGTGGAGGCTGAAGTGAACCAAGATTGCACCACTGTGCTCCAGCCTGCGTGACAGAGCTGAGACCCTGTCTCAAAAAATGTATTGTTTAATTTGTATTACTTTGCAGATGGGATCTTGCTAGGGTAGAGTAAAACTCCTGGGCTCAAGGGATCCTCCTGTCTCTGCCTCTGAGACTCACAGGCACATCCCACTGCCCCTGGCTATTTTAAATTTATTCATTTATTTATTTACTCTTTTGCTAAAGGAATTCACAAATCCTCAACGTAATCTTCCATGAGTTTTAGGGTAAAGTTCCACATAGGTATTGTAATTTGATTTTTGTTTTTATATAAAATAAGTGAATTGAGAAACCCCTTAGAATGGCAATGCCCTGAATGGACCAAGAATAATAAGGCAAACCAGCTAATTTCCATAAAAGTATTTCTTCCAGATAATTTCTATTAGCTTTATTGTTTGATTTTTTTTTCCTTTTAGAATGCATTCCCCTGGATTGGAGAAGATTTCATAACCCAGCATAAATTACTTTAGTCATTTGTATAGGTTGCTGTTTTCTTTATATCTCCCTGTGATTATGTTTATAGCAGAAATAAGGACTTTGGAGAAGAGAAAAAAAGAAAGTCACTGTATGTCTGACATGGAATATCTGAAACTATAGCACATTATTCACCAAAATCTGTAGGAGCGTGTGTTAAAACAAACAAAAAGACCCACTGAAACAAAGAGTGGTAAACGAAATGGTAAATATTTTAGTTACCATTTAAATTAGGCTACATGTCATTGATTAAGACCATGTAGTTTGACTAAAAATTGTCAAAACATGTTTAAATCAGCTAAATTACTTTTTGAGCTAAATCTCCACAAAGTGAAATAAGAAAATCCCTGAATTTTTGCCACCTTAAGTGTTCAAAGCATCTGTTAATGCTTGTTATCCTAATGAGAGTAAATGGAAGTCTAATTTAATCACTTAAAGTCTGCATTTTCTATCATCATATTTCTTTTCACATAAATACTATTATGAGCATAAAACTCTTCCAAGAATGTAATGATAAAGTAGGTTATTTTATCATTTTTACCTCTGCTGACTGAGGATAAAGAATTATGTCCCCCTTCCCCCAAGAAATTTGAAGAGCTTCATCTATGACCAAATGCTTAGGACTAAGTCCTAACTTGAAGGACAGTATCTCTGATTACTATAAAAGCACATCTGTGTTTCAACAATACCTATACCAGGCCCTTCACATACGCAGGCACACATACACACATGCATACAACATACTAAAAGCTCACATAATGAGAGAATGATAATTATGAAAAGTAGGTTTCTTTTTTTTGATGACTATTTTTTCCAATAGCTGTTGCGGATTCTGATGAATATGATCTAAAAACCTATCTGTAAAATGGAGTGGTGCATGAGTCCGACAAAACACTGAATTGCAGTTAAGATCGTCACCTTGGTGTACAAATGACAAGTAAGATAATATCACCAAATGGTCTTGCTGGAAGCAGTGATGTCCAAGGAACAAAAGGCAAAAGAACTTAATATCCACACAGCATGAGAAAGAATTGTTAACAGTTTGAGTCTGTTTCACTGACTAATGTTAAATTTAAAGAAAGATCTGATAATATAGTTGTCCTGTAATACAAAAAATAGCGGCTGATTATCACACAAATATAATATTTAGGTGCTGTGCTCATCTTTCACATTTTATAGGGTGATGAATGTGGCAAACCACCATGGCACGTGTATACCTGTGTAACAAACCTGCACGTTCTGCACATGTACCCCAGAAATTAAAGTATAATAAATACATTTCGAAAAATACGTACAATAATTTGGTCATATTAAAGCCATTAAATACCACGAGTGGGATTCAGATAACTGTCTAAAGTCTAAATCTCTACCACAACTCACTTGCCTTCACTATGGATCCTGTTTGAGTATAATACATAAAATAACTTTTCTAGTTATTTCACAGATCATTGTTTTTTGCATTGAGGTAATGTTTACGCTGACAATAGTTTATTATTTTATTCAAAATATTCTTCCTGTACTATTTAACACGATGTCTAAAGCCAAAAATCATGGGACTTGTCCACATAGAACATTTCTTGTTTGGTTGGCTTTTGTTTTTTCATGAAATAAATAGTTGTCAATAAAATAATTGAATAGATATACAAATGGTGTAAGTAACATAGAGGAAAAGAGTAGGTTAACTGGAGAGTGAATAACAGGAAAATCATAATTCAGATTGAGAACCCAGGGAAAGTCATACTTTAACAAAGTGGCATTTAATAAATTGTCCAATGAAAAGCAGAAATGAGACAAGGGAATGGTGAATAAAAGGAGGCTAGAGAGAGGAAAAGAGGAAAAATCTATGAGTTTGAAAAAAAAAGTGGCCTAGTAAAATAAATAAACACACTTAAGAAGAAACAGAACTAGACATTAGATCATCTTGATGGGAGAGCTTATCAAGTGATAAGGTTAAATGTATTGGGGGAGAGAAACAGGTGTAATTATGACTGCAGGTGAGAAACTTAAATATAGCAACGATTCATAAGGAAGATGGTGGAAGAGAGGATAGGAAGCAGGAAATAAGAGACACACAGGTTTTTTATATTTGAACCACATTGACAAGACAAGATCATCAGATTAATTTTAGCTAGCAGTCACAGTTTTTCACAACGGACATTTAAAAATTCAAAGGCTATCCTCATACTAAGGGCCCTTAAATCAAGACTGTGCTATCAATAAACACTTTTAGTAGAAATTGATTTCAAACAAGACAAAGTTACATTGGCTAGAAATATTTTAATAGTGAATATAATCAAAATGTTTAGTGTTTACTTGCATATGTTGACTTATTCTTTTCTAATGCTCATGTATGTGGTTATATAGAGAGGAAATGAATCAAATAATACAGTTAAAAATATTACAAAGTGCCAGGCAAGGTGGCTCACACCTGTAATCCCAGCACTTTGAGAGTCTGAGGCGGGAGGATCGCTTGAGTCCAGGAGTTTGAGACCAGCCTAGGCAACATAGGGAGACCCTGTATCTACAAAAAAATATAAAAAATTCGGTGTGCATAGTGGCACACTCCTGTAGTCCGAGCTACTTGGATGGCTGAGGTGAAAGGATTGCTTGAGTCCAGAAGGTCAAGGCCACAATGAGCCATGATCACACTACTGCACTCCAACCTGGGTGACAGAGTGAGACCCTGTTTCAAATATATATATACATATATGTGTATATATATATTTATATATATAAGTATATATTATATATATATAAATCTAACATATATATTTATATATATAAATCTAATATATATATATAAATATATATAAAACATATATAAAAAACAGGGTTTATATATATATGTTTTTATATATAAAAAGTTTTTATATATAAAAACAGGGTTTATATAGATATATTAGGTTTCTTATATATACATATATATGAAATTGATTATATATCTATATACACCCACATACACACACACACACATATATATATATCTTACAAAGTGTTCATTCAGGACCTAGATACAGTCCTAATGTAACATGTGATTACAAGTGCATTTTGGATAATAATTATTATTTATATCATTACAGCCTAACTAAAGTTAAATTCAGATATATAAAGGCAAATAGAGAGAAATACAATGTATCATATTTAAAACCTCTACAATAAATTCAAAATGTATTGGTCAAAAGAAAATACACTACTATTTGATATACCTAAAAATAAATACTGCACTCAGTAAAAAAGATTTTCTGCTGAGTAGAAATACCAGAAATAGCTATGCCGATAACAATGCATGATTTTGGTAGAGAAAATAAAGTAAACATAAAAATTTAACAAAATTAAAACAATGAGCATGTTAATCTCTGGAAGTGGATGTAATGACTGAGACCTTTATTTTGTGTATGAATTCAGAAAGCTCTACCTTGAGGAAACTATCATCTAACTGAAAAAAAATGTCTATTTTAGCATAGGAATGTCAAGTAAAACCCATGCAAGTTTCATTATGGAAACCAAATATATCTCAGCTATAAGACATCACAAGCATTCTGATGTTTGGCAATCACTATCAGAAGATTTTTGAAACAATATTTTTCTTTTAAATGCTAAAAAATCTAATTAAATGGATATAAATTTTTATGTTTATTTATTATAATCTCTTACAACATGGCACATACTTTTTTAGATTTGTATTTGTAATGGGAGTCCCAATTTGTCATAGCATGACTTCTTTAGTTTTACGGCCTTTAGCAATTTCACTTACAACACATTCATAGTCTGATTCTCCTTGAGCCCTCATGAATCTTGATTTTACAGGATAAGCACAAATGCAATAGAACATGGTTCTCATTTAAATTGTGTGAAACTGATATTGTGCTGCATTCAAATGTCATAAGAAAGAATGTATCTGGTCATGGCCGGGCTGTCAGAGACAATGGAGACTGAAGCCCTTAAGAGAAAATGCTCTGCACTTTACCTTCGAATGAACTTCAGAATCCTTTCCAGAGAGAATTCTGATACTGTCATGGTACTTCTAACACTGGATTTTATTACAAGCCATAATGCAGCCCTCATAATGTAAATTCACATACCCTATTGAAAGTACAGATGTTTTTAAATAATCTATTCTTGCTAGAGATCAAGAGTTTATTTTACATGAGAGTGGCATTAAACTACTTTCTTCTGGGTCTTAAAAAACCATTTGCTTCCTACTTATTTCCTGATGACATTAATGTATCTATCATTTCACAAGATAGAGAATCAAACTGTGTAAATGTGAACAGCTTTCCAGAGATTAACGATTTGTATAGTTAATTCAGGGCAGGGGGAAAGCCTGTCAAAATCATCTTTGAAGTCATTCAAAATGCTGCAAAAGAGCTGGATTCTATATTGCTGTTTCTCTTCTGCTCTCGAAAGTGACAATTAGTTAGAAATACTATTCACATAGAAGAACAGGATTTGGGATTTCTAAGACTAAAGCCAAAAATGTACTCTGAAATGTCTTCTACTAATTTCGTAAGTTGATCCTCAGTCTTATTATGTCTAGTTGTGGTTAACCGTCAGTAAAGTAATATAGTTAATATATTAAAAAATTGGATGTATTTTCAGTTCTGCTTATAAGCAGAGGAGTAACCCATTCAAAACTGTTTACAATGTGATAAAAAAATAAAAACCTAGGAATCACTAGAATTTAAATAAGCTTTATTATCAGGATTAAAATAAAACCAAAATATCAACTACATTGTTATATAACAACGTAAGTGCTGATAGCTGTACATTATATTTATAGCTGAAGAGTATTTATTTGTCAGGTACAAAATAGTGCTCTGTGAAATACCAAATAAGTTCTTTTATGGACTTCATTCCTAGTAAGGACAACTCAGCTATAGGGATTTAAATTTTAAGCAAATGTTTGAATCCTAGTGATGGTACTTGATACCTAGATGAGTAACAATGATCAAGTTATTGAATACACTTCACTCCAAATCCCTCATTTATGAAACAGGGAAAACAGATAATTAATAAAAAGGAACTAACACAGTGCCTGAAATAAAATGTGTGTTTAATATTTGATAGCTATAAATATTGTATTACAACAAAACTATACCATTACAACTTTCTCTGTTCTTAGAAAAGTGAAATAGGCTTATGAGTTTTATCTAATACTGCTCAAGTAAGGCATATCTCACTATCTGCCAGGTGTGAAAATTACTGTACTACAAAGGCATATTCTGTGGCCCATAGGGAAATTATTCCAGCTCCATGGCATGGAAGAAATATTCTCTCAAAACCTGTAGTTCTCAGAATGCATATTAGAATCATCTGAGGATCTTTTTGTTCAAGTTTCACACACATCTTAGTATATATTATTTTTAAAAACTATATGTGTTTTATTACCCCCAAATTTCTATCAAGTATTAGATTAGGGTGAGAATGAAGCACACATGTTATCTCCCCAGGTGAATCTGAAGTTTGATCCATCCCCCAATTCAATCCCATTTGCTACCCTCAGTTTACAATGTCTGTATCCCTTTACTCTAGTGCTGTGTTTAGACAGATTCTGATTATGAATTCATATCTCTGTGATCTTGAAAACATAAAGTGTTGTGGGAGATAGAGGAACATGAATAGTCTGGGCTAATATATATGCCCCACAATGAATTAATGAATTGAAATCTGCTTTATATGCCTTGTTCATTAATCAGCATGATTCAGCCTCCTCAGACCAAATCCATTCTGGCTATCTCTGTAAAACCAGTTTCAACCTTGAAACATTGTGGACCAGATCTTGGCCAGTGATGATTGCACAGTGTTATCCCGTATTATTAGGCTTTATTCAAGTTGAACTCTCACTTGCTTTTTCTACCTGATTTTTCTGCTATTTCTGCATGTAATACAGCTAAGAATGGATGTAGTTATATGGAGGTCCCAAGTCATTTTCAAGATTTTGTGATTTTCCAGTAAAGACAAGACAATTGAGCTTTAAAATTCATTGGACATAAATGTTTAGGGTGGGTAACATATTTTTTGAAGAGTGTACGTCCCTATTTTGGTCTTAAATAGATTTTTAGATCTAAGACACAGTAAAAACTCTAGAAGACTATTTATTTATGTATGCATTTACTTATTCATTAGGTCATTGCAGTTTTACCATCAGTTCTGAAATATACTTGTAACCCAAATATGCATATTCTAAAGATTTTATTTTTAATCTAATTATGCACAGTATTTTTTTTAAATAAGCACAAGTAACACTTACTAAAAGAGTCCATTTTCAAGTTTAGTCAAGATTCCATTAATTCATTTAACCAGCACACTAAAAGTGTTTTTCAACATTTTACATACAATTAGTGCACATTAAATTTATGTTCAATATTTATGTCAATTTAGTCACAGTAATATGGAAAATCACTTTTCAAAGCTATAATATTCCATAGTAGGTAGAATTCCCCAACACAGAATTTCTACAGATTGTATGTTACGAATAAAGTTTTACAGAATCAGTTTGCTAACGAGTAGTATTATACAAAAGCTGTCTTACACTTATTATTTTGGAGGACAATGTATTTGAAATCAGTATCAATCTAGAATTAATATCATTTTCTTTTTTTTTACTTCACTCTATTAATCTCTTCATGTATTTTATGAACATTTATAGCAATGAGGATTTTAGTCATTTCCCTCATAGTTTTGAATGTAGTGTCAGGCACAGGGAAAATATCTAGCTCTCCCATCATTCTGCATTTCTGAGCTGAGAGCCTATGTCTCTCATTTCTCTTTCATACCTCTTGTCAGTAGAGAGCACTCAATGCTAGGAGGGCAATATTTAAAAGTGGTACTGAGCATGACATACTGGCATTCAATGTCCAACTCTGCTTTTGTTACAGAGTATTGGATATGTGATTATATCTCTCCATGTTCCCATTTCCTCATCTGAAAAGAAAGCAGAATGTAACAGAGGACAATATTTGTGACTACTTACCATGTGCTAACATAGAATTAAGCAATTCATATATAAATTGGTTTCCATTTAATTTATCCCAATTAATACAGGAGATGGGTAATATCCTTTTTTAAATAAATGGAAACTGGGGATCTGAGATATTAATAAATTTATCAGAAATAGTACCACTAGATAGTAGCAATGTTGATTTCAAATAAATCTTCTTAAATTCTAAATTCATAGTGTTCTGCTACTAATAACATCTACCTCAGTGATATTATTAGTGATTAATTACCTGAGGTTGAGAGTTCGAGACCAGCCTGACCAATATGCAGAAACTTCCTCTCTACTAAAAATACAAAATTAGCCAGGCATGACGGCCCATTCTTGTAATTCCAGCTACTCCTGAAGCTGAGGCAGGAGAATCGCTTGAACTAGGGAGGTGGAGGTTGCGGTGAGCCAAGATCCTGCCATTGCACTCTAGCCTGGGCAATAAGAACAAAACCACATCTCAAAAAAATATATTTTATAAAATATAAAGCAATATAAAAGTGGCAGCAATTATTGGCATTGATAGTACCCTTAACCTCTCAAGACTTGTGCATGTGAACCAGATATTTATCAGCACTCAAATTTAAAGTAAAATAAGATAAAAATTATCAACCAAAGATGTAGTACCTTTAGAAGATTTGAATTATTTATAGCAATAAATAGACAGTATAAAATTTGGACAACATTTAGGCTAGGTAGAAAGATGTTAAAACAGTTAAAATGATATAGTTTAAATCAAAAAAATTAAGGAATCTATGATATACATATATATATGATATATATTTTTGCTGTTTCTTATCCAAATGTTAAGAGAACAGTTGTATAAACTGTGTATATCCACTATATACATATGTGTTTTTTAAAAAGCAAGTTACAAATTATACTCTTTGTAGTAGATTTTGTGAGATATATGTTAGTGCCTATTTCTTATACATATGCATATTGATATGGTTTGGCTGTGTCCCCACCCAAATCCCATCTTGAATTGTATTTCTCTTAATCCCCATGTGTCCTGGGAGGGACCCAGTGGGAAGTAATTGAAACATAAAGGCAGTTGGCCCCATCCTGCTGCTCTTGTGACAGAGGGTGAGTTCTCAGCAGATCTGATGATTTTATAAGGGGCTTTTAACCCTTTCATGGCTCCCATTCTTCTCTCTCCTGCCACAACGTGAAGAAGGATGTGTTTGCTTCCCCTTCCGCATGATTGTAATTTTCCTGAGGCTTCCCCAGCCATGTGGAACTGTGAGGCAATTAAACCTTTTTTCTTTATAATTTACCCAGTCTTGGGTATTTCTTCATAGCAGCATGGGAATGGACTAATACATATGTATATTACATATTTTATATAATTAATCTATCAATCTATGTATGTTATAGACATAGGCAACAGATTATAAGAAGCCACCCTAAATAGATGATTTATTGGATATTGATATGTTAGAATATTTTCATTTTCTCTTTATGAATATTTCTCAGTCTCCTTTGCATTTCAAATCCAGCATACTGACTCATTAAATAGGGAAATACTCTAAATATTTTTAATAAAAAGTTAGCAGTAAATTATAAAACATTTTTTACCCTTATTATAAACAGGAGAACAGCTGGCATTCACTTAATGAAAATGAGCCTTTTAAATCTAACATCATAATGTAATTGACAGTAGCTTAAAGAGAAAGAATATACATTTTCTATTTTTGTTCATTTGCTATTTAGCTGTTATATTGGTCTTAGAGATGTTTGCAAATATAAGATTTTGTTTTACTTCTAAAGAAAGGTAAAGAGATTGCTTCATTAATTACTAGTCACAGCATTAGTTTAGTTAAACCCAAAATGGTCTTTCATAAACATTTTCTAAAATGATGGGTTTTGATAACACTTGATGTTATCAGAGTATTCAGAAAAGAGAAATAATTGCATTGCCAACCTCCAGTAAGAGTTTGTAAATATGAAATTATGTGTGTACTAGATTGGCAGATACAGCAAACACTTTAAAATATTTTATATACTGTAGACTAAAATAGAAGTTTGAGCATTGTGGGGAACTTTATAACTACTGACTATAATAGAATTCAGGGAGACAATCCTTTTGGTGTCAAATTATTTTCATACCAGATTTAAAGAGTAGCATTCTGAGAATTCTTTTCAATTTATTTTGCTAATTTTTTTGTGCTTTAATTTTATTTCTACTTATGTTTTTATTTACATATGGTGTGATCATTGCTCTCACTCCAAATTGTTTAACTGGATTTAATATAAACACTGAGAGGTGGAGCATATCATTACATTTCCTCCATTAAAGGAAGGGGGTGAGGAGGCTATTTACATTCTGTCACCTTGTAACAAACATTTCTGATATACCATGTTTAGGCTGATTAAATTTTTTAAATTTTGGAGTTTGAAACAAATGTTTTTAATAAAATGCACATCATCCAGTATATGTGCTAATTATTATGGCTAGCTATTCAAAGAGAAACAAGCAAGGTAACTGAGATTAATTTACTAACGAGGGATAAGGGAAGTTTTCTTAGGAAATCCTAAATGTGAGCTTATAGTACCTCAAGGTGAGAATTTAGTTTAAAATGATTAAAAAGACTGGGCCACATAGCAAAGGCCTGTCTTTACTACAAAATACAAAAAATTAGTTGGGTGTGGTAGCATGCACCTGTAGTCTCAGCTACTTAGGAGGCTGAGGTGAGAGGATCCCTGGTGCCTGGGAAGTGAAGGTTGCAGTAAGCTGAGATCATGCCACTTCACTCCAGCCTGGGCAACAGAGCAAGACTTAGTCTCAAACATAAATAAATAAGTACATAAGTACACAAATAAATGCATGAATAATTAAATTGATTAAAAGTTGGTAGTGCTCCATATTCCTTTTAAAAACAAATAAAAATCTCTTTTCTTCTTCTCTTGGAAGGCTCTCACTTCTTACGACAGCTTCCAGAAATTTCCAGAGATAAAGCTCCAAGAATAATAAGATCACAGTGACAAAAACAAAGAAAACAAAAACAGTAAGCAAACAAAATACAGGCTCCCATGAATGACAGAAGTAAAAAAAGGCTCAGATACACAAAGGTTTCAGATGCTGAAATTATCAAACATAATATTAAACATGTTGAAAGTAATAAGTAACTGAAATTGTTAGTAAAGGGCAAGGAACTAAATATTGGCAGATACTATAGACAGAACATAAATGCATATAAAATCTTAGAAATTAGCAATATAATATTTAGATACAAATTTAATCAATGTGTTTAATAGTGAAGTAGGCACAGCTGAAGAGTCAGTACCCTGAAAACATGGTGGAAGGGAGTTACCAAAAATGTAACACACAAAAATCCAAAAAGATTGAAAATATAAACACACTGATTAGAGACCTGAATAGCAGAATTCTAATATCAAATATAGACCCAATTGGGAATTCCGAAGAAAATGAGAAAGAAAATAAAAGAAACATACATTCAACAAGAAATGAATGAAAATTTTGTATAATGAATATGACTTTCCACAGATTTAAGAAGGCTGTTTGATCACCCCCTCACCTTTGTAAAGAGAAATATCTAGACAAAACAAATTTAAATATTTAGAAAACCAAAGACAAAAAGTAAATTCTAAAAACACCTAGGAAGAAAAAAGGATGGTTAATTTTAACAAAATTACAATTAAAGTAATTCCTGAATTTCTTAATATAAATCATAGAAGTCAGAATACAGTGGAATGACATCTTCAATGCACTAAGAGAAAATGAATATCAACCTCAGATGTTATATGAAGACAAAATACTCTTCAAATATTAAGACAAAATAAAATTTCAAACAAACCGAACATTTTCAGACTAGCAAAAATCAGAGGAATACAATTCTAAAGGATGGACATGAAGGCATAAGGATATTGACCCTAAATGAAAAGTTTAAACTACATTAAAGAATGCATTCTTTAAAAACAAAGAAAGAAAAAAAGTGATGGGTTTAGAAAAGATCATGGATTTGTTTTGAGACCTGTTGTGCATTGGGTACCTTTGGAAGATTTATGTGTAAATACCAAGTCCAAGTATACATTTGTATCCAAGGAACCACAACTTATGGGAGATGTCTGGGCTGAAGATGAAATACATGATCAACGTGCATTTAAATGGTTACTGGAATTGTGGCCATTGTAGAGATTACCCCAGAATAGGATGTAAAATTAAAAGGAAGTAATCCAGGACAGAGCACAAGAAACTCCGACTCACAGGAATATTTCCTGTGAGCTGAAAATTTGAATTCAGTTTTGTAAAGTGACTTTACTTATAACAGGATAAAATTTCTTTATAAATTTGCAATACTTTTGGGGTCCAGCTAACTTTTAATTTTCAAAAAGAGAAGTAATAATTGCTAGTAGTATTTGATAGTGTTTTGTAAAGTTATGTGTAGGGTATATATGCAAGTAGAAAAGATAGTTTATATATTTTGAAGACTGCAGAGTTAAGTGATAAAAATTGGATCATAATGGCCACCATGCTGTTTATTTTTAAAATTCATTCAACCTATATTTACTAAAGGCTTTCTAGGTGTTTGCTTTGGACCTTCATGAAGCTTACATTGCAGTGAGGGAGTCAAAAAAATAAACAAATATGATACAATGGTATAAAGAAAAATAAATAGTCATAAGATGAAAGAATAGAATAGTGTGCCATCTTAGATTCAGGGATTCTAAATCTCCAAAAGAGGTAACAGTAAGCGGAGACATAAATGAAAGCAAATAGGAAGTCTTACAGGTATCTAAAAGGAAAGCACTTCATATAGTCTTAGCATGTTTAGGAACATGGGGTACAATGATTAAGGTAGAGGGTATAATTCTACCTCAGTAAAAGGAATTAAGCTAAACACGAAGAAACAAGGCAATAGCATGATCCGTCTTGAGGGCATTTGTAATCAGGAAGAAAAAGAAATGTCACTGCTTTTTTTAAACCATAGATCAAGTTGAATTGTTGGCTATTAAATTGTCATAGGAGGTCTATTTAAGTGGATGAACAGAGATATGAAGACACAGAAACAAACCAACAAAATCTTTTCTATTTATCTTAAAAGATGTTTTCTGAAATCATAATTACATAGAGGTTTAGATCACATTAATGTATTTCTCTATGCAACTGCTAATCTCAACTTCTTTCCCCTCAATGTGATATTCAGCCAAACAATGCTCTAGAGCCCATGAAACTCCTGGAATTAGACATAAATATAGAATATTACATTATTGGAAATCATTAGTCAAATCAATGAACCTTAATTACATTAATAAAATATGTTAAAGAACTGATCCGTGGTTCATTTATCACTTCTTCAAGGAAATTAGTCATATCTAAATCACATGATCTTTTCAAAAATTAAGCATTGGTATCCCTGGAATTCCAAAACTACCATATCAGAAAAGGAAGAATAGTAGTTTGTCATTTGGGGGCACTTTGCAGCCGCCACCACCCAAGTTCAGTGGGTGTCAACTACGGGATGGTCTAGCTGAAAATTCTACAACAGGAGGTGAGGTTTGTAAACTAAATGGAATTCCTAAAATTTAGTTTTTTCTTTATAAAATATGTCATGTTCTTGCCATTATTTTTAAACTTGAACTCTTTAGCATCTCTTTCAAGCGTATGCCATCTGTTTCTTATTACCCTGCCTTATTTACTTATACTTATCTTTCATTACTGTCTGTGCAGAGTTCCATTCCTGACCCACTAAATGATTTTTTTCCTGTTAATTTGTTTTGAATATATGTTCCTGGCTTTTTTGTAAGTCTTTGCTATAGATGGGAATCAATGCTTCACCTCTACCCCATCATGCTGTCCTTCCAACATTAAAATATCTATTTAAAACCATCTGTCCAGTGCACTGCTTTTCAATAATTACTGAACTTTATCTCTCTTAGAGCTTAAATACATAGTTTCTTTTACAGGCATTTTGCAAATTTTATATCCTATATTTGAACATGTATTGCCCTGTATTTCTCACTGATGTGTAAATTTCAATTACTCTTAATATTCTTCATAAGATATAATACAATGCTATTCACAAATAGCAAAACATCAATCTTTTTTGGTTGAACATTGGATAGTACATTGTTTTTCTAACTAATCTATTAACATGTGGTAACCAGTAGATTTCTAAAATTTAATAGCATTTATGTATATACTTTTCTAGTCTTCAGATAAGGAAAAGATACATATATACATTTTAATTTTAATCTGCGATACTGGAAGGTAGGCACACTAAAAATTTGCCATAATAGTCTTAAAATGTGTAGCAATGCAGAGGCTAGTCTCATTGAAAAACACTGCAGGGTGACAGGCTTGAACTTGTGCAAATTGTCTAAGAGGGTAAGTCCCTAGGTAGTTGGGATCTCAAGACATTCCAGGAAACAGGCACCATAAATTATGACATGCCTTCCTGATCTGTCAATGAATACTTTCACTCTTTCCTTTGAATGGTAACTCATGTTGAAAAATCGCCTATGTTTAAACATATTAGGGCATATTCTCAGATGACAATACATTGTCAGCACATTTACAGGCACCATTATTAGAGTAAGTGGATGACTGATGAAAAGAATCACTGATCTAGAGTTAAAAATTTTTTACAGAAATTATGCCAAACCCCAGGCAACTACATGCAGTATTCATAGGGCCACTGGGCTTAGTTGTTCTGTTTACACAAATATAATAGCGTTTGATAGATGGTGTAGATATTTTTTTTAGCACAGTAGTATAGCTGATAAGAGGAATTGTAATTTTTTTTAATTATTAATGGTTGAATTTGCACTGTCACTACTTCTATCTAATGGTATTGAAGTGATGTATAATCACCTAAAAAGTACTTTGCTATTCAAAAGCAATATATTATACCTTCCTAAAAATATCACATCAAAGACTTATAAAGTATGATCATAGAAAGGTAAAAAGAATAATCTGTACAGAGTTCAAATAAAACTTACAAAATAAATGAATAAATTGTTTCCACTTACTGTAATTGGTTAAATTAGAATAACAAAGTTGATTGTGTATACAGTATAATTTATGTTCAAGACTGGATGTCCAGCAGCATCATGTATAAATAGTCTCAACACAAACACAATGAAATCTACAAATATGAACTATTGATGTGGAATATAGAGACTTTGTCGTAGATTAACAATATTCTCTTGCAACTAATTAAGAGAGAAAACGAGGAGCAGTAATTTTACTTGGGCTAGTAGCTGCTGATATTGCCTGTTTTCACATTTAATTGTCATTGCTCCTGAATGGCATTGAGCTCAATTTATTCTACTAAAAATATATTTTTCCTTGACCAGAAAATTCTTTCAAAATAAATAGAGTATTACCTAACTTGAAAAGAAAAAAAAATGTTGTTAAATGTTGAATGGTATTTCTATGTTAATAGTGATCTGTCTCATATTTTGCCTTCTCTTTCTTTATATTTTAATTCATATGTTCTATGTATTCGAGTGTATACATGTGCACGCATGAGCAAGAGGAGAGATGGACTCTGAGCAGCAGAGGTATCTTTTATTTTCCATCTCTCTGTCTTATTTCTCACTAGTGAGAAACTAGTTGCTTCCCATGTATCCCTTAATATTGGCCATAATATATATGCAAAATCCTTTTAAACTGCCAAATGATGGAATGTATAGAAATTTAATTTTTGCCCAGCAGGATATTGCAATAACATTCTTAAGGCTGCTGATATCAAATACATGCTTTAAATGAATTTATATCACAGTCATCTTGATCTGTGTTTTAATTCATTACATATTGCTTTGTAATTTGATTGTGCTTTTGAAATAACCTCTGGAATGTTTGCAGAATGCTTATAAATGGTTTACTTCCTTCTCTTTTATCTCTGAATACCTTTTGCATCTGGAAGATTACCTGCTAGCATGAATAACACAGTATTTAAGCTTCAGAATGAAACCACTTTATGCAAGAAGAAATAAATTATATAATAATATGTTAAATCATTATACAAAAGAAAAAAGAAAAAAATCCTAGCCTAAAAAAGGAATTGAAATAATTCTTACTCTCTTGTGTCTTTGGGGTTTATATTTACGAACTTCACATTACCATGTGAAAACCAAAAACTAAAGGCACATATCCAGGAATCTAGAACAGCGCTATATATGCACACAATATATTTAACAAATGTTTATCAATGATGATAAATCCTAAAAATATCAAATATATCTTTAGTATTGAAAGAAAGATGTTTTCTGTTCTATGTGCAAAACCTTTTTACTTTCTGTGAACTATAGATTTAAAAAAATAATTCTTTCGTATCAGTACCCTGAAATTTATCTTCTGAAGCCCTTCCCATACAGAGGCAAATCTTTATCGATTCTATGATTTAAGCATAGGCCAATGTACTCAATACTATTTCCCATTGGCTTTGTTGAATTGTTCAATATATTATGTCTTTCACATTGTTACTACTTATTACTTTTCCTAGAGGAATACATCGGCTTGTAGACTTTCAATTACTTCCCATTATCTATAAAATATCTCCACACGATATTTTTTATTCCTTTTAAGAAAAGCTACCTAAAGTATAGCTCAATAATTATCCTCTATCTTTCTTAAACTTTCCTTTGTTACTGAGTTCCCTTTCTCTGTTGGTTGCCTCCCAATGTTCCAGAATGCAGGAGGTCATCATTTTTTAATCCATTTATATACTTTTACTTTCAACCAAACAGCAAGTTCCATGTAAATCAACAAAATTTCTACTTGTAGAAACAAATGTCCTTGAAAGGAGAATAATATTTAATGTTTTTGAAAGCCCGTGTAATAATTTATCTCAATCCCTATTTTCCTATTTTAATCAATTTTAATAAAAATCATGAAAAAAGGACCAGGCTTGGTTACTCACGCCTGCAATCCTATGACATTGGGAAGCCGAGGTGGGAGGATCACTTGAGTCCAGGAGTTCGAGACCAGTCTGGGCAACATAGGGAGGTGTCATCTCTACAAAAAAAATTTTTTAAATTTGGTGATTTTAATAGTCATTCTGATTCTCCCAGCACCCTGGTCTTTTAGTTACTTGACTTCCACATCTCTAATGACCTTATTCTTTGTCTTTTCTCACCTGCCTACCCTATTTTCATATCTTAGGCATTACCAATAATAGAATCGCATCCAGGCCTCAACTAAATGCATTGCTCTCTTCGATTAACACTTACTCTCTTTGTAACTCATTTCCATTTAATATTACCCTGTTATAAAACTTGTACCCTAGCAGGGACGATCACACTAACTCCCCCTCATATTATCATTTACATCCTTAATTAGCTGTGATTTCTTGGTCTTTTTATGATGATCATCATCTCACCACCCCTGGCATTAATCTCCCTCCACTATACTGAGATTTTAACATTATTTGTAACCTGGTAAGAGCTGACTACTACATTCACCAGACTCTGTTACTCAGCAGCCGTAATTACTCTTCTGAGAAACAATTCAGATCATATTGCATCATTACCTAAAATATCCAGTGCATTTTAATTACATTTGCAATAAAATACAAAATGTTGCAAATAGACAATGGAATCTACATAATCTGATCCCTAGTTTCCTTTTGCCTACACTACCTGTGGTTTTCTCCCTTCTTCACCATGCTCCAGCTACACTCTTCTCCCCCATTGGCCTTTGAAAATATGATGCTGTCTCTTTCTTCAGGGCTTTTGTTAGGTTGTTCTCCCTTCTTAGACCACTCTATTCCAGGTATTTGCATACTCCCCAGTGATTCAGATTGCTGCTCAAATGTAACCACCTTGAGAAGGCCTTCTCTAGACAATCTATTTTAAATTGTACCTGCTTTCCATTCTATTTTTTATCCTGAATTTTTTTTCGAGTGTTGCACTTATCACTTCTTGGCATTCCATTGCAATAACTATATAGTTAATGTAATGTTTCAATTATACAAAACTGCAAGTTCTAAGAGGTCTAGAGTTTTTTTTTTTTTTTCCTTTTGCATTCACTGCTGCAGTTCTAGCACATGGTATTTAGCGTGTGTTCATATTATCCTCATGCTATTCATTTGTTGAATGAATAGCTTGGGGAGTAATATGAGTAAAGAATGACAAGGAGAAAATAGGAGTAAAAGAGTTCCAGGTTCTGCAAACAATGCATACTTGCAATGGGAAGCATATTAGTAATTTGAGTAACAGACAGAACACCAGGTAGACAGGATAAGTAATAAGGAAATAAGTAATAAACCAAGGAAAAAGGCACATGGAAAGGAGTCCTGAGAAAGTCCACACTAGTTAAGGACTGGATTGCAATAGTTATCAAAGTGCATACATGGCATTTGTCTATGAATTTAAACATAAATCCCTCAGGAAACCACTGGATGATTTTAAACATAAAAATGACATGAACTCTATGGTGTTTTAAAAAGAGTCATGAATAAATGAATACAGTCATTTGTATAAAAACATAAATCATTTTACAAAGGAAGCTTAAAAAAGAAATGGAAAAATATCTGTGGTGATACTTACCTGTGCTAAAACAGTCTAAGAAACTATACACATGGACATGGGATGTCAGTTGGAGATCACAAACCAAGATGCCAACTCAATACTATGAACAATAAAGTGTCTTATTTCATTAAAAAATATGGAACATTAATTTATTCTAAAAGTCTGTTCCTATTGTACCATGTGTTCCTGGATTAATGGCTGTATATGTGTGCATTTCTTTAATGATTAAGATGGCATGTTTAATATCCCTTCAGAATGGAAGGGTTAATAATGTTGAAAAAGGGCAGAAAATATTATTTTTTATAAAAGTATTGATATATTAGAAAACTGCTTCTAAGTGTTTCTATCTGGTTGAAGTTCACTACTATGTAGTAACAGGCTTGTTTTTCTCACAGAGCCTCAACACTAATTAAAGAATAATTCAACTTTTTGATTTTGTTTGAAATATTTTAAATACATGTCCTCAACAAATCACATGAAAATGTTGACAGATAGCATTGATATCATTATACAGAACTTGCAGAAGCAGTAGCAGAGTTTAAATTCTGGTTCTCTAAAGCAAATATCTTTTGCCTCTCCCCATGTTGGTTGGCTTTCATATTTACACACCATGAGTAGGTGTATTATTAGACTTAGAGATATAGACATACTTCTATACACCACACACATAAAGACAATCATTCATTCAACTTATAAGTCAACTCCTGACTGAAACAATTAATTCTCATAGTAAATTCCAGCATACTAGCCCTTTACCATATTTGGAATTTATCCTTAAAGTACATTTATTGGAATAGAGTAGATGAAATAATCTTCAAAGAGTCAGGATTGAGACAGACCCTGAAAGTGAAAGAAACCACTTGACCACAGACTCTGCTGCTTTAATAAATTAACTTCATTTTTTTTCTTGCATCTCTTCGCTTTGGATTCTCATTCTCTACACTAGAGATAGTCCATTGCCTGAGTATTTCTTTGCAATAAGAACATAAATCTCATGGGGAAAATCTCTAAGGGCTCTTGGATGTTTGTGATAAGAGAGTAGAACATTTTGTTCAACAATCCCATCAAAAGTGAGAATAATTTGAAGGCCAGGTGTGGTGGCTCAGCCTGTAATTCCAGCACTTTGGGAGGCCAAAACTGGTGGATCGCTTTAGGGCAAGAGTTTAAAACCAGCCTGGTTTTAGTAGAAACCCAGTCTCTACTAAAAATACAAAAATTATCCAGGCGTGGTTGTGTACACCTGTAATTCCTGCTACTTGGGAGGTTGAGGCACAAGAGTCGCTTAAACCCAGGAGGCAGAGGTTGCAGTGAGCTGAGATCACGCTGTTGAACTCCAGCTTGGGTGACAGAGTGGGACTCTGTCTCAAACAAAACAAAACAAAAACAAAAACAAAAAACTAGTCATAATTTGAATGTCATAATACCTAAAAGAATACCAGTTTGCTGTTAAGAAAGGTAAATGAGTATTGGAGATCCAAAACAATAGATGTTTACAATATACCGTACCTTTGACTTTTGTTTTTCATTTTTATTTTGAGAAAAAAATAGTTTTCATGTTACTGTATTTAAGTGCATTTTATACTTTGAAACTATTTGAATATTGCATCTATTTTTAATTAAAACCCTTAGTCTATACACTTATTAAGGCTTGAATACTAGCCCTAATTCTCAGTAATATGAATAAAAATATTTTGATAAGTTTGTTGTAATAATCAAAGAAATTGTATTTGGATAAAATAATATTAGAATTGAGATTATCATCTATATTGGTGAGAGTTTTTTCATACTTCTCAAATTTTTTGTCAAGATATCAACTTTGCTGCCTAGTTGTTTGATTTCTGGTGCGCATGGAATGTTCACCAATCAATAACATAAAATATCTGTGTTCCTGATAATCACTATACAACATAAACTCAAACTTTCTGAGAGTCACATTATTCACTGACAACTCTTTAAGAAGAGCAACATTTATGAAGCATTTTAGAAGAACATGCCATTCACTGTTTCTTCAATATTTGTCGTTCTCAAATTTTAACACCTATGATAATAACAATAGGTAAATCTAAACATGTAAACTACCAGATACCAATCTAAGATTTCAATTTAACAGGACTGGGATTGGGTCTGGGAATCACCTTTTTTGAAAGCAAGTCATCTGCATTCTATCTTTGAGAAATGTTGCTTTGGATATTATCTAGTGATTGGTTATCAATGGTGAGCATACCAGAGGAGTATATTGGAATTTCTTTTGAAAAATCTTCGAGTGCACTGACTCCAGCTTTAAGAGATCAGAATTAAGAGAGTCAGGACGGGAACAGGAACTGTACAAAATCATAATTGATTCTAATATACACATTCATAAAGTGTTAAGAACTCCTCCTCCAAATAATCAACATTTTTCTATATGTAATTTATTGAATTAAATATCTAATGGAAGTTATATATGAAACACCAGCTATAGCAAGAGCCTCCTATCGGGTCTCCCCCACTTCCATTTTTGTCTCTTCTTTTCCCTCCACTAAATCCAGAGCAATATTTTTGAAATACAAATTTGATCATGATCTGTTAATGAACTGGTGTGGGCTTGTCAGCATGGGCTGACTGCCACACACTTCATTCCTCTTGTTCTTTCTGTTTTAGGTCACTCTTCAGTTTCTCAATTCCTCCATCTACCTCAGATCTTTAAACATGTATTACCCTCTACTGGACTATTTAATTTGACACTGGCCTCCCTAAACACTCTTCAATCACCCTCCACCCAAAACACATACTCTTCATCTCCATCAAGTTAACACTTCCTTCTGATCTGACCTCAAAATCACCCCAAGGAATCTTTTTCTCACCTTCCTAAGAAGGTCAATTCTCATTAAATGCTCTCATGTACCTTCTACTTTTCAGTTGCAGCACTTATCACATTTTAATTTTAATGTATTAATTATTTATGTGATTAACTAGTGTTTATCTCTTCCACAGGGTAGTAATCTCTCTAAATCAGGCATCGTGTATTCTTTTAGCCCAAAATTGAATTCCTGTTGCTTTCTCACTTCCTGGCACACAGTACTTAATAAATATTATTAAATAAAGGAAAAATAGTACATAGTATTGTCACCTTTAGCGGTTGCCCAATTATTTTAACATTTTCATATATTGTCACCAACTTATAAGTTTATAGTTACTCTAGTTTACAGTCATAAGGATTTATAATCCCTAAAACTACAATAAATATATACCATTCCCAAAGTCAGAATGAAGTTCAGAAACAAATATCCAGGTTATCTCAGAGCTTGTCAGTGTTGTCCCTAAGTTCCTCAAGTACTAAGATTTTGAGATTTCATTTCTTTCTACAGGGAAATCACAAATAAATATTTTCTATTTTTGTTACTGAATAATATTTTTTTAATTTAAGGTTAGAATTGTTATAAGGGTGGTAATATAGTTGACCCTTGAACAACATGGGTTTGAACTGCATAGATCCCGGTATCTACAAATTCTTTTCAACCAAAGGTTGATCAAGTAGACAGTATTTACAGAATGTGAAATCAACGTACAAGGAAGACTGACCTTTGGTATATTCAGGTTCCAGATCGCTGACTGTGGGAATTGAGTATGCCAGGATTTTGATATGCCTGGGGGTCCCAGAACCAATCATTCCTGTCTTTGTATAAGGGACGAATTTATAAGTATTTGGGTTTTTATTACTATATTTGATTATGTTATTACAAACTGACAACTGTTTTTAATACAGTTATCACTTACCTGTCAGTTATCCCTTGCCAGCATCTCACATTTCAGTGCTTATCTTTCTTAGATTTTTTTTCTGAAGTTTTTGTTATCAGTGATATCCTTAAAATGCTCCCTTCCTTTTATTTTCATGAAATATCCATCTTGCTACCACTTATCATTAAACCTTCTTTCCAGTTTCCTCTAGTTTTCCACCTTTCACCCATTAGAGTTTCCCCTGGGGAAGGTAAGGATTGACCTCCTTATCTTCATTTTAACTCTAGATGTTTAACCTATGCAATTTCATTCATGGTCGTGATATGTAACATCAATAACGCCCCAGTATATCTCTCTCCTGAGTACTAGATCAATGTATTTAATTTATTCAGCTAACAAATATTTTGAGGATATTTCTATTTGCCTGGCACTATTTCAGGTGGAGAAACAGTACCTACAACATTATCTTTACATGCATAGATAGCACTGATATCTGAAACTTAATTTTACCCAAACTGAATCTATCAGATTGTCTTTCCTAGACTACTCTCAAGCACTCAGAATATTCTCTTGCTCTGATTACTGCTATGCCAAGTGTAATGCTACTTCAAGTACATATCTGTGTATATTTTCTCTTACATGCAATTTATTACCAAAACCCCATTACTCCTTCTGAAGTGTCTAATTCTATTCTCACTGTCACTGCTTTATTTCAGCCCTTATGCATTGACTGGAATATCCCAATTAAGAGATTCAAGGTACATATAGACAATGGACAGAACTTGTATAAATATAGAACTCTATAACTCCCATCTGTAACCTATAGCAACCCATCCAACTAACCAAGCCCCAACAATAAATATCATACCCAACTCTTACCTACAATAAATATCTTAGAAGTCAGCCTGAGTCAGAGCTATAGAAAGTTAGACTCCTATCTCTAGTAACAAGCCAGGGAGTTAAACAATAGCCCCTGTAACAATAGGACCTAATGGCCAGGACTTGATTAGTAACTGACAGCTTTCCTAATTTTTTTTCTCTATTGCAATTTAAGATCCACCAGGGAAAGCCAAAATATGCAGCCCTAACCCATCACACAGGATGCTCCATTTCCAGTTAGCCCATTTGCAGCTTTTTCCCACTTCTGTACCTGCCTTTGAGTCTCTGCCAAAACACCAGTGATGGTGTTGAGTCCATTTCTATATATAGCAAGCTCTAAATAAATAGCTGTTTCTTGTTCTCATTGGTTGGTTTTTATTTAGTTCCACACAACACAATCCTAACTAGTCTCTGCCCAGAGTATGGATTCTTCCTATAGATGTCCCTCTAGAACCAGAGTAATATTCTAAAACTTGGAACCTGTATTATTTTTCAATGCTTCCTACTGCCTTGGGGGATTCAGCTCAAATTCTTAAACTGAGCACATAAGACTCCTCTTTAATTCTTGAACTTCAGTTCTTACCATACCCTCTCATAAAACTTTTTGCTGATCCATGATACACCTTACACTCTAATTTTTCTAATTGTTTGAGAAATGTGGCATCATTTCTTTTAATGAGTTTGTCTATTTTATCTACCTGCTTAAATCCTTTCTTGGTTTTGACACTGGATTAACTGTATTCTCCTTAAAGAATCTTGTGCTACCTCCAGGCTTTTTTTGATTGTTTCTCTTCCCTATTCCAATAATATTCTGAGGTTAGTTTTACTTAGTAATCACAAAGATCATATTATTTTTGTATACTTGTACGCATCTTCCATTATACTGTGAATCTCTCAAGTATGCAGTTTTAGTCTTCATGAATTTTATATCCATAGGAATTACACCAATTTCTGGATGATAGTAGCCTCTAAACGAATAACATTGGCTATTTTATTTCTGGCCTTGACCCATTGGGTACCCATATAAATGATAGGATAATTGTATTATTATTATTTATGAACTGATGCCTAATGAATATAAAGCAGGGTCCCCAGCTGCTGTGTCATGAACCAGTACTGGTCTGTGGCCTGTTAAGAACCAGGCAGCAAAGCAGGAAGTAGTGGCAGGCCAGCAAGCAAGCAAATCTTCATCTGTATTTATAGCCACTGCCCATGGCACACATTACTGCCTGAGCTCTGCCTCCTGTCAGATCAGAAGTGGCATTAGATTCTCACAGGAGCACAAACCCTCTTGTGAACTGCACAAGCAAGGGATCTAGTTTGTGTGCTTCTCCTGAGAATCTAATGCCTGATGATCCGAGGTGGAGCTGTGGTGATGCTATAGTGCTGGGGAGCAGCTGCAAATACAGACTAGCATTAGCAGAGAGGCTTGACTGCCCAGAGACCATACTAAATCAATTGCCTGCAGACTCATATCAAAACCCTGTTGGTGAGTGGCAAGTGATAATTAAGCTGCATTAGGTGGTGGGCTTTATAGTGGCAACTGGGTTGCTGTACTTCAATTATACAGCTGCATCTGGTGTCAGGCTTTAAGTCACAATCTGACACTTGTTTTAGTCTGTGTATGGCCTGCCTATTATTTTATTTACCACTTTCATCCACACCTCTTTTCCACACTGTGTACTTGTCTCAGTCACAGTTTTGGTAAGCCCACAAGCTAACTCTAGCCAAAATGAATAAAAAACAAACATCAGTAGAGAGGTTCTTTGAAAAGGAAGAAAGACCCAATGATGAGAAAGCAGAAGACACTAAGACTGCCAACAAAAAGAAAGCTGCATTTAAAGGAAATACAAAGAGTCCTACTTAAATTATGAGTTCATTGCAACAGGTGATTCACATTCTCGAAGCCTGCCTTGTACAATATGTGGAAACCAGCTATCCAACAAAGCCATGAAACCTTCAAAACTGGTTTGACACATGGACACTAAGCACCCTGTGTTAAAGGACAAGGCTTTGGAATTTCTCAAAAGGAAAAAACAATGAAAGTTTTTATTACAGCAAATGTAACGTACTTGAATCATCCCAAAGCCATCTCTCCACCCCAGTCTGGTGAAAAATTGTCTTTCATGAAACAAGTCCCTGGTACCCAAAAGGTTAGGGACCACTGATATAAAGTATTAATTTTATTTTTCAATATAAAAAGCTTATGTATTTTTATAATCCTCATCCTTAATGATGTACCTACTTCCTAACGGGCAGAATCAAAAAGATCAAGCGGAAACAATGTAGTAAATATGTCCTATAATATTGAACACATTTCATATGCTTCCTCCCATTCTCTCAGGGCCATAATTTTTCAAACCTTCAGCCAAATACCTGCCTTGGCTGCCACTGAGCAAAGTTTAGGCTCATGTGATTTTGCTACCCAGGGAGTACTAGATGTTTGCCTAGTCAGGCTGCATTCTCTTGCTTGGCTATCTCTACACAATCAGAACAATATGCCACATGATCTTATTTTGTGCTTCTGCCATCACTTCCCAACTGAATAAGGCACCCACCATGAAGCATGTGTTCTGACTTCCCGAGCAACTAAAGAGGGAACAGAACACAGATAATATAAATGAAATGGAATGTTTTTCCCCCATGGGGAAATGTTGACTAATGAGAAAGAAATCTAGAGACAATTGGACAAATAAAATTGCTGTTTTCTTCTCCTACTTATTGGCTATCCTATGTTGTGAAGATATGTCCAATGTTATAGAGTGGGCAACCAGTTGAATGATTTGCTGTGTCTTTTTGCAACTGCTGGTGAGTTTGGTAAAGTAAGTTTGCAGTGCTTTCCATCATTTTTTGTTCTCCTTCCATTTCCCCTCATTCTTGTTGCCCTGGGATTATACCTCTCAAACGAAGACTAGCAATAGTCCTTGTCTCAGATTTTGTCTTCTAAGGATCAAGGACTAAACAGGATGGATATAAACAAGCATTTGTGCATGTACTCATTCTTTTGTGCATAGCTGGTGCTAATATAGTAAAAAAATCTCAATAGCTGTCAGCTAAGAAAAGTAAAGCTAGTAACGTGTTTATATTAAGTAACCAACTTAGAGAGATACTTCATTCCTGATATATTTGGAATAGGTTCAAAGGATAGAAAACCCGGTGATCTTTGATCCTGTGAGCCATATGTTGGTGTTCTAGACAGCGTTTCAGAACGTGAGCCACAGGCACATCACACTTTCCTCTTGCCCTTTGCTGTAGTAGTCCTTAAGAAGCTCTGACTTAAATCCTTTGAGAAAAAGCATGAACACAAGGTACAATCAAATACAGAAGAGGAGACATTTGCTGCAATTGATGCCTGACAAAGTCGTAAACTGTACGTGAGCATTGGAGACATATGCTTGCACAATAGGGGTAAATAGGCCTGCTAGTGAAGATCCCATGAAGCAAGAGATCCTGTGGAGTCTTCTGAAAGTTCAATATAGAGAGGGAGTATCGCTGTGTCCAAATATGTGCACTGGTTGCTTTTTATTTTTTAAATAGAAAACCCATCATCTCTGCAAGAGTGGCTTGTTTGTCAATATTGGCACCCCCGAAGACACCTTAATCTGCTTGAAAATGACATTGAATTTGATGTCATGTTATGCTTCAAGAGAGTATATCTGTACACAGAAAAGGGTTGCACCCAGCAATCCTAGCTTCATGTAGCAGAAAGAATTTAACTGAAATGATGGCATGCAGCTGTGCCTAGCTGGCAGATTGTACATTGTCGTTTACATGGAGTGTACTAGGAGGAGAGAAGAAACAGAAGTTTATCTCTTGATATTAATAAAGACTTCCAAATCAGTGATACACATGTAGCTTTTAGGGGCAGTGATCAATAGGATTTCAAGCTACTCACCATTTTTTAAAGTAAAAAAGAAAATTGAAAATAAACTCTACAAAATTAAAAACAAATATTTTAGTACAATGTTTCTATTATAATACTAGTATGCTGTTAAATATATTTAAAACAGTAATAAGTTTTTTATTATTTGTGTTTTTTATTATTTATGTATTATAATACTAGTGTGCTGTTAAAATATATTTGAAAGAGTAATAAGTTTTTTTTATTATTTATGTATTTTTACAACTACTAGTATTATTTGAAACCGAAGGCCTGGTAGGTAGGTGACAGACAGTGAATAGCTCTATAACAGACATCACAATGAATATCTATGTGCTGTTTTTAAAAAAGATCATTTACTTAATCTGTCATAAGTTCCAGAGAATTGATATCAAGTCTATGGTTATTACTTCTCTGACACAAATTTTTCTGGTGATCATAATTGTGAACTTTGAAATTTTTACCTCTAAGTTAAAACATAAAACATACTGCAAATAACCTTTGTCATCCTGCAAAAAGCATAGTATAGGTACCATAATTGAACAAAAATCTTTAGAACCTAAATAAATGTTTATGGTTTAATAGCCTAGGTGTGGCAGCTCATGCCTGTAATCCCAGCACTTTGGGCAGTGGAAACGGGAGGATGGCTTGAGCCCAGGAGCTCAAGACTAAACTGGGCAACACAGTGAGACACTATCTCTACAAAAAAAATTTAAAAAATAGCCAATGAACATGGTGGCATGCACCCATAGTTCCAGCTACTCAGGATGCTGAGGTGGGAGGATTGCTGGAATGCAAGAGGTCAAAGCTGCAGTTATGACACCATTGTATCCCACCCTGGGCAACAGAGCAAGACTGTGTCTCAAAGAAAAAAAAAAAAGGCTGTAGTTGAGAAGAAAAAAAGGTAAAACCTGTAACATGCTTTCATGGAGAGTGCATGAGGCTTAAAGACTTTGCAAAATAAAATTAGCACTGATTTAGGTTAAATACAATATTTACAAATAACGTTTTACACATTCTTCAAGTTTTATTTTACACTAGCTATTTCAGAATAAATATTACAATTAGTTAGCACAGCATATAAGGTCCATCAGAGCCAGTCTCAAGATTACATTCCTACTTTCATCTTTCTCAACCATGTACCCAATTCTTTAGCCAAATCACGAATTCCGAAATTCAAAGCATTTTATTCATTTTTACATTTCTTGATGGTATTCCTTACACCTGCTAGTCCTTCATCTATTCTCCTTCCCTCCTCTACCCACTCCCCTATTTTTCCATGCAACAAATATCTACTCATTTTTATAGGTGACATATTTTTTACGACTTCCTGAGATCATCTTCCTCCCAATTCTCTTACTAGGCAGAATCCATTATTTCTGCACCTGTATCTTATTTAAATTTTAATTATGCCTCTATTTTAGCCCTTGTCATGTTGTATAATTGCTATTTGCTATTGTGTTATTTTTGATGAGTTCTTTGTGGAAAACAATTGAATCATGATCATCTTGGAATACCCTGCACCTAGTGTGGGGTTTAGCACATGGTTACAGGGCAATAAATAATGTTAGATTGATGAAGATAAACTTTAAAATGTTTTTACTCTTACTTATTTTCTTGGTTTTATTGTGGTAAGAACATTTAACATGATACCTACCCTCTTTAACAGATTTTTAAGTATACAATACAATATCGTACTCTTAGCTATAGTTTGTATATCTACATGTATATTTATATGTTGTACAGAAGATCTCTAGAACTTACTCATTTTTCATAACTGATGGCTTAATTGAATATACAATTCTAGGGTTTGAAAATTCTTTCAAAATTTTCTTTCAAAAATCTAGTAATATCTGTTACTGAAAACCAGAAGAAATTATAGGCCAAACATTGCTCTTGCCACTTTCAGCCAATATCACTTTCTTTTTAAAATGGTAGCTTTTCTGCTCAAATGCTTTATTTGAGTTATTCTTTTGGCCATCATTTTCTCTAATATGCCTCTCTGTCCATTGATTGTTTCTGTGCATTTCTCATTAAATTATTCCAGTCACATTCCTCAACCATAGTCTTCTGTAAACAACTTATAAATTTTTCATTACTATGTATTTCCATATACAATAAATGCCCTGTAAAATATGATTTTTGAGGGTTCAGGATTGTGTATAAGTTTTCTTTCTGCATAAGGAAATATTCCAGTTAGTACTCTGCATGTAATTACCTTTCAAAGCAAAATTCTGCTGTGAACAATAGACAAATGAACAATGGTCTGACAATC
This sequence comes from Ateles fusciceps, assembly GCA_036589455.1. Taxonomy (NCBI): domain Eukaryota; kingdom Metazoa; phylum Chordata; class Mammalia; order Primates; family Atelidae; genus Ateles; species Ateles fusciceps. The sequence goes on along the minus strand of JAZHEH010003121.1, from coordinate 557,740 downwards.
ATTTACCCTTTAATATTACTAGTTTTATATAAACTAAAATAAATTCACAATAAATGTATTTTCTCATTTATAACACCATGCATCCTTTAATAAACTATAATTGGTTATGCAGAGTAATTATAATTATACTTTCTATTGTTGAATTGATGCTGAAACACAATAGTTAATCAACAAACTTTTAAAACTGAATTACTTGATGTATCAATCAAAATCCTTGTCTAATTTCCATGTGGAAATTATTTATTTATTAGAGCTCTGGAAGCCTGAGATGGTACCTTTTCCTATTTCTGGTATCTTTCTTGCATTCTGAACTGAAAAAAATACATAAATTTTGTATTGGAAAAATGGCCTATTTTATAATGATACGAGAAGCAGGCCTTGGTAAGCAAGCACATCATGATTTCACATTTACTATTTAGTAGTTGTGTAACAAAGGATGTTAATCTCATAGTTCTTTTCTGTAAAACGGAATATAGCATCCTCATGGGGTTGTCAGAATTTCATGTGAAAATGTAAGTAAGTAAATGGATTGGTGTGGTGGTTGGCCCTAAACATGTTTTTACCTAGTAACAAAGTGAAAATTTTATAATCAAATTAATTTTTTATTTATAAAATCACATTTAATTGAAAATTAAGAATAGTCACAGAAAACTAGAAATTTTCTCTATTTCTTTTTAAAGCTTCTACATGTTTAATCATTGTTTGAAAAAATTTGACATAAAACAAGTAGTTTTATCTGTCTACTTGGTGCAGTTCTTCAGGGTAGCTTAAGATGTATTATAGGAATGATACTGGAACTCCCAGCTATTTCAGGATAGCTCAAAAAAGAAGGCTGAAGAGCTTAACAAATTTGGTTAAATCTAATTGTATTTCTCTGTTTTACTAAATAAAATATTTGCTTCCCTGATCCTTTGCCTTCCTCCCCCATATTTAGGGGTGTTTCCAATGATTTGGCAATTTGATAGTAATAGGGAGAACAATATATAATCAAAACTTGATTTCATGCCTGATTTGATTACAAGGTACTGATTAAACTAATCCTAGCAAATTCCATTTAATTCAGTGATTAGAAGCGGGGCGTTTTCCCATACACTTTTTGAAAGAACAATCAATATAGGTAAGATTCCCTGTCCTTTATGATGGGATGCCTGAATCAGGCTTTAAATAATTTATTCAGTTCATTTCTATGTAAATTTAGCAACAAGATTTTAGGTTTTCCTGAGAAAACTGGAACTGTATGTCCCCGGGTAAATGAAAGCAAAGCCATCTCTTTTCTCCTGGGTTTAATGACATTTATTACTTCACAGTCTTAACAAGTACCATTATTACATTTCACTTTTTGAGTAGTGACAGTATGCTAAGCCTGACACCTGACATAGCATTAGATATCTTGCCCAGTAGGTTTACAAGTTAATTCATTAAACCAAATCATTTCATTAGGACACTGGCCTCATGTGTTAGAACTAGCACTAAAATAAATCATTTTATTCTATCCATTATGGTAAGTGATACATCTGATACATTTATTAAGCTAAAGTGTTCTCTCAAATTCTCATGTCAAATTATTTTTGTCACCACTCACTGTGCTGATAACTCTCTCAGGCATCATTACCTATAAGCATAAATTCCTGACTTTGTTTCCTGGTCCTTAGTTTCCTTCACAGTTTGGTCACAGGCTGCTTTTCCAACCTCATCACCTACTAATTCTGTACACAATTGTCCATGACAACTAGGCTGCTCTACTCACAGTTCAAAGGTTTGCTAGGCACACCATTGCCTGCACAATATGTCTCCCTCCAACCAGAAGGCTTCAACTCCTCTTTGTTTCATCAGACTCTACCCCTTTTTCGTGATAAGATTCAACTCATCCTCTTTCATGAAGTTACTCTTCTGCTTCTTATATATACCCTTCCTTTCCACAATATGTTCTACTGATGACAACAAGTTTGTTTTTGTCTTTGCTGTGCTGTTACTTAACAGTTATGATTATGCAAATTTCTCAGGTGAGTCTTCCTTGAAATTCTAATTTGTTTTTAAGTCTGTGCAAGGATATAAACCACTTTCTTACAGTGTTTTATATTCATCCAAAATTTAGCATCAAGTGCAGAGAGAACAACGTCCACGTTTTAAAAATGTCTCACTACTTTCGTGTCGTCTTTTGCCTAGAAGCAGAAGAGTTGTAATACATGTCTACCAAAGACACCCTTAATGAATCAGTTCTAAGTTTTTGACTCACATATTTGTGGTCACTCTTCTTATTTATTTGAATCCCCCGAAGTAATAACATGACTTGAACAATAATTGCTTCCAGCTGCCTTTTCTGTAATTGTTGAAAAACATTCTCAAGCAAAGTGATATTTCTTAAATGCCTAACATGTACAGGGACTTATATAAATCTTTAATTTCCAATTTAGTTTTAGTTCTCTGTCTGCAATATATCCCTTGAACCATTTTGAACCACTGTAGAGTTCATTTTTTGGATACATCAAGCATTCCATTATGCTGTCACTTGCACACTTTTTTTTTCCAGTATTATGGTGCAAATGTTTTAAATGAAGTAGAAGCTATTGATGAAAGTAAAGGCACAGTTGAATAAACCATGGAGAGTACATACCTCCCTCAATTTTTGATAGCTCAATTTAGTGCTTATTGTCTGACTAATAGTGGTATGGTGCAAGAAAATTCTTGACCATGAGTATACAGAACAGCTTTATTCACTAGCTTTCATTGGCTGAACACATAAGACGGAATAAAATGTATATTAATAGCATTATCTAATTGGCACATATATAATATACATGCATGTATAAATTTTATATATGTGTGTGCTACACATAAATGTTAAGCATTTCAGAGAAAAAGAAAGCATGAAAACAGTTTTTCCAGGATACTGCAAAAATAGGAGATGCTTATATTCAAAATCAAAGCAACAACATATACAGGTGAATGTGTTTGGATAATTGTCTTGCTTATATAAAACAGATGATTCACTACTTCAATGATTCTCATGAGTATTCAACATAATTCTGATAATATTTTTTAAAAAATAGGTTAGTAACCAAGTATTCAAAATTTCAATCCTGGACATTAGATGCTCACAACACTGGGGGAAGAGAGCTATGGTGCTACATACACAAAATAATATTGGTGCCTAAACCCATCCCAAATACACCACTTTGATGGCTTATCTATGTGTGAACTTTGCAAGGCTACAGTTCTCAGTTATTCAATCAAATACAAGTCTAGGTGTTGTCCTGAAGGAAATTCATAGATGTAATTAAAGTACACAACCCGTCGACTTTGAATGAAAGAGATTTTCCAGGTAATCCGGATAGGCTTAATTTAATTCGGTTCTGAAGTGCCTTAGGAGCAGAGCTGATATTTTTCTAATGAAGAAATTCTACCTGTTGACAGTAGCTTCAGTCATGACCAGAAGGCTTTCAGCCTGGCTTTCTTCTTGATATTCCCTGTGAATTATGGACTTGACCAGTCAAGTCCTCATAATTATATAAGCCAATAATTTACAATAATTATCTTGATATATAACCCCTGTGGTTGAACATTGCTTGACTGTTAACAACCATGCACACTGAGTACATGTGTACAAATAGGTTTACAACACATACATAGATACACACTAAAATGTATTAATAGACTAAATATAATCTATATCTCTTAACAAGGTGATACTTTAAAGAGCAAAAATGTGGACAATTCTTGGTTACACTGGAATACAAGAGTAAAGTAGGACTATTCAAAATAGGCTGCATAAATCCATTTTTTATAAAAAAACAGACAAAACACCAGTGGGATCAAATGAGGGCTTTAGATAGTTCTTCATTCTTCTATGTCAAAAGCAAAAGGGTGTGTGTGGAGAGTGGTGGGGGTGTTTGTGTTTGGGCATATATGTTCCTTACTTTTGAGTCTCCCAAAAATGTTTATGGCTCTAAAAGATTAAGAATCACTAAATTTTCTTCTCTCATCTTCTGCAAATGTCTGTATCACATTATCTTACAGTGAAATCAGTTTTTATCATTTTCTCTATTTTGTGACATGCCTATTAAATATACCTTAAAGATTTTATGTCTTTTTTTGTGCTCTCATCCCAAAAAGTCATTCATTCACTGCCAAACATTTAATTAGCACCTATATTGTAACACAGACTCTTTTATACCTTGGCATATGAAGGTGAATAATGTCAATTCAGTAATCATAGAACTCACTAGCCAGTAAAAATGTAGACAAAGAAAAAAACAGAAAGAAAAAGCATGTTGCATTTCTCCTAATCCTCTAATGTTCCACACACTTATTTATTATAGTATTAATAAAACCGTTAGCAACAGTGAGAACATTGATCCCAATTTTGACCTTCAAAGTGGACTGTATTATTGGTTGCATGGTATTAAGGTCCATTCTGTCAACAACGACTTTTCTTTCTGGTCTTTATAACTGTACTGCTCATTTGCTACATATTGCTCTCTAGCTATTCTGGCTTAAACTAGCCATGATATTTGTCATATACAAGGAATTCCACATTCAATTATGATCACATCTTTTCATAAATCCATTCTATTGGTCTTCTCTTCTGTTGGAGAAGGAAGTGGGTATTTTTCTTACCTCTTAATTTTCCTAGAGAAAACTATCAGGTATATAACAACACTCCACACACCACACACACCTATGGCCAGTTTCAGAATTACAGATACATTTCTCTGTGGTCACTTCAGTTTTCCAATTGTAATAATCTCTGAATTTGTAGGAAGTGGTATCCAAAGTGATCTGTAAGCATGTTTTAGTTCTTAAGCTCACTCCAACTTTAACTTTCACCAAATTATATTGGTTATAAGTTTCCATTTTTTTCTGATCTAAGAACAGGAATGATTCTTTTGTCCTTGACTCCTGAATAGAAATCTGATTCACACACTAGCGAATATAAGAAAGAGGGGTAGTTCTGCAAAATAAAGACACAGAGTTCCACTAAACACTGCTTGTATTTTAAAGATTATACTACTTTGCTATACCAAGGGATGTTCATCTTAAGCCAATCATATTCTAATTTTAGACTGCATGGTAATTCAGCATTGCCGTTTCTGCAACTTTACCATTACTGAGGGATGCCTACATCCTAAGTCCATTTGATTCTATTCCTGAAGAGTAGAGATGCAAATTTTTGGTTTGACCTCTCAGGTTTTTAAACAATTCTAAAAAGAGATTCTGGAAACCAAAGCTAAAACTGTTATAAAATAAAACATGAAATCTAAAGCAAATGTGAAGCCTAAAAATAAGAAATTTCTTAAACAACAACTGTCAATAGAATGGGACCATTTTAGGATTTCTACTGCTAAGATTAAAGCAGCATTCTTTATAATTTTAAGAGAACTGGAGTCAAGTACAACTAAAGTATGTAAAATAATGTGCATGCCAATTTCCAGGAAGACAATTTGATCTTAGAAATATTTTGATGGACTTCAGATTTAAAAATTCAGTACTACATCTGTGATGTTATAAAGATCAGTTTATGTTTTAGAACCACAATCTTTAAATTTCTTAAGGAAAGATGGGGCTCAAATCAATTTTGTGATTATCATCCACTACTTAGTAAACCTTGGATCTATCCTCAGCATAATGTAAGACGTTGTATATGAAAATTATAACAACTTAAAATTAGAAGCCATGTCTAGGTAAGAGTAATTGAAATGTTTTAAATAAGTTTGTTCTACTAGCCAACATGAATTATCAAAATTAATGAGAGCTATGCAGTTTATCAAAGGTATCATAATTTTTACTGTGTCATTCTGGATATTAGATAATGCATACATTTTTTTTTTTGAAATCTCTTGTCTTAAACAAAATAAAAGAGATTGAATTTTCATAACAAACTCTTTTAGAAAATTTAGCTTTTGGGGAAAAAAACTTTTCTTTGTTTATTTATTATTTTTTTCTTAAACATTAAAGCATTTATTTTTTAAAACAAGAACATGATAGAAAATTTTTGGAAGAAATTCTAAACAGGAATCTGAGCTTTCTTTTGAAGACTACAGTTTATAAATGGAAAATGTATACTTGAGAAGGAAACAAAAACCACAACAAAATCCATTCAAACCAAAGGAAAAATTTTAAAATACACATATTATACAAGTCTTTCATTTCCAAAGCCCTTAAAAATGATTTTTTGGTATTATATTTTCCACAGTTCATAAACTGTCTTTCCTGTATGGAAATACAACATTCTTATTTTTGCTTTACTCTTTATTCTTTATCTTTCTCACTGGTTTCTCTTTCTTGCTCTGAAAGAATGCACTCTGCAAAATGTGAGACATGGCCATCAGTTCTTTAAACACTATATATTGACCCTGAATAAAACCATTCTCAAAATTTTTAAGTATTGATTTCTCCTACTTTAGACAAACCTTCAAAATAAATGATTCCTAATAATTCTTTACAGTCTAATATCAAATTCTTCTTCTGTCTAAAGTGCAATTTCTCCTTTTCACCTATCTTTTGGACAGGATTAAAATAATACTTAATATGATCCCTTACAGTTAGTATTTAGAAAAAGTAGAATTAAATGGATCACATTTATTTTTGCTGCTGTATATACTGAAAATTCTGTTATTTTTAATGCTGTATTCTTTCTCTGAAGAACATGTCTTAAACTTCTTCCAGTTTCTTTTTCTTGAGGCCCTCCTTTTATATTTATGACATGAATTAATTATTTCAAATAACAAGGAAAAACACACCTTATTTCTATTATGTTTCCTCTCATCAATAGAGAATATCAACATCACATTAATCTTCTTAATCACAAATTTTGTTAAGATATTTTTATTCTGAAAAATTTTCACTGTTCACATAATACATCCTATTGGTTTTTTACCTAGAAATCTAAATATTACGCTCTCTAAATAGCATGTTGGCTTCTCCATCTATACCTGCCGTTGTTTGTAATGTGTCATAATTCCAACAAAGTTGATATTCCCACTACACTTTAAATATTTTATGGAGATTTCTATTTGGGGAAGGTATTTTGTGCTGCTGATTGCTCCAAATCTTAATAACCTCTTTCCCATCTCTTCACGTATTCAAATCTTACTAATGTTTAAAAACCATAAAAAAAGATGAGTACAAAGGACGATGAATCCTTTGTAGGGACATGGATGAACCTGGAAACCATCATTCTCAGCAAACTGACACAAGAACAGAAAATCAGACACCACATGTTCTCACTCATAGGCGGGTGTTGAACAATGAGAACACATGGACACAGGGAGGGGGAGCATCACACACTGAGGTCTGTTGAGGGGGGGAACTAGAGGAGGGACAGCATGGGGTGGGGAGTTGGGGGAGGGGATAACATGGGGAGAAATGCCAGATATAGGTGATGGGGAGGAAGGCAGCAAACCACATTGCCATGTATGTACCTATGCAACAATCCTGCATGTTCTCCACATGTACCCCAAAACCTAAAATGCAATAAAATATATACAAGAAAAAAAAACAAAAAAACACAACACATGTATTATCTATTTCAAGAAGATTTTCCTGAACTTGTTAGCCAATGGTACTCTCTCATTGAGGCATTAAAAGATAGTAGGCTTTGGAAACAAACAAAACTGCATTCCAATTTTTTATTCCGTTACTAATTTGCAATTCTAGACAAATTCCTTCATTTTTCTATTTTTAAGGTACTTAGCCATTATGGAATAAATATCTAACTCACATGATTTTATAAAGACTGGTTTTAAAAATATACATATGTTTGTGTGTGTGCACGTGTATGTATACACACAGTTCCCTGTTTAAACATGGGAAGTGTTAAACAAATGGCACCTGCAATTGTTACTAAAGCACTTCTTATGTTTTCCATTCATTTAACCATAAATCATATATTGAGCCAGTATACGCCACATTTATGGATGCTGTCCCCATTCTCTCCACTTTTGAACTCTATGTATGAGTTCAGTATTTTACTTATATTTAGCACCTCACAACACCAAATAGAGAAGTCACTTAATAGACAGTCTTTGGACTTAGGTGGGATAAAATTCCATCAATCTCTGGTTTGGATAATAAAAGTTTATACATGGTAACACATTCTCAGAATGCTCATAGCTAAAATCACAGACTCAGGAGAATTCAAATACAGTATTTCTAAATATTGATAATAAGAATGTCCCGAAAAATAATTTCTGGTCAGAATATTGGCCTGATGTAGTATAAAGCTTTGGGTTAGAGTTATACTAATGAACTAATATTCATTCAATGAATACTAGTTCAGTGATTTTTGGTCAAGTAACATAAATTCTGTAAGCATTCATTTACTCCTCTACAAAGCAAAAATAACACCATGATCATACATAAATGAAAATCAATGAAAATAATCCATATGAAAGTATTTTATTAAGCTCCTCTCCACATAAAATTGTTGTCTTAAGCACTTGAACATAAAACCAGAAAAAATATGTTTTGTTTTCATTTGCAGCACTTTTGAACAAAATGCTGATGACTGTGGTCTAAATTTGGTGAGAATGTAGCATTTCCTTTGGAAAAAAAATAGCCTGTTAGAACTGAGAATGAAAGAGAAGACAGCATAAGATCCTGGAAGTCACTACGTATTGGGAGAACTCCATAGAAAATAGATAAAGAAGAGGAAAAGATGGATGTGAATGGTCACGTTGAGATGAACAAACCAAAATTAAAGAATGTTAGAGAATAAGCTGTTGAGCTCATTTACTAAATATTAGGCATTTAGGTTCCAGACAATCAATAAAGCCTACTTTTTTAAGTACACCTAGAAGGATAACCACATGGCCAGAGAACCTCAGTGATGAAATGATCTTCCAGATATACAGCTATACGTATATAGTGACAATTTTCTCAAGGCTAGGAACCATGGAAGCATAATATATCACAAGAGAAGTAATGTAGTGTTTTGTGCTTTAGCTATATAAGCTGAATATGTATTTATTTATGGGTAATACTTATTAAACATTACCTAAATATAATAAGATTCTCCAAAGTAACATTTATGAAATCAGAGACAAATCTTAAGAAGTGCTAATCATGTGACCTCTGGACTAAAAATGGACTATGGAGATTCAGAGTGGGTGCTTACCCAATGTCTCATCAAACTTAAAGCAATGTCGATTATGCAACATATTTATTTTAAGAAAGCAAATTAAAAATTATGAAAAGATTCTGTTTTTAAACAGAACATTTAAGTTCATTCACATTGTTCTATGTTCTCTACTTTTAACTGCATAGAAAACTATTTTATCATTCACTAAAAATAATTTCTGACATTTCCACCAGTGCTTTTTGTCTTTTTCCCTTAACAGAGATTCTATAATAAAATGAACAGGATGGCCTGACTTTCATTATGACGACTCTGAGGGAAATACCTCAAACAAGCTAACTGAAGGACCCAAAATAACAGGCTCTTGTGAAAATATGATATAAAATACACAGCCTGATGGATCAAAGTTTTGTTTGGGTTTAGAGAATTTCCATGGTTTCATAAGAAGTCTAGAAGAACTGTTTTAATAATGATGCAAGGAAACACTGACCAGACTTACAAATAACTTAGAAGATAGCAAAGAAGAATACAATTAATTCAACATGTGACAAAGAAAAATGTAGCCCTGTATAGAAGCCTCTGACAAATCCTGCTGTCAATAGTTTTAAGTGAGATTTTAAACTGAAGTTGATTGAAAGCCATTTTTGAACATGTACTGATATTTGTTTAAGCATTCAAATGTAATAACCTAGCTTGTGCTAGCCTAACTGACTCCATCTTATCTGTGCACCTGACATGCTCCAGCTTTGCTTCTCCCTCCCTGCCTCGGCCCCCTCAGGTGCATTACTGGGTCATGCTACACTCAAAGCTTTGAACCTTTAAGAGGGTTCACACTGTTCACAGTACCTGTAACCATTGTAACCACATCCTGCTTGGCAAGTCTACCTGCTATTGTGAATGCCCTCCTTGGTGATTGATTGTATGGAAAGTTCCCCTTGTTACCCCCTCCTGATAATGGGAATACCCTTAGCAGCCAACAATCCTGGGAACCTCCTGCCCCCTAGTTACCAGCTTCCTTATCTAACTTGCTTGTTCTGCTTCTGTAAAATTCCACTTCAGCTAGGTACCCCCTCCCCTACCTAAATCAAGGTATAAAGGGAAATCAAGCCCCTTCCTCGGGGTCAAGAGAATTTTGAGCATTAGCCATCTCTCGGTCACCGGCAAATAAAGTACTCTTTATTTGGAACTCAGAGAATGGCACTTTCCTTCTGACTCACTCGGTTACAACACAAACAACCATAACAAGTAACTATACAGAGATCACTCAAAAAATAAAAGACAACAAAATGGGAGACAGAGGAAGATGGATTGCAATTTATTCTACAAAACTTCAGAGCATAAAATTGCAAGCAAAAAATATTAAGATTATATTTTATCAGCAATATTAAATATCAAAACAGTGGATGCAAACATTTAATGCAAATGGTAATACTGGAAAATGATATTTATTACCAAAACATATAACTATCTCTACTCAAGATATGTGTCAAATATTTTAAAACAGTATATATCTGGAGGAGGATCCAAGATGGCTGAATAGGAACAGCTCTGGAGTGCAGTTCCCAGAAAGAACAATGCAGAGGGTGAGTGATCACTGCATTTCCAAACAAGTTTTCACTGCCCACAGACCAGGTGATTCCCAGGCCAAAAAGCACCACAAGTTTTCAGAACAACTGTTTCAGCCAGTGCCGCGGGTAGGTGCACAGAAATGCACACAAATCTGGGCAGCCATTTCAACTGGCGCCTGGAATGCCTGGGAGACAGAGCCACCCATTCAACTGAAAGGGAGGGGGCTGAGACAGAGAGCCAAGAGATCTGGCTCAGTGGGTACCATCTCCACAAAACAAGCAATCTGAAATGCTCTGGATTGAGAGATTCGCAGAAAGCGCAGCTGGACCTGAGATGGTCCAGCTCAGTTGGGGGAATGGCCTCTGCCACTACCAAGGCAGTCCACCAATACCAAGGCAGTTCACACAGCAGCTGGGCAGAGCCTGCAGCAGCTCAGCAACGCCTCTGCTGGCAGACTGTGGCTAGACTATCTCTGTGTGGGGCAGGGTATCTATGAAAAAAGGCAGCAGCATGTCAGGAACTTATAAATAAGTTATAGACTCAACAAAAAATGAAAACTACAGGCCAATGTCCATGATGAACATAGATACAAAAGTCTTCAATAGAATACTGGCAAGCCAATTCAACAGCACATCAGAAAGCTTATCCATCATGATCAAGTAGGCTTCATCCCAGGGATGCAAGGCTGGTTCAACATAGGCAAGTCTGTAAACATAATCCACCATATAAATAGAACCAAAGACAAAAAACACATGATTAGGTCAACAGCTGCAGAGAAGGCCTTCAACAAAATTCAACATCCCTTTATGCTAAAAACTCTCAATAACTAGAAACTGAAGGAACATATCTCAAAATAATAACAGCTATTTATGACAAACCCACAACCAATATCATACTGAATGGGCAAAAACTGGAAGCATTCCCTTTGAAACACAGCACTAGACAAGGGTGTGCTCTCTCACCACTACTATTCAACATAGTATTGGAAGTTCTAGCCAGAGAAATTAGGCAAGAAATAAAATAAATGGTATTCAATTAGGAAAGGAGGAAGTCAAATTGTCTCTATTTGCAGATGACATGATTGTATATTTAGAAGAACCTATCATCTCAGTCCAAAATCTCCTTAAACTGATAAGCAACTTCAGGAAAGTCTCAGAATACAAAACCAATGTGCAGAAATCACAAGCATTTCTATACACCAAGAACAGACTAACAGAGAGTCAAATCATGAGTGAACTACCATTCAAAATTGCTACAAAGATAATAAAATACCTAGGAATACAACTAACAAAGGATGTAAAGGACCTCTTCAAGAACTACAAACCATTTCTCAAGGAAATAAGAGAGGACACAAACAGATGGAGAAACATTCCATGCTCATGGTTAGGAAGAATCAATATCATGAAAATGGCCATACTGTCCAAAGTAATTTATAAATTCAATGCAATCCCCATCAAGCTACCAATGACCTTCTTCACAGAACTGGAAAAAAACACCTTAAACTTCATATGGAACCAAAGAGAGCCCACATAGCCAAGTCAACCCTAAGCAAAAAGAACAAAGCTGGAGACATCATGCTAACTGACTTCAAACTGCACTACAAGGCTACAGTAATCAGAACAGCATGGTATTGGTACTAAAACAGAGATATAGACCAATGGAACAGAACAGAGGCCTCAGAGGAAACACCAAACATCTACAACCATCTGATCTTTGACAAACCTGACAAAAACAAGCAATGGGGGAAAGGATTCCCTGCTTAATAAATGATGTTGGGAAAACTGGCTAGCCATGTGCAAAAAACAGAAACTGGACCACTTTCTGACACCTTACACTAAAATTATCTACAGATGGATTAAAGACTTAAACATAAGACCTAACACTATAAAAACCCTAGAAGAAAACCTAGGCAAAACCACTCAGGACATAGGCATAGGCAAGGACTTCATGGCTAAAACATCCAAAGCATTGGCAACAAAAGCCAAAATAGACAAATGGGACCAAATTAAACTCCAGAGCTTCTGTACAGCAAAAGAAACAATCATTAGAGTGGACCAGCAACCAAAAGAATAGAAAAAAATTTTTGCAATCTACTCATATGACAAAGGGCTAATACCCAGAATCTACAAAGAACTAAAACAGATTTACAAGAAAAAAACAAACAAACCCATCCAAAAGTGGGCAAAGGATATGAACAGACACTTTTCAAAAGAAGACATATATGAGGCCAACAAACATATGAAAAAATGCTCATCATCACTGGTTATTAGAGAAATGCAGATCAAAACCACATTCAGATACCATCGCACACCAGTAAGAATGGCGATCATTAAAAAATCTGGAGACAACAGATGCTGGAGAGGATGTGGAGAAATAAGAACACTTTTACACTGTCGGTGGAGTATAAACTAGTTCAACCATTGTCGAAGAGAGTGTGGCGCTTCCTCAAGAACCTAGAAATAGAAATTCCATTTGACCCAGCAATCCAATTACTGAGTATATACTCAAAGGATTATAAATTGTTCTATTATAAAGACACATTGACACATATGTTCATTGAGGCACTGTTTACAATAGCAACGACCTGGAACCAACCCAAATGTCCATCAATGATAGACTGGACAAGGAAAATGTGGCACATATACACCATGGAATACTACTCAGCCATAAAAAACGATGAGTTCATGTCCTTTGTAGGGACATGGTTGGATCTGGAAACCATCATTCTCAGCAAACTGACACAAGAACAGAAAATCAAACACTGCATGTTCTCACTCATAGGCAGGTGTTGAACAATGGGAACACATGGACACAGGGAGGGGATCATCACACACTGGGGTCTGTTGGGGGGAACCAAGGAAGGGACAGTGGTGGGGTGGGGGGGGGGGTTGGGGAGGGATAACATGGGGAGAATTGCCAGATGTAGGTGACGGGGGTATGCAGGCAGCAAACCAAATTGCCATGTGTGTACCTATGCAACAATCCTGCATGATCTGCACATGTACCCCAGAACCTAAAGAACAATAAGATGAAAACAAACAAACAAAAAAACAGTGTATATCTTTTTCTATATAGGGGAATCTGGAAATAATATTCCTCCATGATACTGCCTCACACTGCTGGACAGTTTCTGTTTTCCTGGACAGTGTCTCCAAATTACATCATCATTAGTGCTGATACAGGTGGCTTTTTTTGTGTGGAACATAATCTAGTTATCTTTTCTTTTATAAACAATAATAGGCTGAGTAGAAATTAAGATATTTTACCTCTTCATCAATAAGACATAGAAGTATAATAACTGAAGTATTGAGAACTGTGCGAACAGATTCAAGTACTTCAATTTCAAATGTTCAACTCTCAAATTCATACCACAAAGTCAAAGCATGCTTTAAAAATAACTCAATCAGTAAAGTATGGGAAAAATTGCAACCAGCTTTACCAATCAGTTAAATTAAAAACACCAACTAATTACAGATGCTGATAGTTAAAATTTAAAAATATAAACTAAATTTTTATTGCCTACTAAATTACAGATACTAATAGGTAAAATTTAAAATATAAACTGAATTTTTATTGCCTATTAATCAGAGAAACCCAATACCTTGCTAGTTTGCAGTGCTAGTTCTATACCTCAATCAATTTATTTTGCACCTTTGATCTTAATTATTTTTTTGGCTATTGCTATAGATCCCATTTCAGGAGCCAACAGAATCCCATGGCAAGTATCACCATTCCTTGTTACTTTCACAAATAGATCATACTTCTCTAGATCCAACCACTCTGGTTTGTCCTCTGGTTTCAGCTGTTCTTTTCTCCCTCTCCCCTTTTGTGGCATGACTTTTTCCCTTACTTGATTTTCTTTAAACTCATCTGTTAGCACTTTATCTCTAATCCTTCTCTCTTTCACATATTACATCTCTCCTACTCACTTTTTCTTTCCTCAGTCCCCTTTTAAGTTTCAAGAACACTATGTTATCTGCTCAAGTTGTTTCAGATGCTGCCCTTCTGCTCAGCTTGGTCAGAAGGTCCATGTATCTACCCTTCAGGAAACCTCCATCACAGAACTTTGAGAAGAAAAGGAGACTAGCTATTGCCACCTGGAGGGATATTCTTGCTAAGAATCTAAACAAATCTTTTATATTGGTTTCTGTTTCTTCGGTTTAAAGCAACCTCCAATAGAATAAAAGCCACATATCAAATGTGTCAGACCCAGGGAACAGCAGATATTGAGAATTCAGCATTATTTGAAGCATAGCAAATATTCTTTTATATTTCCATTCTTTAATCTATTTTTACCTTAAATTCTCCTGGACATTGTCTCTGACAATAAGCTTCAAATGCACTGGCACAGGATCATATGCCCTGTTTTATCTGTAGGAGGACATAGGAAAGGAGAAGATGGGGGTGAGAAGAAAGGAAGTGCCACTAGAGTGAACCTCTGGACAGCATTGGCAAACCTCTCAGTGGTACTCATGTGGTTGGTGGTTGCTGAAATCCACGTGTCAGAAACACTTTCCTGGCTGCATAGTAGATTCCAGGATAAAATGAAGAAGAAGCATAAGTTAGAATCTTTATTAGAAAAATTTCATGTAAGAAATTGAGATTAACAGGGGGATAAATGGGAGGGGTAAGAAGGGGAGAAAGAGGAAACATGAAACAATGAGAGAGTTGACAATGAAATGCCAAGTATACTGGCTGTTTTCCTAAGACTGTACTGTTTGCTGATTACTAACACTATATCCTGTGAGTTAATTTAACATTGGCAATGGGATCACATGAGGAGAGGTACAGGCATACCTTAGAAACATTGCAGGTTCACTTTCAGACCAATGCAAGAAAACGAATATTGCAATAAAGCAAGTCACACACAGTTTTGGTTTTTTAATGTCTCAATGCATATAAAAGTAATGTTCACACTATATCGTAGTCTATTAAGTGTACAATAGAATTATGTCTAAAAAGCAGTGTACCTACCATCATTTTAAAATACCTTATCACTAAAAAATGCTAATGATCATCTAAGCTTTCATAAAGTCATACTTTTTTTGCCTGTAGAAGGTTCACTAGAGTAGTATTTTTAATATTTGCCAAGAATGTTTCCTTTGCATTCCCCACTTGGCTAACTCTTTGGCAAAAGAGTCCTACCTTCTGGTCTATTTGAGTTTTTCACAAGCCTTCCTCACTAAGCTTCATCATTTCTAGCTTTTGATTTAGAGTGAGAGAGGCACAACTCTTCCCCTTACTTGAACACTTACAGGCCATTAAAGGATTATTAATTGACTTAATTTCAATATTGTTATGTCTCAGGGAATAGAGAGGCTCAAGGAAATAGAAATAAGGGTACCTGCTGGTCAGTGGAGCAGCCAGAACACACAGAGCATTTCTTGATTAAGATAGTCATTCTACATGAGTGCAGTTCCTGGAGCCCCAAAACCATTATAATAGTAATATCAAAGATCAGTGATCACAGGTCACCATCAGAGATTAACAATCATTTAAAATTTGAAATATCATGAGAATTACCAAAATATGACACGGAGACAGGAAGTGAAGATATGCTATTGAAAAAATTCTCGAAGCAACGTTGCCACAAACCATTAATTTGTAAGAAATGCAGTATTTACGTAGCACAATAAAGCAAAATGCAATAAAACAATGTATGCCTGTAATTCTACTTGCCTATGTGTAAATAAGATTCTTTTATATGTCTCATACATAAAGGATAGGTAAAGATACAAATAGGTCAGGACTTGAAAGAATGCTTATTGGCTGCTGTAGTGGAAATCAAAAATGAGAGAATGGGTCCAGATTTGGCTCACCAACTGACTAGTGTATGAGCTTAGAATAGAAAGTTCCAGACATCTTTAGGCCTTCAAATACAAAATAAAAATTCTCGATGATTGCAATTTCTGTGTTTACAAAAGAATTTCATTGAACACATTTAATATGAATACTATTATTCAAATTTATTAATGTTTTGTATCAGGCAGTAGGCTAAGAATTTTGCACACATTATCTCATTTAATCTTTACAACCTTCCAATGTTATGAATATTGAATACTATGAATTTTTCTCAGTTTAGATATAAATAAATAGAGGAGCTAAATAACTTGGCCAATATCACATACATAATATTTAAAATCTTAGCCCAGAAACTGGAACCTTAAACACTATATTATATAATTTTTATTATGCTTCATGCTCAAATTTCCCTTCAAAAAGCAACACCTTGGCTATCAAATTTTCCACCACATTGTGCCCACCCATGCAAACTGGATTGTTTTAACCATATTTTGAAGATAGATTTGGTTTTCATAAAAGCTATTAAATAATTATCACTGGTGGAATCATATGTATATTATTTATACATATTACTTACTTTATATATATTATTTGATAGAATTATGTTTATAAAGATGTGAGGCTGAAGCGACTGCAGTGATTTTGCTACCATAAATTTAGACGCTGAGTGAGAGAGGAAAAAGAGCTAAGAAGATGGACAAAAAAAATAAAAAAGCTTAATGTCACTGTGTGAGTGCTGCAGCAAGCTGCATCAGAGGCCAAATCTTCCCCTAGATATTTCAGTTACATGAGCTGGGTAATTTTGTGTATACTGCAATTAAAAGGGAAATGGTCATGACTCACACACTTTCCCTCTGTTTATAAACAGTAAATATATAATAGGTGTCCCAAACTGGAAATAGCACATATCTCCATCAACAGGAAAACAGATAAACAAATTATGTACTATCCATATAATGGAATACTACTCAGCAATAAAACAAAATGAACTGTTGATTACAAATACACACACACACACACACACACACACACACACACACACATTTCTACAACATATATAAACATCAAATGCTTTATGTTACTGAGAAAATCCAGACAGAATAAAATACTGTGTGAATCTATTTATACAAAAAAAAAAAGGCAGAGAATGGCTTCTCTTGGAAGTAGAAAGGGAATTAATTTGAAAGAGACATGAAGGAACATTTTGAATTGATGGAAAATTCTATGTCTTGTTTCAGGTGATAGTTTTATGGTAATATTCAATTCTCAAAACTCATCAAATTACAAATAAGATCTATGCATTTAATGTGTATCAATTTTACTTCAATTTCAAAGGAAGATGATATTCCATTCTGCTCCTGTTTGTATCAGTAATACCTAGATTTGCTATCCAATATTATGACTATTAGCCACATGTGACTATATAATTTTAAATTAAGTAAAATTCAAAATTTAGTTTCTTAGTTGCACTAGCTATATTTTAATCACTCAGTAAGTGCAAATAGCTAGTGACTGCTGTATTTGTCAGTGGAGATATAGAACATTTACATTATTGCAGAATGCTCTATCAGGTAGGACTAATGGAGGAAAACATGCCATATACTCAATGTTTGAGCAATAACCATTATTTGTTGCCAATTTACGTAGTTGTTTTTGTTGATTGAGCAACAACCATTATTTGTTGCTAATTTATTTAGTTGATTATTTTGATCCATTTGACTATCCTCTTATATCTTTCCTTTTTTATACTGACAAAATTTCCCACCATGTTTGCAAGTTTATCTTCCATTCTCTTCATTTTAATCTTAATGTACCCCAATATGACACAGAGGATTACCCTATATACCCATCCCAACCATAGCCTTTTGACTTTAAATCTATATATCTCTTCTACTCTCAAAACACAATTAGCATAGGCTCATAGTGACTGATTACACTCTTATCCAAATTGACACTTGAGTTTTTAGTCCACCTGCTTCAACTGAACATTCTTTCTACCATGGTCTCTTTGAAACAGACCATATCGTAAAGAAATGTTAGAATCTTTGAGAAAATGATCCCTATCTTGCTTCCTATTTTTATTTTTTTATTTTATTTATATAAAAATAGTCTTATGTATCCTTTTCTTTAATGTCCTTCATGACTACTTTGATCAACATTATACGTTCCATTCTCTCAACAATAGTCACACCTGCTTTGGAACCATGCATTGCCATGGAATCATATTATGTCTTGAACTGCAATTAAATGTTATTGTGTGATTAAAAAAAAACAATGTATCTAAATGAGCAGGTATTTGAATTACAATGCATACCAAAAATGTTAGCTGTCATCATTATTATGTATATATACGGCCTTGGAACCTGAATGATAAAACCCTTAATAACAGAAAAAATATATTCAATAATTTTAGTACATTCACATCATTTTTATGTGCCTAACAACATTTTTATGCATATTACTTATCTTTACAGCTTATATAGATTAAAAATGATACCTTGTTCTACACATATTGCTAATCAGCAAACTTCAAAGATTTTAATTACAACATAGGCAAATGATTTGAATGCAAATAAGAACAATAGAGCATAATCCTCTACTAGATGAAAGAGCAACGTAAAAGAAATCAGCTCCAAATTTCTTAACGTCAATGGCTGTTGTTTATTTGATGTTTAACTTCCATGTAAACAATATTTAAAAGAAAACATAAGAGCTCATTGTCAAATCAAACACACTTTCTTGAAACAAAGAGCCAGAACACAATGACACGATGAGCTGCTCATCCTACAAACCAACTGCTCTGAGCAGCCTTCTTTCTCCCCTTTGGCAGATGGTACTTGCAATGATTGCTCTCAAATGAGAGAGTGGTTTGAAGCAGGCTTGTATTTACAATTATGGCTCTCACATAGGAAGGCTAACTAGGGTTCTAAAGCTAATTAGTTCTGTCCACATCTCAATATTTTATGTTCCTCTAGCCCACAACCATTTTGTAATTGTGAAGAGAGGAGAACCTAGGGAAAGGCGGAGGAAAACTGAGGCTATGGGTAAGAAACTTATAATATGTTACTCTCTTTAACATTTTAGGTACAAGAATACTCTTAAAAGCATTGCTATGGTTACAAGAAGACATGGGGCATAAGACAATTCAAGATACAAGGAGACAAATATTTCTCCTTTAAACAAGAAATGAATGTTTAAAATATCAGTTTCAAACCTATACTTGTTCATTGTCTAATATGCTGTCTGAAAGCATATTACAAAGGAGGTTTGAGATTATGTATCGCCATTGAAGGTCCCTTAAGCACAGACAGCTGGAGCTCAGCTGGGGAGAATTTGAATGTTGGTATATCTGAGTGAAGATTTTTTTTTTCGGTTTTTAAAAAAAGAACACAAACATAACAAAATATATGGCTATTGTAAAAGCCTGAGAGTGTGAGGACAGGGAAAATAAGTGGAAACTGACTTAAGTTTTACAAATTGGAGCAGCATTTCTGAGAAAAATTAAGTCAGTAAGCCAATCACCATCCATCTCCATACAGAACAGAATTCAATCAAAAGCAAAAGTATATTAAAAAGTAAGCTGCTACTTGTCATTGATTGTTAATAGTTACCATATAAATAAAATCTCCATAATAAAGATGCAGTACACATGTACTCTGGCAGGCTCACAAAAAGAAAAAAAGTCTAAACAAGACATTTACATCCATGAAAGTATGGAACTTGGCCTTCTAAAACTCACTATTCTTTTTCTCTCTCCCCCCGTATTAACTAGACTGCATTAGTAAACCTTCACTGTTAGCCCTGAGAGTGTCTTTATACTTAATTTTTAATTTTTTTTTAATTTTTGTGGGGAGAAAGTCGGTATATATATTTATGGGGTACATGAGATGTTTTAATACAGGCATGCAATGTGAAATAATAGAGAATGGGATATCCGTCCTTCAAACATTTATCCCTTGAGTTGCAAACAATTCAATCACTCAAGTTATTTTAAAATGTACAATTAATTTATTATTGATATAGTCACCTCGTTGTGCTATCAAATAGTTGCTCTTATTCACTCTTTTTATTTTTTTTTGTACCAATTAATGATCCCCACCACCTGCAATCCCCCTACCACTCTTTCTCTGGTAACCATCCTTCTGTTCTCTGTGTCCATGAGTTCAACTGTTTTTCATTTTTAGCTCCCACATCTAAGTGAGAACATGTGATGTTTTTCGTTCTGTGCCTGGCTTATTACATTTAACATAATTATCTGCAGTTCCATCCATGTTGTACAAATGACTAGATCTCATTATTTTTTATGACTAAATAATACTCTATTGTGTATGTGGACCACAATTTCTTTATTCATTCATCTGTTGATGGTTACTTAGGTTGCTTCTAAATCTTAGCTATTGTAAACAGGGCTGCAAAAAACTTGAGTGTGGATGTCTCTTCAATATACTGATTTCCTTTCTTTGTGATATATAACCAGCAGTGGGATTGCTATGTCACATGGTAGCTCAATTTTTATTTTTTTGAGGAACCTCCAAGTTGTTCTCTATAGTGGCTTCACTAATTTACATTCGACCAACAGTGTACAACAGTTCCCTTTACTCCACATCCTTGCCAGCATTTGTTATTGCTTCTCTTTTGGATATAAACCGTTTTAACTGGGTGACATGATATTTCATTGTAGTTTTGATTTGCATCTCTTTAAGGATCAGTGTTATTGAGCATCTTTTCATATGCTTGTTTTCCATTTACATGTCTTCATTTGAGAAATGTCTTCAAATTTTGTCCAATTTTATCAGATTATTAGATAGTTTCCCTATAGAGTGTTTGTATTCCTTATATTTTCTGGTTATTAATCCCTTGTCAGATGGGTAGTTTGCAAATATTTTCTCCCTTTTTGTGGGCTGTTTCTTCACTTTCTTGATTATATCCTTTGCTGCACAGAAGCTTTTAAACTTGGTATGATCCTGTGTGTCCATTTTTGCTTTCGTTGCCTCTGCTTGCGGAATATCACTCAAGAAATTTTTGCGCAAACCACTGTCCTGGAGATTTCCTCCAATGTTTTCTCATAGTAGTTTCATAGTTTGAGGTCTTAGATTTAAGTATTTAATCCATTTTGATTAAATTTTTGTATATGGCAAGAGATAGGGGTCTAGTTAATTATTCTGCTTATGGATATCCAGTTTTCTCAGCACCATTTATTGAAAAGACTGTCTTTTCCCAAGCATATCTTCTTGGCACGTTGTTGAAAGTGAGTTCACTATGGGTATGTGGACTAGTTCCTGGGTTCTCTATTCTGTTCCATTGGTCTGTGTGTCTGGTTTTATGCCAGTATATGCTGTTTTTGTTACTACAGCTCATTAGTATAATCTGAAGCAGGTGGCATGATTCCCAGTTTCCATTTCTAAGACAGCTTTCACTATTCCAGGTCTTATGTGGTTCCAAATAAATTTTAATACATCTTTTCTGTGTCCATGAATGATTGGTATTTTAATAGGAATTGCATTGAATCTATAGATTGCTTTGAGGAATATGGACATTTTTACAGTATCAATTATTCCAATTCATGAAATATTTTTCCTTTTTTAGTGCCCTTTTCAACTTCTTTTTAGTGTTTCATAGTTTTCATTGTAGAGATCTTTCACTTCTTTAGCTAATTTCTAGGTATTTAATTTTATGTGTGACTATTGCAAATGGGATAAATTTTTAAATTTCTTTCTCACATTGTTCACTGTTGGCATATAGACATGCTACTGATTTTTGTATGTTGATTTTGTATATTGCAACATTACTGAATTTGTTTATCAGTTTTAATAATTTTCTTGTTGAGTCTTTAGGTTTTTCCAAATGTAAGATCAATCTACAAACAAGGATATTTTTACTTCCTCATTTCCAATTTGTATGCTCTTTATTTCTTTCTCTTGTCTGATTTCTGTATGTCTGTGATTTCCAGTACCATGTTGAATAACAGTGGTGACAGTGGACATCCTTGTCAGGTTTCAGATCTTAGAGAAAAAGCATTCAGGTTTTCCTTATTCAGTAGGATAGTAGCTGTGGATCTGTCATATATGGCTTTTATTAGGTTGAGGTATGTTCCTCCTATCCCCAGTATTTTTTAGGGTTTTCATCATGAAAAAATATTGAGTTTTATCAAATGCTTTTTCAGAATCAATTGAAATAATCATCTGGGTTTTATCCTTCATTATATTGGCATGATGTATCACAGTGATTGATCTGCATATGTTAAAGCATCATTGTATCTCAGGGATAAATCCCAGGTGGTAATAAAGAATGATCCTTCTAATATATTGTTGAATTCAATTTGCTAGAATTTTGCTGAGGATTTTTGAATTGTTTTGATTTCATTAGAGATGTCATAAAAACACTTTGTAGTTTCTTTTTCCTCTACATGTGTCTTTATCTGGTTTTCTATTAGGGTAACTCTGGCCTCACAAAATGAGTTTGGAAGTATTCCACCCTCCTCTATTTTTTGTGATAGTTTGAGTAGGATTAGTATTTGTTCTTAGATGTTTGCTATAATTCAGCAGTAAAACCATCAAGTCCTGGGTTTTCTTTAGTGGGAGACTATTTATTATGGCTTCAATATCATTATTTTTTGTATTTTCAGGTTTTGGATTTCTTTATATTTCAATATTGGCAGGTTGTATGTGTCTAGAAATTTGTTCATTTCTTCTAGATTTTCCAATTTATTGGCATATAGTTGCTCATCATAGCCACTAATGATCCTTTGGATTTTGCAGTATCAGTTGTACTGTCTTCTTTTCCATATCTGATTTTATTTATTTGGGTCTTCTCCCTTTCTGTAGTGAGTCTGGCTAAAGGATTGTCCATTTTATTTAACTTTTTTAAAAACAATTTTTACGTTCTTTGTTCTGTTATATTTTTGTTCATTTCAATTTCATTTATCTCTGCTCTGATCTTTATTATTCCTTTTCTTCTACTAATTTTGGGTTGGGTTTGCTTTTTTTTTCTAGTTCTTTAAAATGCACTGTTAGATTGTTTATTTAAAGGTTTTCGTCTTTTTTGATGCAGGCACTTTTAGCTATAAACTTCCCTCTTAGTACTACTTTTATATCCCATAGATTTTGGTTTGTTGTGTTTCCATTATCATTTGTTTCAAGAAATTTTTCAATTTTCCTCTTAATTTCTTCATTGGTCCACTGGTCATTTAGGAGCATTTGTTTAATTTCCATGTGTTTGCATAGTTTCCAAAATTATTCTTGTTATTCATTTCTACTTTTATTTCATTGTGGTCGTAGAAGATGTTGGATATTATTTCAACTTTACTGAATGTTTTAAGACTTTTTCTGACCCAGCATATAGTCTATCCTTAAGAAAGTATTGCAACTCCTGCTCCTTTTTTTTTTTTTTTTTTTTTTTTTTTGGTTCCCATCAGCATGGAATATCTTTTCAATCTCTTTTCAGTCTACATGTCTCTTTACAGGTGAAGTGTGTTTTCTGTAGGCAATAGATTGATATTTCTTGTTTCTTCAACCATTCAGCCCATCTATGTCATTTGATTATAGAGTTCAGTCATTATTTTTGATAAGTAATGACTAATTTCTGTCATTTTGTTATCAGTTTTCTGGTTGTTTTGTAATATTCCCTTCTTTCTTTCTTTCCTTCCTGTCTTCCTTTAGTGAAGGCGATTTTCTCTGATGATATGATTTAATTTGATGCTTTTTATTTTTTGTGTATTTGTTGCATGCTTTTGATTTGAGGTTACCAATGGGCTTGTAAATACTATCTTAAAAAACTGTTATCTGAAGTGAATAACAACTTAACACTCTTTTTTTTTTGCTGCTCCAGTCAACCAAAGGGACAGTTTATTGAGGCTCCAGGGCCATAGGGCCTGGGCAGGAGGCTGCCCTTTGAGGAAGGAAGAGGCTTATTTGACCTTCTTCTTGGGGCCCAGGTTGGTGGTGTGGCCACACTTCTTGTGGCAGTTGACAGCACGGGGGTGCAAGCGAGCAGAGCACTTGTGGTAGATAATCTTGTCGCAGTCGTATTTCTGGGCAAGCTGGCAGAGGGAAAGCTCAATAATGCCACCTCACAGGTGCAGCATCAGGTGCAGGGTGGACTCTTTCTGGATGTTGTAGTCTGAGAGAGTGCGGCCATCCTCCAGCTGTTTGCTGGCAAATATCAGACGCTGATGGTCAGGTGGGATACCCTCCTTGTCTTGAATTTTGGCTTTGACATTCTCAGTGGTGTCATTGGGCTCAACCTCAAGGGTGATGGTCTTGCCCTTGAAAGTCTTCACAAAGATCTGCATCTGTGCGTCTGCAACTCGGCCGCCTCACTCCTTAACACTCTTTATATAAACAAACAAACATGTAAAAAGGGAACGAATAAAAACTCTGTGCTTTAACTTCATGGACTTGCTTTTTAATTTCTTCTTGTTTTTATTTATTTTTTATTGTACTGTCTATGTCTTGAAAAATTATTGTAGTTATTTTTTGTTGGTTAATCCTTTATTCTTTCAATTTAAGAGTACCTTGCACACCACAGTTAGTGTTATAATATACTAAGTTTTTCTGTGCATCTACAATTGCCAGTAAGTTTTGTACCATCAGGTGATATTTTATTGCACATTATTATCCTTTTCTTTCTGATTAAACTACAGACTTTAGCATTTGTTTTAGAGAAGTCCAGTGTCGATAAAATCCTTCAACTTTTGACTGTCTGGGAAAGTCTTTATTTTTCCTTCATGTTAGAAGGATATTCTTTCCAGATATACTATTCTAGGCTAAAAGTTATTTTTACCTCCAGGGCTTTAAATATGTCATGCCACTTTTCCTGGCCTGTAAGATTTCCACTGAAATGTCTGCTGACAGATGTTTTAGAGCTCCATTGCATGTTATTTGTTTCTTTTCTCTTACTGCTTTTAGGATTCTTTCTTTGCCCTTAACCTATGTGAGTTAGACTATTGAATGCCTTGAGGTAGTCTTGTTTGGGTGAAATCTGGTTAGCATTTTATAACCTTCTTGTACTTGGATATTGATATCTTTCTTTAGGTTTGGAAAATAGCAGAGAACTTGCAAACCTAGAGAAAGATATCAATATCCAAGTACCCCATTTCTTTCTCTACCTTCCTTTTTAGGTGAATAACTTTTAGATTTGACTATTTGGAGTGCTTTTCTAGATTCTGTAGGCATGCTTTGTTACTATTCTTTCTCCTTTTGTCTTTTCTGACTGTGAATTTTCAAGTCTTTTCTTTAAGCTCACTAATTATTTCTTCTGCTTGATCAATTCTGCTATTAAAGGATTCAATACATTCTTCGGTATGCCCACTGTGTTTTTCAGCTTGAGAATATCTGCTTGATTCTTTTCAATTATTTAAATTTCTGTGTTAAATTTATCTTACAGATTTCTGAACTCCTTCTTGTGTCATCCTGAATTTCTTTGAGTTTCCTCAACACAGCTATTTTGAATTCTCTGTCTAAAAGGTCACGTATCTGTTTCTCCATGATTGTGTCTGGGTTCCTTGATTATTTTATTTGGTGAGGTTATGTTTTCCTGGATGGTGTTTTGATGCTAGTAGATTTTCTTCAATGTCTGGGCATTGAAGAGTAAGATATTTACTGTGGTCTTCACTGTCTGGGCTTAGCCAACTTTCTTGGGAAAGCTTTCCAGATGTTTAAAAGGACTTGAGTGTTGTGACCTAAGCTGTATCTACTTTGAGGGACACCCTAAGCCCAGTAACACTGTGATTCTTACAGACTCTAGAAGGTACCACCTTCAAGGTCTTGGACAAGATCCAGGAGAATTTTGTGGATTATCAGAGACATTTGTACTCTTCCCTTACGTTCTCCCAAACAGAATATTTTTCTCTTTTCTTTCTCTCTCTCTCTCTTCTGGGTCATCTACCACTGACAGTGTATTGATACAATCACCCCTGTGGCCACCGCCATTATCACTGTGCTGGGTCAGACCTGAAGCCAGAATAGCATTGAGTCTCACACAGGGCCTGCTGTAACTACTCCCTGGCTACTGCCAATGTTCACATCAAGGCCCTGGGGTACAACAATAAGCCAGTGGCAATGTCAGTCAAGCCTACGTCCCTGCTTTCAGGTCAATGAGGTCGCCTAGGTCCTGGGTGTATCCAAAGGTGCCAGGGACTAGAGTCAGGGACTAGAGTACAAAACCTTAGACATCTACCTGGTATTCTATTTTATTGTGGATGAACCAGCACTCAAACCACAAGATGTAGTCCTTCCCACTCTTCCCCTCCACTTTCCAAAGGCAGAGAAGCCTCACTCCATTGCCCTTGCCACCCCAGGCCACAAGGAGTACTACCAAACTATCATTTAGCTAATGTTCCCTTAAGGCTCAAGGTTGCCTGGCCTGAGACTCACCCTTCAAGACAGTGGGCTTTCTCCTGTTCTAGGGCACTGTCATAAATGCCATCCAAGGGTCAAGTCCTGAAATAGGAGACCCTAAGGCCCCACTTGTTGCTCTACCCCTCTGTGGCCATGATGGTATACAAAGTGCAGGACAAAGTCCCCTTTATTTTCCCTCTGCTTTTCTCAAGCAGGAGTTTTGCCCCATAGCCAACACAGCTGGGAATGTGCTGTGTCTCACTAGAAGCCAGCAAGTCTCAGAGGCTCACCCAAGGCCCTCAGCATAGTACCTGGGTATTGCTCCTGGTTATTCAGGGTCCAAGGGCTCTTCAGTTAGCAGGTCATGAATGCTGCCACAACTGCATCCTTTCCTTCAAGGCAGCAAGTTCCCTTCCAGTCCAGGGTGTGTCTAGAAATGTCATCTAGGAGCTAGGGCCTAGAACAAGAGCCTTACAGTACTGATGGTGTCCTATCATTCTGTAGCTGAGCTGGTATCCAAAATGCAAAATGAAGTCCTTTCCATTCTTATCTCTCCTTTCCTAAAGTGAAGGAAGAGGATCTCTTTTGGAGTGTGAGATGTGAAGCCTAGGGTTTGGGGAGGGGTGATGCTGGCACTTTTGGCTGCCCCAGTGGTGTCTCAGTATGTCACATGCCTTCCAATCCAGTGTCTCTGGACTTAGTTCAGTACTAGGACTCACCTAAGAGTTGTAGCCCTTATGGCCTTGACCACCTTCAAAAAAGAAATGGCATTAAGTAGGGGAACGTGTATCCTCTGCTAACATTCATCAATATTTTACTTTCTGTGGAGCATAAACTTATCTCCTGGATATGTTTTAAGACAGTAATCCACCAGTCTTCAGCTTGGTCTGCAGATACTCTGGTATTGCAAATACTTCTTAGTTGTAAAGAAATGTTTCAGTTAAGGATAGGGAGAATATTTAGAAAGTAAGTAGCTACAAAGGAAGTACAAACATTTAAATGCAATTTATATTTAGAAAAAAATAAATTTCAAAAAAATTATAGTTTCAGTCAAGAGAATGCCATAATTGGCCCACTGGTCAAGCTTGCAGATTTAAGCTTTGGGACTTGATAGTAAGTATTACTGACAAAATTATTTCTAAAGTATTTGAAACAGTGAACTAATTGTTAACATTAATTGAAAAGCTCTGACATAACTAATAGGTAAAATCTAGACTAGTGAGATAGGAATCAAACTGGGATTCTACTAAGACTCAATCTGCATTCCAAACTAAGAAATTTCAGAAGCTACATTCTGGTTAAATTGGATAATTGTCATATACCACCATTTTTTAAATTCATTTTTCACATAGAGAGTATTGTTATTGTTTTAAACATTAAAGACATTATGTATTAACATTTTGATTCAGCAATTCTCTGTCAATTGGGTCTCATAATTTGACATATTTTAAATTATATTCTATAATTGTAAATGCTACATGCAATAGTCCAAAATACTACAATTGTAAGTTAAACAAATACCTCAAAAAGTAATTCTATAATTTAATCCAGTTTCAAAATATCTGCAGCCTCATAGTACTTTATTTAAAGTGCTTACCAAAGATACCAGGGCAAATGTTTTCCCCTTTGCGACTGTTAATTTTATTCACTTTTCACATGTGCATAAATGCAATGGGAAATTGATGATGAATGGCAAGTATTACGATTTCAGAATATACCACCAACTTTACATAAAAATCATACTGTATCATTATTATGAGATATATTGAGAAGTAGAAAGAAATTATGGATATTTTGTATATTTTAACTAATAAGCATGGGCTACAGAAATTTATTGAATTAAATAATCTACTTAAATAAAACATTGGAAGATATTCTTCTGAAGTAGTTTCCAAAAGTTTTTATTTCTGTAAAGGAAGAATCATAGACTAGAGGTGCCATGGTTTGAATGTAACCGTCAGTATTCATGTTGAAACTAAATCTCAGTGCAACAATATTAAGAGGTGGGGCCTTTCAAAAGCATCATCAGGTCTCAGCCCTTAGGAATATATTAGTGACTTATAAACAAGCTGGAAGGAACTACCCTGACCTTTTATCTTCAATCCTTCCTGTCACATGTGGACATCTAAATGGTGCTATCTATGAGGAACAGGCTTTCACCAGACATAGAACTTGCCAGCATCTTGATCTTAAACTTCTGGGCCTCTAGAACTGTAAGAAATAAATTTCTGTTGTTCATGAATTATCCAAAATGTATTTTGGATACAAATGGACTAAGACAAGAGGTTTCCTGAGGTTGCTTGCTATCTAAAAATTTGATTATATGACTGTCTGTATGTGTCTACACATCATATGGAAACTCAGGTTAGGAGAAGTATATGCCAATTTTATGCAAATGATGCCTTCAAGTTAGCGAGGTAAAGCAGTTTGGGTCTACCTATAGTTTATCATCAGAGTAATACTTACATGTTAGGGTTTAGAGCCCAAGAGTTTAATTTTGGTCCTGGCTTGAAAAAAAATCTTTAAAGTACTAGACTGGTTTCAGGGTGATTACGGGACATTTATTTCTATGAACAGGCTGAAGGTAAAAATAAAGCCTTGAGCTTCTGGGAAGATAATCTAGATAAGTTTCAAAGAGCAAAAGCTGAGTGTTTTATGATAAATAAAAACACTTTACCAAGTGGTAATGTTAAATATTCAATATACGAAGGAAGGGCAAAAAAAAAAACTTGAGCAGATTACGTGATTTCTCTGAGCATACTTAAGTTTTCTCAATTTATTAGTAAGAATACAGTAGGGAAACTGCCAAGACAGCATCTTTAACGTTTGTTTGTTTAGACTTCCTTACTCATACTTCTTAGAAACATTCTGCAAAGTCTTCGATACTGACTTTGGAGGCTTCTGAAGAGTGGGCATTGTTGAGATTCACTCAGGGTGGCTGGCAAAATATTAAGGGAACTATTAGGGAAAGTTATAAGTTTATAGTCTCAAACCTGTTGGAAGTCCAAAAGGTTTTCATTAACAGGTTGAAGGCAACCAGTTCTTATCTTAGAGCATTAGGTCATAGGGAGAAGATTAGGGATAATGGAAGCCTCCCCAGTTAAGTCTGTTTACTCCACATTCATTTGTCTCTGCGCTGTTTACTCATGTAAACTTTGTGCCAGATGGCCCTCTAGCGGGGAGGTTGAAGGAGGATTACCCATTAATGGTGTTTATTCTGGGCCCCAGAATCAAAACCTTGTATCATTTCTAAGACTACTCTTTTAACCATGTTAATTATTTACAAGCCTGTTGACTCTGTTATTAAATCTATACTGAATAAATGCAAGGAGGAACAGGGAATAGTCATCTGTTAACTGCAATCACCTTCTTAGAGCAGCTGATGACACCCTAACCTGACACTTACACTGTACTCTGGTGTGTGAGTATATTACATTCATCCATCACTGTGTCATGGTCTGTGGGACAGACCTCCACAGATGGTGATCAACATCTCAGGTGGTGACTCTGACGGGATCAATGCAGCAGGCATTTTGTATCCTTTTGACTAAGACTATTGGAATAATACAGTTAAAACAGGTTAATAGGATTTGGTAGGCTCCTTGCTTCAGAAATGTACTTGGCTAGTGGTCGTGGTGAGATTTAGGGTGTAGAAGCAGGGATAGATGCAACTTATTGTGAACCTACACTAAGCCTTTTATCCATAATAATTTAGTTTTCTGCACAATGCTGAGTTAAGCTGTTACTCTAATTCTTAAAGGTGAAAAAAAATTCTTTGTCTCTATCTTTTTTTAAAATGTTGCTTTAAGTTCTGGGGTGCAAGTGCAGATCTTGCAGGATTGTTACATAGGTATACACATGCCATGGTGGTTTGCCGCTTCCATCCCCCCTGTCACCTACATTAGGTATTTCTCCTGTTATCCCTCCCCAATCTCCCCACCCCCTGCTATCCCTGCCCTAGCCCCTACCCGCCAACAGTCCCCAGTGTGTGATGTTGCCCTCCCTGTGTCCATGTGTTTTCATTGTTCAGCACCCACTTATGAGTGAGAACATGCAGTGTTTGGTTTTCTGTTCTTGTGTCAGTTTGCTGAGAATGATGGTTTCCAGATTCATCCATGTCCCTGCAATGGACATGAACACATCCTTTTTTATGGCTGCATAGTATTCCATGGTATATATACATGCCACAATTTCTTTATCCAGTCTATCTTTGATGGGTATGTAGGTTGGTTCCAAGTCTTTGCTATTGTAAACAGTGCCACAATGAACATACATGTGCATGTGTCTTTATAATAGATTTATTTATAATCCCTTGGGAATATACACAGTAATGAGATTTCTGGGTAAAATGATATTTCTATTTCTAGATCTTTGAGGAATCCTCACACTGTCTTACACAATGGTTGAACTAATTTATAGTCTCACCGATAGTGTAAAAGCATTCCTATTTCTCCGCATCCTCTCCAGCATCTGTTGTCTCCAGATTTTTTTAATGATCATCATTCTAACTGGCATGAAATGGAAGGCTACAGTAATCAAAATAGCATGATACTGGTACCAAAACAGAGATATAGACCAATGGAACAGAACAGAGGCCTCCGAAGTAATGCCACACATCTACAACCATCTGATAGTTGATAAACCTGACAAAAACAAGCAATGGGGAATGGATTCCCTGTTTAATAAACGGTGTTGGGAAATCTGGCTAGCCGTGTTCAGAGAGCTGACACTGGACCCCTTCCTTACAGCTTATACAAAAATTAACTCCAGATGGATTAAAGATTTAAACATAAGACCTAACACCATAAAAACCCTAGGAGAAAACATAGGCCATACCATTCAGGACATAGGCATGGGCAAGGACTTCATAACTAAAACACCAAAAGCGTGGCAACATAAGCCAAAATAGACAAATGGGATCTAACTAAATTAAGAGCTTTTGCACAGCAAAAGAAACAATCATTAGATTGAACTGGCAACCAACAGAATGGGCACAAAATTTTTGCAAGCTACCCATCTGACAAAGGGCTAATATCCAGAATCTACAAAGAACTAAAACAAATATACAAGAAACAACCAAACAACCCCATCAAAAAGTGGATGAAAGATAGGAACAGATACTTTTCAAAAGAAGACATTTAAAATGTAGCCAACAAATATACAAAAAAATGCTCATCATCACCGGGCATTAGAGAAATGCAAATCAAAGGTGAGAAAATTTGAAGCTCAGAGACAGTAAGCAACTTGCTAAAGATTATAGAGCTAGGAAATGTTGATCTTATACTTTATCTCAGATAGGTCTGCCCCTCAAGCTCCTTCGCTTTCTATCATACCTTGATAAATGAGGAGACAGTCCAGGAACTTTGGGGTTTTAGCCTAAAAGACTATTGAAAATACTGCTGTAAACTCTCCATCCTGGATAGAGTGAGAAAGAGTTATATAATTTTACTAGCAACAGACCAGTTAATAATGAAATAGTACGGCTTTCCTAATGATAAATATGTCAGTGAAAATTAATTAATTAATTCAATGTCCATACCTGTGCATTCATATCTACAAGCAGATGTTGAGAATGCCTGAAGGTAAGCATATATACGAGGAAATATTCAATCAGGTATTGCATTGCATACATATTTCTAAATAAACAGTTGTGCAATTTTAATTTTCAATAAGATAAATTATCTTAGTTATTTTCCATTATAAAATTATGGCATACTTAGTAAAAGAAAATATAAAATACAGAATATTTAAAGCAAACGGTGCAAGCTTTTGGCTATGTATTTTTCAGTAATTCTATTCTATGCATTTATAAAAGCCAGGTCATTGCAGAGTGGTTAAGGACATTGTCTCTTGAGTTAGACTCCTGGACTCTGCTGGTATGAGTTACATATCCTTTGGCAATGTACTTATTCATTCTATGCCTTTGTTTCCTTATTATTGAAATGATATCTACCACATAGGAAGATTCTGCTAAATAGATTAATTTATATTAGACAAATTAATGCATGTAACATGCCTTGTGCATAGCAAGTTTTCAATAAGTGCTAGCTAAATATTATTGTTACCCTCACACAATATGTAGCAGAATGTGTATTTTTTAAAACTTTTACATATTATTATACATTTGGAATTTTATGTTTTTTTATGCAGTCTTCATTAAACCAATGTTAATGATGGCATAAAATTTAAAAATACATTACTGAAGCCCACAATTTTTATAGCATGATTATAACAGGTAAAGTCAAAAATTGTATTAATTATTTTAACTCACTTTTAAAAGCTGTTTTGAGGTTATCAATATTTGTGGTGGCAAAAATCAGATATAATCTATGCAAGGAAGTAATACGGTCACTTTGATGAAAACCAAACAGAAGGTCAAGGAAATTGAGATAGATGACCTACTGCTAAGCAGGCATTATGTAAGCATTATTAAAAGGACAGGACATAAATCACCACGGATATATAGAGTTTTTTAATCCTGACTCTTACAATGACCATAGCTTTAGTTTTTAACGACAGTGCAAAAAGAATATATTAAAATGAAGGACAAGGGGGTTTTTGGGGTGGGGGAAGAAAAAGGGCCGTGTGACTTCATCCTGATGCATCCACAATAGTCTAATCTTTCTCATAATATAAGAGAAAACAGAAAGGAGCCCACAAAGCTGCAGGAAAGGGCAATTAACCATTGTGTGGACACGGAAAGTATTTAGATATCTGTAGACTAGGATTTTCAAACTCAACTGCACTGTGGAATTTCTTGGGGAATTCATAAAAACAATGCTGTTAAGGACCATTCACTAGAGGTTCTGATTCAATTTGTTTGTGCAGTGCAAGGTATCAGTATTTTTTTCAAAGTTCTTCCAGTGGCTGTAATGTGCATAACAGAGCTGAGAACCACTGTAGTAGATTCATTTTCCTATCTATGAAAAATATGTATGCATATTTGTATTATTTTCTTGCCTCAAAATTTTTATCTCAGCATAAACTGTAGTCAAAATGATCGTGATATTTTAAACAAGCACAATACAGTTGTTTCCACCTTTTGCACAAACTATTTCTATTGGTTACTATATCCTTTAGCATCCAACTTGTTCCTCATATGCAAATCCCTGAAATCCTCAACAATTTTATGCTCCATCTACAGGCAAACTTTTAAACTCCCTCTAGAACAGGATTTTTTGTCTTCAGTACTATTGAAACTTTTGCCTAAATTATACTCTTTTTTTTGGTCGCAGGAGGGAGGACGTTCAGTGCCTTGCAGAATGTTTAGCAGAATCTCTGATCTCTGATCACTAGATGTTAACTGTGATGGACTGAACATTCATGTTTTCCTGTACTCCCCCGAAAAAAAAAAAAAACCACTCAATAAAATAGGATCTAAAGATTAACAAGGCACAAAGTAACAGGAAAAGAGACAACTAGGATAGGTTGAAAACATTTATATGCAGCATTAGTCTCCCAGATCAAGTTTTACAAACCTCAATAAGAATGCAGCATCCAAAAGGTAGAAGAGGGAGATGAAATTGTCACCTAGTCACCTATTTCACAAATTCCTGACAATTCTGGCATACAGGTTTATTTCCCTTAGGCAAGAAATTAGAGGATTCATCTCTGGAGAAGACGAAAAGAAACAATTTGCAAATACAGTTGACCCTTGAACAACATGGGATCAAACTGCACGGGTCCACTTATACACAGATGTGTTTCAACCAAACATGGATCAAAATTCAGCATACCAAGGATGGGAAACCTTCATGTAGGAGAGACTGACTTGTGCTACAAGTGGGTTCTTGGGGTCTACTGAGGAACTTGAAACGCTCAGATGTTGAGTACATGCAGAGGTCCTGGAACTTCTCCAATGTATAAAAAGGGACAACTGAACTAACTGTCTCTTTGGGTTAAAAAAAAAAGCATCCCACAATGAAATCAACCAGTTGAAACCAATCAAACTTCTAATAAGCTTTGTGATGCCTCACTCTTAAATATGAATGAACAGCCAAAGATTATCTTTCATCCAAGCAAAACTTTTTAAGGTATAAGATGAAAGAAGAAAGAGAGAAAAAAGAGCAGAAGAAAATTTTAAAAGAAAAAAACTATCTCAATGAAATTTCAGAGGCAAAGGAAGCGATTAAGTGATTAAGATAAATGAAACACAAAGAGATAATACAAAACATTTGTTAAAAAGTAAAACTATAATATGAAAATGAAATGAATATTAAAAAATAAAGCTAATACATTCTTCTAGAAAGGCAAATATACAAAGAGAAAGAAATTGGAAAGAATATATTAGGAAATTACCAATGATTAAGAAATATCTCTGGTAAGGAAAGAACAGATGAACTGGATGGAAAGTAAACTATCAAAAAAAAATCAAGGAAATATCTCAGAACGAAAAGGCATACTCCAAATATTATGGAATAAATCATCTCCCACTGCAAATTTATGTTGAAATCTAATCTGTACTCTTCAGAATGTGATAGTATTTGAATACAGGCCCTTTAAAGAGGTAATTAAGTTTAAATGATGGACCATAATAAAATTTGACTGGTATCTAGAAAATAAGGGGAAATTTTGACACACAACAGAGAAATGAGGATATGAGGACACAGCAAGAAGAGGACCATCTGCAAGCCAAGTGGAGAGGCCTCAGAAGAAACCAAACCTAACAACCATGGAAGTTTGAACTTTGGGCTTTTTTAACAGTGAAAAAATGAATTTCTATAGTTTAAGACACCCATTCTATGATATTACATCAGCTTTAGAAAATTAATACACCAAAGGGTGAAAAAAAGAAATCACCAAAGTACAGCATAGTGAAATTTCAAAATACAAAGGTCAAATATTCACAAAAGCTTCCAGAGAAAAAGGCCTTAGGAATATTAAGGAAAAATATTAGGAATATTAGGAATCTCAAGAACTATGCTTCATAAACACAGCCCTGGAAACCAGCAGGAAGTGAAATAATCCCTTAACAATTCTAAGGGGAATTAATTTCCCAGCTAGACTTCTATATGCAGTCATCATATCAGTCATGGATGGAAGAAAAAAAATTTTAGTGATGGACAGTTTCAAAATATTTACCTCCTACTTGTTTCTTCTCAGGAATATGTGGAAAGACATGTTCTAACAAAATTGGTGAGGTACTCAAAAAGAACACAAAATGGAATCAAGAAAAATAGAGATTCAACTCAAGAGAGAAGAGAGGAGAATTCATGGGGTGATAGCAAATGGCTCAGAGAACAACTAGGACTTTTTGGAGCAGAGACAGAAGGCTCTAATAAAGAATAATGCCAAGAAATGAAACTAAAATCAAAATTTAATTCAAAGTAAATCTTTTACTAAAAACAAGTTGACTTACACTGTTGAGAATGAATTCATGATAGAAGTACAGAAACTAAAGAAATGAAAAATTAGGCAATCTTTAATTTCAGCCAAAAGAAAAGTTGCAAAAGAAAGAAATGTAATTTTTGTATACTGAAGGGCTCAATCATGAATAGTCACATAGATAAAACAATGTATGTGTGGGATAATAACTTTAAAGCACTAACTCTTAGGAGGATAGGTAAAAGGGAAATGGGTGTAGTGATAAGTGCTGGCCAGATGCAGGAAGGTACATTCTCATCTCCTCTAGTACAAAGTCAATAGGCTAAAACTAGAACTAAAAAGTCACATAGTATTATGTAAGCATTCTACTTAGAAGTATGGAAATGATGACTAGAAGAAATGTTATAATAGCTGCTTCCATGAAGCAAGAATCAGAAGTGGAGAGGGATAGGGCAGGTCCTGCTTGTCATTGCTGTTACAGACCTGTAGAATATTTTGAATTTTAAAAGTCTGTGCATTGCACATTAAAAAAAAAAAAGTTTAAATAATAAGTCAGGTAATTTTGAGTCAAGTTAAACTTTGATTTGAGGGTAATTTTGTTTTCTAAGCATTTCTACTGGTTGTTATGGCCAAGCCCCAGCCTCTGGCTCACTCATCATTGATTTAGGCCTCACCAGCTGCAAAATCAATCAATATTGGGTTTCCAATAGTCTTTCACTCTTGTGTCCCCTTCTAATATTTTTTGGATCCTCTTTCAAACAAAATGGATCTTGCAAATACTTGTATTGGAAATTTGACCAGTTTTTTATTTTTTTCTTCCCAGCATGGAAATCCAGGAACAAAACAGAAATCCATTTATTTGAATGGATGTTCTGGATTAGTAATGAGGACATTTCTTTGTGTCACTCTTCCAAATAGAAGTCTCAGAACAAAGAATGGTCTGAGTAGTAAAGTCTTTGTCTGATTCCTAATTGCTTGCAACCCAGTTATTAAATACATGAACTCTGATCGACGACTAGCCCTTGACCCTTGGAAGGGAAATCTGGTCTTGAAGTATGTTGCTGGTTGGAGTCCCCCTATGTACATTCATTCATTCATTGAGTCAGTCAGTCTGTCTTTCAGTCAATTATTCATGACAATCAATTATTCATGAAAAACAAGCACACAGTGCCAGTTTATCTGTAGATAGACCTCACTGATGACTGCCTACCTGCCCACATCCTTTCTTAAAGGGGAACTGTAAAATATCTGCCTCCATAAACCCTGCAGGGAAACACGGCAACTAGCTTTGCTTATTTGACTTCCTAAACTTAGTAGTATCACTTTCTTTCAGCCGTACGTTGAGTTTTTCTCTCATAAATCACTTACTAAAGTTATTTTGGATTTAGGATATCTTCCTTGAAATAAGCATAGTGTTACCTTGCCTGCCTAAAGAAAAAAAAAGGCTTGAAAAATGATCTTTAGATTTATTCTATCTTCAAAAGTCTTTGTTTTTAAATCGTATTGGTCTTCTCAGATATCATTTACTATGAAAGCCAGCTATTTTAAAAAGTAACACAGAAGCAAAGAAGTTTTTAAAGCTTCTGACAATAACCATCGACAGGATAAATATTTTATAAAAATGTTTTCAACTGTATTCTTTATTATTGAAGAACTAACATTCAGAAACATACAGAAAAGGTATTTAGCAATTGAGTGCTTGAACAAAGGAAGCCGATGGATTTCTCAGTGGGGGAAATAAGAGATACATGGTTGGCTCCTTTTTAGGTCTTGTAAGTACATTAATGAGGCTTGTTCTAGAGTTTTTATGAATATAAAACTCTTATTGTCTTGAATGTACTTCAGTGTTCCTAGACTACCATTGGAGCTGTACCTGAAAAAGAACATGGAATAAGACTCCTACACCATAGGTCTTTAGGGACAGGTAGCCCCAGATTTCACACAGATCCTCTATAAATGTCCCACTCTGATAAACACTGACATGACAGAATCATTTCTTTGTTTTTGTCTAAACTACTTTTTATTTTCATAAATGCAACTATGACATGTGTGATATTTTTCCATATCTTTTATTTAACTTCTCCTGGGCATTTATATAGACTGGCAACCGCCTGCTTTTCAGATGAGTTGGTACCCATAAAACAGCAAAGAGAACAAGGCCATTTTGACTTGTAAAAGATAGAAGTCAGCACACATGCAATGTTAGAGGCTGTAATCACTAAAACTCAATTTCACCGCTTCTCTGGTGGCCATGTGTTCAGGTCCTGGCCAATGAAACAGAGCTCTCTGCTTTTACCTCTTTGAACTTTTCCTGGGATGCCTGGAGGAGCTGCAGCCATTACTAAAGATGATGGAACAGAGGGTAAGAAACAGATTCCCTGACACTCTAAACTTTGGCTAGAAACTTGTGTTTTTACTAGCTGCAGAACATAGCTTATAAATGCGAATGTGACCTAGTGTAGAAATGAATGGAAATTCATGGTTTGCAGCAGGGCCACATTCTACCATTTGAGTGTTCTATTCTCAAAGCATAAGGCAGTCCCTTAGAAAAGAGACATAGTCTTTACAGACTTGTAAGGTCAGTTTACCAAAGTATACAACACATCTTTGACAGTATATATTTGAGAGAAAATTATGTCATACCTTCTTCCCAGTTTACTCCACCCTTTAACACAATAGGCAGACTTAACACTTCAGGATGATTTTAGAGTGATAAGATACAGTTTTATAGAATTATTAGAGGAAAGATCAAGGGTATAGGTGCAATTTCTTCAAGTTAGCACAAAAATTAGACAAAAATAGATTATATTAATGCATTAATACACATACCTCGTGTATAACTGCTATATAGATTAAACATCAATTTTCCTATAGAAATTCAGTTTATGGTCACTGTTCATTACATAGGCTGATGTTAATTCTACTGCCCACCAGGAAGCAGAAATTCTTTGAGCTGTTATTTAAGCATATGTCAGAGGGAGAAAATCACAGAGCAGGATTTCTCCCCACCTGTCTGTGTTATTTCCTGCTGAGGGATCACCTCTTATTAGTAGCTGCTTTAAGAGGAGATTTGCAGTAAAAGAAATTGATAAGCAGGGACTGAGGGACTGAGTGGAAAATTTTCAGCCATTAATACACTAATACAGCTGATTTTGCACATCTAAAAATGTCAATATATATACTGAAATACTAAGTGACTACTTCTGAGAATACACAGGCACACACACACCCAAACACACATAAATACAAATACCAAGTAAAATGAGGATGAGTAGGCAGAGGATTCAGTGTTCTGCCCTGTTGTAAGACAAGGCATGAATATGTGAATTAGTATTGACGTAGAGAACAGGCACGTGTACCCTTGTGGGTTAAAGTTCCAATGGGTACTGATGAGCATGCCTTCTGGCATTTTCTCATTAGACTCCAATTCTTTTCCTTCAGTTTCTGGACTCTTTCTATTACAAATTCCAGGTTCAGTTAATATTAAAATATGCAGGAATCACTATTTTCAGAAAAAGTCAGCAAACTGCATCATATTTAGTGTTTTCAATAATACATTGCACAGTGACTTTCCTTCAAAAATAATTCATTTAACAGCTAAGATGCCATATTTTGAAACTAGCAATGTAACCTTAAGAAATCTTCCACAAAGATATTGCAAACAAGAAGAAGCTTTCCAGAGAGCTGTCGCAGTTAATGTGTATGAGACATATTTTCTGAATCCATGGAAAAGAAAGCATGAGTTAAATAAGACTTTCTCACCCAGCACTGAAAACAATAAGTGATGACAACTTTAATTATGGGTAATGAAACAGCTAACATGTATGGAGCACTACAGAATTCAAAAAGAGTTTATAATACATTGCCTCGTACAAACTATCGTTATTCTAATCACTGTTTTGCCAGATCCCAACAAACAGGGTTGCTTAGGGTGTTTTACTACCACAGGCTAAAGACACAATAATTTGTGGCTGTTGGTGAGGTTACAAGCTGCAGGAGATAACAGAAGAGTTTTCTGGGTTTTCAGTTTATTTGTCAAAAGAAGATAAGACCCCTAACTCTACATCTAGGCAGCCCCTTTAAACCTGGCCTGCAGCGTCAGTGAAAGTTACCTTCAATGGTAAACATCAATTAAGCAGCATAACTTTTTTTCTGCACCCCAATTACTTACATTCTAAGTCATCTTAGCTAAATTAGGAACTGTTTAAAAATTTTCCCAAGGATTCTTAGACTTGTCAAAGAGGAGGAATTTCTGAAATTTAGACAGGTTTAAATCATAAGAACACATTTACAGATTAAAAATTAAATGGTAATTCTCAAGGAGTCCCATATTACGTGATGGCTATATTTATTTTGGTGGGTGCGCGAGTGATAGGAAGTCGTTTAAGAGACGGATAAAATGCACAAATCAAGAAGACAAGTAGAATGCTAATGGGCCAAGGAGATTTTTCAGGTTTGCTTTTAAGGTTAGCTTTTCATACTCTACTCTCAATTCTATTCCAGAAGAGTACTTGAATATATACTCCAATTAATTTTTCCCATTTCATTATTTATTTTCATAGTAAACATAAAGAAATAGAACAACAATCTTAAATCCAAAATACAACAAAATCAACCTACTTTATCTTGTATAAATGTTATCATCTTTATTGCTTTATTCCAAGAAAAGCAATCCTTTTCAAATGTCTCTTGATTGTTGCTCTTCCTTGTATTAAAATGAAGGAATTTCTATCACTTGAGGGAACTAAATAGTTAATAAAGAGCAAAAGGGATCTTGTTGAAATATGGGATTGATATTCCAATCTCTTTTGTTTATTGACCTGGGAGCCAAGAAGTGATATTATATTTATTATTTCAACAAATATTACTTAGTGTATACTATATATCAAGTATTATTTTTAGACCTTGTATATTTACAGCAGTGAATAAAGCAGATAAAAGTCTCTGCCCATTTGCAAATTACATTTTAAGGCCACAGTATAATCAAAAGGAACATCTGGAATGTTCAAGGGTTTCTCTATAAAACAAAAGAAAAAAATAGCAGCTGATTTTCACATCAAATTTTCAGTTGAAATTTATTTATAATAGCATTTATTTTTAACTATAGAAGTTTATTTTTTGAAATTTCAGTAAGTTCTTAATTCATGTTTGTGAATTGAACATTACCTTTAGTCAATATATTCAGAATATGTTATTAAAAATACATTTCTGTGTAACACTAAATAATTAAAATAATAGCATTCATTAAATAAAATTCTTGAAGACAAAATATAAAAGTGAATGGTTAGGAACTTTTAGAGGCAATAGTTTCTCATCAAGATTTCTAAAATATTATTTTTCTGAATAATATGTGAAGTTTCTTTATTTTCAATTATTAGTTTAAATTTCTTCTAGTCATTTCAGTCAATATGCTTAGAATATTCTAAGTTATATTCTAATAATAATGACAAAATGATCATTTGACATAGTTCAACTATAGTATTTGGAAATATAAATTATTGTATCTTACTGTTAGTATAGATGTTTCTATAGCAGAAACATTTGTGGGTAGAAAGTTTCAAATCTGTTAGCTGGGGACTGTAATAGAAAGATCCAGAGAATTCCCCAGAGTGTTCTTAATACCTGCCACTTCTGAAAGAATTTTATTTAAGTAGCATGTTTGGGAAGAGTAGGTTAAAAATACTCTGAATAAAGAACATTGGAATTGCAACAGACTAAAATACAATCCTTGAGTGTCAAGGGCCGGTGTTTTATATTTGCTCTGCTACTGCCATGAAATGTCTATCCTAGGGCAGAATGTGGAAATAACCACCTGATATCATTATCACTAAATTTCTCTTTTAAAAAATATGACAATGAAATTTTTAGTGTTGGTACCATGAAAATTTTTTAACAAAAAAATTTCACACTGAAGTAGAGGCAACTAAAGAGATTAACAAGAGAAAACTAATTAAATTGTTAAATCTGTATCTTTTTTTGTTTCTGTATAGTAATCACTGGCTTCTAGCCTAGAATAAATTTTTTGGTTTCCAGCTTCTATCACTTTTGTGATGACTCCATGATCTCTTATAAATTGAATGAAATCTCTGCATTAGTGTCTATGGAGCCAGAAGCCCAGGAGCAATGAGGTGGGGGGATAGGGGGAGGGGAAGTGGAGCTATCTGAAACCCAGTCTGTTACTATGATACAGATCCCAGCTTTGGCTCAATGTCTGCTCTTTTCAGTTATTACAAGACAGATGGGGAAAGAAAGGGAGGAAATGAATATATGTATATCAAGAATTTCGATAACTAAAAAACTTTGAAAATGTTAGCATAAACATCATTATCAAATGAACATACATAGAGAAAAATAACAGCTTTGCTTAATAGCACAGAAACAAAAATATGGTTAATGAGTTTCCCAAGGCCACAAGCCAAAAAATGGTTATTTTATTTATTTAATAAAGTGTATTTTAAGTGTCTATGTTTTAAGTCAAGATTACAATTATGAATAGGTTCCTATCCTTATTGAGTTCAAAACTTAAGAGGATAGAGACACATATAAACACCATGTAAAGCATATTATAATATGAGAACATACTGGAAGCCTCTCTACTTAGGTAGCAGTTCCAGGGCTGAGGAAGAGGATAGAGGTTTAAAGTATGAATAGTAGTTTCTCAGTTGATAAGGAAGAGAGATGCATTTCAGACAAAGAACAAAAGGCATACAAAGGTAAAGAAAGTCAGGCTTTTTCAGAAAAAAAATGTGAATCATTTAGTATGATTCAAGAAGAGCTTAT
This sequence comes from Ateles fusciceps, assembly GCA_036589455.1. Lineage (NCBI taxonomy): Eukaryota > Metazoa > Chordata > Mammalia > Primates > Atelidae > Ateles > Ateles fusciceps. The sequence goes on along the minus strand of JAZHEH010003121.1, from coordinate 514,852 downwards.
GTATTGAGGAATGGCTGTGTCCCTTGTCATAGAGCCCCCTGTATACAAGAACAGAAACTCAAACTTTCTTCTACAAGAGATGGAGAGCTCATTATGGTTTTTAAGTAGGAGTAATTTTAATTTACATTTTACAATCACAAGGTAAGCTGGGAAGTGGAAAAAGAATACAGTGTTTAACCCCCAGGTTCAAACGTGGGCCTTGCCATTTTGTTACAGAACCACTTTAGGTCTTGGTTCTACCATCTGTAAAACAGGGATAAAATAGTTACCCTATAGGATAAATGTAGGATTAAATGAGAAGTTTATATAAAGTATCTAGCAGAGGGATATATGGGCTAGATTTCTCTAAGGTGAAGTTGTAGGAAACAGGAAATAAGAAAAAAGGAAAGAAGACATAGTGGAAAGAGAACAGAGTTTTTAGACATTCTGAGCAACCAAGTGGAAAGTTGGACAGGATAACAGGATTCAACAAAAGAAACAGGGATGGTGTATTCTGCACAGCAAAAGGGAAACTTGAAAACCATGTATTAATAAACAGCCAATGAAGACTACTCATTCCAGGAACTCAGCCTACTAAATAAAGTCAGAGACATATTTTATACCATATTTTCTAACTGGATAACTCCCGTGGCAAATATATTATGATTTGAGTGTGCATAATTAATGAATTAGTTATCTTTGTGGGGATCTCTCTTGGAACTAAGGGTAGGCAGCATTGTTTCATAGATATTTCTGTAGAGGTCTGTCTGAGCTACTGGTAGCATTCATTTTAACACTTAAAGTCTCTTATGCCTGCCATTAGGGTGAATGCTACCATAGCCTTAGGGCCAAACAAGCTAATATTTGGATTATACACAAGGTGTACAGTCCTAAATGCACATGAAGATCCCTGGAGGGAAAACAGTACAATTGCCGGGCCCTCCCCTCCCACATCCCAGCATGGGGCCTACACCAGTTGGATGACTCGGGGTTGTCTTCACCATGTCCTCTCCGGTGGCTGGGAAGCCTTAAGGTTTCCAACTCTGTTTGGATAATTAACTCTAAGTCCTTTTCTTTGGAAGGACTGCTTGAGAGCAGTCAGTGTAACTTATCCTGCTTTCCACACTACTAACAGAATATTGGGTGAAGTATTCAGTTTTGATCAGAGCCCTGTAGCAGGCTGTTATGGACTGAATGTTTGTGTCCCTCTGAAATGTACATGTTGGACCTCTAATCCCCAATGTGATGGAGTTTGGCCATGTGGCCTTTGGGGAAATCATTAGGCTAGATGAGGTCATCCATGTGGCACTCTTTATGATGGAATGAGTGAACCTCTAAGAAGAGAGAGTTTGCCCACTCTCTCTTCTGTCTACCCTGTGAGGACACAGCAAGAAGGTGGCTGTCTACAATCTGAAGAACAAGCATTCACCAGAAATCGACCTTGTGACACCTAGATCTTGGACTTCCAGTCTCCAGATCTGTGATTAAATAAATTTCTGTTGTTTAAGTCAATGATTCTATGTTCTTTTGTTAAGGAAGCCTGAGCTGACTAATGTAAAGGCTAATAATCACATTTCCAAATAAATGTATCTGATAAAAAAATAGTATCTGTAGGAGACATAATGAATCCAAAACTCTAAGGCTATCATCTCCAGTTTGAATCTGCCTACTTTTAACAAAGGCACGAATTGGAAAAATCATCAGTTGGAGACCTATGTTTTCAAAAGGCAATTTGGGTTTTTTGCCCCCAGTGAATGATTAGACTGTGCCATAGCTTAATGGAACAATTACCCTGCAACCAGCTGGTTTGGGCTCTACTCAAAAGATGCAATTTGTGAATTAGTCCACATATATTTGATATCCATGAATACAATGAAGTATCGTGCTTCCTTTTGGGTAGGTGGAAGCTAAACAGATATTAGTTTTTCTTGATTGCTGGATTTAGTCTTGCAAATCAGCTCACTTAGAGCTCTACTTTGTGGGCAGTTCTCTGAAATTTACTGAGGGTATTTCTGTTACCCAAATTCAGAATCCAAACTTTAGACAGTAGAAAATTCCTAATTATGTTTATAGTCATGGCACATATTAAGAACTAGTCTGAAAAAATTAACATCATCTAATTACAAGAAAAGTCAGTATATTTACTTCTAGTTTAAAAAGTGTAATAAAAGTGTACTATTTCAAGAAAGTACTGTTAATCTAATTGTATAAGTAGATTCAAGGACAGAAAAAGTGTTGTAACTGATTTTTGGCAGTCAAAAACACTGTCCAAAAGTATAAAGGTAATCAGACATATCATTTTCTATATAGAACACAAGTATGTATTTGCAATTATTTCTGAAAAGATATCTAAAAATGTAGTCTTTGGATTAACCTCTCCGTACAAACTGTCCCAAAATGTGTCAAATTAAAATGGAAGCATGCCCAGCTTCACAGTTATGAGGGTCTACATTGGAAGGAAAAATAAAGGAACAAAACTACTAATGTCTGCACTAGTGAGTACAGTAATCCTACTGGGACAGTAATAAACAAGAAAATGACAAGAAGGACTTTCTATTGTGGAGTGCCAATTCCAAGACAGGTACTTTACTTTCATTGCCCCTAATCCTGGCAGCAATCTCTCGAAATGATTATTATGCTCTCAATTTCACTGAAGGAAACTGAGACTCAGAGAGGGCCAATTACTTACCAGGGTTATACAGGTAGCAAGAAGCAAGCCAAGTTTAAACCTAGTTCTCTCTGGATTCCTGTTCAGAATCTTTCTATGCGACTGCTTCACTTTCACAAATTAAGAATGAAACTAAATGGGATTTGAGGGAGAACCTATGTTCTCCTTCAAGGAAAGCTCAAATAGTAGGAAGATTTCAAAAAGTGTATGAGTAAAAGGCAGTGGACAACAGGCCAGCAAGGAATAAGCACAAGATAAGAAAAAAAAGCCGAAGGAAAGAGTTTATAGAAGGAGAAAAGTGGCATAGGCCTCCAAATAAATGCATTTTTCTGACTTCTCAATAAGGGAAGAGAACTTTCAGGTAAAACAGATAGGAAAAAATGGAAAGAAATCCAAAGGGAAAGAAGGTTAACAACCCATCAAAAAATAGAAATAAAATCAAATGTGGTAGGGGGACATGCAGAGAGAAGAGAGAGAGCAATTTAAATCAATTTCATGATACATATAATTCAAAGGAAATGAGTTAATGGAAGCTAACTTAAAAAAAAAAGGAGTTCTGTATTTCGAACCAAACAAAAACCAAGTGTAACCAAATCACATACCGCACATACACACAGGCATGCTAGCACATGTCTGCAGTCTCACTCTACGATTAGCCAAAAACATAATTCCAGCAGTTGTTGTAAAAAGATTTGAAATTTTATTATTAATTTCAGGCAGTTAGAGGCCTATATGTTATGTTTAAATGGTAGAGAAAAGTCCCATGTTTCCTAGCTTGAATCAACTTCTTTGATAGGTGTAACAAATCTCATAAGTAGTGGGATATCTATTTTTATATCATTAAAATAGTCAATTTGAGATTTTAAAGTGATCATACCTGAACAAAGGGTTATGGTCCTGTACATTTTTTTTAAAGGGAAGACATTGGTGCCCTGAATTAATTTCTGTTGGATCTATAATTACTAATTCTTTTGACTGATATCAGTGAGGACTTTTGTACTCTCTCTAAGACCCCCCGACTTTGTGCAGTTTACTATGTATTTATCTATGCAACAAATCACTTGCATGGACTGAAAATATTTCTTAAGTGAACATGGGACTGAAGAAGTCTTTGGACATTGTCTTTAATTTTAAACCACATTTTAAACATGTTGATCAAAGTTCTTTGCTTTAGGTATTCAATGCCACATGGGCTACAGAACTCTGCCTATTAAGTATTACAACTGGAAATACACCGTGCATTAATATGGACTTACTGACATTTAACACTCTACTTTCAAAGGCTAACTATTCTTATCTGTCTGCTTTACTATTTGATATGGTTTGGATCTGTGTCTGGACCCAAATCTCACATTCAATTATAATCCCCAGTGTTAGAAGTGGGGCCTGGTGAGAGGTGATTAGATTATGGGGGTGCACGCTTCATATGTGGTTTAGCACCATGCCTTTGGTGCTTTCCTTGTTAGAGTTCTCACAAGATTTGCTTGTTTAAAAGTGTATAGCACCACCCTCCTTTCTCTCTCTTGCTCCTGCTCTGGCCATGTAAGACGTACCTGCTTCTTCTTTACCTTCTGCCACAACTGTAAGTTTCCTGAGGATTCCCTAGTAGCAGAAGCTACTGTGTTTCCTGTAGAGCCTGAGAACCATGAGCCAATTAAACTTCTTTCATTTAGACATTACCTAGTCTCAGGTATTTCTTTATAGCAATGCAAGAATGAACTAATACACCATTTTATCTTCAACACTTAGGTTTTTCTGCTGAAAAGATGTAGAATAATTTCTGAGCAATAAAATTCAGAAACTCTGACTTCCTAAAAGCTGTCTTTTATTCAACAACCAACAGTAAATATTTGAGCAGCTTCTAGGTTTTATATTCTGTGTTAGGTGCTAAAAATATGAAGAGCAACAGAGACATGTTCCATTCACAAAGATTACATTAAATCAGATATGCGATAAATAATAATGAGATACTCTGTAAGTGTATAAAAGTACATAGCTTAGTGGAAATTCACATCAGAGGTATCTAAGCTGTGTTTGTAAGTTGGGGAAGTCTCCTAGAAAGAAATACCTCAAAGTTGAAACATTCAGGGTGAATAGGCACTAGCTAGATGAAGAATATAAGGTGAAATCGGTTAGATAGGCATATCTCAGGGATATAAAGAAACTGATAATAGCTCAGTATGATTGCATCATAGATGCAAGTGATGAGATAGAAATCTGGAAAGGAAAGAAAATGAAAAATTACTAAGGGCCTACTAAAACATGTTTAGGATTTTGATATTTGCCAAAGAGCAATACAAGGGGTCCTTCAATCAGATAGGACTGACTTCATGGGTTTGCAACATATGCAGTCTCACAAGAATGTAGGCTTAAAGAGGAGCTATTTAGTATACTGGTCTGATGTTGCTGCTTTGAAAGTGTTAATAATTTTTAAATGAGAAGCCTTGGCTTTTCACTGTGCTCTTCCCCACAAATTATGCAGCTTATCTTACAATCTGGATTGCTGCATGAAAGGAAAAATCAAATATGTGGTTAAACAAGATAAAGATGTATTATTCTCTGATATAAAAGAAATTTTAAGCAAGGCAGGGCAGGGCTAGTGTGGCTATTCTATTGTCATTCAAGGCTTAACTTTTTTTTTTTTCGGTCATGCCACCATCCTTAGTGTATGGCTCCTGTCCTCATAGTCTCATAGTCCAGGATGATTGCTTGAGTTCTAATATCACAGCCAAATTTCAGGAACAAAAATAAAAGAGGGAATGACAAAAGTACACATTTGCTTTCTGAGTCTGTATCCGCTAAAGAGCTATCCTGAATACAACTGAGGCTCTATTTTTAAGAAAAAGAAGATAATGAATGCCATGCAGTCAATTAATGCATTATTGTACAGGAAACCATAAAACGAATTTAGGCAGGAATGCCACGATAAAATTTTCATTTTATTATGATTATTCTTGTAGAAATGTGAAGGAAGATAAAATTGGAGGCAAAAATGCTATGGTGATAAGGTAAACTTGGCCTGAATTGATGGTAGACTGAAAGGAAATTGACAAAGGACGTAGAAGGAAGTGACAAATTTGCTAGCTATCTAGGACAAGAATACATAGGATTTGGTGATTGAAAGTACAGAGCAAAGGAGAGAAAATAATCAAGCTGAAGACTAGTTTACTTGCTTAAGAAACTGGTTGATTCTTGGTGTCAGCCAATGAATTATAGAACAAAGCAGGTCAGGGAGAAAGGTTACATTTTAAATATCTGTGGGGGAAGTTAAGCAATGATACTTAGGATTTGGTTGCATATATGGGGTTGAATCTCAGGACAGAGTGGAAGCTAGAGATAGATTTGAGGCATCAGCATAGGAACATTTGAGGTGGGAGAAGTTGAGTTCTCCCAGGAAGACATAGTTTGAAAAGAAACACTAGGAAAATATGTAGGATTACAGTCAACATTACAACTTAAAGTACTTGTATTCAACTTATAGAAAGAAAAACAATGAAGTATAATTTCTAATTGAATAGAAAGAGAATACTGTATCATACCCATAGCTGAAGAAAGAATAAGTCACAATAAAGATGAGTTCAGCACCATCACTGCACAGAGGGCAAAGGATGTGCCATGCAGAGCCTACCTACAAGCAGTTTGCTCTGTCTGGAAGGCCACTGCTCCAAACCTGAATAGCTTCTATTCTCCTCCATTCACTAAAAAATAATTACATATGGCACACAATATGTAAATCCCTCAGGATGCAGTGGAGAGCAAGACAGAAAAGGTTCTGACTTCATGGACTTCACAGGAGAAAATGGATTTTGGCGGAGTCATTGTCATGTGCCAAATGAGAAAAGGGGAAGTACGTGGGATTTAAGCCTCCACACAGTCACAGATATACACATAGTGTCCTTTCCTTTGAGTTCCTTTGAGTTATCACTCTGCCTTGTACCATTATAGCAATTATTGTGAATATAGCCTTTAACCTAGAGTAGTTTTACTGTATGGATATAAATGTTAAAATATATGAAAATTTTACTTGACATTTTATAAAATTCCAAGAGTCAGGATGGAAAAATATCATGGTTCTAAATTTGTATATCATCAAGAACAGATATGAAAAAAAGTAAGGCCATGATGCCATTTCTACACTTAAGACACTTTGAGTATTGAAAGGGGATTTCAACTGAATCTGGAACACAGAGTAGACTAAACACTACATAAAAGCCTATTGTATTCGATAATAGAGCCATTTGATAAGAATACAAGTTTGAATAAATGTGTTTGAATAAAAATGCTAACTGAATGCAACATACTAAAAGAGGACATAGATGGATAACAGAAATAAAACAAAAATGTTTTTAAAATCCTACCATTGGCAATCAAAATATCTTCTTTTCTCACTACATGAGTAAATAAAATTTGAAAACTTTAGATTATTTGGAGAAAGAAGAAATATTTTTAAATTGTTGGAGGGATAATCAAGAGAAAACACTCGTTTGTTTATGTAGTCCATAAAATAGTGGGCTACAAAAGAAACATGAACAAAGTTTGACAGAAATTAGGATGAAAGCATTTCCAATCAATAATCGTTTTGCATTTGCCTCATTAACTAATGAAAAGTAGAGAGCTTTTAAATGAAGCAAAAAGAAAATAAGCATAGAACAGAAAATGAATTAAAGGCATTTTTAATGATGAAGAGGAAAATATATAAAAAAGAAATCCAAATCTTTGTGGAAAACCTAATAAATAATAGACCTTCCATAATATTTAAGGAGAAAAAAGAGTAGTGGTAAATTTCCCGAAGAAAATATTTAGCAAATTTGAGAAGCTACAAATAATGAAGAAGTTATGCATGAAAGAGTGTCAGGAAAAAGAAAAAATGAATGAAGAAAAATGTCAAGGACTCCAGCTATTACCAGGACACTATTCTGGAGAAGTGAAGCTCAGGTAGTGTGCAGTAAATTCGAAGAACAAGTATTTCTGGATTCTACAAGACTCAACAGTTATACAAGCTTTATTCTTCTCTTTTATTTCTATTGGTAACAAAAGAGAAAAAGAGAAAAATTTAAAAAGATGAATAGCAAACTTAACAACTAATAGTGTGTGTGTCTCTGAGGAATCAAGCTAAAATATACACACGCAGAAGAGACAGAGAGAGAGAGAAAAAAATATTACAGACTGGAAATACTGTACAATATTTAAAATAAAACTACTATGCTCTAGACATTTGTTAGGTGCTTGGAATAATGGTCAAAAAGATACATAAAACATGTATGTGTATCTCTTTATGTATCTTACTGCAGTATTTTTGTTCCTACTCACATAGCTACTATGTCTATAAGGACAATTGCACTCAGGAATTAAGGCCTGGTGCTTTGAGCTTACTAGATTTTTGTAAGGAGCCCTACCCAGTTTCTTTTGTTTTTTCTCTCTTCCTTAAAATGTACAAAATATTGAACACCTCATTGGCCTTGCAATTTATTGGAAAGGGATATTTTACTGAAAGTTTTACTTTTGTATATGTTACCATTTTTCCAGCCCTGAGTAATTGAATCTTTCCTATGCACTTAATCCAAAACACATGATGTAGTTTCCTGGTACATCACATCCCTATTCCTGGTTTCAATGTCTGTTGTCAGTCAGGAGGAGGTCAACTATTCTTCAATTACCAACAGCCTGGATATCTCAGTGGTTTAAAATGACAAAGTTTTTTTCTAGTTTCCACTGCATGTTTACCAGGTAGTAAAGAGATCTGTTTATTTCAATCACCAAAAGAATCAGGTTGACAATGTCTGTATCTCAACATGAGCTTTCATGTTCAAAGAGTGAGAGCAAGACTTCATGAAAAACCACACACTGTCTCCTAATACTTATACTTGGGAATCACACCTGTTACTTGCATTCATATTTCATTGGTCAGAGCAAGTTATATTTTCATTCCAAATACATGGGAAGTTATAATGTCACTTTAGGTTGAGCATCAAATATATCTTTGAAAAATAATACAGCCTACCACATTTGGTTTTCCTACACATCATACCTATGAACCTGTTTTCGTTGTCTCTCCAATTATTTGAGCCCTACATCACTTTTTAATAAGTGGTCTGGCACCTCATTTTTAATAGTATATTTATTATTCCCCTTCTGGTTTAGCTAGATTGAGGTTGTTGCTGAATTATCATCAGTGTCTGTTTCCCTAATTTTATTTTACTCTACATCTTAGTCCCTTATTGGTCTCTACCTCTTTAGATCAGACTTACCAAAAAAGTTCCGATTCCCTCCTCCTTGCTTGTTTCCTGGAATATGTTCTTTATCATAGCAGAGACCATGCAATATGTTTTATTAATTTTTTATTTCTTTCCTTCTTCCTGGGCATGAAGGTAGAATAGATGTTTTAGCATTCATGCTTGCAGTTCAGTTAGGCTGTGTGATGGAGTTCTGGGAAATGACATATTTGTAGGACATACATAACACCTTGGATGCTTGGGAAACCTCCTTTATATGCCTTCTCCTTCCTTTTTGTGGTAATACTAGAACTTACGTCGTAAGAAGGTAATGTCATAGAATGGAAGACATCACTGAGGATATTGAGGACATCCCTGTAAGAATAGATTTCAAAGAGGGCCACTAAACCCGCACTGGACACAATATGAGCAATAAATCTATGTGAAGTGGCCAGGCACAGTGGCTCATGCCTGTAATCCCAGTACTTTAGGAGGCAGAGGCAGGCAGATCACAAGGTCAGGATTTCCAGACCAGCCTGACCAACATGGTGAAATCCCATCTCTACTAAAAATACAAAAATTAGCTGGGTGTGGTGTCATGTGCCTGTAATCCCAGCTACTCAGGAGGCTGAGGCAGGAGAATCCCTTGAACCCAGGAGGCGAAGACTGTAGTGAACCAAGATCACACCACTGTGCTTCAGCCTGGGCTACAGAGCAAGACTCCATCTCAAAAAAAAAAAAAAAACAAACAAACAAACAAAAAAAAAACCAAATCAATGTAAAGTTCATTTCTTGATATTGTGGTTCATTTATTACTGCAGTATAGACTATCCTAATTGCAACTAATAAAAATTTGAAAATAAATTAGGAGACAAATGTTGTAATGATAATACCTATGAAAAGAAGAGACAACACTTTTCTTATTGGATTAAAATTATATACAATTCTATAAAATTTAAACTTTTAAATATAAAACTGATGATACATTAAGAAAATAGTGCGAAAAATATAAAGAATTAACCATACATGTTAGTTTCATGGGTACTAATATTTGAATGAAATGTGGAAAGAGTCATTGAAGTGTTTTTCTCTGAAGAAGTCAAAGAATACTCAGCATTCAGAAGAAGTGCAACGTATACAAAGACACTTAATGTGAATAGGTTTAACCCTAGTTTCAAATTGTTCACATAGATATAGATTAGTTACAGATATATAGATATAGATTTCCTGAACCTAGTTGATCACTGATATCTCAAAATTATTATCTCAGTCAATTATTCTGTAGGTCCTATAAAAAAATCCATTATATAATTAATCTTAATACCAAATCCAGTTTCAAAGAATATGCGATAAAGTGTCTCTCAAATTACAGACAATTGCTGAGCTGGACTCAATTTAGATGTAGTTCAAAAACATTTCAGTCTTGCTCTATACTACAGTGCTCTGAATGGCCACAGTATCACATGACTCCACCTTCCCCAATCTTTTCCTTCAGATTTTCACACATGCATATTTCCCACATCCCAGCCTACTTATACCTGTAACTCATTATCATCACCACTTAGTTTCTTTCCTTCATTTATGAACAATTATTTATCCAAGTAACTACAGCAATTTTCACTTAAAAATATTCTTCCCTCTCAACTCCTTCAAATTCTAAATGTTGTTTTATTCATTATGCTAAAAATTCTGTCAGGCATCATGCATGGACCAACTCCTAGGCAAATCCCAAAAGTAAATCAACTAAGATCAGAGTTTGGAAGCTGGACGGAATTGATCTTAGAAGTCATTTGAACCCAACTACATCACAGAATGTGAGGTCTACCTTTTCTTAAAACGTTTTGCAAATGAGAGCTTCACACTTTTCTAAGATACCAAGTCTATAATTAGCAAAGTATGCTTATATTGAGCTGGAATATCCCTACTTAACACTTTAACCAGATTATCCAGTTTGTCTTTGTGAACAAAAGAAAATCACTCCCTGTTTTACAAATACATTTTAAAAATATTTTCAAGATAGCTTCTCTGTCTTTTTTCCCCCAAATATTTTCTCCTACATAGAAACAAAGCATACAGGCAGCAATGTATGCTTTTGTTCATTTGTTTGTATTATTCATTCTGATATGGAATTAATGTTATATCCATATTATTCAATTTATAAGTGTCATGTCTGTATGACAGAGTAATGATGATTGTGATGTGATAATTATATAATAATGATAAACTGTCTTGAGCATTTCTAGGCTTAAGTTACTATGCTATAAATTGTATATATATTATCTTATTTAGTCCTCAGAATATTGTGTTATGGAATGAACTGTGTCCCCCCACAATTCATAGTTGGAAGCCTTAAGTCCCAGTGTGTCTGTATTAGGAGCTGAGACATTATGGAGGTGAATAAGGCTAAATGAGGTGAGAAGGGTGGGATTCTAATACAATATGACTGGGGTCTATATAAGAAGAAGAGATAGCAGAAATGTGCATACAAGAAATGTGAGAACGCAGTGAGAAAATGACCATCTGTAAGCCAAGGTGAGAGGTCTCAGTGCAGACCAAAACTGCTGACATCTTGATCTTGGACTTTCAGGCTCTAGAACTCTGATAAATAAAATTATGTTACTTAAGCCACCCAGTCTGTAGTATTTTATTATGGCAGTCCAAGCAGGCCAGTACACTTCTTATTACCTCAATTTCACAAGTGGAAAAAGAATTGTTTTTTGTTCTACTAGGAAGTGATGTCTGCTAGGTTACAGAGTAACAGAGGATGAGTAGACTAAAGCTATGCTTAGCCTTTTAAAAATAGTTACACTTTAATTAATATTAAAGTAGAAATATTTACATTTCCTATGTAATTAAAAAACGAGTAAATAAGGGATAAAAAGTAGACATTTCAGCAATGTTACAGGAAGTAGATAAATTGCAACTTATAAAACGTCAAGACTTGTTAATGGGGCTAAGTTTTGTTTCCTTGAAAGTTATACTTATCCCAGCACTTTGGAAGGCCAAGGCAGGCAGATAACTTGAGGTCAGGAATTCAAGACCAGCCTGGCCAACACGGCGAAACCCTGTCTCCACAAAAATACAAAAATTAGCCAGGCATGGTCGTCATGCCTGTAATACCAGCTACTCTGGAGGCTCATGCAGGAGAATTGCTTGAATCCAGGAGGTGGAGGTTGCAGTGAGCCAAGATCGTGCCACTGTCCTCCAGTCTGGGCAACAAAGCCAGACTCTGTCTCAAAAAAAAAAAAAAAAAAAAAAAAAAAGAGAAAAGAAAGAAAGGAAAGAAAGACAATCATAAAAGACGATAAAAACCACAACCTGGTACAAAAGCCACTGCAACCTTCTACAGAAAAAAAGAAAAACAAATACTTCTGTGGGGAAATCTGCCCAGCAACTGCCCGGCCAACCCCAGACTGGTGTCACCTGATCTCTGTAGACAAGCATAATTATTTCAAAACAATTATATAATCCTCCTCATTTTTTTCCTTTGAAAACCTTTGTCTTCCTTTACCTCCCTGAATACACACTGGTTTCTATGGCCTGTGTATTCCCACTGCAATGTTCTATTCCCAAATAAACATCATTTTCTTTCAAAAAAAAAAAAGAGAAAGAAAGAAAGTTAAGATTTAATATTTATACTTTAATATTAAAATAGAATGGCTGAAGTCATACTCTATTCACTTAGTGGTATATGAGGTAAGTGAAAGTAAGATACATCAATAAAGTTATTAAACAAGAAGAGAGCTATGATGGCATAACAAAGATTTGGAAAACTGTGAAGAAAGCACAAATTTTGAGTATCAATAAATACAGAATATTCAGGCAAGAGAGGAATAAACAGTGGACAGGAAATATTGAAAGTATGTTTGTTTTAAATGGGTAGATTCCAAAATGCAGAATAAAAATATCATTGTCTTCTCTCTTTTTTTGGTAAACATATATACTTTTTTCAACTTTTATTTTAAGTTTCAGGATCATGTGCATGATGTGCAGATTTGTTACACAAGTGTGCCATGTTGATTTGCTGCACAGATCATCCCATTACTTAGGTATTAAGCCCAGCACCGATGCTCTCCTGCCCTCCATCCTCACCCAGACAGGTCCCAGTGTGTGTTGCTTCCCCTTATGTGCCCATTTGTTTTCATGTTCAGATCTCAGTTATACATGAGAACATGAGGTATTTGGTTTTCTCTTCCTGTGTTAGTTTGCTGAGGATAAAGGCTTTCAGCTGTATCCATGTTTCCCTCAAAGGACATAATCCTGTCTTTCTTTTTATGACTGTATAGTATTCCATGGTATATATGGAGCAGATTGCCCATTGATGGGCATTTGGGTTGATTCCATGTCTTTGCTATTGTGAATAGTACTGAAATGAACATACACATGCATGTGTGTTTATAATACAATAATTTATATTCATTTGGGTATATGCTGTAATGGAATTGCTGGGTCAAATGCCTCTAGATCTTTAAGGAATCCCCACAGTGTCTTCCACAATGATTGAGCTAACTTACACTCTCACCAACAGTGTAAAAGCATTTCTTTTTTCTCCACAACCTTGCTAACATCTGTTGTTTTTTGACTTTTTGATAATTGCCACTCTCACTGGCATGAGATGGTATCTCATTGTACTTTTGATTTGCATTTCTCTAATTATCAGTGATGTTGAGCTTTTTATTTATATGTTTGTTGGACACATGTATGTCTTCTTTTGAGAAGTATTTGTTCACTTTTTAATTGGATTTTTTTTCCTTGTAAATTTGTTTAAGTTTCTTGTAGACTCTGGGTACAGGATCTTAGACCACTTTTTAATTGGATTTTTTTTTTTCTTGTAAATTTATTTGTTTCTTGTAGACTCTGGATACAGGACCTTAGTCAGATAGATAGATTGTGAAAATATTCTTCCATTCTGTAGGTTATCTGTTCACACCAATGATAGCTTCTTTTGCTGTGCATAAGCTCTTAAATTTGATCTATTTGTCAATTTTGCTTTTGTTGCAATTGCTTTTGGCATTTTCATCATGAAATTTTGGCCTGTGCCTATGTCCTTAATGGTATTGCCTAGGGTTTCTTCCAGGGATTTACAGTTTTGGATTTTACATTTAAGTCCTTAATCTATATTGAGTTAATTGTTGTATAAGGTGTAAAGAAAAGGTCCAGTTTCAATTTTCTGCATTAGGTTAGCCAGTTCTCCTAGCCCCATCTAATAAATAGGGGAATTTAATAAATTTCCCCATTGCTTGTTTTTGTCAGGTCTGTCTAAGTTCAGGTAGTTGTATGTATGTGGCCTTATTTCTAGGCATTCTGTCATGTTCCAGTGATCTATGTGCCTAATTTTGTACCAGCACAGTTTTGGTTACTGTAGTCTTGTAGTATAGTTTGAAATCAGGTAGTGTGATGCCTCCATCTTTGTTATTCTTGCTAAAGGTTGTCTTAGCTATTTGGGCTCTTTTTGGTTCCATAAGAATTTTAAAAATAGGTTTGTTTTTTTCTAATTCTGTGAAGAATGTCAATGGTAGTTTAATGCAAATAGCACTGAATCTATAAATTTCTTTGGGCAGTATGGCCATTTTCATGATACTGATTCTTCCTACCCATGAACATGGAATGTTTTTCCATTTGTTTGTGTCCTCTATTATTTTCTTGAGCCGTGGTTTGTAGTTCTCCTTGAAGAACTCCTTTATTTCCCTTGTTAGCTGTATTCCTACGTATTTTATTTTATTTTATTTTACTTTATTTTATTTATAACAATTGTGAATGGGTGTTCCTTCATGCTTTGGCTCTCTGTTTGCCTGTTCTTGGTGTATAGAAATGCCTGTGACTTTTGCACATTGATTTTGTATCCTGAGATTTGCTGAAATTGCTTATTGCCTTATGAAGCTTTTGGGCTGAGATTATGGGGTTTTCTAGATATAGGACTATGTCATCTGCAAATAAAGATAATTTGACTTTCTCTATTTCTATTTGAATATGCTTTATTTCTTTCTTGTGCTTGGTTACCCTGGCCAGAACTTCCAATACTATGTTGAAAAAGAGTCGTGAAAGAGAGCATCCTTGTCTTGTTTCAGTTTACATGCGGAATGCTTCCAGCTTTTGTCCAATCAGTATGATATTGGCTGTGGGTTTGTTCATATATGAATCTTATTGTTTTGAGTTATATTTTCCTTCAATAGCTAGTTTATTGAGAGTTTTTAACATGAATGAATGTTAAATTTTACTGAAGGCTTTTTCTGTGTCTATTGAGATAATTATGTGATTTTTGTTTTAGTTCTCTTTACGTGATGAATTACATTATTGATTTGCATATGTTGAATCACCCTTGCACGTGGGGGATGAAGCCAACTTGATCATGGTGGATAAATTTTTTGATGTGCTACTGGATTCCTGCTAGTATTTTATTGAGGATTTTTGCATCAATGTTTATCAGGGATATTGTCCTGAAGTTTTCTTTTTTATTGTATCTCTGCCAGGTTTTTGTATCAGGATGATGCTGGCCTCATAAAATGAGTTAGTCAGAAGTCCCTCACTTCATATTTTTTGGAATAGATTCAGAAGAAATGGTACAAGCTTTTCTTTGTACCTCTGGTATACCGGTCCTGAGCTTCTTGTGTTTGGTAGGCTATTTATTACTGCCTCAGTTTCAGAACTTATTAATGGCCTATTCAGACATTCAATTTCTTTCTGGTTCAGTCTTTGGTGTATGTGTCCAGGAATTTATCAATTTCTTCTAGATTTTCTAGTTTATGTGCACAGAGTTATTTATAGGATTCTCTGATGATTGTTCATATTTCTGTGGGGTCAGTGGTGATATCCCCCTTACCATTTCTGATTGTGTTTATTTGATTCTCCTGTTTTCTTCTTTATTAGTCTAGCTAGTAGTCCATCTATTCTATTAATGTTTTCAAAAACCAGCTCCTAGATTTGTTGATTTTCAAGGTTTTGTTTTTATTATTTCTGTGTCTCTATCACCTTCTCTTCCATTATAATCTTGGTTATTTCTTGTCTTCTGCTAGCTTTTGCATTTGTTTGCTCTTGGTTCTCTAGTTCTTTTAGTTGTGATGTTAGTTTATTAATTTGAGATCTTTCTAGATTTTTATGTGGTCATTTTAGTGCTATAAATTTCCCTCTCAACACTGCGGTAGCTGTATCCTAGAGATTCTGGTACATTGGTTCTTTGTTCTCATTAGCTTAAAAGACCTTCTTGATTTCTTCCTTAATTTCATTATTTACCCAGGAGTCATTCAGGAGCAGGTTGCACGATTTCCACGTAGTTGTGCAGTTTTGAGTCAATTTCTTAATCTTGAGCTCTAATTTGATCGTGCTGTTGTCTGAGAGACTGTTATCAGTTCAGTTCTGTTCATTTGCTGAGAAGTGTTTTACTTCTGATTATGTGATCAATTTTAGAGTAAGTGCCATGTGGTGATGAGAAGAATATATGTTCTCTTGTGTTTTGGTGGAGAACTCTTTAGATATCTATCAGGTCTACTTGATTCAGAGCTGAATTCAGGTTCTGAATATCTTGGTTAATTTTCTGTCTCTATGATCTGTCTAATATTGTCAATGGGGTGTTAAAGTCTCCCACTATTATTGTGTGGGAGTCTAAGTATCTTTGTAGGTCTCTAAGAACTTGCTTTATGAATCTGGGTGCTCCTGTATTAGGTGCATATATATTTAGGATAGCTAGCTCTTCTTGTTGAATTGAACCCTTTTACAATTATGTAATGCTCCTACCTTTTAAATTTTTTATTAAAGTCTGTTTGGTCAGAAAGTAGGATTGCAATGCCTTCTTTTTTCTGCTTTTCATTTGCTTGGTGAATTTTCCTCCATCTTCTTATATTGAGCCTATATATGTCTTTGCACATGAGATGGGTCTCATGAAGACAACATACCTATGGCTCTTGGCTCTTCATTCAGCTAGTCATTCTGTGTCTTTTGGGGCATTTAACTCATTTACATTTAAGGTTGGTATTGTTATGTGTGAATTTAATCCTGTCATCATGATGCTAGCGGGTTATTTTGCAGATTTGTTTATGTGGTTGCTTCATAGTGTCACTGGTCTGTATAATTCAGTGTCTTTGTAGTGGCTGATAATGGTTTTTTCTTTCCGTATTTGGTACTTCCTTCAGGAGTTCTTGCAAGACAGGCATGGTAGGCATAAATTTCCACAGCATTTGCTTGCCTGAAGGGGATCTTATTTCTCCTTTGTTTATAAAGCATTGTTTGGCCAGTTATGAAATTCTGGGTTGGAAATCATTTTCTTTAAGAACGTTGAATATTAGCCCCCAATCTCTTCTGGTTTGTAGAGTTTCTGCCAAGAGGTCTGCTGTTAGTGTGATGGGCTTCCCTTTGTAGGTGACCTGGCCTTTCTCTCTGGCTGCCGTTAATATTTTTTCTTTCATTTCAACCTTGGAGAATCTGATGATTATGTGTATTGGGGTTAATCATCTTGTGGGGTATCTTACTATGATTCTCTCCATTTCCTGAATTTGAATGTAAGCCTGTCTTGCTAGTTTGGGGAAGTTTTTCTGAATGATATCCTAAGTACGTTTGCCAACTTGGTTGCGTTTTCCCCATCTCTTTCAGGTATCACAATCAGTGTCAGGTTCAGTCGTTTTACATAATCTCATATTTCTCACAGGTTTTGTTTATTCCTTTTCATTCTTTTTTCTCTGTTCTTGTCTGCATGTCTTATTTCAGAATGATAGTCTTCAAGCCCTGAGATTCTTTCATCTGCTTAATCCATTCTGCTGTTGATAACTTATGATTGCATTGTGAAGTCCTCATTTTGTGTGTTTCAGCTCCATCAGGTTGGTTATGTTTCTCTCTAACCTGACTATTCTGTTTATCAGCTCCTATATTAGCTTATCATTATTCTTAGTGTCTTTGTTTTGGGTTGCATCATGGCCCTGTAGCTCAATTAAGTTCGTTATTACCCACCTTCTGAAGTCTACTTCTTTCAATTCAGCCATCTCAGTTTTGTGCCCTTACTGGAGAAGTGTTGTGGTCATTTAAGGAAGAGGCACTCTGGCTTTTTGAGTTTTCAGTGTGTTTGCATTGATTATTTCTCATCTTTGTGCACTTATCTCTCTTCAATCTTTGAGGTTGCTGACATTTAAATGTTGATGTTGCTTTTTTTCTAACAGTCAAGCCACTCTTCCATAGGGATGCTGCAGTTTGCTGAGCCTTAGTTGCCTCAGTTTTTCCAACACCTGGAGGTATCACCAGTGAAGGCTGTGACACAGCAAAGACAGGCAGCCTGCTTCTTCCCAGGGGTGTACTGACCTGTTGCCAGCCTGAATGCTCCTGTAAGAGGTGTCTTGAGACCCCTGTTGGGAGGTCTCACCTAGTCAGTAGGAACAGGACCAGGGACCCACTTAAAGAAGTAGTCTGGCTGCTTTTTGGTAGAGCAGCCCTGCTGAGTTGTGGGGGCTCACTCCTTGTCCAGAATACCTGGACTCTCCAGAACCAGCTGGAATGTCTGATTCAGCGGCTGTCCCCTCCACCTGGGGGCTCCATTCCCAGAGAGAGATCAGAGTTCTGTCCATATAATCCTGGCTGGAGTGATGAAATTCCTGCAGGGAAGCCCTGCCAGTGAGGAGGAATGGATCACAGTTCTGCTTAAAGTAGCAGTCTGGGCACGATCTGGTATATCAGCTGTGCTGCGTTGTGGGGGACTCCTTGTCTGAACTGCCTGGACTCCCTGGAGCCAGCAGGTTAGAACAGCTGAGTCAACCAAACCTCAGCAATGGTGGCCACACCTCCCCCCAGGAACTCGGTCCTGTCACAGGCAGTCTTCAGCCTGTTGCTGCTGGCTGGCTGGACTTCCACGCCAATGGGTCTTAATTTTTGAGGTGCTATGGAAGTGAAGCCCACAGAATGACATTGCTTGGCTCCCTGGACTCAGTCCTATTCCTAGGGCAATGTACAGAAGGATCTCCCATCTTGCTGGTATTCCTGGTGCCTGAGTGGCTGTTCTGTCAAGGCTCCACACAGCTTTGTATATTGCACCCAGGGGCCTGGTGGCATGGGCTCACAAGGGGGTCTCCTGATCTATGGGTTGCAAAGATCCATGGGAGAAGCGTGGTTTCCTGCTTGGGGTCATACACTCACCTCTTCCCTTGGCTAAGGATGGGGGTTCCTTTGGCTCTATGTCACTCCCGGTGGGCTGTCACCCCATCCTGCTTTTCTTCATTCTGCATGGATCCAGTTGTCTGCCTAGTCAGACCCAATGAGAGAACCTGAATATTTCAGTTGAAGGTGCTGAATTCACCTGCTGTTTTCATTCCTCTCAGTGAGAGCTAATCACTGCAGCTGCTTCTAATGGGCCATCTTGGCTCCTCCCAAGATGGTCTTCTAAAGTCTCAACAATATTATATAAATCTGTATCAGTCATGACCCAATTATTGTCATTACATTTTCATTCTTCATTTTCCATCACCACCCCCCATAGTTTATGAAGTTTAATATCAAGAGTTTGCAATTAACAGGAAATCTATTTGTATCCGTCTCATAGGTACATCATCTCCCAGCTCTATGGAGATACAACTATGTGGAGATCACACAAGTATTCTGCCCTTCAGTTTCTATAAGGGGATAACAATCTAATAGAGTTTATAAGAATATGATGAGGATTAAATAAGCAAATATATACAAATGACTTAGTGCCTGAAAAATAAAGACTATCTCTTAATATTATTAATGTTCATCCTATTCTCAAATCGGAAACCCAGCATATTTTCAAAATCTGAAAAATTTATAAGGATTCTTATTCTTCTAACTAACCTTCGCCCAAACTTTTTGCTTTTAATGGATTTTTAGATTTCTCTTTGCATAGTGTTGTCTACTATTTCCATCACGTTTTCACTCCAGTTAACCTCATAAAGGATTACATCACAGTTTATTCATTTCACCAGAGTTCCTACTAACAAACTTCATTGTGTTAAGAAAGAAAAATCTCAAAGTAAAATTGTGGAGAATCAAAGTGAGGCCATAGCACTGCAGTGTGGCAGGCTGAAACCCAAATAAAAATATTACAAATATTATCTCAAAAATGCATTTGTTGTACCTGTTAAAGTAAATATATGTATTCCTACCTTTTCATAGGTCTCATCTTGCCTCAGTCATGTTGCATCACCTATTTTCATCCCCATAGAAATGCCAAAGTAGACCAATTGCAGTAACAGCCTCTCATACCTCCTGTAACTATGCGCTTTGTTTGTTGTGCCTTTCCACACTTACTCTAGGCTACTCCATGTGCATGCCTTAGAAAGTAGCAACATGAAGCAATCAGAGGTTAAGAGCTTGCATATGGGGGCTTACCTTATTGCTGTTATAATAATTCTAAAAACATTCACACAAGTAGTCTGGGCTAGGCTCTCAGTCTTCCTAGCCTTCCTAACTGAAACCACCATAAACCAATCAGTCCTAAATGACAAATCAGCCAGCCAAAGACACACAGGAGAGTTCAGGCAAGATCAGTTAAACCTGGCCTAGATCAGAGAAAATTGCCCATGTGAATTCAGTATTAATAGCCAATTTGCAGAATGTAAACTGAAAACATGGTCATATTAAGCCTCTAAAATTTTTGAGTGTCATAAACAAAAGCTAGCTGATAAACCAGCTTATGACACATACAGTTTTCATTCTTTATTATGCATAATACTCCAGTTTGCCAATGCCCTCCAACAAAACATAGGCTCTGGGTTGATCTATATTTATGTAATACCTTATTAAAATTCTCCATTAATCAAAAGCCATCTATTCCATGTCTACCCCTTAAGAGCACAAAGAATTAACAAGCATTGAAACCACATTTTACCAATTATTATCATAAGATTGTTAGGCAAGGTTCACCTTTCCAGCAATCACTGTAAGTAGAAATAGAGTTTAAACTTTCCTTTTTTTTTTTTTAACTAGAGAAAACTTCCAGGGTTATATGTTTATCATTTTATTTTAATTTTTTTCCCATAAAACATTCCTATGTCCATCTTAACTTCTGATATATCCTATCAATTATGCAATATCTTCTTGTTAAATGAGTTTAAAAATTGCTGGATAATATTGTGTTACAGTTTCTGAGTCTTCCAAAACTTAGTTGTCGCCATTCTCCTATCTTCAATGCAGAAGGAAATCAACTAAGAAGTCCTCAAAATCCCAAGAAAATGTAAGCTCAAATAATTGATTTTTAACTTCTATTCCAAATAAAGAGAAAAAAATATTTAAAACAGAAATCTGGTTTTGTATGTCATTTTAAAGGGCCTTCATACAATTTTATTAATAAATCCTATGAATAAGAAGCTATTATGAAGTTACACACATTCTTGGCTGTAGACATCAAAAGGTCATATGTGCATGTATTCAGGCATCCCAGTTTGAAACTAAGTTCAATTTCTTTCAGACATCACAGCTGGATGCGAGGTACTAATAAGGAAATCTATTATTTCAAGATGTGTGTTGGCAATTATAACCTTAGTGTTTTGGATTCTATTTGTAGCACAGGCAACTGCCAGAATATTTGGTAGATGAAAGCATGCTATAATAGGAAATTGGGGCTCATGGCCAGTACAGTAGCATAGGCTGGTCCTTATTTCTGGATTTAGTTTTGTCTTCTGTGCACTATTTCAAGCTGTGCTACTACCAACTCAATACAGATCTATTGACCTGCAAATATAATTACATATTTGATCATTAAATTAACAAAGCAAATTAACTTTTAATGGGTGACATTATCCATTACACATTAGAAAAATAAAAATCTTTACAAAAATGTGTTTTATTCTACACTGACTTCTTGTTAAATGGGTATTTTGACCAAGACAATTTTTTGGTTGCCAAGGAAAGCTAAAATTGCATGCTGTGAGTCACTGTATAAACTAATATGAAAAAAATATTGTGTAATTAACTCCATCTGGCTTTTTCCTTGACTTATTGGATAAAGGCCAAATTCTTACACTTTTTGCAATTAAATATCTCAAAATAAGTTACCTTTAAAGAATTATAAAATTAATCTTGT
Organism: Ateles fusciceps; assembly: GCA_036589455.1. Taxonomy (NCBI): domain Eukaryota; kingdom Metazoa; phylum Chordata; class Mammalia; order Primates; family Atelidae; genus Ateles; species Ateles fusciceps. Next base: position 492,981 of record JAZHEH010003121.1, on the reverse strand, counting down.
AAATTCAACATAAGAATTTTTAGAAATATGTAGTCAATAACATTCTGATATTAATGCTTATTTATTAATTAATAATTTATCTGGAAAGTCACAACTAGAGCAGAATTAATAACATTGTTTCAAGTTCCAGAAAAACAAAGAAATAAGTGTTTATTATATTTTAGTAGAAAATGATGCAAATTTTCCACAGAGCTTTAATAACTCCCTGGATTTTAAAGATAATTTCTAAAACATTCTTAAATATTTGACAACAATAATTTATAACCTTAAATAAAACAGAGACTAGAAATGAGAAGTCTTTAGTTTAATTCTTAGTTCTGTTATCAAACTTAAATTTTTGTTTGTATAACAGTGACAGTGATTTTTTCCAGGTATTTTAATTTTCTAATTAAATATAATAGCTGTTAGGATACCTTTATAATAGACTGTTAATCATCCAAATCACATTTAGACTTTCTATACAGTTTTAGTTAATACTTTTTAAACTTTTTCAAAAGGGATTTTTAGAGACAAGTTGATCATGTCATGTTCCTTCCACATTTATGTTTATGATAGTACATAATATAAATGCCTTAAACTATTTCTGAACTGAAACCTAAAGAAGCAAAAATGTTTACTATGTAACATTCTAGTGATTTCAAACTTTCTTAATAACATTCTATAAATAAGAAATACCTTTTAAATACTGAACCAGTACACACATATATATGTGAGCGCGCACACACACACACACACACGTACATATATGTAATGTATTCCATACAAAAGTAATAGGTTTCCAAAATGGTAGTGAAACGGATAACATCCAATGCACTCTAATATTGTTTCCTCTTTTCTATTATCAAACATTGTTTAAATGCTGGTAGAAATCCATTAAATATATGCTAGGACTCAGTAACAGATCAAGACAAACAGCTTGATAAATAATGATTATTTTTAACATGAACAAATTTGAATGCTTGACATTTCCTCTTACTCCTAATCCTTTTTCCTTTGAACATCCTTTGTGTCTTCACCTTTTTGTGTTCTGTATTATCAACTGACAGGTACCTTTCAGGTTTTATATTTTTCAATTCAATAGACTTTAGTTCTGCCTTATTACCTAAGCTCCATTTAGATGCATTAGCTCCAAGTGAGTCGTCATAATCGATTAAAAAGAAAAGGATGGACTTCCAGTTTCCAGTCAGGCATACAAGGAGCTTGGAATTCGTCACTTTATCCTAACATATGTTATCACTGAAAAATCAACAAATCTTAGATCTATTAGAGAAGTGAGGTCACAGAGCAAACCACTGCTCCCCAAATTGGAAAGGCAAAAAGGAGAGTTGGAGTTCAGAGAATCACACCTTACCAAAGCAGAAAATGATGAACAGAAACCTCTATGGGAACCAGTGCAGGGATAGGGTAATGGAACTGTAATTGGCAAATTACTGGAGGCTCACTTTGGACTGATTCTGAGATTTTAAAACTCCAGGAAGGCCCATGGGTGGGAGTCAGAGGAAGGGAGCACACTTCTGTGATTCTTACTTCCAGGAACTCTACCAGATTCTGTCATGCATCCTGCAGAGGATTGTTGAATTTTGAAATTTGCCAGAACATTCTGTTTTTCTTAACAAAGTCTGCCCTCTGGAAAATTTATTTTACTAGAGCCTAAATTATTGGTTTTTATCAAGGCCTTACCAACCTTGAGAAGGGAAGTACCCAAATCCAGCCCCTACAGCCATCCTTTCCCACCTATGGGCCAAAGGTACAGAGGATTATGAAGCATTTAGAAGTTTACAGCCCAGAGTCACAGCTCACTGAAAGACCCAGACCTAATCATCGGACCTCAGAACATTACCTTCACCCCAAGCCTTACCACCACCTCTCTACATGCCTAAGTACTGAAGTTCCTTTTACTCAGTACATCATGTCCAGCTTTCAACAAAAAATTACAAGGCATACTAAAAGACAAAAATAACAATTTGAAGAGACAGAACAAGCATGAGGACGCAACTCAGATATGGTAGAAATGTTGGAATCATCAGACTGGGAATTTAAAACAACAATGAGTAATTTGCTAAGGACTCTAATGAAAAAAAAGTGAATAACATGCAAAAACAGGTGGGAATATAAGCAGAGAGATTTTAAAACTCTGAGAAATATAAAAGAAATGCTAGAGATTAAAAAGAAAGAACAACACAAGTTTTTATCCAATATTGTGGACTGAGGAATTATTAACATTGCTTTTTGTAGAGGCGATTAAAATAATACTTAAAGAAGAACTCAAGCTACATTTAAATTCAAAGAACCATAGATAATAAATACATTCATATAAGGAAAATTTGTACATGCAATGTAGTAATGCCATATTACTAAATGCTGAGAACTATGATTGAAACATGCTTGAAAATGAAGAAAACAATAATAATGAAGAAAAAACATGAAAATGGCTAGTACACTAATGTTGAATGCAGTTTCAAAATCTTCCTAAAGGGTGTCATCATTATTCACTTACACATCTATTCTTTCAAGATTAGAGGTCAATTTTTCAGAATTAGCAGTAACATATTAGAATATATCAGTTTTCATAAACAGAACTTATAACTTAAGGAAAGATATATGCTTTTGAATATAAAATAGAAATAGCAGAAACATGAGGAAAATATGATTCAGTGCAAAAGGCATCGAAGTGTTTTGTCATATTTGTTTCAGCAAAAGAGTTCATGAAAAATGATGCAAAGTTTGAAATAAACTCTTTTTAAAGCAATACTGATAAGCTTTTTACCCAATGTTATTGTAAGGACTTATGACTTAATCTAATCTAATTTTCACCAATACCTTATGAGGGGTGACTAATGATGTACCTACTCTAATTCTCCTCATTTTACAGAGAGGAAAACAGAGGCACAGAGAGTTGACATCCTGCCCAAGGTCGCAGATCTAGTAAGTGAATAGAGCTGGGTAGCAACCCAAATTATCTGACGCCAGAGCTTATACTGTTAATCAGCTCTATCTATTGCTGCCCTCAAACCACTGCACTATTCCTACATCATGGCTGAACTCCCTCTATTTGTTCATCCTTCTCTGAAACTTTACAATTTAAGTTTTAGGCACCTCTCAGTACCTATGTTTTGGATTATCCAGGTATGTCTGGATTACTGTTCGTTCTTAACTGTTCTTGCCGTAAGCACCCTTGTCTGATTCAGCGTCTACTATGTCACAGGAATACAGATAATTTAACCGATTATGTTATTCTTGTTGAAAATTCTTCAATGATTTCTATTGATCTGCAGGAAAAACAATCCAGAATCAGTTTGTCCCAATGAAAATAATTATATTGCTTTGCAAGCGTACATTGCTAAAGATATTACAACCACATCCTGGATTCATAGAAATAATTGATTATATCATAAACTTAAATTGAAAACTGCTTGGGTAGAGTGCATATTAATAGAAGATTCTACACAACAGAAACTTCCACATTCATTTGTATTTAATGTTAATGTTTTACTTTGTATTCTAAATATTCACATCATGAATGAATGTTGAATAATTTTGTAAGCGAATTAAACATGATATATTTTATATTTTAAAAATTTATATTAGTCAGTATTCATATTATATGTTATGCATCCATATGAACAATTTAAATCTTAATATTGTGAGATGAAATATAATTTTTAAGCAATGGCTTTAAAAATGTACTATTCCTGGGTGTCTTGAAAAGTTATCATGGGAAAAAAAGGAAAAGTTATCATGGAAGGAAAAAAGGAAAATACTATAAAATGACAACTAATTATTTTTTATTTTAACAGAGAGGGTTTGAAATTTAAACATATACAGAAGCCTCTCAAAAAAAAAAAAACAGGGAAAGACAAATCTCTCTGTAAAATGGACCATTTGATCTTTAGAGATTTATATTATTTATATTATTTATTAAAACGATTAAATGTAAAAACAAACAAAAACAAAACTTAAAATCTGAATGTAAACAAAGTTGAACTTGAACTTCTGGACTGCTCGATTGACAACCTGAGGTTAGAGAGGGCTGTGGGTGAGAAACCTGCAGTCACAGTCCAGTGACTGTTGCTTTCATTATGGAAGCAAAAACTTTGAGCTAAAGAAGTAAGAGTAATAACAGGATACAATGTGAAAAGTGTGGAGAATTATTAGAAAACAGAAACCAGGCCAGGTGTGGTGGCTCATGCTAGCATTTAGATAGGCCAAGGTAGGAGGATCACTTGAGCCCAGGAGTTCAAGACCAGCCTGGGCAACATAAGGAGATCCCCGTCTCTACAAAAAATAAAAAATTAATGGGGCATGATGATGTGCACCCATGGTCCCAGCTACTTAGGAGGCTGAGGCCTGAAGATCACTCAAGCCTAGGAGATTGAAGTTGCAATGAGCAGCAACTCACTCCAGCCTTTGTGACAAAGCGGGACTGTCAAAAAAGAAAGAGAGAGAGAGAGAAAGAAAGAAAAAAAATAAAAAAAGAAAGAGAGAGAAAGAAAGAGAAAGAAAGAAGAAAGAAAGAAAGAAAAAGAAGAAAGAAAGAAAGAAAGAAAAAGAAAGAAAGAAAGAAAGAAAGAAAAAAGGAAGGAAGGAAGGGAAGGAGGGAGGGAGGGAGAAAGAGAGAGAGAAAGAAAGAAAGAGAAAGAAAGAGGGAGGGAGTGAGGTAAATGCTACAATCTTTTGATAGAACGCAAATGTAAGCTATGTCAAGGAGCTGTAACAAGAGGGTGAGAGAAAAGTTTCAAAAACAGACAGTAGAATCATTCGTTGATGAACACACTTGAAAGTACAGTCGTGCATTAAGGACAAGGGTACAGTCTGAGAAATGTGCCTTTAGGTGGTTTCAACCTATGTAAACATTGGAGAGGGAGGGGTACCTATGCAAACCTAGATGGTATAACCTACTACACACCTAGGCTATATATGTTACAGCATATTTCTCCTAGATTGCAAACCTGTACAGCATATTACTGTACTGAAAACTGTACTGAATACAGTTGTAACACCATGGCAAATATTTTTGTATCGAAACATAGAACAGGCACAGTAAAAATACAGTATAGAAGACTAAAAATGGTACTCCTATATAGGGTACTTACGTGAATGAATCTTGCAGAACTGGAAGTTGCTCTAAGTGAGTCAGTGAGTGAGTGCTGAGTGAATATGAAGGCCTATGACATTACTGTATATTCCTGCAGACTTTATAAATACTTAGGCTACACTAAATTTATTTTAAAAAGTTTTTTTCTTTAAAGTAATTAATCTAGCATAATCTATTTTAACTTATACTTTTTATTATTTTTTAACTTTTTGACTCAATATTGAAATATCATTTTGCAGCAAAGGACTGCAATTAATTATCTTAAAACATGCATGCCCTAGCTGAAGGCTATGCCTCTATCAAAGGACACTGATAAAATTGTGTATGCATGTGCTGCTGGCCCAAGAATTGTATGGTCTTAGTAAAAAATCATATACTCCATCATCTTTCTGAAAAAAAAAGCAGAATATTTTAAACACTTAAGTAGAAAAGCAATACAGAAGTGAAAGTTTACCTGTCATTATTTCTGATTGACATACTGATACACCATACAGTGAAAAATTGTTCAGTGGGCCAGGGCCAGGGTCCTGATGCTGTGTGCAGCTTAAAGACTTGGTGCCCTGCATACCAGCTTCTGCAGCCATGACTGAAAGGGGCCAATGTAGAGCTCAGGCCATGGCTTCAGAGAGTGCAAGCCCCAAGTCTTGGCAGCTTACAGGTGGTGTTGAGCCTGCAAGTGCACAGAAGTCAAGTATTGAAGTTTGGGAACCTATTCCTAGATTTCAGAAGATGTATGGCAATGCCTGGATGCCCAGGCAGAAGTTTGCAGTAGGGGCAGGGCCCTTATGGAGAACCTCTACTTGGGCAATGCAGAAGGGAAATGTGATGTTGGAGCCCCCCACACAGAGTTCCTACTGGGGCACTGCCTAGTAGAGCTGTGAGAAGAAGGTCAACATCCTCCAGACTCCAGAATGGTAGATCCATGGACAGCTTGCACCATGCAGCTAGAAAAGCTGCAGACACTCAACAGCAACCATGAAAACAGCTGGGAGAAAGGCTGTATCCTGAAAAACCACAGGAGTGGAGTTGCCCAAGACCATGGGAACCCACCTTTTACATCAGCATGATCTGGATGTAAGACATGGAGTCAAAGGAGACCATTTTGGAGCTTTAAGATTTGACTGCCCCACTGGATTTTGGACCTGCATGGGCCTTGTAGCCCCTTTGTTTGTTTTGGCCAATTTCTTCCACTTGGAATGGCTGCATTTATGCAATGCCTGTACCCTTATCGTATCTAGGAAGTAACTAACTATCTTTTGATTTTACATGTTGATAAGGGGAAGGGACTTATCTTGCCTTGTCTCAGATAAGATTTTGGACTGTAGACTTTTGAATTAATGCTGAAATGAGTTGAAAGTTTGGGGGATTAATGGGAAGGCATCATTGGTTTTGAAATGTGATGATATGAGATTTGGGAGGGGTCATGGGCAGAATGATAGCGTTTGGCTTTGTGTCCCCACCCAAATCTCATCTTGTAGCTCCCATAATTCCCACGTGCTATGGGAGAGACCTGGTGAGAGATAATTGAATCATGGGGACATCTTTCCCGTGATGTTCCTGTGATAGTGAATGGGTCTCATGAAGATCTGATGGTTTTAAAAATGGGAGTTTCTCTGCATAATCTCTCTCTTTGCCTGCTGCAATCCTTGTAAGACGGATTTGCTCCTCCTTGCCTTCTGCCATGATTGTGGGACCTCCCCAGCCATGTGGAATGCAAGCTCAATAATCCTCTTTCTTTTGTAAATTGCCCATGCTCGGATATGTCTTTATCAGCAGCATGAGAATGAAATAATATGACATTGAGATTATCATACTCAAAAAATGTCAAACTCTAAGTCCCATTGAACCCTCTGGAATTACAGAAGTGACCCAATTCTGTGAGTTAAAAGTAGTGTTCAAAGATAAAGCAGTAGTACTGAAAGATGAAGCAGAGGCCTTTGCCTACACAGACAACATGTTACACCCTTAGGTATCTACCCTAACCTTCCTCTTGACCATTAAACCAATACCTAGAATGAAGTGGCAATATTATTTCATCAGAAAAATGTCATAAGGCCAGAATACCCACAAGGTGACTAATATGCACAAGAGGGGCATAGGACACTCTTTTTCCTACAGAAATGAGAAATGCTCCAGGGAGCACACAGAAACTTCATTGAATAGCTCAATAGGGCCTGTCCTCTGTAGGCTACAGCTGGAGGTAGGAGATGCTGTTTCAGGATTTCTAGAGGAAGTTATGGATTCTATCCAAAATAACTCTAGTATATATACCAGCAAGAGTAAAGACTTGGAAATAGCCACTAAAAATGCTGAATCGAGGAGAGTGGTATATAAAGTTAGATAATTGAGAATTTTTCAAAAAAAAGTGAACACTCTCCCATAATACGGAATTTGAAAACCTGTCAAGACCCCAGGAAAGGTGCTAACACACAGCTGGGATGGCTCTCAGAAGCAAGGCTAAACTGATGACCCACACTATGGGAAATAGAAATACCAGAACTCCCATGGTGGAAGAAGAGATCATAAGGTAGAATGGATATAAAACATAAGGCCAGAATACCCACAAGCTGACTAATATGCACAAGAAGACCAGAAGACACTCTTTTTCCTACAGAAATGAGAAATGCTCCAGGGAGAACACAGAAACGTCATTGCAAAGCTCAATAGGGCCTGTCCTCTGTAGGCTAGAGCTGAAGGTTGGAGATGCTATTTCAGAACTGAGTGCCCAAAAAGTAAAAGTCAAGAGAGACAATAATAATCAGACATACTTAGTGGATGAGTGGTTGGATCAGATGGCAGCCAGGGGTAATTTAATACACACAGAGTTATGGAGATGATTAACAGAACACACCAACCCTAGGAACAACCTAGATGGGCAACAAAGATGTTAATCTATACAATAAATAGAAATCAATGTTGAATAATCGGGAGCTTAGAGCAGCTGACCTTTAAAAATGTCAAAGACCTTGAGCCAATTTTCAGTCTTAGAATTCATTGACTGAGAGACCAGATTCCTCAGGAATAAGGACCTGCAAGACCACAGTAAATATACAAGGTAATAATTTTACATTCCTAGTGGGATTTATGGGCCATTTATTCATATAATTGTGCACTGAGAAAAAAGGGTAAAGAGAATATTCCAATATTAAAAAGATTATTGGGCATAAAGTCTGAGTTGAAATTGGTTTCCAGTGACTTGAAGTGTGAGAAAAAGGTAAATTGCTGTTACACTATAGGGGAAAGGAAGAACATGTTTGCCATGTATGTGACCCACTGGAGCATCTATTAGGATTTTAGTATTTCTCTGCCCAATGTTCCATATAAATTTATCTTCCTATTTCCAGATTGTGATACCTGGGGACTCTAGCCTACAACAGTTGGTACCAGGAATAATTCTAGAAGGCAGACTCAAAAATGGGATTTGTGAGCTGGATTGCCAGCCACTCAGCTAATGATGAAGGCCACCTCACTAAGCAGGGGGAATACTGACAGCACCTGGTAGGCAGTAGTAACACTGCTGAGGCTTTCCCTGATGATTAACTGGATTTATTCATGTATACTAATGTAAATGATTGAACTGGCATGTGTAATATCTCAGGTGTTTGTGAGGTTTGCAGTACAGTATGAGGAGATAGTAGACACATGAGAAGACAGTATATACAGCAGGAGAAGGGCATGATAAGTGGGGGGTGGAGACCCATCCTACAAATTAAGCATGTAGAACATCAAAGTTGCTAAACAAAGATGAGGAAAATCTAGAATTGTTTGTAGAGCAGAGAGGTGATGATTATCAGTTGAAGTCTTAAGACCAACTATAAATAGGTGATCTATATTTGTCCCACTAAACTTCCTCCTGTAAGTTTTTACAGGAATTGAGACTAATAAGAATTTCTGAGCATCTGCTCAAAGCGGGGGCCCATTTACTTCATGAAATAAATGGATCTTAGAGGCACAAAAAGTGAACTGTAGTAGATGTTATGATAAAGCTCCTTTCAGATACCCCTTAGGATTGAGGCTTTCATTCTCCAAAAAATTGATCTCAATCAAAAGGAATTGCTTCACTGGAGATTGCCCTCTTCTCAGGGGCAGTACACATCCAGTGGTTAATGCAGAGGTGTAAAATCCAGACCCCCTTACCTGAAATAAGAACATCTCAGATTGGGAGCTTTCTATATAGCATTACAACTTTCTCATTTCAGTCCTTCTTCCCTCACTCCATAATAGGTGTTGATCCTGAGAGTACTTCCTAAAAAACTACAGGCATGCAAATCTCCATCTCAGAGTCTGTTTCCCAGGAAACCCTACTTAAGACAGGGGTTATTTATTTTTACTTTCAAAATTCTTAGAATATTTTTGGACATACTGTCATGCGGTTTGTTTGAAGGAACTCTAAATACCAAAGCTTAAATGCATTATAGATCCTTTCCACAGTCACACAATCAAACCATATTTTCAAAAGTTCAAATAATATTTTCTTCGACACAGAGTATAACCAACATCTCCAACAGCTATCACCGCACCAACTTGAGTCTAAATTATAGTAAAATTAAATGTCAAACACCTTTAATTATGCTTAAGGATTGATTCCTTTGTGACAGGAAGTATGATGTATACCCAGGGTCAAGGATTTCTATCATCACGTCCTGGTTCAAATAAAAATGATGAGGTTTTGTAAAAAGGGAGGAATGAGATGTTGCTAGGTACACCAGACCAGAGTACAACCAAAAAAGGATATACTCACTAACTGTAAGTAAATTTAGCAGAAAAAGGACATTATGAAACCTAAAATTTACTTCCCTCCCTCTGATAAGAAGCAGGATCTTCAGCCTATCCAAAAGGAAGGATAAATGCACAATCTGCACCAGAAGCTAAAAATAATTAAGGAGATAGTAAAAGAACACATGCTAAAAAAAATACATGTATACCCTTCAGTGAATGCAACTTTCAGCCACAGAAATAATTCCTAACAGACTACTGAGGAAATCTGTAGTAAGATTATAAAGGCATTGGTAGTAATTTTTGAGTAATGATGGCTAGCTGTATAGTGATAAATAAAAGATAGAAAGAATGATATCCTACTGCTAAAGGGGCAAAAAAGGTGGGAAAAAATTATCGACCTGTGAATCTGTAACTAGACTAAATCTTGAGTTATTTAAAGCAGTGTCTGTATTTGGAAATAGTGGTAGCTAGATATCAGGCATGTTAGAATGATTTCAATCTCTTTATTGATTCAAATATTAGAATACCAGATCAGGTGGACCCATAAATAGAGTACTTTAGAATTTCAGCAAGACATTACCCTCTCATGGTAATCATATGTATAAGGAAAAATTAGTGAGCAGGATGACGGCAAAGTTTGAAACTCCATAGAAAAAGAATACTGACAATATACTCAGGTCAACGAGAAGCGAAGTCCAGAGCACTATGGCTCCACCCTCTGCAAAGATCTATGAAACATTTCTTAATATTTTCTACAGTTGTATAGATGGTCGTCAATACTTTTGAGGCTAATTGAGAAGACAAAAATCAGAAATCCAGAAAATTCCATACATTATCAGATGACATAAACACAAGATGAAATCATGAATAGTAAGCCATATATTTAGGTAGCAGTAATCCAGGATGAGAAGTATACTAGCTTACCCTGCTGCTTATGTGAAAGAAACTGAGATTTCAGTTGATTAGAAATATTAACTAAACAAGTAGGAAGAAGCATGGCAAAAGGTTGCTGTATTGAGAGCAGAATTATTATACAATCATCAGAAATGATAATCACAACTATGGGCTTCTGAAAGGGAATCTTAAAGTCTATCTAGAGTTCAAATTGTTACATGTTAAGGAAAAAAATGGTGAGAAAGAGCATCAACATTAAACAGCATTTATTGTATTGCAAGCACTATGTTAATTACACCAGAGCAGCCAATATTTATTTTTTCAATTAATTTTTCACAATAAGTCTTTGATGTAGATAAAACTATACTAGTTTTATAGCTGAACAAACCAAAACTCAAATTGTTTAATAAATTTGGCCAAGGAAAAACAACTGCAAGTGGAGGATGTGAGCTTTAACCAAATTCTGTCAAACACCAAAACTCTTCCAACTTAGAGTTCCTGATACAAACGAAACTCAGGTCCTTAATGAAGAAGCTTAAATTCATGGAAGGTGTGGCTGCTATAACCTATAATAATGAACTTTTTAGCTCTACGTTTACTCATTATCATTGTGACCAAATCAAAAGATCGTAATTCTCTCGGCCTAAGTTTTGAAGATGTTTTCCTTTGTACTATTTTTTTTCTACCACATAGTCTCTGTCTGTCTTGTTCCTTCTCTTCATGAGTATAAATGAATGCTAAAATGTTATTTATAACAACTGAAAATACAGCACAAATGCATATGTCCCTACCTCTTTCCAATTCACTGGGATTCTTATCTAGAGGTAAATGATTGCTTTCATTTTATCACATGGTTTCTTAAGTAAGATTATTCTACACAATTTTAATATCAAACAAACTGAAAAACATTGCCATAGATTCCTTCACATTATTTAGTGCAAATGTTTTGTACCAAGTAATGTCTTAAAGGGTGCTTTCTATAACTTTGCTTACACATACACACAAAAATTATCTCACAATTGTTTTTGAATTGTCTTTCTTGAGTCTGAACAAGATCATCATAGTGCAAAATTCTGTAATTCTGTCGGACGTGACAACAGTGGTGAGAATTTTCCAAAGCCAAATGGCTAATTATCTAGGTTAAACTTTCAGGTTGATCACAGACAACTGAAAATCATTTAAACAGCTAGCTAGTAATGATAAACAGATTTTTAGATTTTGACTATTGGCTTAAAAGAAAATGTAAAATCTGTAACAGAAGGCATTCATTTTTGGCATGAGGTCTCTTGATTCATAAGACTACAGGCTCTAAGAAGGTTACCTTATTTATATTTGACCCCCTTCCATAATATACTCTTGCACTCTTTTAAGGTTATTTTTAGGCTTTGGAATACAAAGGCCACACTCTTTCAATTTGAGCCTATTACCCATCTTCAGGACGCCTGACCTAAAATGTTCTACCATGTTATTTACTATTTTGTCCTTTGCATTTATGTAGATATTCCCCCACTGTAGACCTGAAGCATTATAATAGCAGCACTATTGTATGGCTGACTCAAAGCAGTAGTTTTCAAAACTTGTATATTTAACTTCTGCTATTTGCTAAGAATAGCTTTTAAAATGTTTGCTTACTTATTTATATCTCATCTAGATAGAGAAGCCCCTCTTATTTTGAAATGGTAGAGAATCTGATTTGTAATTAATCCAGGGCATACTAAGCTCCTACTAAAATATTCAAACACTACATTAAGAAATAGATCCTGGCTGGGCACAGTGGCTCATGCATGTAACCCCAATGCTTTGGGAAGCCAAGGGAAGGGGATTGCTTGAGTCTAGTAATTTGAGCACAGCCCAGGCCACATACCAAGATCCCGCCTTTCCAAAAAATTTAAAAATTAGCTGGGAGTGGTAATTCGTGCCTGTAGTCCTAACTACTTAGGAGGCTGAGGCAGGAGGGTTGCTTGAGCCGAGGAGTTAGATGTTACAATGAACTGTGATGATGCCACTGCACTCTAGCCTGGGTGACAAAGTGAGACCTTGTCTCTTAAAAGAAATAAAAAGTGTGTCTAATTTCCAGTCTGAGAGTATAGTTTGGTAGGCAAAATAACAATGCATGACCTTATGATGATATTAATGATATTATAATTTTCAAAACTAAGTTACCAAAGAAGTAGTTACTTCAAAAACCAAAACCATACTCAACTATTAAAATCCTAATCCTTAAGGGATTCACATTTAGAATGAAAAGTATGAGTTATTTACTGAAGAAAAAAGTTATTAAATGCCTAAGTATAGAAAGATGGCAAAATAACTTTCTAAACTTTAATCATGTTTTGTGTTTGTATTGTTGTGGCTTGTAATGTTTTATTTATTAATGATTTATGTTTATAAATCAAAGTAACATACTCTAATCTGTTAAATATGAATTTAAATATTATTTCTTCAATTTATGAGAAATGAAGGCAGAGAAGCATATGAAGCAACATTATTTTATTTTAAAAGGAGAAGACAAAAATAATGAAAACTTATGGTGTTTCTTTGTTAAAAGTAGATTCAGAAAAAAATAAAAATTAAATTAAAAAATGTAGATTCAGGTCATTTTTCAGTCAAAATATTTCTCGTATTCTGGTAAAAATTACTCAATATAAATAATAATTCTAACTTATTACAATTTGTATAATTCTTACTCTGCTTGATTAACTATGGCCCCATACATGTTAATGTACTTAGAAGTTGCTGTCATTAACACCAAATAGGAACTGTATGTGGTATCAGCTGTGGTGGCACAACTGAAATATGTTAACAGCTGTTGCAACAGACCAAAGAAATCAGTATGAATTAATACATGCCTTGAATTGTTGAAAGTGAAAATTATTACAGTGATATTAATGAGTGCACAAATCTAGACCCATATGCAATGTTCCCTCTCTGTATATAATTAGATAGACATAGATAGTAGATAGATAGATAGATAGATAGATAGATAGATAGATGATTGATAGATGCTACGAAGTATTGATTAATGTTATTAAAGAACAAAATTAACTGAAGCACCAACCATGTACCTCACTGTGCTAGTCCTTTAATCCTAATATGAACTCTATGAGGTAGATAATTTTATAACTCTGTGTAAGGGAGTAAAAGACTGAATTTAAGAATTTAGGTAATTTTCCCTAATAGCCAGCAGATAAATGAAGCAGTCTTGACTCCCTCATATTTGGAATGTGAAGGCCAAAGATTTTACTCCAGCACTTCAGTTCCTGAATATGCCTTTATTTTATTTTAAAAGATCCTTTTTGTCTCTAAGAATCTCCATATTTGAAGATTTTTAAAAAGAACATACATATGTATATACATGAGTGTGTGTATAAATAATAGCTATAGAAAAAAAACACCTCAGGAAGATTTATTTAAGTTATATTCAAAATAGGGTGATTGAGAATAAGTCTATAAATATAAAAATATAAACTTCAACAGAAAAGCTATGTCATGGTTTTCCATGGTGGATTAATTCAAAGAAAACATGTTTATTTGTCTCCTAGTGAGATACCTTGAGAACAAACAAGGATGAATTAGATACCTGGCCTATTATAAAAAGTCTTAAAGAGGCAATGTCTTATAAAAAGAATAAGAGTATAATGTGATTAGGAAATGCTATAAGAAAAGCATAAATAAAATAAATCCTGGGGGAGTTATAACCGGGGAGATGTCTACTTGAGAGATGATGAGCAGTTTCATTAGGAAAAAAAAAAAAGAGGAAAAATTACATTCCAGCTAACTGTGAATATGGACATATCAAACTGGAAGAAATAGAATGACCATAAAAGAGAGAGGCTGTATAAAGGCAATAGGTCTGTTAAGCAAGATATGTTAACAGAAAAATGAGAGGTAATATTAAGGAAAACTAGAGGCTAGGAGGCTGAGTTTTAAACGTTTTTCCATTACTCGGGGGAGAACTTATGAAGATGTATGGGCAGGAAACCAATATGTTCAAAATTGGACTTCAAGGGCGTCAGTATGTAAAAAGAAAAAGACTTGAGAATATCTAAAGCCTACCTGATAAGGTAGCTACTGCCATATTCCACTTAAATGCCACCTGCACTTTGGATTTAAAGGCAGATATCATATTACATAGAGATCTACACCTCTCTCTGGTAATAAAAAGTATTAGCAAATTTTTGTCATGTAGGGCAAAAATCAACCTATGGGACAAATCCAGGGCCCATGAACCAAATATAATGTACCACCTATTTTTTTTTAATAAAACATGGTCATGCTCTTCCGTTTGCATGTTTTCTATGGCTGCTTTTACTCTGGGAAGGCAGAGTTGAACAGCTGCCACAGAGACCATTTGGCTATACCAGTGCTTTTTCAGAAGTGGGAAAAGGCATTTTAATAAAACCAGGATGTATTTTGAAATAAGTCTCAACATAATTGCTACAGAACATACTTTTTATGTAACAAAAATTTCACCATGTGTTTTATATATATATATATATATATATATATATATATATATATAATAATGTGTTTGACTCATTTAACTCACATATATAGCTTCATAGCATATAAGTTGTCAATAACTGTGTCTACCTATGGTATAACCTATAGATTTTTCTTAAACTTTTATTTTATTTTCTTTTTGACTTTTTTTAAAATATATAAACCTTAAGTTCTGGGATACATATGCAGAACTTGCAGGTTTTTTACATAGTCATACATGTGACATGGTGGTTTGCTGCTCCCATCAACCTGTCATCTACATTAGGTATTTCTCCTAATGCTATCCCCTCCCTTAGCCCCCTATCCCAAAACAGGCCTTGGAGTGTGATGTTCCCCTCCCTGTGTCCATGTGTTCTCATTGTTCAATTCCCACTTACGAATGAGAACATGCAGTGTTTGGTTTTCTGTTCCTGTGTTAGTTTGCTGAGAATGATGGTTTCCAGCTTTATCCATGTCCCTGCAAAGGACATGAACTCACCCTTTTTATGGCTGCATAGTATTCCATTGTGCATATGTGCCACATTTTCTATATCCAATCTATTATTGATGGGCATTTGTGTTTGTTCCAAGTCTTTGCTATTGTAAACAGCACTGCAATAAACATGTGCA
The DNA here is from genome assembly GCA_036589455.1 of Ateles fusciceps. NCBI lineage: Eukaryota > Metazoa > Chordata > Mammalia > Primates > Atelidae > Ateles > Ateles fusciceps. The sequence continues at coordinate 477,161 of JAZHEH010003121.1, read as the reverse complement.
TGTGTCTTTATAGTAGAATGATTTAAAATATTTGGGTATATACCCATGGGATTGCTGGGTCAAATGATATTTCTGAGGAATTGCCACACTGTCTTCCACAATGGTTGAACTAATTTACACTTCCACCAACCATGTAAAAGCATTCCTATTTCTTCACATCCTTTCCAGCGTCTATTGTTTCCTGACTTTCTAATGATCACCATTCTAACTGGCGTGAGATGGTGTCTCAATGTGGTTTTGATTTGCATTTCTCTAATAACCTATGACAAGATTTTTTTCATATGTTTATAGGCCACATAAATGTCTTGTTTCGAGAAGTGTGTGTTCATATCACTTGTCCACTTTTTGATGGGGTTGTTTGGTTTTTCTTGTAAATTTAAGTTCCTTGTAGATTCTGGATATTAGCCCTTTGTCAGATGGGTAGATTGCAAAAATTTCTCCCATTCTGTAGGTTGCTTGTTCACTCTAATGATAGTTTCTTTTGTTATGCAGCTCTTTGGTTTAATTAGATCCCATTTGTCAATGCTGGCTTTTGTTGCCATTGTTTTTGGTGTTTTAGTCATGAAGTCTTTGCCTATGCCTATGTCTCAGATTGTATTGCCTAGGTTTTCTTCTAGGGTTTTTATGGTTTTAGGTCTTATGTTTAAGTCTTTAATCCATCTTGAGTTAATTTTTGTATAAGGTGTAAGGAAGGGGTCCAGTTTCAGTTTTCTACATATGGCTAGCCAGCTTTCCCAACAACATTTATTAAATAAGGAATCCTTTTCCCATTGCTTGTTTTTGTCAGGTTTGTCAAACATCAGATGGTTGTAGATGTGTGGTGTTATTTCTGAGGCCTTGGTTCTGTTCCATTGGTCTATATATCTGTTTTGGTACCATTATCATGCTGATTTGGTTACTGTAGCCATGTAGTATAGTTTGAAGTCAGGTAGCGTGATCCCTCCTGCTTTGTTCTTTTTGCTTAGAATTGTCTTGGTTATACAGGCTTTTTTCTTGTTCCATATAAAATTTAAAGCAGTTTTTTTCTAATTCTGTGAAGAAAGTCAATGGTAGCTTGATGGGGGTTGAACTGAATCTATAAATTACTTTGGGTAGTGTGGCCATTTTCACGATATTCATTCTTCCTATCCACAAGCATAGAATGTTTTTCCATTTGTTTGTGTCCTCTCTTATTTCCTTGACAAATGGTTTGTAGTTCTCCTTGAAGAGGTCCTTCACATCCCTTGTTAGCTGTATTTCTAGGTATTTTATTCTTTTTGTAGCAATTGTGAATGGGAGTTCACCCATGATTTTGCTCTCTGTTTATCTACTATTGGAGTATAGGAATGCTTGTGATGTTTGCACATTGATTTTGTATTCTGAAACTTTCTGAAGTTGATTTTCAGCTTAAAGAGTTTTTGGGCCAAGGTGATGGGGTTTTCTAACTATACAATCATGACATCTCCAAACAGAAATAATCTGACTTCCTTTCTTCCTATTCAAATACCTTTTATTTTTTTTCTCTTGCCTGATTGACCTGGCCAAAACTTCCAATACTATGATGAATAGGAGTGGTGACAGAGGGCATCTTTGTCTTGTGCTAGTTTTCAAAGGGAATGCTTCCAGCTTTTTCCTATCACGTATGGTTTTGGCTGTGGGTTTGTCATAAATAGCTCTTATTATTTTGAGATATGTTCCATCAATACCTAGTTTATTGAGTTTTTAGCATAAAGCAGTGTTGAATTTTATCGAAGGCCTTTTCTGCATGTATTGAGATAATCATGTGTTTTTTGCCATTGGTGTTGTTTATGTGATGGATTATGTTTATTGATTTGTGTATGTTGAACTAGCCTTGCATCCCAGGGATGACGCTGACTTGATGGTGGTGGACAAGCTTTTTGATGTCCTGCTGGATTCAGCTTGCCAGTATTTTATTAAGGATTTTCACATCAATGTTCATCAGGGATATTGGCCTGAAATTTTCTTTTTTTGTTGTTGTTGTTTTGTCTCTGACAGCTTTTGGGATCAGGATGATGCTGGACTCATAAAATGTCTTAGCGAAAAGTCCCTCTTTTCTATTGTTTGGAATAGTTTCAGAAGAAATGGTACCAGCTCCTGTTTGTACCTCTGGTAGAATTCAGCTGTGAATCCATCTTTTCCTTGACTTTTTCGGTTGATAGACTATTAATTACTGCCTCAATTTAAGAACTGTTATTGATCTATTCAGGGATTTGACTTCTTCCTGGTGTAGTCTTGGGAGGGTATATATGTCCATGAATTTATCCATTTCTTCTGGATTTTGTAGCTTATTTCTGTAGAGGTATTTATAGTATTCTCTGATAATAGTCTGTGTTTCTGTGGGATCAGTGGTGATATCCCCTTTATAATGTTTTATCGTGTCTATTTGATTCTTCTCTCTTTTTTCTTACTAGTCTGGCTAGCAGTCCAACTATTTTGTTAATCTTTTCAAAAAAACAGCTACTGGATTCACTGATTTTTTGAAGGATTTTTCGTGTCTCTATTTCCTTCAGTTCTGCTCTGATCTTAGTTATGTCTTGTCTTATGTTAGCATTTGAATTTGTTTGCTCTTGCTTCTCTAGTTATTTTAATTGTGACTTAAAGGTGTCAATTTTAGATCTTTAACTTTTAATTTAGGTTCTGGGGTGCATGTGCAGGTTTGTTACATGGGTAAATCATGTATCACTGAGGTTTGATATACAAGTGATTTCATCACATATGTAGTGAACATGGTACCTGATATGTAGTTTTTCAATCCATTACCCCCTCACATCTTCCCACATCAAGTAGTCTCCAGTGTCTATTGTTATCATCTTTATGTCTATGTTACTCAATGTTTAGTACTCTTCTTATAAGGAAGAATGTCAATATTTGGTTTTCTTCTTTCTATGTTAATTTGTTTAGGTTAATAGCCTCCAGCTGCATTCATGCTACTGCAAGGGACATGACCTCTCTTTTTTATGGCTATATAGTATTCCATGGTGTATAGTTACCGTATTTTCTTTATCCAGTCCATCATTGAGAGACATCTAGGTTGATCTTTTGTCTTTGGTTTTGTGAGTAGTGCTGCAAGGGACATATGAATAGGTACATATTTTTGGTAGAATGATTTCTTTTCCTTTGAGTATATACTCAGTATAGGGATTTCTAGATCAAATGGTAGCTCTTTTTAAGTTTTTTGAGAAATATTCACAATGTTTTTCATAGTGGCTGAAATAACTTACATTTTTACCATCTATATCTAAGTGCTCCCTTTCCTCCATAACCTTGACAAAAGCTGCTATTTTTCTTTTTGACTTTTGAAAAATAGTAATTCTAACTGGTGTTAGGTGGTATCTCATTGTAGTTTTGATTTGCATTTTTCTAATGATTACTGAGTTGAGTATTTTTTCATATGTTAGTCACATGTATGTCTTCTTTTGAGAACTATCTGTTCATGTCCTTTGCCACTTTTAAGTGGGGTTGTTTTTTGAGTGTTGAATTTTTAAAATTCCTTATAGATTCTGAAGATTCTGAACATTAGATATTTGTTGGATGCAGTTTCTGAATATTTTCTCCCATTCTGTTGGTAGTCTGCTTATTTTGTTAATGGTCTCTTTTGGAGTGCAGAAGCTCTTTGATTTAACTTGGCCTCACTTGTCTAAGTTTATCTTTGTTGTAATTGCTTGTGGGGGACTGAATTATAAATTATTTGGCAAAGCCAATGTGCAAAATGATATTTCCTAAGTTTTTTTTTTTTTCCTGTGGGATTTGTTGTCTTATATTAAGCTTTTAATCTATCTTTGGTTGATTTTTGTACATGGTGAAAGGAAAAGGTTCCATTTCCATCTTCTACATGTGGCTACCCAGTTGTGCCAGCACCACTTATTGAAAAGGGCGTCTTTTCCCTGTTGCTTGTTATTGTGGATTTTGTCAAACATCAGATGGTTGTAGGTGTGGGACTTTATTTATGGGTTCTCTAATCAGTTCCATTGGTCCATGTGTCTGTTTGTGTCCCAGCACTAGGCTGTTTTTGTTGCTGTAGCTTTGTAATATAGTTTGAAGTCTAGTAGTATAACACCTCCAACTTTGTTCTTTTACTTTAGGATGGCTTCGGATATCCAGGCTTGTGAAGAGAGATAGTTTGACTTCCTCCCTTCTTATTTGGTTGCTTTTATTTCTTTCTCTTGCCTGATTGCTCTAGCTAGGGCTTCCAGTTGTATGTTAAACAGGAGTGGTGACAGTGGGCATTCTTGTCTTATTCCAGTTCTCAAGGGAAATGCTTCCAGCATTCAGCATGATGTTGACTGTGAGTTTGTCATAGATGGCTTTACTATTTTGAGATATTTTTCTATGATTGCTAGTTTGTTGAGGGTTTTTAACATAAAGGGCTGTTGAATTTATTAAAAGCCTTTTCTACATCTGCTGAGATAAGCATGTTGTGATTGTTTTTTTTAATTTTGTTTGTGAGGTGAATTACATTTATTGATTTGTGTATTTTGAATCAACTTTGTACCCCAGGAATAAAGCCTACTTGATTAGAGTCAATTAACTTTTTGATGTGCTGCTGCATTTGTTTTGCTAGTATTTTGTTGAGAATTTTTGCATCTATGTTCATGAGGGATATTGGCCTGAAGTTTTCTTATTTCAATGTGTTTCTGCCAAGTTTTGATATAGGCGTGATGATGGCTTTATATAGTAAATTGGGGGAAGTCCCTTTTCCTTGACTTTTTAAAATAATTTCAGCAGGATTGCTACCAGCTCTTTCTTGTATGTCTGATAAAATTTGGCTGCAAATTTGTCTTGTCCAGGATATTTTTTGGGGTAGGTATTTTTTTATTACTGAATCCATTTGTGAACTCATATTGGTCTAATTAGTATTTCCATTTTTTTCTGGTTGAATCTTGGGAAGTTATGTTTCCAGGAATTTATCCATTTCTTTTGGGCTTCTAATTTGTGTGCACAGATGTGTTCATAATAGCCTCTGAGGGTTTTTGCATTTCTGTGGGGTTGGTGGTAATGCCATCTTTGTGATTCCTGATTGTGTTGGTTTTGATGTTTTTATCTTCACTAATCCTGCTAGCAATTTCTCAGTCTTCTTTATTATTTCATAAAAACAACTTTTGGTTTTGTTGATCTTTTGTATGAATTTTTACATCTCAATTTCATTTAGTTCAGCTCTAATTTTGGTTATTTAATTCTGTTAGCTTTGGGGTTGTTGGATTTTGTTTTTCTAGTTCCTCTAGGTGTGCTGTTAGGTTGCTAATGTGAGGTCTTTCTAACTTCTTGATGTAAGTGTTTAGTGCTATAAACTTTCCTGTTAATACTACTTTAACTATGTCCCACAGATTCTGGTTTATTGTATCTGTTTTCACTAGTTTTCTTTTTCATTTTTAAATTATTTTTATTATACTTTAATTTCTGGGGTGCATGTGCAGATCATGCAGCTTTGTTACATTAGGTATACATGTGCCGTAGTGGTTTTGCTGCATCCATCCCCCCGTCATCTACATTAGGTGTTTCTCCTAATGTTATCCCCTCCCCCAATACCCCCACCCCTTCCCTGCTATCCCTTCCCTAGCCGCCCCCCCAAAGCAGGTCCCAGTGTGTGATGTTACCCTCCCTGTGTTCATGTTCCCATTGTTCCACATCCACTTATGAGTGAGAACATGTGGTATCTGGTTTTCTGTTCTTGTGTCAGTTTGCTGAGAGATGGTTTCCAATTTCATTCATGTCTCTGCAAAGGACATGAACTCAGCCTTTTTTATGGCTACATGGTATTTCATGGTGTATATGTGCCCACATGAGAAGCGAGGAAAGATCCGAAATCAACACCCTAATATCACAATTAAAAGAACTAGAGGAGCAAGATCAAACAAACTCAAAAGCTAGCAGAAGACAAGAAATAACTAAGATCAGAGCAGAACTGAAGAAGATAGAGACACAAAACACCTTTCAAAAAATCAATAAATCCAGGATCTGGTTTTCAGAAAAGATCAGCAAAATAGATAGATAGACTGCTAGCCAGACTAATAAAAAGGAAGAGAGAGAATAATCAAATAGATGCAATAAAAAATGATAAAGGGGATATCACCACCGATTACATGGAAATACAAACTACCATCAGAGATTACTACAAACACCTCTGTGCATTTAAACCAGTAAATCAAGAAGAAATGGATAAATTCCTAGACACTTACACCCTCCTAAGACTAAACCAGGAAGAATTTAAATCCCTGAACAGAACAATAACAAGGTCTGAAGTTGAGGAAGCAATTAATAGCTTACCAACCAAGAAAATTCCAGGTCCAGACAAGTTTACAGCCAAATTCTACAAGAGGTACAAAGAGGAGCTGGTACCATTCCTGCTGAAACTATTCCAAACAATACAAAAAGAGGGAATCTTCCCTAACTCATTTTATGAGACTAACATCATCCTGATACCAAAACCTGACAGAGACACAGCTAAAAAAGAAAATTTCAGGCCAATATCCATGATGAACACTGATGCAAAAATCTTCAATAAAATACTGACAAACTGAATCCAACAATACATCGAAAAGCTTATCCATCATGATCAAGTTGGCTTCATCCCTGGGATGTAAGGCTGGTTCAACATATGCAAATTTATAAATGTTATCCATCACATAAACAGAATCAAAAACAAAAACCACATTATTATCTCAACAGATGCAGAGAAGGCCTTCGACAAAATCCAACAGCCCTTTATGCTAAAAGCTCTCAATAAACTAGGTATTAATGGAACGTATCTCAAAATAATAAAGGTTATTTATGATAAACCCACAGCCAATATCATACTGAATGGACAAAAACTGGAAGCATTCCCTTTAAAAACTGGCACAAGACAAGGATACTATGCAACATACTACTGGAAGTTCTGGCCAGCACAATCAGACAAGAAAAAGACATAAAGCGTAGTCAATTAGGAAAGGAGGAAGTCAAACTGTCTGTATTTGCAGATGACATGATTGTATATTTAGAAGATGCCATCATCTCAGCCCAAAAATCTTTTTAAGCTGATAAGTAACTTCAGCAAAGTCTCAGGATTCAAAATCAATGTGCAAAAATCACAAGCATTCCTATACACTAATAACAGACAAAAGAGAGCCAAATCATGAGTGAACGCCCATTCACAATTGCTACAAAGAGAATAAAATAACTAGGAATCATTAGTTTCAATTTTTTTTAAATTTCTGCTTTAATTTCACTCATTACTCAAAAGTAACTCAGAAGCAGGTTGATTTCCATGTAATTTTATGGTTTTGAGAGATCTTCTTGATATTGATTACTATATTTTATTGTGCTGTGGTCCAAGAGTGTGGTTATGATTTTGATTTTGTTGAGACTTTGTTTATGGTTGAGTATGTGGTCAATCTTAGAACATATGTTGTATGCAGATGAGTAGATTGCATATTCTGTTGTTGTTCAGTGGAATATTCTGCAGATGTTTCCTAGGTCCATTTGAACAAGTGTTGAGTTTAACTCCTGGGTATCTTTACTGATATTCTGCCTTGATGATCTGTCTGACACTGTCAGTGGGGTGAAGTCACCCATTATTTTGTCATTATCAGAGTCTTTTTATAGGTGTCTAAGTATGTGTTTTATGAATCTGGGTTTCCGACGTTGTCTGAGTATATATATATAGAAAAGTCTTCTTGTGGAACTGAACCCTGTATCACAATGTAATTCCTTTCTTTAAATCATGGTTGGTTTAAAGTCCATTTTGTCTGATATAAGAATACCAAATCCTAATTTTTGTTTTCTGTTTGCCTGCTACATCTTTCTCTATCTGTTTACTTTGAGTCAATATGTGCCACTGCATGTGAAACAAGTCCCTTGAAAACAGCAAACAGGTGAATGTTTTTTCTGCATCCAACTTGCCACCCTATGCCTTTTAAGTGGGCCATTAACCCCTTTATATTGATGGTGAATATTGTATGTAAGGATTTGACCCTATCATCTCAATGTTAGCTAGTTGTTATGTAAACCTTATTGTATAGTTGCTTTATACTGTCAGTGAGCTATACACTTAAGTGTGATTTTGTGGTGATATATATCAATCTTTTATTTCCATGTTTAGCACTCTTGTAAGGACCTCTTTTAAGGTTTTAGTGGTAATGAATTTCTTTAATATTTGCTTATCAAAAAGGATTTTATTTCTCCTTCACTTAAGAAGTTTACTTTGGTGGGATATGATATTTTTGTTTTGAATTTCTTTTTCTTAAAAATGCTGAAATTAGGCCTGTTGTCTCTTCTGGCTTGTAAGGTTTCTAGCTAAAGCTCCACTGTTAGTTTAATGGAATTTTCTTTGTAAGTAACTGGCCTCTTTTCTCTAGTGCCATTAATATCTTTTCTTTTCCATTGATCTTTGAAAATCTGAAAACTATGTATCTTGGGGTGCTTGTGTTGTGTATTGTCTCACATGAATTCTTTGAATTTCTTGAATATGCCTACTGACCTCCCCTCATGAGATTAAGAAAAATTTTGTAGACTATATACTCAAATATAATTTCCATGTTGCTTACTCTCTCTCCTTCTCTTTCAGAAATGCCAATACATTGTAGATTTGGTCTATTTACATAATTTATATTTCTTGGAGGTTTTGTTAGTTTATTAAAATCCTATTTTTAAAATTTGTATCTGCCTGTATTAATTCAAAGGAGTGATATTCAAGCTCTTTAATTCTTCCCTCAGGTTGGTGTACTTTGTTATTAATGTTTCCAATTGTATTATGAAATTCCTGTAGTGAATTTTCTTCTTCTATAAGTTCAGTTTGGTTCTTTATTAAAATGGCAATGCCATCTTTTAACTCTTGGATTGTTTTATTATTTTCTTTGACTTGGGTTTCAACTTTCTTCTGTATTTTCGTGAATTTTCTGGCCATGCAGGTTCTGAATTCTGTCTGTCATTTCTGCTATTTCAATCTGGTTAAGCAACATTGCTGGGATCTAGTTTGATCATTTGGAGGTAAAAAGAAAATCGGGCTTTTAAAGTTGCCAGAATTCTTGCACTGATTCTTTCTCACCTGTGTATGCTGGTGTTCCTTTAACCTTTAAAGTAGTTATTCTTGTGCCAGTTTTCAAAGGGAATGCTACCAGTTTTTGCCCATTCAGTATGATATTGGTTGTGGTTTTGTCATAAGTAGCCTTTATTATTTTGGGATACGTTCCATTGATACCTAGTTTATTGAGTTTTTAGCATAACAGGTTGTTGAATTTTGTCGAAGGCCTTCTCTGCATCTATTGAGGTAATCATGTGGTTTTTATCTCCTTGGTTCTGTTTATGTGATGGATTATGTTTATAGATTTGCGGATGTTGAATCATCCTTGCATCCCAGGGATGAAGTCGACTTGATCCTGATGGGTAAGCTTTTTGAGCTGTTGTTGGATTCAGTTTGCCAGCATTTTATTGAAGATTTTTGTACCAATGCTCATCATGGATATTGGCATGAAATTTTCTTTTTTATTTGTGTCTCTGCCAGGCTTTGGTATCAGGATGATATTGGTCTCACAAAATGAGTTAGGAAGGATTCCCTCTTTTTGTATTGTTTAGAATAGTTTCAGCAGGAATGGTATCAGCTCCTCTTTGTATCTCTGGTAGAATTCGGCTGTGAACATGTTTGGTCCTGGACTTTTTTTGGTTGGTAGGTTATTAATTGCTTCCTCAACTTCAGACCTTGTTATTGGTCCATTCAGGGATTCAACTTATTCCTGGTTTAGTCCTAGGTGGGTGTAAGTGTCCAGGAATTTATCCATTTCTTCTTGATTTACTGGTTTATGTGCATAGAGGTGTTGCCCTCTCTCACCACTCCTATTCATCATAGTATTGGAAGTTCTGGCCAAGGCAATCAGGCAAGAAGGAAAAAAAAGTATATTCAATTAGGAAAAGAGGAAGTCAAACTGCCTCTATTTGCAGTTGATGTAATTGAAGACCTGATCATCTCAGCCTGAAATCTCCGCTGATAAGCAACTTCAGCAAAGTCTCAGGCTACAAAATCTATGTGCAAAAATCACAAGCAGTCCTATACACCCATAACAAACAAAAAGCCAAATCATGAGTGAACTCTCATTCACAATTGCTACAAAGAGAATAAAATGCCTATGAATAAAACTAACAAGGGATGTGAGGGATCTCTTCAAGGAGAACTACAAACCACTGCTCAAGGAAATAAGAGAAGACACAAACAGATGGTAAAATGTTCCATGCTTATGGTTAGGAAGAAACAATATTGTGTAAATGGCCATACTGCTCAAATAATTTATAGATTCAATACTATCCCATCAAGCTACCATGGACTTTCTTCATAGAATTGGAAAAAGCCACCTTAAACTTCATGTGGAACCAAAAGAGAGCCCACATAGCCAAGACAATCCTAAGCAGAAAAAAAAAAAGCTGGCAGCATCACACTACCTGACTTCAAACTATACTACCAAGCTACAGTAATCAAAACAGCATGGTACTAATAACAAAGCAGAGATATAGACCAATGAAACAGAACAGAGGCCTCAGAAATAACACCACACATCTACAACCATCTGATCTTTGACAAACCTGACAAAAACAAGCAATAGGAAAAGGATTCCCTATTTAATAAATGGTGTTGGGAAAACTGGCTAGCCATATGCAGAAAGCTGAAACCGGATTCCTTCCTTACACCTTATACAAAAATTAACTTCAGATGGATTAAAGATTTAAACATGAGACCTAATACCATAAAAACCCTAGAAGAAAACTTAGGCAATACCATTCAGGACACAGGCAGGGGAAGGACTTCATGACTAAAACACCAAAAGCAATGGCAACAAAAGCCAAAATAGACAAATGGGATCTAATTAAACTTAAGAACTTCTGCACAGCAAAATAAATTATCATTAGAGTGAACCGGCAACCAACAGAATAGGAAAAAAATTTTGCAATCTATGCATCTGTCAAAAGGCTAAAAACCTAAATCTATAAAGAACTTAAACAAATTTATAAGAAAAAACAAACAACGCCATCAAAAACTGGAAAAGTGGGCAAAGGATATGAACAGACACTTCTCAAAAGAAGACATTTATACAGCCAACAAACATATGAAAAAAAGCTCATCATCACTGGTCACTAGAGAAATGCAAATCAAAACTACATTGAGATACCATCTGACACCAGTTAGAATGGTGATCATTAACAAATCAGGAAACAACAGATGCTGGAGAGGATGTGGAGAAATAGGAATGCTTTTACACTGTTGGTGGGAGTGTAAATTAGTTCAACCATTGTGGAAGACCTAGCAGTGATTCCTCAAGGAGCTGGAACTAGAAATGTCATTTGGTCCAGCAATCCTATCACTGGGTATATACTCAAAGGATTATAAAACATTCAATTATAAAGACACATGCACACATATGTTTATTGTGGCACTGTTTACAGTAGCAAAGACTTGGAACCAACCCAAATGTCCATCAATGATAGACTGGATAAAGAAAATACGGCACATTTGCAGCATGGAATACTATGCAGCCATAAAAAAGGATGAGTTTATGTCCTCTGCAGGGACATGGATAAAGCTGGAAACCATCATTCTCAGCAAGCTGACGCAAGAAGAGAAAACCAAACACCGCATGTTCTCATTCATAATTGGGTGTTGTACAATGAGAACACATGGACGTAGGGAGGGGAACATCACACACTGGGGCCTGTTAGGGGTTGGGGATCTAGGGGAGGTGTAGCAGAGGGTCGGGGGACTGGGGAGGGCTAACATTAGGAGAAATACCTAATGTAGATGACAGGGTGATGGATGTAGCAAACCAATACGGCACGAGTATACCTATGTAACAAACCTGCACATTCTGCACATCTACCCCAGAACTTAAAGTATAATTTAAAAAATAAAAATAAAAAATAAAGTGGTTATCCTTTGAATGGGGCTTTTTGCTTTTATATTATTTAATAACCTTGAGGGTTTCACTGGTATAGGATGGGTTTAATCAATTGGCATTATTTCTGGATGTTTTTAAAAGGCCAAAGCTCAGTTCGGCAACCCTGGTTGCATACTCTAACCACTGGAGACACTTCAGCAGAAAGACAGCTTTGTTCTCTCCAGGTCCAGCAGTTAACAAAGGTTAATGCCACCTAAAGAGGACAGACGGCTCTGGGGGATGGGCAACTATGGTCACGCTTCACTGCAGTTTCCCATGTGAAACTCTCTGGGCTCTGCGCAGATTCAAGTTACATCTCTGCTGACTCTCTGGGCAGTTCCGTCACCCAGTAAAATGCCCATGGTCTTGTGGGGGTTTCCTGCAGCCAGGACCTCAGAGGTCCCTGGCAGGTGTGCAGCACTCCACAGTTATTTCACTCTCCCCTTTCCTGGGAACTGTTCAGAGCCAGAAATGAGTCCTGGAACTTGGCAACACCGTGCATGGTTCACAGCTTCCTCTCTCTTCAGCCTTGGTGTCTGTGTTCTCCTCCTTCCACTTACAATGCATTCACTCAGAAGATCTGTTTGAATTATGTCAGTCTGCTCAATATTCTACTCTCTCAATAGGAGAAGCTCTTCCTGGTTGCATCAAGTCTATCATCTTGGATCTATATCTCTCTTGAACTTTTGATGCTTAAGACATTAGAGATACTTTTCAAAAGACCTAAGAGTCACATATAGCTAATCTCAGGTATCTCCCAGCTATTCTATATCATATTTCTTTCTTAGATATTAAACCACCCAAATAAGTTTTTTTTTTCTTTTAGAGATTGTGTTGGTTCCTAAAGTTGCTTAATACATTACCACAAAATTGGTGGCTTAAAACATCAGAAATCTGATGTTTTAATATTTCTGATCTTAAATATGTCTCTTTTCTGTCCCATTCAGTACTGGTTGGCAGTGTTTCCGCTGTTATAAAATTGCCAAAAACCTTGTTTGTCTTCTGTCAATATAAAGACAAGACATGACATTAAACATTGGCATTCTACACAGATACTTCCTGGATAATGTTGTTTCTATTTCCAGATTCTACTGAAATGGTTGTTGGATCCATAAGTCACACACCTACTTGTATACCTAACCATTATTTTAGTATACAATTGTGCAACTTCACCCTTGATCTCATTTCCAGAGCATTTTATTTGGGTAGACTGAGAACTTGCAAAATAATCAAGTGCTCATTCATTTTTACTTAATAGTTTATGTCCTAATTTATCTATGTTTTATCACAATTATAATAAAGTAACAACGAGAAAGTAGACTGTTCCCTCCACATTTGACTTAGAAATCTCCTCAGCTAACTATCCAACGTAATCACTTAGAAATTATATATTTTACTCAATGGCTGCAAACAATTCAGTCCAGTGTTCTTACACTTTATAACAAGGATAGCCTTTCCTTCAGTTTCAAATAGGATGCTCCTCATTACCATCTGAAATATCACCAGAAAAACTATTAATGTTCATAATTTAGGAACACTCTGTTTGTAATATATGCATTCTCTATGGTGGTGGAAGCTTTCTCTCTAGCTCCCCTCATTACTTTCAGAGCCCTCACCAGAATCAACTGTAATGTCTATATGTACAAGTAGTCCCTTCAAAGCAGTTTAGCCTTTTTTATTATGTTTCCAATTATTAATAGGTTACACTCATTACCTTTAATAGAATGTATTTTTGTGTAAATAACAAATATCTCCATGTGTTTAAATAGCCACTTTCCCATTTTCACGCATTTGTTATAGCAGCACCTAACTTCCCAATACCAAAATCATAATTTGTTTCCTATACCTACCATACAAATTACCAAAAACATGTCTTTTAAAACAATAGACATTTTTCTATTTTATGTCTCTGCTGAACTGAGTCTCACAGTTTCAGAGTCTAGAAGTTTAAAAATCAAGTTGTAAGCAAGACCATGATACCTCTTAACCATGTAGAGGAAAATTCTGCTGGTTATAAGCAGTATTTGGTGTTCCAATTTTCCTATGGCCTTCTTCTCTCTGTGTCTGTATGTCCAAATTTTCTGCTTATTATAAGAACAGAAATCATGTTGAATTTGGGTCTACATTAGCTCAATTACATTTTCCAAGATTTTATTTCCAAATAAGATTCCATTCACAGGTTCCAGGTGCATATGAATTTTGGAGGAATGCTGTTCAACTCACTATAGAGTTTAATAAAATGTTTTTTGAGAAAACCATGGAAATTCCATTTGGAATAGCCTATATCTAAAATCTTTATCTTTCCTAGCAAAGTAACTCAGATAACTTTCATTAACAAGCATTCATCTCTTTTAAAGAAAGATATTTTGGGCTTTATGTAAGCCAAAAGTCATGTTTAGGTTTTTGATTTTCTGGAGGAGACCCAAATATGAGGGTTTAGGAGGCCAAAAATAGAATCCTTTACTATGTAAAATGGGAAAAATACATTTAATGAATAAGTTTTCAGAAGAACTAATATATGCCACAAAAACCTAAATTTGATTTAACATAGGAACCCATTTATTCTTCTAACGGCACCAATTACCTTTTAGATACAAGCTTGATCAAACCAAACAAAGGAATATAAAACATGCCATTCTTTACTCCTCTTTTAAGCCATTTTACTGCAGAGATTGATTGGCTCCAGGGTTTGGTGCCCCTGTGCCAAGGGTCTTTGTGTAAACATCAGGTTTTGTTAAGGGTCTACATGACAACAGATCTCCTTCCTTTCCAGGTGATTGTGTTGGCACACAGATATGAGCTGCTTTCATCAGTCACAAATCAAACTCCAATACCAATTGGACTGCATAATCACTAAAGGGAGACTTCCTGAAAGGAAAGAATTGGCACATGATGTGCCAGACTGGTTGCCAAGAACCTTGTTTTATTTCTATGTATTATTTTATGCTATTCCATTATAATGAGTGACTGGTCACCCAGAGATTGCACTTTCCTTTCAGCATATTCTACTTAAAAGCAAATGTAAGATTGGCATTTTACAAACATTGTGGAACTTACATGTCATAATGTAACAACAAATAGGTAAAAACAGAAATAATCATTTGTAGTTATTCAGAATGCCATTGACCTATTTATGTCTTTATTTGTTCTTTTTTACTGATTGCGTGACTACTATATGCCAGGTATCTTTGACTGCATATGAAAATGTTAAAAAACTGATTTTACTCTTCTTAAAATTTAGTTTTAGTAGAATAACAAATTTTATTCTACAGGACATTTAGCAGCTTTACATAAAACATGAAGAGTGTGCTTCATTAATCTACCTTGAATAAATAATTACAGCAGGCACAGTCTTCATGCAAGTAGGCTAAGAGTTTCTAGATTGTTCACTCCCAAAGTGTTTATGGTATGTATTATCAATGAACCAAAAATGCAAAAAAAAATCCTTAATAAAATAAAAATAATTTATCTTTCTCATAGTAATGGTCAATTCAATTCAATTCACTTCAATTTAACCTTCAGGAGGTATATTAGTCCCTTCTCATGCTGCTAATAAAGACATAGCCAAGACTGGATAATTTATAAAGAAAAATATGTTTAATAGATTCACAGTTCCACATGTCTGGTGAGGCCTCACAATCATGGCGGAAGGTGAAGAGTGAACAAAGTTATGTCTTACATGGTGACAAGCAAGGGAGCATGTGCAGAGAAACTACCCTTTATAAAATTATCAGATCGCTTGAGACTTACTCACTATCACAAGAACAGCATGGGAAAAACCTGCCCCCATGATTCAATTATCTCCAACGGGGTCCCTCCCATGACACATGGAAATTATGGGAGCTACAATTCAATATGAGATTTGGATGGGGACACAAATCACATGGGGCCAAACCATATCAGAAGGGCCTAGTACATTGACTATCTGAATGAAAGTTTCCACTAAGAGTAGATCAATCTTTATCTTTTTTCTCCAAAAATAAAGTAAAATAGTAACTTCAACTATGTACATACTCATCTATTTTCTTGTGTTTGTTATCCTGTTAATGGTGAATGTGTGTCATATGTCATGCTAATTTGTTCCTGTACTTTAAAAAATCCAAAATATATTAAACTTGTGAACAAACTCAAAATTTGCTAATTAGCATCCTAACAATTATTATAATATGTCAAGGTAAATTAAAGAGAAGTAATATATAATTCTAATTTGTTATCAGTGTAAAGAGAGTGTAACTGGCACTTATCCTCTGCAAGAAAATCCTTTAAAGTGATGTCTGTGTCTATGGGAAGTTTTTTCTTCCCCACTTCATTAACAGAGGTTAAAACTTTGAAACAGTAATGCTGTCTTCAGTCATGTACTTAAAGAACAAAATCCATACTAAATATGAAGACAAAGGGAGATATCAAAATTTAAAGGGCATTGATACAGAAATTTCACCTAATTTAATCCCATTAATTAATTTTCTGTAAGATGTTATAAATAAAATAATTGACTTTTTTCAGTGATGTGTATTGTCACCTCCAAATGCAGTCAATCTGTCTCACCTGGCTGCACAAATCCTTAGGACTAAATCATTTTGTTTATACTTCCAAAGATAAAACAGGGTAATGTCTCCAACTGTGTGTATAATTCCAACTTATCTCTTTGTCTGAGTTTTATTAATACTATTTGTATTTACAAGGAAAATGCATTTATTGAGCTAGACTTCTTAATATTAATGTTTTGAAATAGATAAATGGAGAGAGAAAAGTGCAATGTTTCCATAATAACTGATGCAATTTTTCTTTAACGTTTGTGTTTTTTTGTTGTTCCACTTTTGTACATAATGTCTCTTCTCCATTTATATAGGTAGTTTTCTATAATTATTATCAGAGTTGCAGTTTTTTCTATTAAACTCCTGTGCATTCTTTTAAAAATTAATTTCTATATAGTCCTTATATTTATTGTTCAATGTGAATATCTTATGTTTTACTGTTTACTAGTTATTTCTGGTATTTAAAAATGAAATTTTTATATTGATCTAATATTTAATATAATTATTAAACTTTTAACTATAAAAGTTTGTCAGTAGTGATCTGATAATCATACAATGTGGCAATATTAATTTCTTATTATTATAGTCTTATATCTATTTTTCTTGTCTTATTGAGTTGGCTAACAACTCCAGAAAAATATAGACTAAATACACTGATAATGGCTATTCTTTTATATTTCTTGATTTTCATAGATAATCCTTCCCTTTGATTGTGGCCTAGACTTGATTGATTACTTGCTATTGATGAATAGAATATTGTAAAAATGATAGGATGCCTTTTTCAATACTAAATTCTTAAAAATATTGTAACTTCCATCTTGTTTACTCTTATACGCACTTCTTTCTTACATACTTTGCTCTACATTTATGTTGTGAGCAGCCTTATGCAGAGAACCACATGGCTCCATTTATGAGAGCTCTGCCTTTATGATCTAATAACCTCTTAAAGGCCCTGCTTCCACATAGCCTCAACTGGGGACCAGATTTCAACATATGAATTTTGGAGAACGAGTGTCATATGCTTTCTAAACCATCTAGGACTTGTGTTGTCTATCTGGGAAAATTCTAAATTTCTCACTTAATTTTTTACTGATTATAGGAATTATTTGAACTTATTTTTCTTGTAATTTCTGTTAATTTATATTTTTCTAACAAGCATATAAATTGTCTAAATTTATTTTATTTTAATACCTTCTGTCATTGGAGTTATATTTTTATTTGTGCTGTATCTTTTTTCTTGAATAATCTTAAAGTTTTGTCAATTTACTACTCTTTTGAAAGAACCACATTTTGTGAGATTTTAAAATGTTATATCTTGATTTTCTATTTTATTACTTTATTTTTCTTACATTTTCTGTTTTCTTTGTGTATACATTAGTGTTTATTTTCTAAATGCATAAGGCAAATGCTTAGTTTATTTTTTCAATCTTTCTTTTTCTTAATATATGCACCTTAGACTACAAATTTACCTCTAACTACTACTTTACTAACATCTCACAAGTTTGATAAGTAGAACTTTAATTGTGTTAGTTTAATTTCCATTTTCATTTCATCTGGACTCAAATATTATTCAGAAAGGTATATGGCATGTAAATTTATGAAGATTTATTTTTTCATCTTTTTGTGGTTTTTGATTTCTAAAAATCCTGTTTTGGTAACAAACTTTGTTCTGTATAAAAGCTGTTCTATGAAATTCTTTGGCTCATATTTTAATTCATGACATATGCTTAATTTTATAACTAGTTTGTGCATGCTTTAAAATGTTTATTTTGTACTAATTGGCAGAAGTTTCTATATGGCAGTTATATTTATTGATTGCTCCTCTATACCTTTAATAAATATATACCTGCTTGATAAAATACTAGTATATGTATACACATATAAGTGTTCCAATATAATGGTGGATTTATCTATATTTCACTGCAATTTTGTGGTATTTGTATATTTTGAAACTTTGTTATTAGGTTTGTAAAAATTTGTAACATTTCTTTATCTTACCTGATTCCTCTGGCTAGGACTTCTGGTAGTATGTTGAAAAGGAGGGGTGAGAGTGGGCATCCTGTTCTTGTCCCAGTACTCTAGAGGAATGCTTTCAGCTTTTGCCTGTTTGGTATAATGTTGGCTGTAGGTTTGTTACAGATGGTTCATGTTATTTTGAGGTAGGTACCTTTGAAACCTAATTTGTTGAGGGTTTTTTAACATGAAGGTATGTTGGATTTTAACAAAAACCTTTTCTGCATTTATGGAGATGATCATGTGGGTGTTTTCTGACATATTGCACACTTTCAGATTGATCTACTTTTTCAAATTCTGATACCTCGTTCTCATTTTTACTGCTTAAGAAGATATGCATTTTCTTTCTATTCTTCAGGTAGTTGCCATTGAAATGATAACCTTCAATGTTAGCTTTACAGTGTCTTCTCTTAATAATTTACTCTCTTCTCAAGACAGGAAGATCATAAGCTACTATAATGTCAATCACATTTCTTGCACTTTGCTTAAATGCTATAATTCCCAGTATTTAATGTATTTTTAATCAACTAAAATTTGACATTATTCAAGTATATTAATATACACCATATATTTGTTTAAACAGATACATGCATTTATCATTATCTTTATTCATCATTTCTTCTTTTTTCAACCTTCCTTCTAGAATCAGCTCCTAACTATAAAAGTAAGTTACTTAAGAATTTCTCATATGGTTCTCTTGATTGTAAATTGTTCATTTTTCCCTCTTCATTTTTGAAAAAAAAAACAAAACAGTTTTACTAAACACACAATTTTATTTGACTGAGATTTTTTACAGTATTTTGATTACTATCTGGATTCCACTGGTGCCCTTGAGAAGTCAACTTTCACTAGAATAATTTTATTTCTCCTTCATTTCTAATTATTTTTAAAGTTACCTATTGGTCTTTAAAATTTTACTATATAACTAGAAAATTTTCATTGTGCATATTTATCTTTGTCAACTATTTTGAAAAAATATTTGCTATTACCTCTTTGATTATTACTTTTACTTATTGTCTTTATTACCTCCTTTAGAAATAGATTAAGAAATAGCTTTTGAATCTTATCCTCCTGAGAGCTGAATACTTTTTTTAGGCTTTTTTTTTTTTTCAGTTTTGCCATGATCAGACCACAGCCAAAAATTAATCTGTGGAAGCTATTAAGTTACTTGGCTCTATGTACTCCAAAAGGACCCAGTGTTCATCATCATGTGATTTACCTGGCTTGGTATTTATAATTTGTTTAAGTGATTCTTCATCCTTTAAGTGATTCTAATTACTTTTTGTAGGTTTCACCATTAATTAAAAAATATCCATCTTTGAGAGTATAAATGTATGCGTGTGTGTGTGTGTGTGTGTGTGTGTGGTGTATGTATTCTGTTTATATATTCTATAACTATATAATCAGGAGATAGCCAGAAATTATATTTCTTGGAAAATATTTTGTCTTTTTATTCTCTTTTACAAAATCGTACTTAAAATTCAAAGTCCCACTTTCTTTAAAAACTCATCAGAATGCTTTCAACTGGAGATAGTCATATATTCCTCTTTGCTTCCAAGGCATTTTGCACATCCCCAAATTTTAATAACTACTAATTAAGTGTGAGGAATTATAGTCGATCAGTAGAGATAAGTTAAATAAAAAAAGTAAGCTTTGCTCATCATTAAAAATGTCACATGATCCAATTGAAGTTACAACTCACTTGTTAATGTACTAATAAGAAAACAGAAAAAATTATAATAATCATTGAAGAAGAACAAACAGATTTTCTGCAGTTCATTTTTAGTCAACTTGCTAAAAAACAGTTTATGAATTTGGCACAATAACATGTTAGCTCCAAATTACAGATACAATTCAAAATTTTAAGGTACAGGTTGTGATGAACAATATTTGAACACTTGGATAGAGTTAGGATTTCAAAAATATTTCAGAAATCTAGCAATACACTGGATATGATAGCTACTATCCTATTTTAGCCTCAAGAGGAGAAGCAATTTATCGTGTAATAACATGCCCAAATTTTTTGCAGAGATTATTTTATAAACTGAAATTGAGTGGTCTTACTTAAATGTGAGATATTTGGATAATTCTAATTATCAAATCTAAATTAGCCAAATTTTCCATTTGATCAATTTATAAAGTCAAAAACGTATGAGAACCTAAAAGGAAACATCTATTAAATACTCATCAAGGGAGTGTCTAAGTTCATTAGTCCAAAAGGAGAAAGATATGCTGAGTTGAATATATATCAGCATAAAAGCAAATCTGAAGGCATGAGAAATGTATATTGGAAGTATTTTGAGCAATAATAATGAAAAGGACAATCCTTTTGCAAATAAATGAATTAATTAGAAATAATACACATAACTGATTGCATTTATTAAATAATTTATTAAATGTTTATAGTAAAAACAGATATGTACTATTGTCTTTTAGCTACAGAATCTTTCCTCTTTGCAGGTTACTCTGTGTTCCCATAACAACCTAGCTCAGTCTTCACAGTTAATCCATGATGCTAATATTTTGTATTTATCTACTCATTTTCTTTGCAAATTGTAAATTTAGTGAAGGCATGAATTTCACTTCACTCATTCATTGTGATAACTACAGTTTCTGGCACAAAGTCTAATACATAAAAAAAGGTCGCACTGAATGTATTAAACTAAACTCATTATACATAGGTTAGGCAATTGCGGAAATAAACAAAAAACAAGCAAATGAGAACAGACATAGGCTATTTATTCAGAGCTTGCTGTAGCAAGGGAGTCCACCATCACCCCTTTCCATTTTGCAGTGAGTCAAAGGCAGGCAGAGGAGTGGGGAAACTTCATGGTGGAAAAAAAGGAAAGGTTTATGTATGATCTAATAGGAGGATGTTGGCATGTGGAAGCTGTAGGCAGGTTAAATAGAAATGGGGCATCATTGGTGAGGGGTGTGTTTTTGGCTTTTTCTGGTTGGCACTAAGTTGGAAATAGGGACAAAAATTAAGGAAGTTGTCAGTTACTAATCAAGCCCTGGCCATTTGGGTCCCATTGTTATAGGCTTTTGTTTGGCTATCTGGATTGTCTTCTAGAGACAGTGGTTTGATTTGCTACAAGTCTGACTTATCGATAACAGGATGGTTTCCTGAGTTGGTTGCTGCCGATTTTAAGTTAGTCATATTTTGATATATACCTTGACCATTGTTTCTAGGTTTAGTCTCTCATAAGCACATAATTGAGAACATAAAGAGTTTAATGGTTATTGTCATGGTTTTGTGAATTATATACAATATATAGTTCTGATTTTGTGAAATAAATATACTTCACAAAAAACTGTTCAAAACTTATATCTATATAAAAGCATGAAGATGCATAAAAATAAAACATAAAGTCTCTCAGTATATTTGATCTAATTTCAGCTGAATGTATAAGCAATATAAAAATTCTATTTTAGACCTGTTTAAGATCATGAATTATCTAATACAACTAAAAGTAAATGAGAATAGATAACTGTTTCAGATATAAAAATAAAAACAGTAACCATAATTGAAGGAAAAAAGGATATTGAACTAGTACTCATCAGTGCCAAATCAGATATTTAAACATACAGACAGACCCTGATGTAGAATACAGTAGTTTACTGTGATGCATTGGTAACTAACTGAAATTACTTTAGCAGATTCTAGAAGAGCAGGAAAAGCTGGTTTAGCATATCTTGTCATCATCATAAAACTACAGAGGTAAGTTTGAAAAATATTCGTTCTATTACTCTGTTGATGTTTGGTGACCAATGAGCAAGATAAATCTTTTCAATATAGAGGTCTATATTTGGTTTGCAAATCATAGATAATTATAATAATTAACATAAATTGTATTAATATAGTCTCTCAGCTAAGAAGTAGATTTAGTAACAATGAGCACAGATTAACATAAGACTTGAAAGTTTTCCTCATCAATAACTCATTGATATTATAACAGACACATTATGGCAAAAAATAAAAAAGTGAGCTAATTTCAACAATAACAAAGAAAAAATAGCTTATTTATTTATTTATTTATTTTGAGACAAAGTCTCTCTCCGTCGCCAGGCTGGAGTGCAATGGCTCAGTCTCGGCTCACTGCCACCTCCACCTCCCAGGTTTAAGCAATTCTCCTGCCTCAGCCTCCCGAGTAGCCGGGATTACAGGCACATGCCACCATGCCCAGCTAATTTTTTGTATTTTTAGTAGAGTTGGGTTTTACCATGTTGGCTAGGCTGGTCTCGAACTCCTAACCTCATGATCCTCCCACCTCAGCCTCCCAAAGCACTGGGATTACAGGTGTGAGCCAGTGCACAAGGCCTCTAATTTAAATATGGTATTTAATGTCACCCAATTTTAGAGGACATTAGTAGAAAAAACAAAACCAAGGAAACTATACGTTGATTATAGTTTATATTCATGAAAATGTGTATAGTGTTGGAAAATGCAACAAAGGAGAAAAGACAGAGTGCCAACATAAATTGGTTATGAGTAACATATAAACAAGGAACAACAAACTGCAGAAGACCGCAGGAGGCCTCTGAGGAAGAAGGCCTCTCCATGCCTCATGTGTCAGTGCAGGGTGACCTAGGCTCTGTTACCATAAACATTGTGCTCAAGGATGTAAAACCCCTTTGTAGCACTATGACATAGCCAGACTTGTAGGCTCCTTGTAAGGCCTGAGTTCCACCAGTTGCACATAGATAATAAGTAAAAGATAACCACATGTTCTTGTTTTGTGCAACTTCCAAACTGCCACTGTTATCAATCTTTAGAATGATACACCAGTTCCAGCCCACTGATTCACTTCCGGCTCACTGATTCACTCCACCATCACCATCTCCCCCACCATCACTCCACCCCTATCACATAGATTAAAGTGATTGTAACCTATAAATAGTGTGGATGATCAGAGTTCAGGGCCTTCACTGTCTCCTCCAAAGTAAGAGTGATGCCACCCCTGGACCCACCATCTCTCTTAATCTGTCTTTTTCTCACTTTGTCACCTGTGAATATGGGGTACCCACAGATGATGTAGTGCTGGTTCTCTGCATTCTGGCACCCAATGTGTGGGGCTCATAGATTCCCTACAGTATAGAATTTAAGCCTCAAGAGACACTAAAGAACAACTTCTCCATCCTCTAATGTAAACTCCAAACCCATTTGATTAACCAGAAATAACACAGAAAAATTTCATTTTTAGTGCTCCCTGCTTAACTTGATTTATTTCCTTCCACTTTGATCTCTGCCTCACCTAGGTCTTCTTAAAATGTCCCAACATGGACTGATCCTTTAGAAATTCCCTTCCTGTGCTCCCTAATTTATCCTTGAATTATCCAGATTTTACTAAGACTTTCCTCCATCAAAAAAGAAGAACTATTCCACTTCCACTTATTCTTTTAAGTACAATTATTTTGTTATCTTACTCAAATTCAGTAAGTAAACATTATTAAGGACAAACATAATTCAATATGCTCATATTTTATGAACAAACATGATTATTGCCATCCTGGAATCTGATAAAGTTATTTGAGTTACCATCAATAAATCATACTAAATGACCATTCCATGTCAGAATTTATCTCTGTGTTTTTAAAGTAAAATTATAATTAGCCTAATATTTATTGACTTCATACAATGTGCCATCCACTTTATTAGGTGCCTTCAAAAATTATCTCATTCACTGTTTACATCTGGAGGAATAGTAATCTCTATTGAGTAGATGATAAAACTGAGTGTCTGAAGGTTAATTGCTTTGTTAAAGGTTGCACGGGGAGTACACCGTAAAACTGTGATGCAGTCCACTTCTTTTCTGATCTGCTGATACCAAAGTCAACATTCTTTATGCCCTCCCGCATATTAAAAATACAACAATATTTTGTACTATCTTCTCATAAAGTTCATTGGCTTTCAGATATAGTAGAAACATTAAACACTATATAGGTCAACATATTTTTTCCTCTTTGGAAACTAAACCCAAAAGTATGAGTATTTCTCAAGTTCCCACAGCTATTATACACACAGAACCAAAGCTAGAACACCACGCACCTGACACAGACACTATTCTGAGTGCCTCAAGACCATATTGAAACCACACTTAATGATATGATAGCTCACCTGTGTCATTTTAAATGCTCATTTGTTAATATAATGTTCTTCGAATTAACATAAGCGTGATGGGGAGTTAGACCCAGGGACAATTCATGCCCCTTGAAATACATTTTCTTAAGTGCGTGTTTGTATATCTCATAGTAAACCACTTAAAGTTTACATAAACTCAACTTGGAAAATTCTGGAGAAACAGCAGAATGAGGCCTGAAACCTTGTTTAGAAATATAAAAACAAATATTTTGTTTCCCCTCTGTCCTCATTTGTTCAATGTAACAAACTTTACATAATCAGAAAGAATAACACTCTTATGCCAAAGAAAAGATGAAGCAGAAAGCTTTTCAGTTCAGAATTAATCAAAAGGTTTCTTAAAATTCTATAAAATCTGTCTCTCTTTTGTTATATTTAGTACTTTAATAAGGAATTAATGACCAAAATTAAATTATTTTAAGGTTGGTTAAGCAGAGGCCCTTAACAGTAAATTTTGCTCTTGGTAGAAGGATAACAAATGCCAAGCTTTGTCTCTTGTCATAGATTTTAAGAGATGGTAGAATTTTACGACTACAGATTCCAATATACTCTCGACACAGAATCATTTAAAAATATTTTCTCATTATTTTCTGTAATACCGTATATAC
This sequence comes from Ateles fusciceps, assembly GCA_036589455.1. Lineage (NCBI taxonomy): Eukaryota > Metazoa > Chordata > Mammalia > Primates > Atelidae > Ateles > Ateles fusciceps. The sequence goes on along the minus strand of JAZHEH010003121.1, from coordinate 451,972 downwards.
CTGATAGATCTATACGATGCCAAAACAGTTTTTAAATGAGGAAGGTTTAGTTGACTTTTTAGTCTGAATACTTCAAGAAATCAATAATAATTAAATTGTATCCCTTTGTTTGTAGTGACCAGTGATACCATCATGGATACTTCAGAAAAAAAAAAACATAAATATTCAAACACTTGAAAATAAAAGTTTTGTACAACATATGTCAATAAAGTTATTTCCTATAGATATCCATTTCTGTGTATCTTTTTCTGTATGAAAATTTCAAGTATATTTGCTAATGTCACATCATATGCTACTAAGTCAATGTAATTTTTTTACTCTATGATTACCAAGTATACATTGGCATTATCAGTATACTGATAACGTTTAATCAAAGGTATTTATAGAAGTTAGAATTGCATTTTGCTGAAAATTATTAGACACACACACATACACACAAAGCTTTCTTTAACAAATTAGTTTTCCCTACTCACTTAATGAGTTCAGAGGAAGGCAGTGCAAGGCTGGCACAGTGGTTTTATGATGTCTTCATTGTCCCAGGTACCTTCTACTGTTTCTGTTCGCCATCTTCAGACTATACATGTCAAAAGATGATTCTCTACTTTTAGCATCCCATTATCATTGTAGTAAAGTTACATAGGAAAGAGAAGCTGATGACAGATGACGATGAGACAATAGACAGCCCACCTTTAAGGGGATTTCCTTAAGCCCTGTCTAGTGAATTACATCTCATTGACAATAACCACTAAGGAAGTAACATAGCTTTTAGTGGAGCTATCCCCCTAAATTGGAGTTCTGCCTTTCCATAAGAGAAGATAAACATTGAATAGGTAATTACCAGTCTCTGCCACAGTATTGTTATTCTGCTGCACAATGGTAAAAAGATTTAATATATCCCAAATAAGTCAATCTAATTGAGTAAGAAAGAAGTCAAAGCATTCATCATTTCCACTCCCCCACAAGAGAAATAATATAGTTATTGGTTAACTAAACCTCACTAAGTATTGAAGTATGCACAAAGCATACTGTCTTATGAGCAGACATTAAACAATGAGAAAATGGAGAAACAGCTATGAACAGAAAACCAGGAAGGTGTACATGACAGAAAATATATTTTGGAATCCATATTACATTTAGAGTAATAAGAGAATAACACTTGAACTCAGTAAATTAATATAATATAAACCAAACTGTGCTTAAGAGATAAACTTTTCTGTACCCTAATGCTGCAGTGATGCAATCCTAAAGCACTGGACGAAGAAGAAGTCTTGGTAAGAAAATCTGTGTGTATCAAGAGGATGAACTGGATGATGGGAGAATGAGTCTTTTATATAAATAACACAAATTATTAAACTAATTCGAGTTGGCTAGAGAGTGCATCTCCTACTCTACAAAAAATTCAAGGTCACAAAAATAATGAATTCTCATAGTTCTAGAAAAAAGTCTATACTAATGATTATAAGTGAAGGCTCAACCAGGCTTAAAACTTTTAATTAGTGGCAATTATTTAACCATGACAAGCAATACCATAACCGATTTCCATGTTTAATTGATCAATGACAGATCACTACAGTGAACATTCTGAAAGCAAATCAATTGGTAGCTCCCTCACATTTTCAAAGTCAGCTGATCTGTGGTAGATTTACTCTCATTAACAAAATTTAGGAGGCAACTTCAATCCCTTCCTACCTTTGTACTAACACAAATACGCTTGTAAGGCAGAAATCAACTGAATCTTTCCTCAACAGATGTCACAATTCCAGAACAAACATTCTCCAAAATCTCTAAGTTTGGCTGGATTCTGAAATAAGTATTCTCCAAGAAATGTGAAGGTATTTTCTTTCTTTCTTTCTTTTTTTTTTTTTTCAATCCTCTCTTTGGTTGTGCTCTGGGTCAAAGCTACAGCAGAGTACATGAGGGATGGTTCAGATCTTCAATATTGTTATTGACTTTCTTTGAGAAAGCTTTCATTTGCAGAGATATCTAAGCTTACTGTTCAAATGTCATTCAGAATGACTTCACTATGTCTTTGTCTTTGACTCATTTGTCTGAATCCTTTGTAGAGGCAGTGAACGTAAAGAAGCATTTTAGACTCTGAACAAGAGCCATTGAACAGCTCTGAAAAAAAGGCAAACATAAAGAATGATGATAGGTTTTACCATGATGTATTAATGTCTGAATATAGTTGATTCTGTTTGCTAATGTTGTTTTTATAATTTTTGCATCAATATTCATTAGTAAGCTTTGTGTATAATTTTCCTTTGGGGGTTTCATTCATCAGGTTTAGGTATCAACTTAATGTATACTCTGGAACAATTTATGTGACAATGCAATTTTTTGGCCTTGTTGCTAAATGCTGCTAAATATCCCCAGTGAAATAATCTGAACCTGGTACATTTCTGAAGGGATGATTTTAATAATTTTCCTTATATCTTCTATAGAACTTTTCTGTTTAATTTTTTCTCAATGCAGTCAAATTTGAAGAATTGTGAACTCAAATTTGACTATAATCCATGTAGTCACAATCCATGTATTTTCCTTTAAAAATTACGCATTTCAGCAACATTTTCAAAAAATTTTTAATGAATTTGTGTAAAATTCTGTTTTTGTTAATTTTCTTTTCCAATATTTAGTTTTCCTTTGTAATATTTTATTTTGAAGATCTGTTTTTCCAATTTATTTTTGCCCATTGCATTAATTTTTGATAAACATTTTGATTTGTTGATTGCTCATAATATTTTTATTTATTGTCTCACCAGTTTCTTCTTTTAGATCTGTTTTACTCTATCTTGTGTTTCCCTTTGATTTACCTTATGCCTTTTCTACCTTGTTGAGTTGATTTGCATGTGCATTCTTTAATTTGTATTGATAATGTCTAATTCTTTAAAATGTATTCCATTGATATAAACTGTTTATATTATCATTTTTACAAGTTCTGCAATTTGGATTTATATTTCTGCCTTTCATTTAGGAGATTCTCAATAGAAAGTTTCCAGATTGCCAGCTGGAAAGGCTTTTTTGAATTTTCATTTTGAATTTCTAGCCTTCTTACATAATTTTATCTGAAACTATTTGTAATTTCCGTATGGCAAGGAACTTGATGATGTTTTAAAATGTAATGTTCGAACAATTTTTTTTAAAGTTCTTTGTGTGCTTGGGCAGAAGATACATTCTTTCTTACAGGGTAAAATGTTTGAGACATCACCTTAACATTTATGTTAAGGATTATGCTGTTTACTACTTTTATTTTCCTCATTATTTGGTTCATTTGGCCTATATTTAACTGTGAGTACTGCATTTAACTCTCGTATTAGTGTTTTATGGTTATTTCTTCTTGGGTCTCCTGTAGTTTCTGTTTATGAAGATTATTATTATGCTATTTTATATATATAGATATTGGTAGTTGTTATACTTTTGTGAATTGGGGCTTTCCAAATATTTTATCGTATTTGGTGTATTTAGTTCTTTCTTGTTCTGAATTCCTTTGTCTGATATTTGGAATGCAACTTCTACTTTCTTGATGTTCAAACTTTTCTCCTAAGTACATATTTGCCCTATTATTTTTAGTCTTGTGTTCATTTATTTTAGGACTCTTTTATACAGCTCAGAGTAGCATTTTGTTTGTGAGCCAATTTGAAAATCTTCTTAAGTGAGTTAAACCCATTTACATTAATTTATATCACTAATAGGTTTTATTACAATGCTACCATCTTATTTTGTTACATTTATTGTGGGTTTATTTTATATATTTCTTTCTTTATGTGACCAAATTCCTTAGATTTCTTATTAATTTATTTTAATAATTCCTTTTGATACATAGATTGATGTTTATATTGATTTTATTATTACATATTATTTATTTTATGTTGTTTTCTTTTTTTTCCAGGTACTCTAATTGAATATATTATAGATTTTCTTTACCCCTCGTTATATATGCATGCAGTGTTTTTGTTCAGGATTCTTTCCTGAGTTTCATTAATTTTTGTATTATATCTTTCTTTTTCATACATTTCTGTCCTGATTTTGAATTCCAAATTTAAGACATTTCTCTTATCTGACAAATCTTCAACTATATTTTATTCTGGTTGGAATGTTTATGCAGTTGTCTTGCTGCCTTGAATTTATGTTTGGTGAAAGAAATTTCATAATTTGAAACATTTTCTGAGTTTTTCTTATTTCTGAAGCATTTTATCAATGCTGTCTTCTACTTTCTGTTCACTTCCCAATTTTATTTCCCAAGGGATCAGCAATAACAGTTATTTCACTCGTAAGAGAAAGAGTAGGGGTCTAACTAGGTTTCTGAGTTCAAGACTGCTCTCTTCCACTGGCATAGAAAAGTGAAGTTTCTTTAAATTTGTGGTGTTCTTTTTATTTGGGTAGGGAGACAATGCTGTAATTTTGAATAATGGGCCCCAAATATGTTCATGTTTTCATCCCTGGAAACTGTGAATGTTACTTTATATGGCAAGATGAAGTTTTGTGATTGAGAATCTTGAGATATGGCAATTATCCTGGATTATGCAAGTAGACCCAATATAATCAAAATGGTCCTTTTAAGGGGCAGACAGGAGGATCAGAGACAGAAGGCAATGCAATGATGGAAGCAGAGATTTGAGCAAAACACTTTGAAAATAAAGGAAAGGAGCATACGACAAGGTCTCAGGCAACCACTAGAAGCTTAAAATGGCCAGAAAGAGACTGCGCTAGAGCCATCAGAAGGAAGCAGTCTGACTAACACCTTGACTTAGCCCAGTGAAAATGATTTCAGACTTCTTGTTTTAGCTACCAAGATATGGTAATTTGTTATGGTAACAATACAATAGAAAACTAATAAAGAGTGTGACTTATAAATTTACAATTTCCTTGTATTTCAGTGGGATCATTTATTTCTTATTTCTTTAAATTTTTATTTTAAGTTGTAGGGTAGAAGTGCAGGTTTGTTACATAGATAAACTTGTATCATGGAGGTTTGTTATGCAGATTATTTCATCGCCCAGTATTAAGCCTAGTACTCATTAGTTATTTTTCCTGATTGTCTTCCTCCTCCTATCCTTCACCCTTTGCCCTCCAAAAGGCTCCAGTGTGTGCTGTTCCCCCTCTATGTGTCCCTGTGCTCATCATTTAGCTCCCACTTATAAGTTAGAATATGAGGCATTTGGTTTTCTGTTCCTGTGTTAGTCTGCTAAGGATAATGCCCTCCAGCTATTTCTTTTCCTGCTGTTTTTTTTTTTTTCTTTGCCACCAAATCTCCCAGAGAGGATTCCTCCTTCTATGTTACCACTTTATCCTAAAGAAGTGGCACCTTCTCAGTACAGGTCCCATAACCTTTCAGAGTTCTCCCTTTTGATTTCTCAATAGCTATCACTCTGATGTATCAGACATCAGATTTGCTCTCAGTATTCCATATTCAGCATGAAATCTGTCTTTCTGAAGTTATTATATCTGTGTTCCATCACAGCTAGGTATGCAGTCTGAAGCTGTTTCTGGTGAATTTGTGTGTTTATTTTCCATATGTACAGGTAGTTTGAAGTTCCTAGTATTATCCATCTCATAGTTATGATGAAGATGTGAATTATATATTTTTGTGAGAATATCTGAATTCAGGTTATACTGCCATCATTTTATGATAAACCAGAAATCAAAGCTGTATCTATTGACTCCATAGGAATGATGAGGATTTTGCTATTTTCAAAATTTGCTCTCTTTAAATTAGGAATTTTAATATATTTATTATTTTTCTATTGGTTATATTTATTATTGTAAATGATATTCTTGAAACTACATCAATGTTTGAAAAGATCCTTTTACTCTATGCTTTGTCAGATAAGGGTATTAGTAAGCAACACTAATTTTTTTTGCCCTTTTCACTACCAAAGTTCTTTCAGCTACACATCTGCTTTCACTTTTACTTTTGCATTGCCATGATAATTATCATTTACTTTTTGTTGTCCAATCACTTACTTATTTTAGATTTAATCTGAAATTTGTCTCCCAGTAAAATATATTTACGTGATTTTTTTAAACTTATTTGATATCAAGTTGTGAGTTAGAATTATATTTCTTTATTGAGCAAATAACATGAGCCTAGCCTTCTACAAGAACATTGTATCAAGGTCAAGTGGAAACTTCTATTACTCTCTTTAAGTCATGACATATTTCAGAAAGTTAATACTTCTTGTAATTACTTTTTCTAAATTCTTCATTTTTCTTTTCATATCCTCATCTTTCTATCAGCTCTTCCATATTTTGTGTGTGTGTGCCATGCATTGTTCTATTGCTTAATTCATTTATGCATTTTTAAAATAATTTTTAATTCATTTTATGTCCATTTTTACAAAATTTTACTATGTCAGTTGCACAGATGAAGAAACTTAAGTTACAGTGGTATTGATGAACATAACATAAGCTACAGAGTTTATGACTTTTTAATGAAGCCCAGTATTCTGACGTCAAATCACGTAATCACATTATGCTTTCTTTTCAGTCCTCTTCATGCTTTACGCTGACACTCTCCCCAGAAGGTTCCCATTTAGAGTTCTCTCTCCTGCTGCTCCAATCTATAATGCACACAGTAGAGGCCTGCTGGCATTGTCGATCTGTGACTCTTGCCTTCCTTGCACTGCTCTTCTGGATTAGATCCAGAGCTAATTATTTGACAAGTGCCAAAGCAAATCTGCTGGCATCCAATCTGATTGGTCTGTGCCTAAGTTCTACAAACTGCATCTGGTTTATTTCCTAGTTTTCCTGGGAAATATCCAAAAAAGTTTCCTAAGAATAAGTATGTATCAAGTGAAAGTACTAAGTTCACAATGTTTTAAGAACATCTTATGACAGCTTAGCAATTAATACACGGATTATTCAGATGTAGATTCTAGGTGAATTTCTTAATGTTTTTTGAAGATGTTGTTACAGTGCCAAAGAAATCAGCGTCATGCCATGTATAGCTTTAAATCTGCTAAAACTACCATTTGTTTTTCTTGAATATCCCAATAGGAGAAAAACCAGACACAAGGGACTGATATTTTTTCTACTAATAGAAAAGCCTGAACCCTTTTTATAGACCTCAGGAAGATTAACACAGTTCATTAACTTATTTTCCTAGAACAGTCTATAGATTAAATAAACATTGAAATGTTTTGCAATTTAAATAAGACCCTTTCTGCACTTGTCTGATATATTAATAGCAGTCTCATTTTACCATGTTCCTGAGGTTATAGAGTGTAAATATCTGTATCTTACCAGCATAATAATATTTTATTCCTAAGAGTTATCAAATACTTTTAAGACTATGATTTTAACCAAGGTAATATTATACGTTAAGTTGATGTTACAATACGTATAAAGAGTTAGGTATTTCAATTTGTATTAGAGAAAATACCAGTTAGAAAGCACCTCTAAATAAATCTTTTTACTATAAGGGAAAATTAATAATCTATTTCTTTTGTCTTCCATAGACCTAAAAGTGATAAACAATACAATTCTTAATTTGAAGGGTTGCTTCATTTCACTGAGTAGAAGATTTTAATAATGCTGCTGTTCAAGCACTTGTCTACCATGGAAATATTGTGAAGAAAAATTACTGTGAATAAATTTTCTGAGAAAATAATTAGTTTTCTTGTGGTTTGTTCCTTGATCCATTGTATTCTACACGAGTATTGTTGACAATCTGTGGAAAAATATGGTTCTTGTATTCAGTATAATAAAATTAAAATCTTCCTTTGGTATAAAAATACATATATTAACAATTCTAATATTTAAAGTGTTAGGATACTGCAAAATGTATGCATTAATCCCAAAAGTTATATGCAGTATCTTTTCTGGGACATTTGTTTATTTCCCAAATGTTACATTATAAAAAATTCCCATTTCAAAGTAAAAATAATTTAATATATACTGTCACTGAAATACAAGTGCTCTGTCAGGAACACATTATATAGCAAAACTGCGTTATTATATGTTCAAACAAACAAAATAGTAAACCCAGTAATTATTCACATATTTTAAAAGGAGGCAGTATTATGCATTTACCAAAATATTTAGCTACAGTGTCCAATATCACAGCATTTTCTTTTACAAAGAGATGGCCCTTTGAGTAGAGTGTTAAACACACTGATCATCTCATTTGCCACAGTACCATGCATACAGACTATAAATCCTCAAACATATTTCCTAAGTAAAAAATATTGTTACAAATTTTCAGAATTTTGTCACAAATGACAAATACTTTTATTTTTGTTTTTGTTTTTTTTTTTTATCTTTTGAGACAGGGTCTTTTGTTGCCCAGGCTGGAGTACAGTGGCAATTCACAAGTGTGATATCAGGAAACTGTAGCCTAAAATTCCTAGGCTCAAACAATCCCCCTGCCTCAGCCCTCTGAGTATCTGGCACTAGAGGTATGTGCAACCACAACCATTAGTTCATGTGGATGCTCCATCTGAACAACACTTTTCCAATATTAAGAAACAAAACAGCTTAATCTAGAACATTAGTACTTTTGTGTACCAAGATAGAGAGCATATTTAACTAAAGAATTTCAATTATGCCTTAAAAAGGAATTCTTTATAGTGTTGTTTAACTAGAATTTTTTTGTGTTTCAGAGGTGAGGAATCATTTGCTTTAGCAATGATTTATTAAATATAAAAAAATCATAAAATATCTACTAGAAAAAAATTTAGTGTAGGATTTGATCATATAAATGCATTTTATAATGTGTAAGTATGTTTATTATACTATACCTTTTTGTTTAATTACAAATACTTTGGGTTTTTTTGTTTTTTGATCTTTTGAGACAGGGTCTTGCTATGTTGCCCAGGCTTGAGTACAGTGGCAGTTCACAGTTATAATATTAGCAAACTGTAGCCTAGAATTCCTGGGCTTAAGCAATACCCCTGCCTCAGCCTTCTGAGTATCTGTCACTACGGGAGTATGCAACCACACCCAGCTCTCTACATATAAACATTTAAAACATTATGGGGATGTTTCAATTGCTATCTTCTCTATCTAAATAGAAATTTAAGAGACAGAGGTTACTGTACAGTCCTATGGGCACTCAAGATTTTTACCATTGTATTTTCAATAAGTAATTCACAAAGTTATTAACTAGCTTGGTGAATTGTGTTACTTTAATGTGCTAATAAACTCCCTTTATTGCCATGTAGAAAAATGAATCTTTTTTGGTCATAGAGAGTGACATCGTTTGGCTGTGTCCCCATCTGAATCTCATCTTGTAGTTCCCATAATCACCTTGTGTCATGGGAGGGACCTGTTGGGAAGTAATTGAATTATGGGGACGGTTTCCCCTCATGCTGTTCTCATGATAGTGAGTGAGTCCTCACCAGATCTGATGGTTTTATAACCATCTGGCATTTCCCCTGCTGGCACTCATTCTCTCTCCTGCCACCCTGTGAAGAAGTGCCTTCCACTGTGATTGTAAGTTTTGTGAGTCCTCCCTAGGACACGCAGAACTGTGAGTGAATTAAACCTCTTGTCTTTATAAATTATCTAGTCTTGGGTATTCCTTCATAGCAGTGTGAGAACAAACTAATATAACAAATTGGTACCACAGAGAGTAGGGCACTGCTACTGAAATGGGATACCTCTCTTGACCCCTTCGCAGGACTCGTTCATAAAGGGTTTGGCTCATTTACTCAGCCCACAGCTCACATGCGGGTGAGTAGGTGCAGGTGTTAGACTAGTGCTTCTTGGTTCCGGGAGGAGTAGAACTCTGTGCAGCCCTGCAAGAGCATTTGGGGGGATACCCATGACCCCCAGAACCCTAGGGGCATATAATTCAGTGTGTTCTTTTAGCTTTGCCATCCATGGATGGCTTAAGTGTTTAAAAGCTCAATGGAGGGTGAGGGTGATAGCCTTTTGCACACCTCCTTGGTACCTGAGCTCTTGACTGACATCCAGGAAAAATCAGGCTGTGTGAGTATATTAAAGGGTGGTGAATGTGAACAATTTTATTTAGCAGTGGAAGTGGCTCTCAGTGGGAAGGGGAGCTGGAAAGTGGATGGAATGAAAATGTGGTCTTTCTCTGGAGTTTGGCCATCCCCAGCCATACTCTTCTCCAACGTCCCATGTCAAGCCATCCCACATCCAGCTGCTTTTTATCTTCTCTCCTTTTCTACCAGTGGAGCCTGTGGTTTCTATGGATACAGGATAGGGGTTGGGGCAGGTCAGATCGTTGTGGAAAAGGCAAAATTCAGGCAGGAAAACAAAATACATGTTCCCACTTTGGGCCATGGTCCCAGGCTTGAGTGTGTGGCTCTTGCCGGGGGATCACCCTCTTCTACGCAGTATATCCATACCTCCTGTTTGTGTCACCATAAAGATATCCAAAAATGTGAAAGCAACTTTGGAATTGGGTAACAGGCAGAGTTTGGAACAGTTTGAAGTATTCAGAAGAAGACAGAAAGATGTGGGAACGTTTGCAACTTCCTAGAGACTTGAGTGATTTTGACAAATATGCTGATAGTGATATGGACAATGAAGTCCAGGCTAAGGTGGTCTCAGGTGGAGATGAGGAACTTCTTGGAAACTGGAGTAAATTTGACTCTTGCTATGCTTTAGCAAGAAGACATGGCATTTGTCCCTCTCCTGGAGATCTGTGGATCTTTGAACTTGGAAAGATGATTTAGGGTATCTGGTGGAAAAAATTCTAATGTAGTAAAGCACTCAAGACAAAGGAGAGCATAATAGTTTGAAAAATTTGCAGCCTGATGATGTGATAGGAACAAAAAACCCATTTTCTGGGGGGAAAATTCAAGCCACCTGCAGAAATTTGCGGTAGTAACTAGAAATCAAATGTTAATCCCCAAGACAATGGGGAAAATGTTTCCAGGGCATGTCAGAGACCTGCATGCAAGCCCCTCCTATGACAGGCCCAGAGGCCTAGGAGGGAAGAATGGTTTTCTGGGCTGGGAGCAGGCCCCAGCTTTGTGCAGGCTCAGTACTTGGTACCCTGCTTCCCAGCTGATCCATCCATAGATAAAAAGGGCCAAGGAACATTTCAGGCCATTGCTTTAGAGGGTGCAAGCCCCAAGCCTTGGGAGCTTCCACATGGTGTTGGTCCTGCAGGTGTTTGAAAGACAAGAATTTAGGTTTGGGAACCTCTGCCTAGATTTTAGATGATGTATGGAAGTGCCTGGATGTCTAGGCAGAAGTCTGCTGCAGAGGTAGAGCCCTTATGGAGAACCTCTGATAGAGTAGAGCAGTAGGAGACTTTGTGTGGGGGGGGGCTCCAACCTTCTGCACAGAGGTGCTCCTGGTAGGGTAGTGCAGAAAGACTCCTCCACACACAAAGTCTCCACTGGGGCACTGCTTAGAGGAGCCATGAGAAGAGAGCCACTGTCCTCCAGACCCCAGAATGGTACATCCATGGACAGCTTGCACTGTGTGCCTGGAAAAGCCACAGACACTCAACTCTAGCCCATGAAAGTAGCCATGAGGGGAGGTTGTACCCTGCAAAGCCACATGAGCAGAGCTACACAAGTCCTTGGGAGCCCACCTCTTGCGTGATCATAACTCGAATGTGAGATGTAGAGTCAAAGGTAATTATTTTGGAACTTTAAGGTGTAATGACTATCTTCTTAGATTTTAGACTTGCATGGTGCCTGTATCCCCTTTGTTTTGGCTAATTTATCCCATTTGGAACTGGTATATTTACCCAATGCCTGTACCTCCATTGTATCTATGAAGTAACTAACTCATTTTTTATTTTATGGGCTCAAAGGCAGAAGGGATTTACTTTGTCTCATATAAGAATTTAGACTTGGACTTTTGAGTTAATGCTGGAATGAGTTAAGGCTTTGGGGGACTGTTGCAAAGGCAGTATTGGTTTTGAAAAATGACAACATGAGATTTGGGAAAGGCCAGGGCAGAATGGCATGGTTTGGCTGTGTCCCCATCCAAATCTCATCTTGAATTGTAATTCCCATTATTCCCACATGTTGTGGGAGGAATCTGAATGGAGGTAATTAAATCATGGGGGGTGGTTTCCTCCATGATGTTCTCATCATAGTAGTAGGTTCTCACCAGATCTGATGGTTTTATAAGCATCTGGCATTTCCCCCTGCTGGCACTCATTCTCTCTTCTGCTTCCCTGTGAAGAGGTGACTTCTGCCATGATAGTAAGTTTTATGAGGCCTCCCCAGCCATGCACAATTGTGAGTCAAAGCTCTTTTCTCATAAATTATGAAGTCTTGGCTATTTTTTCATAGCAGTTTGAGAACAAACTAATAGAGAGATGGAGTAGAGATACTATATGTCTCTCTTAAAATCTAATAATCACCAGGAAAATGTAACAATTAATATGCATACAAAATTTTGCACATATTTTCTGTATTGATCATTAAGGATATATTTGAAGGATATGATAGACATAGCACTATGGTGAACCTGAGAGATAGAGAAGAAAAAAGGATAATAATAGCTGTAGCCTATTTCTCTGAGCCTATAAAAACTAAACAATTTTTGGGAATAAATGATAGCAGGCAATAGGCCTTGCCATCATCAAATGACTTAATAACATAGTGCAAGTTTTCTGGGGAGTATGGAGTAGGAATGATCTTCCTTGAATTACCTAGTCAAAGTAGCCTCCCTGGAAAAAGATAAAATTTAAAATTTTGTTTCATAATACTTTATTAAATAATTTAAATTTGAAAATAATTGGCAAAAATTGATATACAAAATTTTAGTGTGTTTCCATTCATCAAAGCTGAATAAATTAGCAAAGATTCATTGCAACCCAGCTTTTAACAAGTGAAAAGATTGGTGAAAATTAACTACAGTGACTGGAAAGTTAATTGTGAACAGGAACACAAAGAAGGCATAAAGACAGTTGCAGGATAAATAAAATGTTTATTAGACAATGTTGGCAATACAAAACCCTGTCCTCATAGCTAATATTTTAACCTTTGGAAAACAGTCATTGTCTATTAAATTTTTATGAACAGGTAAATAATAGTATTGATATCAAATTTGATAGAAGCCTAGTTTAACAAAAAAATTAGCATTTAAGATAGTCAAGGTTAACAACAATGGCTTTTATTAGAGGATACAGCTCAAAATGCTTGAGAAATTTTCTATGTGTAAACTAAGAAACCATTTCAAAGAAATAAAGGGTTAAGTGTGTACACCATGTGGTTCCTAATGTTTCACTATTGCCACCAAATAAAATAATTTTTACAGCTTTTTTTGCAATTATTATATAAGATGATTTTATCCCCCCCCTAAAGAAAACTAAGATCAGAAAAAAATAGAAAAAACACTAAAACCTTATTATCTCGTTTCCTGTGCTTGATATTTCCTGTAATTATATTCTGTTCTATCTTTTTAAGAAAAAGGACAGTACATTTGCTCCTAAATCTTTACCAGTGGTTTCACTTGAAGAGTAAAGTATAGACAAGAATTTTCTTGGGTTGAACTTCTTGGGTTTTATCCACTTCCATTCATCAATTGTTTCCTATATGAGGGAATCTTGTAAAAAATTTCCTGTGCACTGAGTTTCTTGCTCATTATAGATATGTAAGAAAATAAGAAACAATGTGTGTGAGGTGTTTTGTAAACTTTGAAGTGCTATACAAATTTGTTTATTAGAAAATATAACTGGGGATGCATTCTCTCACATTCCTACACACTGCCATCTGTTTTGAAAAATATTTTCATGCCCTCTTTTGTGCCTTAATCAAGAAATCAAAGTTTTGTTGGCATTTTTGTTTCCATTAAGAATTTGTGTAGTAAATATTGTTTCAAGTGTTTAATAATATGTAACACTCTTCTAGTCTACTATGCCATTATAAATAGACAAAACTATGACAAATTATTTGATTATCCTTAGTCACTGCTCAAAATATCCTGAAGTTCTTCCTTGCATTGAAAATTTAAGCAAATATTACAATGTTGAAGAGATTAATATATATATATATATTATTTATTATTATACTTTATGTTATTGGGTACATGTGCAGAATGTGCAGGCTTATAACATAGGTATACACTTGCCATGGTGGTTTGCTGCATCCATCACCCCATCATCTATATTAGATATTTCTCCTAATGCTATCCCCTCCCCTAGCTCCCCCACCTCCCTGTTTTCCCTCCCCCTAGCCTCCCACCCCCCACGAAAGGCCCCAGTGTGTGATGTTCCCCTCCCTGTGTCCATGTATTCTCATTGTTCAACTCCCACTTATCAGCGAGAAAATGTGGTGTTTGGCTTTCTGTTCTTGTGTCAGTTTGCTGAGAATGATGGTTTCCAGCTTCTTCCATGTCCCTGCAAAGGACATGAACTCATCCTTTTTTATGGCTGCATAGTATTCAATGCTGCATATGTGCCACATTTTCTTTATCCAATCTATCATTGATGGGCATTTGTGTTGCTTCCAGTCTTTGCTACTGTGAACAGGGACACAATAAACACACATGTGCATGTATTTATAATAGAATGATATATAATTATTTGGGTATATACCCAGTGATGGGATTGCTGGGTCAAATGATATTTCTAATGTAGTTCCTTGAGGAGTCACCACACTGTCTTCCACAATGGCTGAACTAATTTACACTCCACCAAGAGTGTAAATTGTTCCTATTTCTCTACATCCTCTCCAGCATCTGTTGTTTATACTTTTTAACATCACCATTCTAGCTGGCATGATATGGTATCTCAATGTGGTTTTGATTTCCATTTCTCTAATGACCACTGATGATGAGAATTTTTTCATATGTTTGTTGGCTGTATAAATGCCTTTTTTTGAGAAGTGACTGTTCATATCATTTGTCCACTTTTTGATGGGGTTGTTTTTTATTGTAAATTTGTTTAAGTTCTTTATAGATTCTGGATATTAGCCCTTTGTCACATGAGTAGATTGCAAAAATTTTTTTCCCATTCTGTTGGTTGCCAGTTCACTCTAATGATATTTCTTTTGCTGTGCAGAAGCTCTTACGTTTAATTAGATCCCATTTGTCTATTTTGGCTTTTGTTGCCATTGCTTTTGGTGTTTTAGTCATGAAGTCCTTGCCCATGCCTATGTCCGGAATGGTACAGCCTAGGTTTTCTTCTAGGGTTTTTATGGTATTAGGTCTTAGGTTTAAATCTTTAATCCATCTAGAGTTAATTTTTGTATAAGGTGTAAGGAAGGGATCCAGTTTCATCTTTTTGCATTTGGCTAGCCAGTTTTTGCAACATCATTTATTAAATAGGGAATCCTTTCACCATTGCTTGTTTTTGTCGTTTCTCAAAGATCAGATGGTTGTAGATATGTGGCATTACTTCCGAGACCTCCGTTCTGTTCCATTGACCTATATCTCTGGTTTGGTACCAGTACCATGCTCTTTTGATTACTGTAGTCTTGTAGTATAGTTTGAAGTCAGGTAGCCTGATGCCTCAATCTTTGATTTTTTTTTTTGCTTAGGATTCTCTTGGCTATACAGGCTCTTTTTCAGTTCCATATGAAATTTAAGGTGTTTTTTTCCAATTCCATGAAGAAAGTCAATGGTAATTTGATGGAGATCGCATTTAATCTATAAATTACTTTGGGCAATATGGCCATTTTCAGAATATTGGTTCTTCCTAATCATGAACCTGGAATGTTTTTCCATCTGTTTGTGTCCTCTCTTATTTTCTTGAGCAGTAGTTTGTAGTTCTCCCTGAAGAAATCTTTCACATTCCTTGTTAGTTGTATTCCTAGGTATTTTATTCTTTTTGTAGCAATTGTGAATGGGAGTTCACTCATGATTTGGCTCTCTGTTGGTCTGTTATGGGTGTATAGGAATGCTTTTTATCCTTGCACATTGATTTTGTATCCTGGGACTTTGCTGAAATTGCTTATCAGCTTAAGGAGATTGTGAGTTGAGACGATGGGGTCTTCTAAATATACAATCATGTCATCTCTAAATAGAGACAATTTGACTTCCCTCCTTTCCTAATTGAATAATATTTTATTTCTTTTTATTGCCTGAATGCCCTGGCCAGAATTTCCAATACTACGTGGAATAGGAGTGGGGAGAGAGGGCATCCTTGTCTTGTGCTGGATTTCAAAGGAAATGCTTCCAATTTTTGCCCATTCAGTATGATATTGGCTATGTGTTTGTCATAAATAGCTCTTATTATTTTAAAATACATTCCATTGATACCTAGTTTATTGAGAATTTTTAGCATACAAGGCTGTTGAATTTTCTCGAAGGCTATCTCTGCATCTATCAAGATAATCATGTGGTTTTTGTCTTTGGTGCCATTTATGTGATGGATTACATTTTTTGATTTGCATATGTTCAACCAGCCTTGCGTCTCAGGGGATGCAGCTGAGTTGATCGTGATGAATAAGCTTTTTGATGTGTTGTTGGATTTGGTTTGCCAGTATTTTATTGAGGATTTCTGCATCAATATTCATCATGGATATTGGCCTGAATTTTTCTTTTTCAGTTGTGTCTCTGCCAGGTTTTGGTATCAGGATGATGTTGGTCTCATAAAATGAGTTAGGGAAGATTCTCTCTTTTTCTATTGTTTGAATAGTTTCATAAGGAATGGTACCAGCTCCTCTTTGTATCTCTGGTAGAATTTGGCTGTGAACACCTCTGGTCCTGGGTTTTTTTGGTTGGTAGTGTATTAATTGCTGCCTCAATTTCAGACCTTGTTATTCATCTATTCAGGAATTCACCTTCTTCCTGGTTTAGGCATGGGAGGGTATAAGTGTCCAGGAATTTATCCATTTCTTCTAGATTTTCTGGTTTATTTTCACAGAGATGTTTATAGTATTCTCTGATGGTAGTTTGTATTTCTGTCAGATCACTAGTGATATCTGCTTTACCACTTTTTATTGCATCTATTCGAGGCTTCTCTCTTTTTCTTTGTTAGTCTGGCTAGAAGTCTACCTACATTGTTGATACTTTAAAAAACCAGCTCCTGGATTCACTGATTTTTCTGAAGGGTTTTTTTGTGTCTCTATCCCCTTCAGTTCTGCTCTGATCTTAGTTATTTCTTGACTTCTGCTACCTTTTCAATGTGCTTGTTCTTGCTCCTCTAGTTCTTTTAATCATGATGTTAGGGTGTCAATTTTAAATCTTTCCTCATTTCTCTTGTGGGCATTTAGTGCTATAAATTTCCCTCTAGACACTGCTTTAAATGTGTCCCAGAGATTCTGGTATGTTGTGTCTTCATTCTCATTGGTTTCAAATAACATCTTTATTTCTGCCTTCATTCATTATTTATCCAGTAGTCATTCAGAAGGAGGTTGTTCAGTTTTCATGTAGTTGTGCAGGTTTAAGTGAGTTTCTTAATCCTGAGTTATAATTTGATTGCACTATGGTCTGAGAGGCTGTTTGTTATGATTTCTGTTCTTTTGCTTTTGCTGAAGAGTGTTTCACTTCCAATAATGTGGTCAATTTTAGAATAAGTACAATGTGGTGCTGAAAAGAATGGATATTCTGTGGATTTGGGGTGGAGGGTTCTGTAGATGTCCATTAGGTCTGCTTTGTCCAGATATGAGTTCAAGTCCTGGATGTCCTTTTTAATTTTCTGTCTCATTGATCTGTCTAATATTGACAGTGGGGTGTTAAAGTCTCCCACTATTATTGTGTGGGAGTCTAAGTCTCTTTGTAGGTCTCTAAGAATTTGCTTTATATATCTGGGTGGTCCTCTATTGGGTGCATATATACTTAGGATAGTTAGCTCTCTTTGTTGCATTGATTCCTTTATCATTATGTAATACCTTTCTTTGTCTCTTTTGATCTTTGTTGGTTTAAAGTGTGTTTTATCAGAGACTAGGATTGCAACCTGTTTTTTTTTTTTTCTTTCCATTTGCTTGGTAAATATTCTTCCATCTATTTATTGAGCCAATGTGTGTCTTTGCAAGTGAGATGAGTCTCCTGAATACAACACACCAAAGTGTCTTGACTATCCAATTTGCCAGTCTGTGTCTTTTAATTCAGGCATTTAGCTCATTTATATTTAAAGTTAATATTGTTATGTGTGCATTTGATTCTGCCATTTTGATGCTGGCTGGTTGTTTTGCCTATTAGTTGATGCAGTTTCTTCATAGTATCAGTGGTCTTTACAGTTTGGTATGTTTTTGCAGTGGCTGGTTCTGGTTGTTCCTTTTCATGTTTAGTTTTTCCTTCAGGATCTCCTGTAACGTAGGCCTGTTGGTGACAAAACCTCTCAGCAGTTGCTTGCCCATAAAGAGCTTTATTTCTCTTTCACTTTTGAAGCTTAGTTTGGCTGGATATGAAATTCTGGGTTGAAATTCTTTTCTTTAAGGATGTTGAATATTGGCCCCACTCTCTTCTGGCTCATAAGGTTTCTGCTGAGAGATTCACTGTGAGTCTGATGAGCTTCCCTTTATTGGTAACCCAACCTTTCTCTCTGGCTGCCCTTAGCATTTTTTCCTTCATTTCAACCATGGTTAATCTGAAGATTATGAGTCTTGGAGTTGCTTTTCTCAACAATTATCTTTGTGGTGTTCTCTGTATTTCCTGAATTTGAATGTTAGCCTACCTTACTATATTGGGGAAGTTCTCCTGGATAATATCCTGAAGAGTGGTTTTCAACTTAGTTTCATTCTCCCTGTCACTTTCAGGTACACCAGTCAAATGTAGATTTGTTTTTTTCACATAATCCCATATTTCTTGGAGACTGTTCATTTCTTTTCACTCTTTTTTTTTCTCATCTTGTCTTCTCACTTTATTTCATTGAGTTGATCTTCAGTCTCTGATATCCTTTCCTTCACTTGATCGATTCAGCTATTAAAACTTGTGTATGCTTCACGAAGTTCTCGTGCTGTACTTTTCAGCTCCATCAGGTTATTTATGTTCTTTTCTACACTGGTTGTTCTAGTTAGCATTTCATCTAATCTTTTTTCAGGGTTCTTAGCTTCCTTGTATTGGACTACAACATGCTCCTTTACCTTGGAATAGTTTGTTTTTACCCATGTTTTGAAGCCTGCTTCTGTGAATACATCAAACTCATTCTCTGTCCAGTTTTGTTCCCTTGCTGGTGAGGAGTTATGATCCTTTGGAGGAGAAGAAGAATTCTGATTTTTGGAGATTTTGGCCTTTTTGCACTGGTTTCTTCACATCTTTATGGATTTATATACCTGTGGTCTTTGTAGTTGGTGACTTTTGGATAGGATCTCTGAGTGGACATCCTTTCTGTTCATGTTGAAACTATTTCTTTCTGTTTATTAGTTTTCCTTCTAACAGTCAGGCCCCTCTGCCACAGGTCTGCTGGAGTTTGCTGGAGGTCCATTCCAGACCCTACTTGCCTGGTAATCACCAGCAGAACAGCAAAGAATGCTGCCTGTTCCTTCCTCTAGTAGCTTCATCTCAAAGGGTACCTGCCAGATGCCAGCCAGAGCTCTCCTGTATAAGGTGTCTGTGAGCCTACTGGGAGGTATCTCCCAGTCAGGATACACAGGGGTCAGAAAGCCACTTGAGGAGACAGCCTGTCCCTTATCAGAGCTCAAATGCTGTGCTGAGAGATCTGCTGCTCTCTTCAGAGCTGCCAGGCAGGGACATTTAAGTCTTCTGAAGCTGTACCCACAACCACCCCTTTTCCCTGGTGCTCTGTCCCAGGAAGGTGGGGGCTTTATTTATAAGTCCCTGACAGGCTGCTGCCTTTATTCAGAGGTTCCCTGCCCTGCGAGGAGAAAGTCTAATGACACAGTGTACCTGCAGAGGCCTTGCTGAGCTGCTGTGGGCTCCACCCAGTCACTGTGTAAACTTCCTGGTGACTTTATTTACACAGGTGAGATTAAAACCACCTACTCGAGCCTCACCAATGGCAGATGCCCCCTCCCACCATGAGCTTGAACATCCCAGGTTGAGCTCAGACTGTTGTGCCGGCTGAGAATTTCAAGAGTGAGTCTTAGCTTATGGTCTTCATGGGGGTGAGACCCACTGAGTCAGATCACTAGGCTCCCTGGATTCTTCCCCGTTTTTCAGGGGAATGAGCGGTTCTGTCTCACTGGCATTCCAGGTGCCACTGGGGTGTGGGAAAAAAAAACACTGCTGTGGCTATCTCAGTGTCTTTCCAAACAGCTGCCCAGTTTTGTGCTGTGAACCAGGGACACTGGTGTTGTGGGCATCAGAGGGAGTCTCCTGATCTGTGGGTTGTGAAGACCATGGGAAAAGCACAGTGTGTGACCCAGAGTGCCAGAGTGCCAGAGTGCCGGGAAACGTCTCTAATGGCTTCCCTTGGCTACGAGAGGAGTTCTCTGGCCCCTGTGCCTCTGGGGTGAGGTGATGCCCCACCCTGCCTCGTCTTACCCTCCTTGGGCTGTACCCACTATCTAACCAGTCCCAGTGAGATGAATCTCATACTGCATTTGGAAATGCGGAGATCTCCTACCTTCTGTGTCACTCTTGCTGGGAGCTGCACACCAGAGCTCTTCCTATTTGGCCATCTTTCCAGTAATCTCTCAAGATTAATATATTTTAACAACCCTCCTAATTTACTAAGAATGTTCAGTAGAAAGGATAGCCAAGGTCCCTATATCTGATAAGTTTCTAATGATTTTGTAGACAGAGATGATAAAATTTCTAGAGATGATTTATTCCTACAATAAACCTAAAACAAATCAGTGACAACATTCAAAAATTTTACTCCTACATATGCCTTTGTTAGGATTTATTAATAACAGATTCTCACATTTGTATAGTCAGCATTACCTTCATGTTCACTTCAAAGCTTTTACTAGGTTGGTGCAAAAGTAATTATGGTTTTTGCTATTAGTTTCAATGGTAAAACCCCCAATTACTTTTGCACCAAACTAATATTTTCAAAAAGATGCAAAACATAATCCAATACCATATTTTCTGCTCTGGGCTTCAGGCTTTTGTGTAACAGCAGTGCTTAGATGATATAAAAATAGTCCCTCTGATACATAGTAAGGATAATACTTTGCTTATACATGATACTATGACCAATAGTCCCTAGGTAAGCATTGAGCCCTGTATCAGTCAGGTTTCTTTAAAGAAAAAGAAGTAATAGGATATGTATACTATTTTAAAGAAACAGAGAAATTTTTAAGAATTGACTTGCATGACTATGGGGACTGACATAGAACAGCTGTAGAGCAGGCTGGCAGCCTAAAAATTCAGGTAAGAATTGATGTTATAATCTTGAGTTCAAAATCCACAGAATAGAACTACTGGCTGAATACTCACACAGGATCTCTGCTATAATCATAAGGCAGGATTGTTTCTTCTCTGGGAAGCCTCAATTTTTGCTCTGAAGGCCTTCTACCCATTGGATAAAGCCTACCTACATTAGTGAGAGTAACTTAAAGTCAACTGATTATAAATATTAATCACATCTACGATAAACCCTCACAGCAAATTCTAGACTGTTTCACCAAACAATTGGACACAATATCCCAGTTGAATTGACACATAAAATTAACCATCACAAATTCTGAAACAACGCAGTCAATATTTGGCTTTTCTTTTACATTCTTACTCTTGAATTTAAAATGTTGAAATATATTATTTACAGTCCAAGAAGGCAGGAAAATAATATATTACATTTTTATTTAAAATTGTAGTTAATGTTGGCCAGGTGCGGTGGCTCACACCTGTAATCCTAGCAATTCGGGAGGCTAAGGCAGGTGGATTGCCTGAGCTCAGGAGTTGAAGACCAGCCTGGGCAATACAGTGAAATCTCATCTCTACTAATACAAAAAGTTAGCCGGCTGTGGCAGCATACACCTGTAGTCCCAGCTACTCAGGAGACTGAGGCAGGAGAATTGCTTGAACCCGGGAGATGGAGGATGCAGCGACCCGAGATCTCACCACTGCATTCCAGCCTGGGCAACAGAGCTAGCCTTCGTCTACCAAACTCCCTCCCAAAAAAATAAATAAATAAGATAAAAAGTAAAAATAAAATAAAATAAAATTGTAGCTAATGTTTATTGGAACCTAAGTGAACTAGTTGTGACAGTATTAATACATTATTATTGATGATTGGTTTCAAAATGGTGTGAAGTCACTAAACTAGGACATGACATGGACAGGTACCCACTGCTAAAGGGAATTCTTTCTTATTTACCTTTCCATGACAGCATAAGTAAAAACATGTGCAATTCATCACATTATGCAAAGAAAAGCAATTACATGTACCAATAGTTAGGCTAACTTTTTATATACAAGACAAGTAAATGTTGCTTCCATTTGGCAGAAGTTATTTACCAGCTTAATGATTTCATGATTCATCTATGTCCCTTCAGAGCTCATTTTGTTATAATATCGGTAGATGCACATTTCAATCTTTCCCGGGTGGTAGTGCTTCAGAGATTTTTACTTCTATCTTTTCAATTCTTGAACAATACTTTTCTATTTCAGAAAGAAAATTTGGTGAAAATCCTGCCAGACAATGAAGCAGTAAAAGCAGTAACTGCTTCTCATGTAGAACCTAATGGCCTATCACCCTCTTTGCTCAAATGTTACTTATATAATCTTATTATTTGTCTCCCCTTTACAACTCTCTTTCACCTTCCAGTGGAGATAAGACTTAAAATATGAAGACACATTAGATCTTCAGTTTAAAGTCAAACTGAAGATTCAGAAATCTCTGTGAAGATTTTTAGATTTTTTACTACTTGGAGCATGCCAAAATATGAGAAATTAAGTTGACAGTTTAAAGCCTTTACAATATTTATAATTCCACTAGTTTTTTCAGTGCGTCTTATTTACTATCATTTAAAAAGGTCATTTGAATAGCTCTTTACAAACTGTTAAATATTTTAAACATGACAATATGACATCAAATCTCTCGTGCCCCATTAGACTTCTCTTTCTAATTAGATTCACTGTGGCCATTTATAAATGTTCAGGTGATTTTCAATACTGAATAACTTTTCATACCAGGCCAATACAGCCTAATGTCTTGAGGACTCTTCAAAAATGGCAATGCACAAACAAATCCTTTGAAAATCAGAAAATAAAGCCAATAAGTCTTGGTAATTTGCATATGATAAATTTTTCTAATTACTTTTTATATTTTTCTTTTGAGATAGAATTTCACTCTGTCACCCAGGCTGGCACGTATAGTCACAATCATAGCTCACTGTAAACGCAAACTCCTGGGCTCAAACAATTCTCCCACCTTAGCCTCTCAAGTAGCTAGGACTACAGATACATGCCACCACACTCAGAGTTTTTTTATTTTTTATTTTTCGTAGAAATGGGGATCTCACTATGTTGCCCCTTCTGGTCTTGAAGGCCTGGCCTCAACTGGTCCTCTTGTCTCAGCTCCCCAAATTGCTGGGATAATAGGCAGGAGCCATGCCCCTATTAATTACTATTATTTTATCTGCTTTTTGTCAACTGACAATTTTTTCAGGTCTTTTTTCTCACCTATAATTTTATGGGAAATTGACAAATAACATGATAATACTGTTGTATTTTAACATTATCATTAATATTCTTCCTTTCTGGGACATTACTCTGTTAGATTTCCCCCGGGTATGATATCTTTGTAAATGCTTTTTATTATAATCTTAAAAGCCATTAATAAACAATAAACTCATTCTATATTTGATTTTCTACTTCAATGTGCTCTCTTAAATTACATGTAACTGTTTTTATTCTGCTTTTTTTCTCATTGTTTCATTTACAGAATGTCTATTCCCTATTCCTTCTATCGCAGCTTTTTGTTCAGTTACCTCTTTTTAAAATGGAACTATAATTTAACCTACTCTTATTGTAACATCTTTTTATAATACAGCATTTTTCTAATTTTTTTAAATTTCCATACTTAATTTTTCTTTGTTAAACCATATAGATGCCTTAATTCTCTGAACTTTCTCTAATTGAAGTGAAATATAATTTCCCATAGTACTTAAAAGTAATATTCTACTATGTTGAAACAAAGTCATTTCTGGCACAAGACTAATTTTAAAATTTGCAATAAGGGTTTTGTAATCTTAAAAAAGTATATGTTTATATTTAATATAAGCTTAATAGAGTGGTCTGTTTTGATTGAATTCTCTATTTTCTGATTCACAAGGTCACTCAAGTGAAATTTAATAATCTATTTGCTATAGTAGATTTAGCTGCATTTGTCATCTAAAAATACCTGATATATTATTAAAATATAAAGTATTATAAAGTATTCTAAACAGCTTAAATAGAAGTCCCAATAAAGTATCTTCAGAAGTTGCTTGTGTTTCACATGTTATTGTGTCAACTAAAAAAGAGATAAGAACCATATGTGTTATTTATTATGCCATTTATTCATTAAACAATTATTTTTTCATTTTATGCTGGGCCTTGGTCTGCATTTGGGAGCCAAATGGGACGCCAGCCAAGGCTCCTAATTTCACAATGCAGGGTATAAAGGCAAAATAATCAGTAAAACATCAAATACATGCTTTAGTAGAAAGAAAATAGGATAAAATAATAGAAAGAGACCAAGGGACTTCTGAAAGGAGGTGTTTAAGAAAGGCTTTTGGATGACGTGACTTTTGAGTTGAGGTTTTACTAATAAGCAGGAAACTATCTTATAGGAGAGCTTCTCAGGTAGAAAGAAAGTTAGAATTAAAGCTCTACATCCCAAAAGGCATAGTGTGATAAACTATCAGAAAACAAGCTGTGCAGTAGAAGCATAGAGACTTGAAGGCAGGTGAGGTGCCACACATTTGCCCTAGTTTTACTATCTGAACTGATATGTTCTCTCTTCTAAATGGCATTTCTTTTAATAATTAGTTATATGAAACATTTCCAGTTAATCAGTATCTTTAGGTACCAGAGTAATAGAGTAGTAATGGATGAAGGACAGTTGTTTAGTTTAATGATCCTAAGAGCAATTTAAAAAGTCTTGCCCATCTTGGTGAGAGTCTTTGGGTTCTGCCTTGCAAGCAAGAAGAATATGTGAATGGCTACAAGGCTCAGAAGAGAGGAAAACTTCTCGGGTTTGAAAAAGGAGACATTTTCATGAGATGTAACTTAAGCCGTATGAACCTAACATCATGGCAAGATCTGTACAACAGCAGCAGATGCAGCAGACACCAATACCCAAGATCATGCACAAGACAGTCTACATCTGAGAAGGGGCCAGCAGAATAGACTCAGGAAAATCCACCTTCTACATTACTACATGTTGCTTTAAGAAGTGAACTTATGCTTGAAAACTGAAATTTCCTTGGGAGAAACAAAAGAGGGAAGAAAATGATTCCTGAACTGGGTAAGTAAAAGGGAATAGATTTGTCTTAAGTTGGCAAGACACAGTTCCAATCATAAGTTGATATTGGGGAACTAGAACTAAGCTAAGTTACATTGTAGGAAGCTAAAGTTGCATACTTGCGCATCCAAAATTATAGCTATTTAAATATTCAACTTTTTCTCTTGCCTATGGGCAGGACCTGTGACTTCAAATAACAGAATAAGATACAGTTGATGGGATGTCATTCTTGTAATAGATTATGTTATATATCAAAGAATTTCACTCTCAGGATTGCTTTCAATAGGTAACTTTTTGTTTGTTTGTTTGTTCATTTGTTTTTTGAGACAGAGTCTCACTCTGTCACCCAGGCTGGAGTGGAGTTCAGTGTCTCAATCGCAGCTCACTGAAACATCCCTCTTCTGGGTTCAAGATTCTCCTGCCTCAGCCACCCAAGTAGCTGATATTACCGACTCCTGACACCACTAAAAAAAAT
Organism: Ateles fusciceps; assembly: GCA_036589455.1. Taxonomy (NCBI): domain Eukaryota; kingdom Metazoa; phylum Chordata; class Mammalia; order Primates; family Atelidae; genus Ateles; species Ateles fusciceps. Next base: position 426,323 of record JAZHEH010003121.1, on the reverse strand, counting down.
TTGTATTTTTAGTCAAGATGGTGTTTTGCCATGTTGGCCAGGCTGGTCCCAACACCTGACCTCAGGTGATCTGCCTGCTTCAGCCTTCCAAAGTGTTGGGATTACAGGCATGAGCCACCATGCCTGGCCTCAAGACGTAACTTCATATGGCAAAGGTTGTGCAATGTCATTCTCATAATTATGTTACATTATATAAGACTTTATCTTGGCAAACTAAAGTGAGAAAAACTCTCTGTGACTTTGGTGAAGTAAATGACCATCCTAGAGAAGCCCTTGTGGTAAGAAACTGCAGGTGGCCTTTAAATAATTTCAAGCAACCAAGTGATGTCAGCAAGATGGCAGAATAGGGAGTCTCAGCCTCCACTCCCCTCTATAGAAAGTTCAACTAGCAACTAGCAACAGGTTAGAACATGCTTTTGAAAATCCGAACACTTGGAAACAAGCCTGGGATACTTGTGTGGTACACAGAACTGAATGACATAGGAATTAGCAAGGGAAGAATGTTTTCACTACAACTGGGCCTCTACCCCCACCAAACGAGCACAATGCCAGACGGAGGGGATTTTGCTGGGCCCACAGTTTCTACAGAGGGAAAGAAGAATTGAGACAGTCATTCAGCTTCCCTAGCATTCTGAGACTCTTGCTAGGAGTCTCACTCTGGTTTGATCTCACAGGGGGAACACTGGAGGAAATGACACAGCTAGAACACCCCATCTAGTCACATAGAAACAAAGGAAGGGAGAGGTCATAGTGAACAGCATGCAGATCTTGGTGGTAGCTCTATGGCTCTGTGTTTCTGCCATCCGTAGCCTGGAATCAGAGACACCAACCAGCCTCATAGCCCACAGCAAAACTGAGTGGTGGCCTTCAAAAACACGATGGGAAGTGCAACCTAGCTTGAGTTCCCAGTTGCTAGTCTCCCTGCCCAGCTTCAAATCCCACCCTACTGACCTTGCCCAGGTAGGAAAACTAATACCTCTACACATTTCAAAGAAGCAGAGGGGCTAGAACTCTTGACCCAGCAGGTCAAGCAGCCACTCTACTCAACTTAAAGCCCACCCCATAGCTCCAACCTGATAAGAAGGCAGTCCTCGGTTGCACATTCTTATTCTTTCATCCTTCATATTATTATTTACAATGGTAAATTATGAGATACAATTAATTATATTGAAAATATAGATAATTGGAGAATATATTTAAGTAAAATATCCTCATTTATCCCACATAATGACACATAATAAAGGTAGATAATGTGTCCTCACCTTGTGTAACCAAACAAGATACCTAAAAATAAGTTAATTGAAACTAAAGAGCATCATCTTAAATGATAAAGTAATTCATCTGTAAGTATAAAATGTAAATCTTTCTTAAATATGTTGCCATATCTAAAATATGTTTTTATATTGTCTACTAAAATTTTGCCAGATTGAATGAAAAGATAATCTACTGTATTTTCATTTACATCAGCATTATTTAAACATCCTATCAATAGAAGCCAGTTTTTTATTATATAAATTCTGTATTAAATGCAAGGCTGCTGTATTATTTTCAGAAAGATTGAAAAAAAAATTAGAAAAATAAGATGAATCTCTTATAATTGCTACCAAATTCCCAGTTCCAATGTGGAGAGTATTTTTGAGTCTAATTTTTTATCTGAACTTCTACAGTAACATTACTGTGGCCATATTAATTTATACAAATTGACATAGTCTATACTCAAAAATATAATACAATAGAAAAAAATGACATAGCCAAAATTTAAACATTTTGGAGTCAAAGAAACCTGCTTTCATAGCTACGTAGTTGAATGATTAGAGATATATTCCAATCTCTGAGGCTGAGCTTACTTCTAAAATAAAATATTGTTTGTATTTTCTTATTATTGGTAAGAAATACATACAATATTCCTGTCATATAGTTGGTACACACGAAAATGACAGTTGGTATCACTAAATATAAACATCACTGATTAGGAAAACAAGATGTCTATTTACGATGAGTTGAGAAGGGCTAACAAATAATTTTCTAACCCTAATTAGAGGATAAACATTGGACATACAAAAAACCAAAAAATTATACTTAATGATGCTTTTCCTTATTGCTTTATTTTTTCTTCTCTAGCATCTATTCACTTATGCTTTCTTGTTCTGTAATTACGTAATTCTGAAAAGTTAAGTCTCTACATATTGGTACTACATAGCAGCTTGCTGAAGAAGAATAAGGTCAGCTCTTCTGTCACTCAAAAAAACAAAACATATAGAAGCTGACCAAATCTTTAGTAGTTCCATTGAGATGAAAAAACTGGTGTAGTAAGCAGTTCATGATTAGGAGAAAGAATTTGAGCATTATTCCTATTTCTAACTCAAGTGATGTGCCTGGTTCTGGAAAAATCCACCTCATTACATGGTAAAACATGTAAAAATGTATGCAAAAATAAATGTGTTGGTTGATGTAATCCTTCTCATTAACTTTAAATATTTTTCACACCAAAGGAAAGGATCTTAGGCAACACCACATACAATTTAGGTTGGATGAGAATTTCCTTATTGTAGCAGTAATCAAACATTAGAATGACATATAAAATATATTTTTGACTATCTTTCACAGCAGATTAGCATCTAAATTGGCAGCAGTTAATCACATAAGCTTATGCTAAATAATTTTACAAAATTATGTCTATCTTAGCATTACAGATGTTCAATAATTTTTTAAAATTATTTTTAAAATTATTTTTAAAAATAAACATACATTCATTTATGAGCACTTTAGTTACGTAGACTACAAATACTAATAAAAATTAGCTTCTAAGAGAACTATTTATTTTTTCTTCTTCTCATTATAAAGGATGTAAAACAAAACCTATTAGAACAGTTAGTTAAACAAGAACCGATGTTTTTTGTTTGTTGGTTGGCTAAACACTGATAGCTGTCATTGTAAATTGAAAAGATACTAAAATCACAAGGCTGACACGTTGAGACAAAAACCTAGGTATCACCAATTCTGGATATTCTCTTTAAAACACAGTCAGATTTGCAACAGTAGTTTAATGTTTGTCTTCAGTGCATTCTGTATTTAGCAATGCTTCTATAAATAGAGTGTTCAGTCCCTTTTTTTTCGAACTAAGGTGTGCACATATGATAAGAAACTAATTTTTGTATGTGCCTCCACTCTCATTTGCTGAGGGCTATTCACGATCGACTATAATCAAATTTAAGCCTGTCACAAAATTAAACGTAGTATTGTAGTGGAATGGTAATATTTAAACACGTAGTATTGTAATATCATAGTCAGCCTTAACAGAAAATTTAATGCACAGAAGCATGCTTTTATGTATTTGCTTGGATAAAGCTTTGAAATTACAGACCTTTCAACTCTTGTACTCAATATATACAAGATTTTATAAGGATTATTTCTGCAATCATAAAGAAGTAGAGGAGTAGAATTGATGGCTTTATTATGTTCAGCTAAATTTCACGTTTTTCTAATAAGAAAAATACTACATTACCCATTGAGCTAGGTTGCATGTCAAATACAAGTCAATTTAGTAATTATATTTTTAAAAATAAACCATTAATTCTTCAAATAGGTACAGTACTTTGTATGGCATAAGCATTATGCTAAGTACCCTGGGCAGCCTAAACTAGAATTGTGTACCAAGTGACTATATCTTTCAAAATTAAAAATGACAAATGTGGTTTTAAAACAAAAACATTGGAGAGTTAAACAGTGACTGATCCACAGTAATGGATATATTGAAGCAGTTCTTCAACAGAAAGAAAATTATTCCAGATTTAATCATGAGAAATAAAGGAAGGAGAGAAGGAAGGAAGGGAGGGTGGGTGGGCAATAAAAGATTTAATATGTGGTTAAATCTAATAAGGGGGTAAATAGATGGGTAGACCTATTTGCTAATAAATCAATAGTAATTATGACTTGTAGAGTTTTAAAATATTTTGGAATTAAATTACATAGCCACAATAACTGGAAAAGACATAAATGAGTTATTGTCCAAAGTAATGCTCTTCAATTTTAATGTACATAAAATATACCCAGAATTCTTACAAAACTCCAGGATCTTACACAGAAGCCTAAAGTGGAGCCTGAGCATTCTGCAGTTTTAGCAAGCACCCAGCTGATGCCAATACTGTTTGTCTGTGGATCAACTTTGTGGAGCATGAGTCTGTTTTAGTATCATCTGGAATATAGTTAATATATTATTGAATACAATAGTTTAAGTAAGTTAACATTGTATATTGTAATCTCCAAGGTACTCTCAAAATAGTAGTTATAGAATGTATAAGTAACAAAGTACTAAAGGGGAAAAATATTTAATACAAGTCCTAATTAACTCTAAATAAGGTTAAGAAAGGGGAGAAAATTGAGTATGGAACAAGTGACATAATCAATAAGAGATAGTAAGATTACAGATTTAAATCCAAACACATGTAAATGGACGAAACGCTCTGAAAAAGACAAACATTTCTCGGCTGGACTTTAAAGCAATGCTCTGTTACATTCTTTTGAAATACCTCTCTTAGTTATAATACAAGACGCAAACTGTAAGCTTAAGGAAAAAGATACAAAATGAACAACTAATAAAAAGAAAATTGACTTTAAAGCAAGGATCATTACTAACAATAAAGAGAAATAATTTCTTAATGATACAGGAGCCAATAGGGAGATACACAAATTTTAACATCAAAAATCATATTCTAAACACAAATAGGTTAAGAAGAGAGCTAAAAGGATACATATCTAAATGTACAACTTGGTGTGGGCTAATATATCCTTTTCAATCACTGACAAAATAAGAGACATAGATGTAGACTATTTGAAAAACTTTATGTGATTTCACCTAATTGACTTATTTGAATGCCTTACTCAAAAATTTCAGAATGAAAATTATTTTCTTGTGTTTTAGAACATTTATCTGCATTGGAACTTTGCATGTTCAAATAGCAAATGTTAGCAAACTTCAAGATGATGCAGAGCAGAATAAAATTAGGCAAGAAAAAAAGTAAGATAATTCAAAAATCTCTAAATATTTTGGAAATAAACAATACAGTTCTAACCCACTCATCAAAGAGAACTTCCAGTAAATATTTCTTAAAATGTATCAGAACAAACAAAATTTGTGGGATCTAGCTGAAGCTGTGATTAAAAAGAAACTTGTACCTTTAAAAGCATACATTAGAAAATAATTAAAACCATAAAACAGGAAGGTAAGAAATATCTCATAGAAATAAATAATGCCTAAAATTAGGAAACAATACAATTGTAAAGACCCTAGTAAGAAGGACCAAGAGAAAAAAATATATTTTTTATGTTTCGAATATAAAAAGGACAGCACCAGAGATTCTAGAAGATACTAAATTTAACAAGAGAATATAAGTAAATTTCTGCCAATAATTTGGAAATTTAAATGAAAAGAAAAAAATTTCTTTAAAAAATACAGAAATTACCCTAATTAACAAATGAAGAAATTTTAAAAATATATTAGACATTTATTTATTAAATAAATTTAATAATTCAATTTATTTTCACCAAGTAAACACCATGCCCAGAGGGCTACACCAGTAAATTCCTACATTTAATCAAGGAAAAAACCTAAACTCAGAGAACGGGAATGTAAGAATTACTTATACTCCCTGAGAATAAGAAAAGAGAATCTATTTTCCAGCTTGTTTCAAAAAGCCAGTACAACAGTAATCTCAAATGAAGTAATATTACAAGAAAAAAAATATTATACGCCAGTCTTTCTCAGGAGTGTTAAAATTATAAACGAGTTTTTAGCAAACTAAAACCAGAAATATTTTTAAAGTAAGATAATTAATTTTAATCAAATTATATTTGTTCAAGGAATGCAAGATTGTTTAACTAGGCAAGAATGTCCATTTGTATCACTTTTACTCAACGTTGTGTTGGAGGGCAAGGAAAAGAAATATAAGTCACAAAAACTGAGAAATAAAAAACACTTTCTTCATAAATGAGATGATTGTGTATATTAAAAATGTAAATATGTACTAAAACACCATTGAATTGCATCAAGGTCTCAGGATTCAAAATTAATTGCTGAAGACTAAGAAAAGGAAATAATATATGTGTAATGAAGTATATTTAATTAATATTTATTTCTAAATTGTTAGTAGAAAAAATGGGAAAATGGCAGTGATCAAATATTACAGAACTGTTAATATTGATGCCAAATGATTAAAGCAATGTTGAGATCATTTTGTGATTATAAGTGTCAGGTAGATTTAAACATATTTGATATTCATAATTTCTTCCAAAATTCATAATTTCTTTTCATAATTTATTCACAATTACTTTTCATACTTCTTTTGTCATCAAACTGCATATTTCTTTATTCTTTCTCCTTTAGACTAATTTTACCTAAGGGCATATTCAAGTTAGCTATATATTTTCACAAAAGATTTGACATATATTATACTGCTTTAAATGTAAGTAAACCTTAAAAACACATAAAAGTGGAAATGTCCCAAATAGAAGTATAAGTCTAAGAAAATATGAGAGTAATGAGATTTCCTTATATTTTATCATCACCAAGAATATTCGGAAATATACTCTATCAAATAGTATACGTATTTGATCAATACTTGGAAAATAACAGGTACTTTTTAAATGACTGCCTTTTTGCCATAATTCAGGCTGATTCTCAAATCTAGGAAATTCAGTGCTTGTCTAGTCTTGTGAGGAATCTTTCATGAGAAGACATTACCAAGGCCAGTTGGTAATGTTATTTTTCATGAACGATTTATTAAATTTACATACAACTTTTTCAAAACACATGACAATCTCTACCAGTTTTATTAATCTGTAAGTGTGACACCACTTGGGCACTTTAGTTTTGTGTCATTTTATTCATTTTCTAGAGGTTCTAAAGACACCGTTCTCTAAAGTCGCTCCCTATGGCATGACAGTCAACATTCCCCAACAGTGTGGAAATGTTTTGTGTGCTGCAAAGTGTTTTATACCACATCTTAAATACTTTAGTCTCACTCAAAATTCATTTTTCTGAAAAGGTCTCTGAAATAATTATGTCAGGAATAAAAGTACGGGGAAAACTTCCTCCATGGTTTGTAAAAATTCTGCCAGTTGTTTAAAATGATTTTTATTAAATACTCTTCTCCAGCCCACTGAAGGACTTGGGCATTCCAAAAAGAAAAATAGTCACTTAATTCCATATTTTCTCAATGCCCTCAGATCAACGTTGCTGAGATGGCTGAATTTCCTCCTTATCCTCAAGTTACCATATATACTATCTCAAGAGCAGCGGCCCAAAGAGCGACTGCTCCAGTGTACCCACCAAATACCTATACCTTTATACTTTGTTGTTGAAAATCACTGCCATTGTTTTTTGCAAGTGTACCTTTGATCTCTACCCTTAATTCATTTTTCTCCCCCAGGGAATTGGTTAGTGATCTGCACTAATAAATCTTGGCTATATGGTACAAAGGGGAATGCGAGTCTTGGTATTCTTTTAGGTAATATTCTTAACCAGATCTCTGGTTTTTGGATTTTACCACTGCCCTCCAACCAGTGGTTAAGTATTATGGTTCTAAATCTTTTCCTAACCATAATAGATGATTAGGATAAATTTGACTAGAGTTATAATTAATACAAGTGCTGCAATTCTAGGACCATCCTTCATTTAGCTAAGTGGGTGGTTCTATTCATTATGCCAACTCTTCCTCTCCTATCTTGAATCACATGCATTGTTCTTAATATAATGGCACCTGAAAAATTCTCCTAAATTCTTGACTTACCAAATACTGGGCCTCTGGTCCCTGAGCATGCTGAAATAACACCATCATTAATCCATACTCTTAGAGTGGACAGACAAATAATTGTAAATAGTCACGGCCATCCTGAGTCCCTCTTCTTCTTCTTATAGAACTGTCACTTTTAATCACATGTTTAAGTCTTTGGAAAGTAACATCCTATTTTGAATTTGAGAAAATGATTCCAATAACATTTTCTTTTTTTTGAGATGGAGTCTTGCTCTGTCACCAGGCTGAAGTACAGTGGTGCAATCTTGGCTCACTGCAACCTCTGCCTCTTGGGTTCAAGCAATTCTTCCGCCTCAGCCTCCCAAGTAGCTGGGACCACAGGCACATGCCACTACGCCCAGCTAATTTTTTTGTATTTTTAGTAGAGACGTGGTTTCACCGTGTTGGCCAGGATGGTCTCGATCTCTTGACCTCGTGATCCGCCTGCCTTGGCCTCCCAAAGTGCCGGGATTACAGGCGTGAGCCACCGTGCCCGGCCCCATTAACATTTTTAAATGTATATATTATTTTCACATATGTTTGGTAGCTTTAAAATTCATATTGATGCTATATTACTTATATTTTCTTTTTGCATCATATCTTCTAAATATAAACTCTAGCCGAAGTTTCTGATAGGCAGATCTGTTTATGTTACTACGTTTCTTGTTTCGTTAAGTCTGAACTCTTCCACCTGACATTCAGTGCCCACTTTCATTTGACTTAGTCGTTCAGTTTTGCAAAGTGCTTAAGTCAAGGAGCTGAAACATCTGAGTTCAAATATAGATTTTCTCTTAGTAAGTTTGCATTCCTATAACAATTTCCACAAACTAGTGGTTTGAACAGCAAACATTCACTTCTCACAGTTCTGGAGGCTGGAAGTCCATGTTCAGGATGCTTGCTTAGGTTCTGGTGAATACCCTCTCCCAGGTTGGAGAGAGCAGACTTTTCTTTGTATCCCCAAAGAGAAGATGGTAGAAAAAGAACCAAAGAGCTCCTGGACTGTCTTATTAGGAAATTAATTCCATTCCTGAAGGATCTGCGTTATGACCTAATGAACTCCCAAAGACCCCACCTCCTAATACTAACATATTGGTGGTAAAGATTTCAACACATGAATTTGGGGTCGGGGGACACAAATATTCAGTCTATAAGGTGGCTTCTATTTACTAGCTCTGAGACAAGTTACATACAAGTAAAGAAAATTATTCAATAATAGAGTAGTTAATATTAAATAACTTCTGAATATTTAATATTGCTACTTTCTTTGTGCTTGCTTATTCATTTCAAACACCGATTTTACTTTGTGTACATTTCCATCCTACACTTAGGCCACTCTCCATTCCTGCTTCCCTTCATATCTCCCTCAATCTAACTTTTTCATGATGTGTATGTGCAAATAATCTATGAAGTCAATCTATGGTAATATTTTCCTTGAGTTTCTAAAACAATTATTTGTACAATATTTTATGTTACCTACTAATATTTCTTAGAGTTGTTATCTAATTTTACAAGAACTCAAATTTTGTCTTAAATAAAAAGTTCCCCAGAAGTGAGAACTTTTTATTATATCTTTTTAGAGCCCATGACAGAGCTGAAATACTTAATAGGCATTGTAAATAAATAATTAGTTACAATGGATAACTTAATAATTGGCACAGAGAAATATTTAAGCAACAAGGTAATATGAGTCTTATGAATACATTTGTTAACAGTGTTTCATGTTTTTTTCCTTGCCTTTGGTTACCATAATTTTAAAAGTTTATGCTTTACTATTTGTAGTACACAAACACAACTTAGGTATATATATGAAGAAATTCTATCAAGGAGACATTTATAAAATACAATTGTGACCTGGAAGCAAGGTCACAAAATACAACTTTACTACCACTGAGCTGTGCATAATTTCTTATTTTGTTTACAATGCATCTGGACAGCCATCAAAGCATATGTCTACTACTAAGGTGGACAGACTCATCTTAATGTCTAATTTGGTTTAAACTTAAATCAATCTGATAATTTTAAAAGTTCCTTCAAGCAGCACTCATTCTTTCTTAAACAAAAGACTATCAATAACCTTTATAATTCACCCTCACTTCTGTTTCTTTTCCCAATGACCTCTGAGAATGCTATGGTCTGAATATGTCTCCCGAAAATTCGTATGTTGAAATTTATTCACCAATGTGATATTATTAAGAGGTAGGGCTTTTAGGAGGTGATTACGTCCTCCTAATTATGAGGGTTCTGTCTCATGTATTAGTCAGGGGACTCTAGAGGGACAGAAATAATAGGATAGATGTATATATAAAGGGTAATTTATTAAGGAGTATTGACTCACATGATCACAAGTGAGGTCCCACAATAGGCTACCTGCAAGCTGAGGAACAAGAAAGTGTGTCCAAGTCCCAAAGCTGAAGAGCCTGGAGTGTGATGTTTGAGGGCAGGAAGTATCCAGCATGAGACATAGATGTAGCCCAACAGACTAAACCAGTCTAGTCTTTCCACGTTCTTCTGCCTGCTTTTATTCTGGCAACACTGGCAGCTAATTAGATTGTGCCTGCCTAGATTGAGAGTGGTCTGCCTTTCCCAGTCCACTGACTCAAATGTCCATCTCCTTTGGCCACACTTTCACATACACACCCAGGAACAATAGTTTATATGCTTCAATCCAATCAAGTTGACATCGATATTAACCATCATACCTCATTAGTGGCATTAATTACCATATAAAACAGGTGCAAGAGGGCTATTCAACCCTTTTTTCCCTTCTGTCATGTGAGGCTGCAGCAACAAGGTACCATCTTGGAAGAAGAGATTGGGCCCTCACCAAATACCAAATCTTCCAGTGCTTAGATCTTAGATTTCCCAGCCTGCAGAACTGTGAGCAATAAATTTCTATGGTTTATAAATTACCCAGTCTATGCATTTTGTTATAGCAGCATTATGGGACTGAGACAGGGAGTATAGGGTGACAGATATGGGGCTACACATCTTTATGAGTTGGAATAAGGGGAGACTTTATCCTGGACTTTGGTGACATGCTGCTTGCTTCAGCTGGTTTGCTTGACAATATCACATGTCCATTTGCCGTTGATTTTTCTGCCATTTTCTAATGTGGAAACCTAAAAACAATATATTTGTAGTCTCTTTTAATTTTATGTATTTACTTTTTATTCATTAAATGCTCCCTTCTAGACCTGATGTTGTCTTCCAGAACTGAATTAACTGGTTTCAGATATCAAAATCTGTAACTGTTTTTTCCACCCATCCCAGTGGCCCAGTGGTCCCCCCTGCCTACACTGCAGGGTTGCCCCAGTCTGTCCACATGACGCCACCACAGGCCTAACGGCTCTTAGCCCAGTACTCAGTGTCACTAATAAACACTTATTTTGGCTCAGGAGAATTAACCCTGAAATCCTACCTTGGTCAAATTTCAATGGGATTGCATCCTAGATTAACATAGAGAAGGTTGAAATGTGGATTTCTTTCATAATTTCAAGGAAAAGCCAGAGGAGAATGCTAGACCACTTTAGGCACTTACCTGTCTCCTAATTTCCCCAAACATACTTTGTTCCTCTCAATCCAGAGTAGAAAGAAATTCGGGGATCTGCCTGATTGATCTATCTCTTATTTCTCTCTTCTTTCTTTTTCATGACATTCCCTGGAGGCAATGAAGAATTGTTCCCTCTTTGAATGCCCTAAAACATCCCCTCTTTCCATCTCAGCTCAAATGTAAGAGGCCACTAGAGTGTTCTCCTGCACCATGTACTTGTGTACTTAATACTACCAGCTGATAAGTGAGATACTAAGTGGAGAAAAAAGGAATTTGAGAGATCCTTCCTTAGAACAATATCCGGATTCAGTGTATACAATTGCATAATTGTTTTTTGAATGTCAGAAGCTAAACATTACTAATATTCCTATTTCACTCTATATTACATTTGTTATAATTTCCAATCTCCTCTTGCCTCTATCCCACTAATACTCTTATTCTCACAGATGGATAGCCTAATATTAATACAAAAGCCCTGTACACTTTACACAGAAGGGCAACAGTAAAATATATATTAACATATTCTATAAATAATTTGCATTAAGTATTATAACCAAGCAGTTTACACTTAGAAAATGACTTATAATTGCATTACCTCTTGCTACCTTTCATATTTAAGGTATAAAATATCTTCATACATATATATATAGATAGAGCTAGAAGTCTTATTTAAATTTATAACTATGTGAGCTATAAAAAGAACTTTCAACATGTACTTTTTAAAACTAGAAGTTGCTCAATACTATTCTTGTGCATGTAGAACCAATTGTCTTCAGATTTTGATATATTTATTCTTAATAGAATGCTATTAAAAGTATTAACTATTTTCTTTTCTGATACTTTATATATAATATTGAAATAAAATATCTAATTGGTATTGATATTTTTAAAAATCATATAAATAGTTTACATTCTTAAATTCCAAGTCATTGTATGTCCCATTTTAAACCTCTATTTACATAAAATATTATGTTCTTAATTAAATTGTTATGAATGTATACTATTGAGTCCTAATGTCCTTGCAGGCAAGGTTCTTATACTTTATAAAACTATGTATAGCTTTTGCTGCTCAAAATGAAAATATAATACAGCAGGTGTAATGTCTTCATTTAAAAGCTATCTGATTTATTTTTTCAATATATTATTTGATACTAACATTGTGGTCACAAATTTGACCTTAAGATTTTTTTTCAAGTTTTCACTCTAATTAATAGTGACCTTGTAAATGCTATTTCTCTGCAACTGTGCAGGCAGGTAGACAGTCATCATGCAGTTGGTAGCCCAAATGTTGTCAAGGGAGTATAAAATTCAGCATTTCCTTTTACAGGCGCTGTTTCAACTTAGGCTTAAGGCACACTTTTAGTCTCAATCAACTACTTATAAAAGAATTGGGCCGGATGCAATGGCTCCTGCCTGTAATCCCAGCAATTTGGGAGGCCAAGGCAGGTGGACTGATTGAGGTCAGGAGTGTAAGACCAGACTGACCAACATGATGAAACCCTGTCTCTACTAAAAATAAAAAAATTAGCTGGGTGTGCTGGTGAGTGCCTTTAATCCCAGCTACTTGGGAGGACGAGGCAGAAGAATCACTTGAACCCGGGAGATGGAGGTTGCAGTGAGCCAAGATGATGCCATTGCACTCCAGCCTGGGTGACAGAGTGAGACTCCATCTCCAAAAAAAAAAAAGAATTGCAATAATGTTATAAATCAGAGGTCAGCAAATTATGGCCTGTGGCCCTAACCGGTGCATCATCTGCTTTTGTAAATGAATTTTATTGAAAAACAGCCACACTCATTTATTTATGTATTGTCACTGACTACCTTTGTGCTTTCATAGCAGTGTCAAGCCATTGCAACAGAAACCCTACGGTCTACAAAGCTGAAAATACTTACTACTTGTCCCCTCACAAGAAAAGTTTGCCAAAGCACATCCTAAATTAAAGATAGATTATTTAAAAGCATATCAATTCAGAAATGAAATGAGTGGCCTTGTGATGTAAAATAATCATTACATGGCATTTGCCATGTGTCACCTAATATGAATAATTTTGGTATATTAACTAATCAAATTATCACAATAATTTAATGAGACAGTCAGGGCAGAACAGGGATTTAAAATTTTTTTTAAAATCTGACTTCAGAGTCTGCTGTTAACCAGCAATTTATACCAGCCCCTGTAAATGGTAAATTTCTTATTACTGGAGATGTTCAGCCAGTGTAATGAAAGCTTGTCAGAGATTGTCAGGGAAAAAAAAAAAAATCTTTTAAGGTCATTTCCCACAGTACAGTCCCAATAATTTGTCATATCTGAATCAACAAAAAGCAATGCAGAGAAAAAAAATGTATTTGATTTCAAGAAGATTCACTGTTTGAGAGTTTTATGATTCAATAGCAATTAGATATACTTAAAATTAGAAAATAAGTATTCAAAAAGTCAAGTATTTGAGCTTTAACCTCCAAAAAGAAGAAAAAAAAATCAGTTCCAATGAAGAGGTGGAGAGTGAAAAGAATTTTTCCACAGTTCACTTGGTCTCTGACTTACTAACGACTATTACTATGTTATGTGGAGTCTTCCAACAGGTCATTAAAATGATAAAATCTGACTTATTGGCACATGCTGCTGTTAGCCAAAAACAAATATTTTAGTAATATGCAGAATTATTTATGGTGCAGACGTGTTAAGGATGCATTTATGTCTGCGATCAACTTACTGTGCTTTCCCAATTAAACTTATACCAAAGTCTCATGAAAGAACAGTTCATTCCAGTCACCGTCCTGCCTAAGTCACAGTTAGAGGAGATGCTTAGAATGCTGGATCACAAAATTAATTCCCTCCTGACTTACTACATCTTTCTTAGGAAAGAAGATCTAGAATGGAAAGATAGTCTTGTTCCCTCTTTGCTGGTCTCCATGTAGTTCAAAATCCCAGTCCTCACTCTCCTGCTGCTCCATCCCTTGATCTCACAGGAGCATCTAACTCTCCTCTGCTGCTAAAGAAAGATAATTAAGCCTGAAATTAGAGGACCTGGTACCAGCCTGATTCTTATGATACAGTGTGTGTCAATGCGTGAATAGTGGCTCACTTCTCTTTACTTACTTTCATACAGCAACTTTTTATAATTTGGAGAATATAAATGCAAAAGGTTCTGTAAAACTAGCAGAGAAAACTGTCACATATTATTTGGTATTCGGTGTCTATTTGTTCAGTCTGAAACTATATGATCAACTAATTCTGAGAAAAGTTACATACAAAGTCACTTCATGTCTAAAAAATATATTATTTAGAGTCTAATGGAGAAAACAATCTCAGTTCATAAGATTCTTTTTTTTTTTCCAATAGATTTTGGATGCAACTAAACCTCTTGCTTGTATGCATATTTGCCTCAAATTTGTATGTGTATAAAATTATTTTTGGTTGCATCTAACAACACCATATGATTTTCCCAAACATTTGTATAATAGTTACTGTAAGCCATGAGGCAGAGCTGTGGAATGCTGGAGAAAAAAACAGTAAGATCAGACAAAGTCAATTCTGAGCCAAAAGCAATGGCCTGACTCATTTCAAGTGAATGTGTATTTCAGTAGAGGCTGGAACCCAAAATGTTACAGAATCTAAAAATAATGATGATCAAAAATGCTGCACAGCATTGGCTTCTAGTTATAATTTGGTCTTTCTGGACACGTTTATCTTCAAATAATAAGGTAGGAGGCAGACTGTTAATACGTTTCTTTTAAATATTCAACAAAACATATCAAGTTAACTTCTTTCATCCATGGACAAGATTCCGCTATTTTAGAGTCGAAGAACATTTCAGCTATATTATCTTCTTTTGATGCTACATAATTCACTAAAAAGTTTAAAAGAATGGTAGGTATACCTTATTTTCAATATCATTCTCTTTTCATTTATCACCAAAATTAGTATAATAATGGAATAACCCAATGTACTCTTGCTTTGGAACAATTCAAAGATAAGTATACAATGTAGGCCCTGACTGATACACAGACTTTGCTGGCATTATATATTATTAGTGTTCTACTACTAAAAAAGGCAGTCAGGAATGAGTAGGCATTCCATATTTTACATATTTTTGTAATTTATGAATACTCAACTTTTTAAATAAACTTTATAAATATAAACTATTAGCAACAAAGCTGTAATTTTTTAAAGAAATTGTACTAAAGAACATTAGCTCTTATGAAGACAAGCTTAGGCAGCATAAAGGAAATCTCTTTGAGAATTTGTACTAAGTGTTTTACTTTGAAATTGTGTTCCTATTAGGCATAAGAAAATAGTATCTCTGCCTGGTTAAATGGATTTTGCATACTAGCAGAGGACTGTGTTATATCAGTGTCAATTCAATTCTATGCAGAATTTATTAATGTTTATCATTAATACTGGCTCTTCACACACGTTAATTCAGCTGTCACAGACTGTCAGATATATATCAATTCTTTCATTACAGTGAATTTATATTAATTTCTGTGATACATTCATTAAAGCATGAAACTAGTTCATAAATTAAACTATGAAATTATTTTCTAAATATTTTGTTCAGATATGTTCCGAGATACATGTTTAGTTTTCCTTTAAATAACTGTTATAAGTGCATAGTTTTTTAAAAGACATTTCTTTGATCCTGCTTGGATTATTTTGAACTTGAATTCCCATTTCAGGTTTGCTGCTGTTGTTGTTTATCGTTTGTTGTTGTTGCTGTTGCTGTTCTTTGGAGACAGGGTCTCACTCTGTCACCCAGGCTGGAATGCATTGGTGTAAACCTCAGTTCACTGCAACCTCCATCTCCCAGGTTCAAGCAATTTGCCTGACTCAGCCTCCCTAGTAGCTGGGATTAAAGGCACCTATCACCATGCCTGGCTAATTTTTGTATTTTTAGTAAAGACAGGGTTTTGTCATGTTGGCCAGTCTGGTCTCAAACTCCCAACCTCAAATGATCCACCCACGGCAGCCTCTCAAAGTTCTGGGATTACAGGCATGAGCCACCACACCTGGACTCAACAACCACATCTTAAAGGATTATTTTACTTCTAGTCCAAAAACAAGCTATACAGAATGATACACAAATAGCATAGCTGCTCCTCAACTTATGGTGGGGTTATGTCCCGATAAATCCATAGCTGTTTGAAAACATCAACAAGTCAAAAAAGCGGTTAACATAGCTAACCTACTGAACATCAATTATAGCTTATCCTCCTTTAAATGTACTCAGAACTTTTATATTAGTTTACATTGAATAAAATCATCTAAGACAAAGCATATTTCAAATAAAGTTTTTAATACCTCATGTAATTTATTGACTACTGTACTGAAAATGAAAAAACAGAATGACCATATGGATATTCAAAGCATGGTTTTGACTGAATGTATATAGCTTTTGTAGCAACACAAAGTTAAAAAATTTTTAGTTAAACCAAAATAAGTCAGGGACTATATGTACATTGAAAGCAATATAACTTGTACTTTAAAGATTTCATGTCATTTTATTATAGTATAACTTCTTCACTAATTATGAGACTCTATGAGCCAATAATATCATTATATCAGAGAATTCTATAAAAGATGTTTTCTAGTAAGACTTATGTATTAACTAGTTCAATATATATTTTATAAAATTTTTACCCCTTTGGCTTCTCCTATGACTTTCACTTGGATCTACAGAAATCTCCCATCTGCAGGCTCAAACCAGGATTGTTCCTGTCTGAAATGGGAAATGTATCAGCAGCCTCAGTTTCTCAATCTTGTAGAATTTAGTCATATCACCAGTTCTGGTATTTCATGGTCAATGACTGTCAGCTTCTTTGTAATTCCTACCACTATCACCTGCTACCCCCATTAACTTTTGCCCCAGGAGCCCAGGTTGTGATTCATACAGAAAAACTAAGATGTTCCTGAAATCCAGACATTCTCAACTTGGCTTCCTCAGTAGCGGAATCTAACATTCTTATTGTGACAGTTTCAAAACATATGCATCACAATCATGTTTATTTTATGCAAACATGGTTCTCCAGATCTGAGATATGTGAGAACTCACTGTACTAACTTTATAAGTTTTCCATTATTTTAAATCTGTTCTAAAATTTCCATTAATCTAAAACTGTTCTAAAATCATTTATTTAAATGCAGCTCCCTGAGTTCTATAATACATCTGCTAAATTATAATTTCTAAAAGTGGCATGATGAGGAGTTCCTTTTAATAAACATCTTAACTGAGTCTTATGTACAACCAGAGTTTCTGTACTGGCTAGGAATAGGCTTATGCCATTTGTACTCTCTTCAGCATTGTCCAATTGGCTGACTAATCCACTTTCAAGGAGAAACTGAAACCCAAGATGCTATTATTATCACTCACTGTCTACCATTCATGTTCTTGTTCTGTGTCTACTGAGGGTAATAACTTTCTACGCATAGAAATTAACCTGGAAGCAATTGTAGGCAGGTCAACCTACCACGTAGACTTCCTAGATTAAGTGATTTGGCATAAACATCAAACTCCCTTCGTCAGGTTCAACTTGAAGTCCTGGACTAATACTCCCTCCCTTGCGAACTCCCTTTACTTAGATCATGAAATGTCTCCTTCCACTGATATGTTCCTGAGTTAAAATGGAAGCAAGAAAGAAAATGATGAACCCTGTTTTGGAAAACAAAAAACACATCACCAACACAAAATTCTAAAATATAAGCACAGAGGTGTAGTAAATGAGAGTGTTTAATATGTTTTATTTGGCTTTCTAGACTCAGAATTGTATTATTTATTATTTATACTATTTATATATATTTAGATAGCATTTATTTTTAAATAGCTTTTACATTAACCTCAAAATATAAATGTTACTAGTTATCTAACTGTACTGACTGATCAACTATATCAAAATTGCTGAATCTACTCATCAGTATTTGTAAAATAACATGTGTCACATTAGCTTTGCATGAAGGATTCTTAACAAATCCTAAATATTATTTTGAGACAATAACCCAATAACTATTAAGTCTTTTAAAAATAGTCTTTACCACTCTTTTCTTTCATAGGAGCTGAAAAAATAAAATTAGTATTATTTTAAGGTACAAATTGGCCACCTAACATTTCACTCTCTCATTTACTTATTAAGATCATTTTC
This sequence comes from Ateles fusciceps, assembly GCA_036589455.1. Classification (NCBI taxonomy): domain Eukaryota; kingdom Metazoa; phylum Chordata; class Mammalia; order Primates; family Atelidae; genus Ateles; species Ateles fusciceps. The sequence continues at coordinate 407,849 of JAZHEH010003121.1, read as the reverse complement.
CATACTTTTCAATTTTCATATGTAGCAGTCAAGTCTCCTGAATAATTGCAGAGAGTTATGTTTGTAATAAATTTCTTAAATTACTTGATTTCAATCTGGTCTGCTTTTATAAGATTTAAATTGAATTAATGAAGAGGAAGTGTCTCTGTGTGCCTAAGTAGAATAAAAGCCAAAATATTAAAACAACATGTCAAAACCTGATTCACATCATCCAGTGCTGGGAAACTATCAGGCAGCCTGGATCCCTGTGCTGCTTTTGTCCAGTGGGGACCAAATCAGAAACAACTAGTCATTGTGGAGTAGTTTAAAAATGAATGTGCTGAAGATTTTCTGATTCACATTTATTATCCACTGACCTGTTCTCAATGGATTTCACAAAGAGAAGCAAAATAATTACCTCAGGCCAGGCTGTCTGGAAAATAATGACATGATGATTTAGAGGAACGGATTCATACTGTAGAATCCTTTTGGAATAGCGTATATTTTTTAAGTTAAGTATGACACCTTTTTGATAATCAAAATTTTGCCTTTGAGCTAATGCGCCATCATTCCTCGGAATTAAAAAGTCACTGCTAAACAACGAAGACCTTTGTGGACTAAATATCAATAACATAGTTGACTTCATGTTAAGTGATTGTAACATACTTGAAAAGAGACTTACACAATACAGGCGACTATATGAGAGTGCTTTAGAAATGAACAGAGAAAATAATATGATAACCCATTAAGAAGTCTTAGAGCACAGGAAGTCATCACTTAATGTTGTTGAAAGGTTCTTGAAAACTGCAACGTTAAGCAATACAAGGCAGGTACTCAAAGTCATTTCATTATGACGTTAATGAGAAAAAAAAAACTGTTGGAGGGGGGGGATCCAAGATGGCCGATTAGGAGCAGCTGAGGATTGCAGCTCCCAGTGAAAGCGCGGAGGGTGAGTGGACACCGCATTGCCAGACAGATTTTTATTGCCCACAGACCAGGAGATTCCCAGGGGGAGGAGCCCCACGGGTCGCCAGCGCGGCTGGTTTGGCCGGCGCAGCAGTTTTTACCGGCGCGACTGTTTCCGCTGGCGCTGCTGTTTGGGGCGGCGTCCCGGCGCAGCGGTTCCCCATACAAAATACGTGGGTCCGGGTGCCGTTTTAGCTGGCAATTGGAGCTCCGGGAAGGCAGAGCCACCCATTCATCTGATTAAAAAAGGGGACTGAAACAGGTAGCCAGGCCGGGAGATCTCCCGGGCAAAAAAACGCCACGAATCTCCGCGCCCGCAGTTTCAGCCGGCGCAGTGGGTCGCCGCACGGGAAATCACACAGATCCCGGCGCCTTTTCAACAGGTGGCTGGAACACCTGGGGAGACTCTGAGGCAGGGAGCCAGGTGATCAGGCTTGGCTGGTCCCACCCCCACAAAAAAACAGCCATCGGAAACGCTCTGGATCGAGAGTTTCACAGCAAGCACAGCTGAGCCCGGGGACGGCCCAGCTCTGTGGGGGAGGGGCGTCCGCCATTACTGAGGCAGTCTGCTGCTACAGAGGTAGTTTGCCATTGCCGAGGCAGTTCTCACTACACCGGTATAAACAGGACTGCAGGGAAGTTCATACGGCAGCTGGGCGGAGCCCACAGCAGCTCAGCAAAGCCTCTGTAGGCAAACAGTGACTAGGCTGCCTCATCGCTGGGCAAGGCAGCCCTGAGAAAAAGGCAGCAGCACCAGGGAAACTCATAAATAAAGCCCTAACTCCCCGGGACAGAGCACCTGGGGGAAAAAAGGGGTTTATAGAGTTCTGCTGCAGCAGACTTAAACGTACCTGCCCAGCAACTCTGAATGAACAACGGAGCTCACAGCTCAGCACTTGAGCTCCTATAAAGGAAACTCTGTCTCCTCAAGCAGCTCCCCTGATCCCCCGTATATCCAACGAGTCACCTCACAAAGGAGTGCTCAGACGGACATCTGGCGGGTATTCTTCTGGGACAAAGATAGCAGAAGAAGAGACTGGCAGCAACTGTTACTGTTCTGCAGCTGCTGCAGGTGATCCCCCAGGCAAGCAGGGCTGGGAGTGGACCTCAGCAGTCCTACAGCAGAGGGGTCAGACTGTTAGAAGGAAAACTAAGAAACAGAAATAAATAACTTCATCATCAACAAACGGGACGTCCACTGAGAGACCCCATCTGAAAATCACCAACCACAAAGACCACACATAGATAAATCCACAAAGATGGGAAGAAACCAGCGCAAAAAGGAGGTAAACACCCCGAAACCAGAACACCTCTCCTCCTACAAGGGATCACAACTCCTCACCAGCAAGGGAACAAGGCTGGATGGACAATGAGTGTGATGAAATGACTGAATCAAGCTTCAGAAGGTGGGTAGTAAGAAAACTTCTGTGAGCTAAAAGAACATGTTCTAACCCAATGCAAACAAACTAACAACCTTGAAAAAGATTTGACGAAATGCTAATGAGAATAACCAACTTAGAGAGGAATGTAAGTGAATTGATGGAGCTGAAAAACACAACACAAGAACTTTGCGAAGCATACACAAGTTTCAACAGCCGAATTGACCAAGCAGAAGAAAGGATATCAGAGGTCGAAGATCAACTCAATGAAATAAAACGAGAAGGAAAGAGTAGAGAAAAAAGGGTAAAAAGGAATGAACAAAGTCTCCAAGAAATATGGGACTATGTGAAAAGACCTAATCTACGTTTGATAGGTGTACCTGAATGTGAAGGAGAGAATGAATCCAAGCTGGAAAATACTCTTCAGGATATTATCCAGGAGAACTTCCCCCAACATAGGAAGGCAGGCCAATATTCAAGTCCAGGAAATACAGAGAACACCACAAAGATATTCCTCAAGAAGAGCAACCCCAAGGCACATAATCGTAGATTCACCAGGGTTGAAATGAAGGAGAAAATACTAAGGGCAGCCAGAGAGAAAGGTCGGGTTACCCACAAAGGGAAGCCCATCAGACTCACAGCAGATCTCTCAGCAGAAACCCTACAAGCCAGAAGAGAGTGGGGGCCAATATTCAACATCCTTAAAGAAAAGAACTTTCAACCCAGAATTTCATATCCAGCCAAACTGAGCTTCATAAGTGAAGGAAAAATAAAATCCTTTGCGAACAAGCAAGTACTCAGAGATTTCATCACCACCAGGCCTGCTTTACAAGAGCTCCTGAAAGAGGCACTAAACATGGAAAGGAACAACCAGTACCAGCCACTCCAAAAACATACCAAACAGTAAAGACCATCAACACAATGAAGAAACTGCATCAACTAACGGGCAAAACAGCCACCTAGCATCAAAATGGCAGGATCAAATTCACACATAACAATATTAACCCTAAATGTAAATGGGCTAAATGCCCCAATTAAAAGACATAGACTGGCAAACTGGATAAAAAGCCAAAACCCGTCTGTGTGCTGTATCCAGGAAACCCATCTCACATGCAGAGATACACAAAGGCTCAAAATAAAGGGATGGAGGAAGATTTACCAAGCAAATGGAGAGCAAAAAAAAGCAGGAGTTGCAATTCTCATCTCTGATAAACTAGACTTTAAACCAACAAAGATCAAAAGAGACAAAGAAGGACATTACATAATGGTAAAAGGATCAATGCAACAAGAAGAGCTAACGATCCTAAATATATACGCACCCAATACAGGAGCACCCAGATACATAAGGCAAGTTCTCAATGACTTACAAAGAGACTTAGATTCCCACACAATAATAGTGGGAGACTTGAACACCCCGTTGTCAATGTTAGACAGATCAACAAGACAGAAAATTAACAAGGATATCCAGGACTTGAACTCACACCTGGATCAAGCAAACCTAACAGACATTTACAGAACTCTCCACCCCAAATCCACAGAATATACATTCTTCTCAGCACCACATCGCACCTACTCTAAAATTGACCACATAATTGGAAGTAAATCGCTCCTCAGCAAATGCAAAAGAACAGAAATCATAACAAACAGTCTCTCAGACCACAGTGCAAACAAGTTAGAACTCAGAATTCAGAAACTGACTCAGAACCACACAGCTTCATGGAAACTGAACAACTGGCTCTTGAATGTTGACTGGATAAACAATGAAATGAAGGCAGAAATAAAGATGTTCTTTGAAACCAACGAGAACGAAGACACAACATACCAGAATCTCTAGGACACATTTAAAGCAGTCTCTAGAGGAAAGTATATAGCAATAAATGCCCACATGAGAAGCAAGGAGAGATCTAAAATTGACACCCTATCATCAAAATTGAAAGAGCTAGAGGAGCAAGATCAAAAAAACTCAAAACCTAGCAGAAGACAAGAAATAACTAAGATCAGAGCAGAACTGAAGGAGATAGAGACACGAAAAACTCTTCAAAAAATCAACAAATCCAGGAGCTGGTTTTTTGAAAAGGTCAACAAAATAGACAGACCACTAGCCAGATTAATAAAAAAGAAAAGAGAAAATAATCAAATAAATGCAATAAAAAACGATAAAGGGGATATCACCACAGATTCCACAGAAATTCAAACCATCATCAGAGATTATTACAAACAACTCTATGCACATAAACTAGTAAACCTGGAAGAAATGGATAAATTCCTGGACACATGCATCCTCCCAAGCCTAAACCAGGAAGAAGTCGAAACCCTGAATAGACCAATAACAAGGTCTGAAGTTGAGGCAGCAATTAAGAGCCTACCACCCAAAAAAAGCCCAGGTCCAGATGGGTTCACAGCCGAATTCTACCAGACATACAAAGAGGAGCTGGTACCATTCCTTCTGAAACTATTCCAAACAATCCAAAGAGAGGGAATCCTTCCTAAATCATTTTATGAGACCAACATCATCCTGATACCAAAACCTGGCAGAGACTCAGCAAGAAAAGAAAACTTCAGGCCAATATCCATGATGAACATAGATGCAAAAATCTTCAATAAAATACTGGCAAAACGATTGCAACAGCACATCAAAAAGCTTATCCACCATGATCAAGTAGGCTTCATCCCGGGGATGCAAGGCTGGTTCAACATACGCAAATTTATAAACATAATCCACCACATAAACAGAACCAAAGACAAAAACCACATGATAATCTCAATTGATGCAGAGAAGGCCTTTGACAAAATTCAACAGCCCTTTATGCTAAAAACTCTCAATAAACTAGGTATTGATGGAACGTATCTCAAAATGATAAAAGCTATTTATGACAAACCAACAGCCAATATCATACTAAATGGGCAAAAACTAGAAGCATTCCCTTTGAAATCTGGCACTAGACAAGGATGTCCTCTCTCACCACTCCTATTCAATATAGTACTGGAAGTTCTAGCCAGAGCAATCAGGCAAGAAAAAGAAATAAAGGGTATTCAAATAGGAAAGGAGGAAGTCAAATTGTCTCTATTTGCAGACGATATGATTGTATATCTAGAAGACCCCATCGTCTCAGCCCAAAATCTCCTGAAACTGATAAGCAACTTCAGCAAAGTCTCAGGATATAAAATCAATGTGCAAAAATCACAAGCATTCCTATACACCAATAACAGACTTAAAGACAGCCAAATCAAGAACCAACTGCCATTCACAATCACTACAAAGAGAATAAAATACCTAGGAATACAACTAACAAGGAACGTAAAGGACCTCTTCAAGGAGAACTACAAACCACTGCTCAATGAAATAAGAGAGGACACAAACAGATGGAGAAATATTCCATGTTCATGGCTAGGAAGAATCAATATTGTCAAAATGGCCATACTGCCCAAAGTAATTTACAGATTCAACGCTATCCCTATCAAGCTACCAATGACCTTCTTTGAAGAACTGGAAAAAACCACCTTAAACTTCATATGGAACCAAAGAGAGCCCGCATAGCCAAGTCAATTCTAAGCAAAAAGAACAAAGCTGGAGGCATCACACTCCCGGACTTCAAATTATACTACAAAGCTACAGTAATCAAAACAGCATGGTACTGGTACCAAAACAGAGATATAGACCAATGGAACAGGGCAGAGACCTCCGACGCAACACAACACATCTACAACCACCTGATCTTTGACAAACCTGACAAAAACAAACAATGTGGAAGCGAGTCCCTGTTTAATAAATGGTGTTGGGAAAACTGGCTAGTCATGTGCAGAAAGCAGAAGCTGGACCCCTTCCTGACACCTTACACTAAAATTAACTCCAGATGGATTAAAGACTTAAACATAAGACCTAACACCATAAAAACCCTAGAAGAAAATCTAGGCAAAACCATTCAGGACATAGGTGTAGGCAAGGACTTCATGACCAAAACACCAAAAGCCGTGGCAACAAAAGCCAAAATAGACAAATGGGACCTAATCAAACTCCATAGCTTCTGCACAGCAAAAGAAACAGTCATTAGAGTGAATCGGCAACCAACACAATGGGAAAAAATTTTTGCAGTCTACCCATCTGACAAAGGGCTGATAACCAGAATCTACAAAGAACTGAAACACATTTACAAGAAAAAAACAAACAAGCCCATTCAAAAGTGGGCGAAGGATATGAACAGACACTTTACAAAAGAAGACATACATGAAGCCAACAAACATATGAAAAAATGCTCATCATCACTGGTCATTAGAGAAATGCAAATCAAAACTACATTGAGATACCATCTCACGCCAGTTAGAATGGCGATCATTAAAAAATCTGGAGACAACAGATGCTGGAGAGGATGTGGAGAAATAGGAACGCTTTTACACTGTTGGTGGGAGTGTAAATTAGTTCAACCATTGTGGAAGACGGTGTGGCGATTCCTCAAGGACCTAGAAATAGAAATTCCATTTGATCCAGCAATCCCATTACTGGGTATATATCCAAAAGACTATAAATCGTTCTACTATAAGGACACATGCACACGAATGTTCATTGCAGCACAGTTTACAATAGCAAAGACCTGGAACCAACCCAAATGCCCATCGATGATAGACTGGACAGGGAAAATGTGGCACATATACATCATGGAATATTATGCAGCCATCAAAAACGATGAGTTCGTGTCCTTTGTAGGGACATGGATGAACCTGGAAACCATCATTCTCAGCAAACTGACACAAGAACAGAAAATCAAACACCGCATGTTCTCACTCATAGGCGGGTGTTGAACAATGGGAACACATGGACACAGGGAGGGGAGTATCACACACTGGGGTCTGTCGGGGGAAAAAGGGGAGGGATAGTGGGGGGGTGGGGAGTTGGGGAGGGATAGCATGGGGAGAAATGCCAGATATAGGTGATGGGGGAGGAAGGCAGCAAATCACACTGCCATGTGTGTACCTATGCAACAATCTTCCATGTTCTTTACATGTACCCCCAAACCTAAAATGCAATTAAAAAAAAAAAAAAGAAATAACTATTTAAGAGCAATATAATCTAAAAAAAAAAAAAAAAAATTGTTTCTTTCATATGTCATTTTACTTAAAGTCATAGTTTCCCGGAACCTACTGACAGCATTGTGAGGACTTATGTATATGTGAATTCAGTGCATTCTGGAAATCTGTAGAGGTCACAAGACCTTAGAGAAAAATAGCTAAAATAAGAAGGAGGAATCTGTAAAATGATGATACACTTATGACTGCAAAAGTAAAGCTAATCAAAAACGCAGTGGAAGTTTGACCAAGTAAGCGATATAATATCCACTCCCAGAAGCCCTAATTATTAGGTGCTCTTGTGGCTAGAGAATAATCATACACAAATTAGTAAAGAGGAGCTAGAGATGGAACTTTATTGATCCAATTGTTCCACTTTGGGTAAGATCTGGAAGGGTTTGGAAGAGAATTATATTGTCCAGGCATACCTCATTTTATTGTGCTTCACTTTATGGTGCTTTGTAGGTATTGCATTTTTTACAAATTGAAGATTTGTGGCAACCCTACATTAATCAAGTCCATTGGTGCCATTTTTCCAGTAGCATGTGCTCGCTTTATGTCTGTACGTCACATTGTGGTAATTCTCACAATATTACACAATTTTTTATGATTCTTAATATTTTATGGTAATCTGTGATTGGTGGACTTTAATGTTATTATTGTAATTGTTTTAGAATGCCACACATCACACCCATACAAGAAGGCAAACTTACTTGATAATTGTTTGTATGCTGACTGCTCCACTAACTGGCCACTCCCTCGTCTTTCTTTCCTTGCACCCCTCTATTCCCTGAAACACAGCAATTTTGACATTAAACCAATTAATAACCCTACAATGGCCTATTAATGTTCAAAGCTAGAAATAATTAATCTTAGTGAAGAAAGCATGTCAAAAGCTGAGACAGGCCAGAAACTAGGCCTCTTGTGCCAGTTAGTCAAGTTATGAATGCCAAGGACACATTCTTGAATTAAATTAAAACAGCTGCTTCAGTGAACACATGAACACTAAGGAGGTGAAATATCCTTATGGCTGATATGGAGAAAGTTGTATTGATCCGATAGAAGATCAAACTAGCCACAACTTTGTCTTAAACCAAAGACTAATCCAGAGCAAGGCTCTATGTCTCTTAAATTCTATGAAGGCTGAGGGATATCAGGAAACTGAAAAATATAATAGAAGTTTAAATCTAGCAGAAGTTGGTTCACAAAGATTAAGAAAAGAACCTGTCTTCAAAACATAAAAGTGCAAGGTGAAGCAACAAGAGCTGATATAGAAGCTACAGCAAGTTAACCAGAAGATCTAGTCAAGATCATTGATGAAGGTGGCCACACTACACAACAGGTTACCAATGAAGGCAAAATAGTCCTACACCGAAAGAAGATACCATTTAGAACTTTCATAGCTGGAGAGAGCTAAGCTTCTAGGCTTCCAAGAGAAGGTTGATTCTCTTGCTAGGAGCTAATAAAGCTAGTGAAATCAAATCAAAACCAGTGTTCACTTACCATTCTGAAAATCCTGTGGCCCTTAAGAATTATGTTAAATCTTCTCTGCCTGATTTCTATAAATGGAATAATAAAACCCGAATGATAATACATCTGTTTACTGAGAATTTTAAGCCCAATGTTGAGACATAGTGCTCAGAAAAAAAGATTCCTTTCAAAATATTACTGCTCATTGACAATGCACCCAGTTACCCAGGAGCTCTGACAGAGATGTACAATATCATTAATATTTTATGCCTGCTAACACAACATTCATTAGGCATCCCAGGGATCAAGAAGTAATTTTGACTTCAAGTCTTTTCATTTAAGAATTTTACTTTATATGGCTGTAGCTGCCATAGGTAAATTATTCTGATGAATCTGAGCAAAGTCAATTGAAAATCTTATGGAAAGAATTCCCAATTCTAAATGTCATTAAGAACATTTGTTTTTCATGGGAGTAGGCCAAAATATCAACATTAACAGGAATTTGGAAGAACTTGATTTCAACTCATAGATGACTTTGAGGGGTTCTAGACTTCAGTGTAGGAAGTAACTGAAGTTGTGGTAGAAATAGCAAGAGAATCAGAATTACAAGATGGAGCTTAAAGATGTGACAGAACTGCTTCAATTATGTGATAAAATGTTAATGGATAAGTAGTTGCATCTTATGGATATGCAAAGAAAGTGGTTTCTTAGAATGGAATCTATTCCTGGTGAAGATGCTGTGAGCATGCTCCTAATGACAACGAGGAATTCGCAATATTACGTAAACCTAGTTGATAAAGTAGAGGCAAACTTTAAGAGGATTTACTTCAATTTTAAAAGAAGTTCTACCATGGGTAAAAAGCTGTCAAACAGCATCACATACCACAGATAAATTGCTCTTGAAAGGAGGGGGTCAATCAGTGTGGGAAACTGCATTGTTGTTTCATTTAAAAAAAATTGCTGACAGACACCCCAACCTTCAGCAACCACCATCTTGATCAATCTGCAGACATTGACATCAAGGGAAGACCCCCAACCAGCAAAAAGATGGAGTTTCTGAAGGCTCAGATGATTGTTAGCATTGTTTAGCCAATATGTACATTTTTTTGATCGAAGACATAATGCTATTCCACACAATGGACTACAATATAGTGTAAACATAACTTTTATATGCCCCAGGAAAAAATAGCACAAAATTGTATGACTTGCTTTATTGAAATATTCACTTTATTATAGTGGTCTGAAACTAAACCCCCATTATCTCTGAGGTATGCCTGTATTCAAAAGATCAAAGAGGAAAACAAATTGGATTATGTACAAAAATAACATAAATCCTCATACTAGAAGAACTGGATTAGATCCATGCAGGTTGCTCCCTCTTACTGAACATTGGAAAGTAACTTTAAGTTGCAAATCCTATCATTGATCTCTACATTATTTCACCAGTGTTACTAAAGCTTGAAGAGACTTAGGTTGGCAAAAAGTAGTAGCTCACTGGACTTCCTTGAGATGGGTAAAGTAGGACTGCTGCCACCTGCCTCACTGCACTTTCACACAGCAGAAGGCTGTGGGTTTAGAACTAGAATTCAACTGGTAAAAATAATATTTATCTGTTTTTCTCTCTTAAACTGCCCTCTTCACCACCCCCCGCCAAAAAAAAAAATCAAAAGGAAACTTCTCCTTTAATTTTATGAGGAGGAAATATAGTGTTACCATTTTATCTAGTTTTAATTTGCAGACCCTTACAAGTACTATAAATCCAAAAGATCATAAGAGAAACAAATATTTCTTGAGCCTAAAAAAATGAGAAAATGATAAATATACTAGTATATTCCAGAATATGCAAATATATCTATAATCTTTTGTTATTCATAATAGGCACAGGACAGGCATGGTGGCTCATACCTGTAATCCCAGCCCTTTGGGAGGCTGAGGCAGGTGAATCATTTGAGGTCAGGAGTTCAAGACCAGCCTGGCCAGCATGGCAAAACCCCCTCTCTACTAAAAATACAAAAATAGGCCAGGTATGGTAGTGCATGCCTGTAGTCTGAGGGATGAGAATCGCTTGAGCCTGGAAGGCTGAGGCATGAGAATTGCTTGAGCCCAGGAGGCGGAGGTTGCAGTGAGTTCAGATCACACTACTGTACTCCAGCCTGGGCAACAGAGTGAGACCCTGTATCAAAAAAAAAAAAAAATCTTTGGTTATTCAAAGTAAGCACAAATTGAAATGTCCTGCTTTCTTTATTGGTAAGATGAAAATTTCATGTAAATATTCAGATGTAATATATATATTACATTAAATTTGCAAATTTTGCTTTTATAATATGTATTTGATTGGTTATATAGACAACATAGAAAACATAACAATACTTGTCCAGAAAGAATGTCATTGTATTACCTTTGTTTTTATAGCTGTATCAATTTTTTTATACTTTCTGTCGAATTGGGTATGATCAACAAGAGCCCAGGACCAGATGGATTCACAGCTGAATTCTACCAGAAATACAAAGAGGAGGTGGTACCATTCCTTCTGAAACTATTCCAAACAATTGAAGAGGAAGAACTCCTCCCCTAAATTATTTTATGAAGCCAGAATCATACTAATACCAAAACCAGGAAGAGACACAGCAAAAAAATGAAAACTTCAGGTCAATATCCCTGATGAACATTGATGCAAAAATTCTCAATAAAATACTGGCAAACCTAGCCTAGCATCACATCAAAAAACTTATCCACCACAATCAAGTTGGCTTCATGCCTGAGATGTAAGGCTGTTTCAAAATATAAAAATCAGTAAACATAACCCATCACATAAACAGAACCAAAGACCAAAATCACAGATTATCTCAACAGATGCAGAAAAGGCCTTTGATAAAATTCAACATCCCCTCATGTTAAAAACTCTCAATAAACCAAGTATTGATGGAGCATATCTTGAAATTATAAGAGCTATTTATGACAAATCCACAGCCAATATCATACTGAATGGGCAAAAGCTGGAAGCATTCCCTTTGAAAACTGGTACAAGACAAGGATGCTCTCTCTCACCACTCCTATTCAACATAGTATTGGAAGTTCTGGTCATGGCAATCAGGTAAGAGAAAAAAATAAAGGCTATTTGAATAGGAAAAGAGGAAGTCAAATTGTCTCTGTTTGTAGGTGACATAATATTATATTTAGAAATCCCCATCATCTAAGCCCCAAAACTCCTTAAACTGATAAGCAACTTCAGCAAAGTCTCAGGATACAAAATCACTGTGAGGAAATCACAAGCATTTCCTATACACCAACAATAGACAAGAGGAGAGCCAAATCACAAATGGACTCCCATTCACAACTGCTACAAAGACAATAAAATACCTATAAATACAACTAACAAGAGACGTGAAGGACCTCTTCAAGGAGAACTACAAACCACTACTCGAGGAAATAAGAGAGGACACAAACAAATGGAAAACATTCTATCCTCATGGATAAGAAAGAATCAATATTGTGAAAATGGCCATACTGCCCAAAGTAATTTATAGATTTAATACTATTCCCATCAAACTACCATTGACATTCTTCAAAGAATTAGAAAAAAACCATTTTAAATTTCATATGGAATCAAAGAAGATGATACGGCCAAGACAATCCCAAGGAAAAAGAACAAAGCTGGAGGCATCATGCTACCTGACTTCAAATTATACTACAAGGCTACAGTTACCAAAATAGCATGGTACTGGTACCAAAACAGACATGTAGACCAATGGAGCAGAAGAAAGACCTGAGAAATAACACCAGACATCTACAACCATCTGATCTTTGACAAACCTCACAAAAATAAGCAATGGAGAAAGGATATACTATTTAGTATACTACAGGTGTTGGGAAAACTGGCTAGCCCTATGCAGAAAACTGAAACTGAACCCTTCCTTATACCTTATACAAAAATTAACTTAAGGTTGATTAAAAACTTTAATGTAAAACCCAAAACCATAAAAAGCCTAGAAGAAAACCTAGGCAATATCATTCATGGTACTGGCAAAGACAGGCATGGGCAAAAACTTCATGACAAAAATGCCAAAGCAATTGCAACGAGACAAAATTGAAAATAGAATCTAATTAAACTAAAGACTTTCAGCACAGCCAAAGAAACTATCATCAGAATAAACAGGCAACCTAGAGAATAGGAGAAAATGTTTGCAATTTAACCATCTGATAAAGGTCTAATATCTAGAATTTAAAAGAAACTTAAATTTACAAGAAAAAAATAAACAACCTCATCAAAAAGTAGGCAAAGGATATGAACAGACACTTCTCAAAAGAAGACATTTATGTGGCCAACAAACAGACGGAAAAAAACTCAACATCACTGAGCATCAGAGAAATGCAAATCCAAACAACAATGAGATACTATCTCATGCCAGTCAGAATGGCAATTATTAAAAAGTCAAGAAACAAGAGATGCTGATGAGGCTGTGGATAAATAAGAATGCTTTTACACTTTTGGTGAGGATGTAACTTAGTTTGACCATTGTGGAAGATAGTATGGCAATTTTTCAAGGATCTAGAACCAGAAATACCATTTGACCCAGCAATCCCATCACTGCATATATACTCAAAGAAATATAAATAATTCTACAATAAAGACACATGCACACATATGTTTACTGTAGCACTATTTACAAAAGCAAAGACATGGAACCACCCAAATGTCCATCAATAATAGACTGGATTAAAAAAAAATATGGTACACATACACCATGAATACTGTGCCATCATAAAAAGGAATGAGATCACGTCCTTTACAGGGACATGGATGAAGCTGGAAGCCATCATTCTCAGCAAACTAACATAGGAACAAAAAACCAAACACTGCATGTTTGCAGTCATAAATTGGAGTGCATAATGAGAACACAGGGACCCAGAGAGGGGAACAACACACAGCAGGGCCATTTGGGGTGTAGGGTGTGAGAGGAGGATGAGTCAATAGGTGCAACAAACCACCAATGCACTTGTATACCTTATTCACAAACCTGCACGTTCTGTGCATGTAGAAAAAAACTTGTTATCATTATTTCTTCCTTGTTCCTTTCTAAATACTACCATAGAAGAGACTCTCTGATTTGCAAACTGTTACTCAAAACACTTGTATAGTCTTCCCTGACATCCTGCTGTAGAATCCACTATCCCCTATATATACTATCTGATAACCTTGACTTAATGTCTCTATTACTAAAATTGTCACATTACATTAAAATTGTAGATGTGCTCTCCATACACTGTTTAGTTGAATGCAGAATAGTTAAATGTCAAAATCAATATTTAGAGGAGGCCAACTAACACCATTCTAGAATTAACTTACGGAAATTCCAGAAAAATCTGAAAGTTTTCCCAAAAATGTAATTACAATTACAGTTTGACTACTAAAAATGTTAAAAGTCAATTCTAAGAGTTTTAATACATAGTTAGAAAGAAGAATTTCTCCACTCACTTTCAACTGTGGATAGTGGATATGCAAAATTTTGGAGTAACTCTGCCAATTTAGACTACTGTTTGGATAGTGACGTTGCCACTAAATTTGAAAGTTTTCAATTAGCTAGGTAAAGATTTCAATTTCTGTGAAGTCGTAAAATCAGTCCTTCAAATGGAAGTTTTTCTCACTGATTGAAGAAGATTCTGCATATTTTCAAAAATATCTTTACATATTATTTCATCAGGAATATTTTTATTCAGTTATTGCCTTACACTTACCTAAGGTATTTTTTTTTTTACTCTTGGATTTAGCAATATAGCAATGGAGAAATTTAATTGGTTTCTGTATAAGAAATCTCCAAATTCCCACCTGTATCTCAGCTTTCATTCCATGCACACTAATTTCAGCATGTTCTGTGAAGCAAAACGTTGGAAGATATTTTTATAGCAAGCAGAATATAAGAAATACTTCTGTTCTCAAGTCAGACCAGTTTGGTTATTTCTTGAGCAGATTCTAACAAATAAACTCTGTTCTTTACAAGCAAGCTGTCTTGTATGTTGGTACTGTCACTGATATAATACAGTGTTAAAATTTTCTTACATTCAAGCTTCTTAAAAAGTGTTATAGCTTCAATTCCGTGGCGTTGAACATCTGATATCTGGCAAAGCAGTTCCGTTATCTTTCTTATGTCATGTAGATTGTTTTTGGATAAGGTAGAATGATAACATGAAATCACTATTTTTCTGCTTAAGGGCAGTATTTCTGTTATTTTTTCTTTGTTATAATTACTTTACCAACACATACTAAAGGATGTGAACCAAATATCCATCATCTGCTTATTCCCATGTCACTCACAGTCTTCACCACATTTGTTTCATTGTCAGTCACAATTATATGACATTTTGTTTACTGATTTTCCATTCCATAAATAGGTCACCAGATTCACTCAGTTATTAGCTTTGTGAGCCCCAGAAAATCCTCAAGAAGAAGAAAAATTAAAATCTTCATTAATTCAGCATAGTCAAACTTAAAGATTTATGGTTATATCTTTATATCTAAATGTGTAATTATAAAAACAAGAAAAGTACTTGTTTAATAATATCACAAACTTTTTTGTTGGTGTGTACAACAGAAATAAGTCAAGAACAAGCATTTCAGCAACTTGTCTTCTGGACAGAATTCTGTTGCTTAGAACTTACAGCTTGAATAAAAATAAAATTCCTTCATATTCGTCCACAGAAAATGTTTGACATTCAATTGCAATCATTTTAATAAGGATTTCCTCCAAATTTTTGCCTCTGTAGGCTTAAAATAATAATTTTTAAAAATCCGTTCCAAAAGCATTGTGAAAACTCTGTTTTGTGGTTTGATAAATGAGAACAAAATTGAGTTTTCAATACATTTTCCCCTACCTTTAAAAAATTTTCTTTTTACTGCTTATTTTTATATCATAGTTAAAGATGATTTATCGGTGATATTTTGGAGTCTTGGAATCTCATGAAATTTTGTAGTGGCATTCTGTTCTTAAGTTATTTTCCCAACTTGTACAAAATTTCCAAAAAAGGAATACTAAGGCCAAAGCCAAATTTTCATGCTTCCCAAAATATGTGTTTATGTGAATATTCTCTCCATTAGGCTATGAGAATCATTAAAAACATGAGTTTTATTTGTCCATCTCAGTGTCAAAAATAGAGCATGACAGATACTAGGCACTTAATGAACACTTATTAATTAAAAATATGTATATTGAAAAAGAGGCAGCATGTTACCTCATTTTAAAAGTAATTTAAAAGTATTACATTTGTGTTCAAAAAGAAGTATTTTTGCATTTGATAGCATTGTAATAATGGGCAATTTAATGAACATCTTTTAACATAAATTTCCTCTTTCACAGAATACACCTGAAACTCCCCCAGTTTTATGATATTTATGGGTGTATTTAAAATCCCAGCACAATACCTATCATCCAATAGGTGCTCAACATAGAGACTAATAAAAAGGAAGAAAAAAAGTAGAAAAGTACATTAATGTTTGCATTGATTAAGTAACTATTTTGCTGCACAATATGTAAATAGACTTTAAAGATCTAACTTACTAAACTGAATTTATTAAACTGAAAAAAAATAGCCTTCTACCATTAAAATTACAAACTTTTTTTGTCAGTGATAGTTCAAGGATAAATTTAAAACATAAGATGTTTTCTGAGAAGCCTCTTAAAATATATCCATTTAACTCCTCAGTAACAAAATTTCATTTTCAGTATCAAATCTCATTTGTCTAATGCCTATGAATGAGTGTTTCTGCATATGGATGTTTCTACCAAATTACAAGTAAAGCCCATAAATCATTATGTTGTGTCCTCACAGTCTCTTTTATTTCTAGTAATTAGTGGGACTATTTCTTGGCTTGCAGCAGCAAACTCAAAAGAATCTCTACACTTATGTTAGCTCTGCAGACTTTCAGATTTATATGAGAAATGACCTCAATTACTCACATTCTTCACCCTTTCCAATTCCTTTAAGTATTGCAAAAGTATATTAAGCAGAATGATGTTCCAAATATTAATATTTCCATCAGTCATTTCAGTTTTCTCAGTCTTGATCACTGGTACCAATCACTCTTTGTATAAATACTAATTAGATTCAGGTACTATAATGTGCAAATTCTTTCGAATTAATAAAAGTCTACTATACCCAGGCTCTACAATTTTTTCTAATATTTAACATTTTCTCTATTGATATTTTGGTCACTGATTTTTCTACCAAACATATATGCTTCCAAGTAATTTTTTAGTGAGATTATGAGGTTATAATATTTACAAATTCATTAAAAACACTGGTCATTTTAAATCAACTTTTACTTTTTATTAAAGCAATACAGCATGTATTTTTTATAAATCAGTTTGACCTACTGATCTTAGAGTGAGAAAACAATATTTCTAAATCCATAGTGTCCGAGCCCAACTCAATTCAATAATCATTTCCAATTCTTTTAGCTGTTTCTATTGCCTGATATTTAACTACATAATATAAACCCGAACTCACCAATCCCCAGGCCATGGATGGACCAGTACCAGCCTGTGGTCTGTTAGGAACTGGGCCACACAACAGGAGGTGAGTGGCAAGTGAGCATTTCCACCTTCTGTCAGATCAGTGGAAGCATAAGATGCTCACAGGAGTTCAGATCCTATTGTGAATTTGAAAGGGATGTTGTGCATGAAAGGGATGTTGGTTGTGCAATCCTTATGAGAGTCTAATTAATGCCTGATGGTCTGAGGTAGAGCAGCTTCATCCTGAAACCATTTCCTCCAATCACCACCCCCAACAA
This sequence comes from Ateles fusciceps, assembly GCA_036589455.1. Classification (NCBI taxonomy): domain Eukaryota; kingdom Metazoa; phylum Chordata; class Mammalia; order Primates; family Atelidae; genus Ateles; species Ateles fusciceps. The sequence goes on along the minus strand of JAZHEH010003121.1, from coordinate 390,209 downwards.
CCCTGGCATGGAAAAACTGTCTTCTATTAAACGAGTCCCTGTGGCCAAAAAGGCTGGGGACCGCTGATCTAAACAATATGCCAATGTAGGGATTGCTCAATTTTAGAACTTCATCCACTTCCTTTATGAGAGATGGTCCTTTGGTTCTCTTGCAAACACTTTCTCCTCAGCACTCCCTCTACATTTTATATATAAAATATCTCTCTCTCTCTGTCTCTCTCTCTCTCTCTATATATATACACACACACACACACACACACACACACACATATATACATATAAATGTCTATATAACTATATGAAAATTATTGTAAATTGTTAGTTAATATTTACATTCTTTGACTATGGAAATACTGACTTTCTTGTCCACTTCTTCATATTTCTTGTTTATTTGCTGTGCATATATTAGCAATGTTTTCCCCAACTCTGTTAAACATACATGTTGTATTTAAAATAACAACTTTTTAGTGTTTCTTTTCTTGCTCTGGGTATCCCTCTTTCAGCATATCTCATCATTCTGCTCCCGTCTGGCTTCCTTGGCCTGTTGCAAAAAAATATATACATATTTTTGAGACGGAGTCTCGCTGTGTTGTCAAGGCTGAGGCACAGTGGTGTGATCTTGGCTCACTGCAACCTCTGACTCCTGGGTTCAAGCAATTCTCGTGCCTCAGCCTCCTGAATAGCTGGGATTAAAGGAGTGTGCCACTAATCCTGGCTAATTTTTGTATTTTTAGTAGAGATGGGGTTTCACCATGTTAGCCAGGCTCGTCTTGAACTCCTGACCTCAGGAGATCCATCTACCTGGGCCTCCCAAAAGGCTTGAGCCACCACTCCCAGCCAAGAAAAATTTTGAAATTATGCATTCCTAAAATAGTCATTATTTGATTGATATTTTGATGAGGTAATACTTTTCCAGAATTATAAGTGTTGTTTGATGCACTTCTCATTTCCAATAATAGCAGTTAAGAATTTCCAATATCTAGTTTATGATTATTTGTACAAATCTGTTCTTTTTTATTTTCCTGTAAACATTTTGTTTTCTCTTTAAGACCTGGCACTTCAATTTGTAATGTCATCCTCCATTTTCAAAATTCTCACTTTCTGTAACTACTAAAATTTGAATGTTTCACATCCTGAATTTATCATTTAATTTTTTATGTTTCTTGCATTCATTTCTGTTCTTCTCTGTTGCATTTTACTTTTATTTTCTAATAAATTCTTGAATTTTAATTCAAAGGACTCCTAAATTCATAGTTTTTATGATTAATTTTTTTTTCAAAATGCTTTCTCATTCTCAGTCTTCCTATTTTTTATAGCCTGCTACTATTTATAAATAAAATGTCTAATTTTCCATTTCTTCATGAAGATTATGTCCCTTTAATAGTGAAGTTCTCTTCTGTTCTCTGTATTGTCTAATTTTCCTTTTGGTTCCTTTAAAGAAAAGAATGTTTAAATAAAGGTGTGTTTTTTGACTATCAAAAATTCATATCCAGAATACATAAGAACTTTTACAAATTAGTAAGAAAGAGAAATTCCAAATTAATAGTGGGTGAAATACTTGCATAAATACTTCAAAAAAGAGTACACCCAAATACCTAATAAGCATATAACAGTGTGTTCAGTATCATCAATCATCAGAGAAATGCAAAATAAAACTGCCAGGTGATACACCTCCACACACTCCCCAATGCCTAAAATTCAAGATTGATAATAACACATATCGACACAAAGCATGGAGTAATTGAAAGCTGCAATAGGATCACTCTCATTTCAGAAAGCCATGTCACAATTAAGTCTATTGTATACTTCTTCGTTTTATCTGTTACCTCTTTTGTCTACTTACTGCTTTTGCAGAGATGATTGTAGTCAAAACTCCTGCTGCAGCTGCTGTATATCTGTCATTTATGCATTTTAAGTATTTTTTACCTAATATATCATGCTAACAAGATAAAACATGTCATGTTTTCATATGTCATTTATTACAATGAACACTGTAATATTTCAGTATGGACAGTTCTATTTATTATTGTAAAATAACATTCTTTGCATAGTGTATTTCTTCTTAAATACTTTATTTATCAGATATTAATCATAACTGGAATGTTTGAACATAACTGTTGTTTTGGACATAAATGTTCTTGCCTTCTAATAAACTTTATCCCTTTCAATTTTTAATTTTTTCTTACATGCAGCCTATCAGTGTATCTTTAGTACAACCGAGATAATCTTTCCCTTCGACTTCTTTACGTTTTGTTTAAATACTCACTGTCAATGTAAAGCTCCATTTACTAGCCTACCTGTAACCACATAATCAAACAAAACATTGCTCTGCAGCTAAATCTCAGAAAGAGCTCTAGGCTATACCTTCATACCCTACATAGAGATCACAATATCTGTCTTTATTTTTTAAATTTTTAAATTCTTTTTGGCTTTCTACTTGGAATTCTCTTTCTTTATCCCAGCCATACAAGGTAGGCAACTGGAACTAAACTAACTCTCTGGCTTGGGATTCAGAAATGTTCATAATATTGCTTTCATCAGAGCTATTCATAGGCCATGGTTGTGATGCCAACATAAGCAAATTGAAACTGTTAAATATGGTGCCTTAGCACAGAACAGCTCTGCTGTGATGTCGCTTGCCCACTTAGGATGGCAAATCATAACTGGAATATTTGAACTACCTTCTGAAATAGTATTTTATGTGTCTAAGGGTGGTGGTGGGGTGTGTGGGAGTGTGTGTGTGTGTGTGGTCAGAAATCAAAAGTGATGAGAGTTTTTCATCCTATTTTTTGGTCTCTCCTAATGTCCTATTCTTTACTAAGTTTGTTTATTTTGACTTTACCTATCCTAAAAATGTCAAAATAAACAGCTTTATATGCACATTTTGCACATTTCTGTGAGAATTGTTATAGGACTAACTTCTAGGGATTTAATGGTAGGCTGAACTGTACTCACATTTTAAGGCTTTTGGCGCATGTTTTCAGGTTGGCCTCTCAGTAAGCAGTGCATGAACATGCTATTTTCTCACCATATTTAAGCCAATTCTGGAAATCTCTGCTCTTTTTACCTTTGTTAATATGTTATGTGAACCACATATTTTTGGTATCAAAATTTACTTCTACCTAATATTAACTTACTTAATATTTGCTCCAAATTTTTTCAGGGATATAAAGATAAAGGAGAAAGATAAGGATAGACTACAGAATTTGCATTATAAGTACAAACAGATTTGGCAAACATATGACATCAAAATCAGAACCATACAAATGCCCAGTTCATACTCTCATATATATTGACTCAATTATCCTGAAATGGTGCCTGAGGTTCAGTGATGTTTTTTAAGCACCCCTGATGACTCTAACATGATATTTGACCTAAAAAACCACTGACTACTTTATATTCTATGTTCATTTATCTCAATAAATGTGGTATCCCTTATAAGAAAATAGAATCTTCTAGAGGCAAAAAAATCTGGAGTTAAAAAGTGCCTTAATAATTAGACTATTGAGTAAATAAGTTTAGTATTTCTTTTCTCAGATTTTATGTATAGAATCAGAAACATGATAAATGCCCACCTCACAGTAATGTAGTAACATTTGAATGAGTCTATATAGTAAAATATATGGCTTTTTCAAGTAGTAATATCTACCACTTAGTTTTATTTTAATTATGAGCTAATGTGTTTTTTCATTAACTCAATAAGTAATTACTGAGCACTTTCTATAAGCCAGATGCAGATAATAAAAAGCAAACTTAAAATCCTTCCTAGAGCCTAGATTCTGGAAGGAGAACAAAAACCTGTAAATAAGTAAATAGACTGATAGCTAGGTAAATAAATAGGTAATATAATGGTAAATAGCATTAAGTGTCATGTAGAAAATAAATCATAAAAACAAAATTAAAAATGAGAGGGCATACACTTTTGATATAGATAATCAAATAACTCTGAGGGTGAAACATTTGTGGAAAAGCCTGATGGAAATAAGGAATAAACCACTGGGATATCTGCATAGAATATTACATTTAGAGTTTACAATTAAAAAGTTCTAAGGTGGGTAGTGTTTTGTTGTTGTTGTTGTTGTTATTTTGGGGTTTGGGGGCTTTTTTGACATTGTTTGTTTATTGAGATTAGCTAGTAAGTCAGGGACCAAACAATGTAATGTCTTACAGTATAACACAAATTTTGCATTTTATTCCAACAGTGAAAAGAAATAATTGTAGATCTTTAAAAAGTGTAATGATGTAAACCAACTTTTATTGGTATCTGTCACCCAGGTTGGAGTTCAGTGGTGCAATCATATTAGGTTGGTGCAGAAGTAATTGTGGCTTTTGCCATCGAAAGTAATAGCAAAAACCACAACTACTTTTTCATCAACCTAATAGCTCACTGAAGCCTTAACACCTGGCCTAAAGCTATCTTCTTTTTTTTTTTTTTTTTCAAGATTTAAATTTATTTATTTATTTTTTATTGCATTTTAGGTTTGGGGGTACATGTGAAGAACATGGAAGATTGTTGCATAGGTACACACATGGCAGTGTGATTTGCTGCCTTCCTCCCCCATCACCTATATCTGGCATTTCTCCCCCATGCTATCCCTCCCCAACTCCCCACCCCCCCACTATCCCTCCCTTTTTCCCCCCCACAGACCCCAGTGTGTGATACTCCCCTCCCTGTGTCCATGTGTTCCCATTGTTCAACACCCGCCTATGAGTGAGAACATGCGGTGTTTGATTTTCTGTTTTTGTGTCAGTTTGCTGAGAATGATGGTTTCCAGGTTCATCCATGTCCCTACAAAGGACACGAACTCATCGTTTTTGATGGCTGCATAATATTCCATGGTGTATATGTGCCACATTTTCCCTGTCCAGTCTATCATCGATGGGCATTTGGGTTGGTTCCAGGTCTTTGCTATTGTAAACTGTGCTGCAATGAACATTCGTGTGCATGTGTCCTTATAGTAGAACGATTTATAGTCTTTTGGATATATACCCAGTAATGGGATTGCTGGATCAAATGGAATTTCTATTTCTAGGTCCTTGAGGAATCGCCACACCATCTTCCACAATGGTTGAACTAATTTACACTCCCACCAACAGTGTAAAAGCGTTCCTATTTCTCCACATCCTCTCCAGCATCTGTTGTCTCCAGATTTTTTAATGATCGCCATTCTAACTGGCGTGAGATGGTATCTCAATGTAGTTTTGATTTGCATTTCTCTAATGACCAGTGATGATGAGCATTTTTTCATATGTTTGTTGGCTTCATGTATGTCTTCTTTTGTAAAGTGTCTGTTCATATCCTTTGCCCACTTTTGAATGGGCTTGTTTGTTTTTTTCTTGTAAATGTGTTTCAGTTCTTTGTAGATTCTGGTTATCAGCCGTTTGTCAGATGGGTAGACTGCAAAAATTTTTTCCCATTGTGTTGGTTGCCGATTCACTCTAATGACTGTTTCTTTTGCTGTGCAGAAGCTATGGAGTTTGATTAGGTCCCATTTGTCTATTTTGGCTTTTGTTGCCACGGCTTTTGGTGTTTTGGTCATGAAGTCCTTGCCTACACCTATGTCCTGAATGGTTTTGCCTAGATTTTCTTCTAGGGTTTTTATGGTGTTAGGTCTTATGTTTAAGTCTTTAATCCATCTGGAGTTAATTTTAGTGTAAGGTGTCAGGAAGGGGTCCAGCTTCTGCTTTCTGCACATGACTAGCCAGTTTTCCCAACATAAAGCTATCTTCTTACCTTGACCTTTCAAAGTGCTGGCAATACTATCATGAGCCATGCCTGGCACTTTTTTAAACATCACCAGGGAGTGATGTAGAGGGCAAGAGTATAGTTATAAGGCACTTGCATTTGTTGTTAATTCCACTACAGTTATATTGGTGAAGGTGTTGAGAAATGTTTATACTGTGAAAGCCAAATCATTTGACTTGCTGGTGGATAAGATGTAGAGTTAAAAAGATAATATGATAAATCCAAAGTAACTCCAAGTTTTATTATATACTAAACAATGAACTTCATTCATATATATTATCTCATTTAATATTTAAAAAGGCCTTCAGGTTCAGTGGCATTATGCTGAAGAGGATCAGAACATGCCACCTTAAAATATGGTACTATGACATACTGGTTATTTTGAGCTCAAGACTATTGAGAAAAAGTAGATACAGGAAGAACCCTTTGATCTCCTTTTTCTACTTAAATACAGGCATAAAATTTCCAATGAGAAAGGTACCCTCCCTGTACCAGGAAGCAGAACACATTCTTAATCCCAGATATGAGAAGTCAATGCTGAGATAAATCAGTACAAACAAACCTACTAAATAACCTTTATCTTCCATCTCTCATATACTTCCTAGTCACTTTCCCACAGTTTACTATGCTGGCCCAAACCTTCATCTTGACACATATCCACAATGTATTGCTCTTTGTTACAATAGTATATATGCGCTCAGGTCTATCACTTCATTTGAATCTTTATTTCTTATATATGAAGGCCTTCACGTACAGGTAAATATATTAACATCAAAATTTGTACACATTTCTCCTATTAATCTTTCATCAGTTTAAACCTCAGGCTCAGTCACATAAGCTGAAATGGTAGAGAGAAGTCTTTTCCCCACTACACTGCCCATTTCACAAATTAGAAAAGAGATCACAGAGAATTTTATTTTTTTGTGCAACATACAAAGCATACATTTATCCATTTTGTTTTGATTTTACTCCACATTCTTGTTATTGTGAGAAATTATAAAATGGTCTTGTATTTTACAAGTTTTTTCACTAACTTTCTGATACAATTTAAATCTCAATTTATTTCAGTGAATGATCAGATAGTAGTAAGCATGGAGAAACCCAGAGGTAGGAGTAGAAAAAGAAATTTAGACTTAAAAGGCCTAAGTTATGGGCAGAAACAGTTTATTATTTCTGGAGTGTAATGTAAGAAAGGAGATGGTAAAAGCATGGTAAAATGCGGAGAGATGAGCAGGAGCTTCTGGAAGCAATTCTCCTACCATATTGAGTAGCACAGACTTGACCTTGAACCAGAAATTCTCTCCAAACCATAGTCTTTAATGGCGAATTTTAAGTCAAAGTCCTTAGAATTACTAACCTTTCAACGAACTATAGAAAATCACACCAGGGTGAGCTAATTCTTTAAAAGGGAGTATGTACTTTACACAAAAGAAGTAACTTAAAAACAAATTGATTAAATGAATCCCACTGGCAGCTTTGACTAGAGTTAAAAACATTTTAAATAAAATAAAAATAAATCATAACTATTGCAACATTGTCATCCCCTACCCAATTTAGCATTTTATTTTTCAGTTATTAGATTGGAATCATAACTTACCAAATAAAAATTACCTCTAATTATTTTCTTAAGTATTTCAAAAGCCAATAATTAATTACTATGATTTAATACATAAATTAGAACTTTAATGACCTTGAAAGTCTACCAATTTTACATATTTTATGTTTAATTAGAAATAATTTTATTCTAATTTCTAGTAATCTGTCACTTGTTTGGATGTGGTTTAACCACCATGGTAACTGGCAACCTAGTCTGCTAACATAAATCACAAAATTATAGCTAGTTGCCTGAAGAAATTATTTGTGACTGTTTTCTCTCTGTCTGCTTCTGTATCTTCATGACTTTAAATTATTCTGACAAGTAGCACATAATGTCTTCAGGGTAGATACCTTGTGTATAAGAAAAGCACAGTAAAGAACATGAAAATAGTTGACAACCATGACCAGATTTTCACACATTGCAATCTATTTTCAGATAGTTGCTGAGCTTCAGCTGGTTTTCCAGATTATAAAGAAATAATTTTCCATTTGCATAGTACTAGTAGCTCCTCCCACTCTCTCTCTTTTACTGTTCAAAGGAACTTAAGGTCTTACATGTCATGGGTTGCATTAATAGTAAACCTCAAAGTTGGCCTGTGGGTGTTATATTTTCTGAAATAATTCAGTATTTGGGGTTTGGTTTGGTTTGATGCACTAACATCTACACTTACGAAAAAGAAATTAAAAAGTAAATGACATTAACCACCACTCAAAAACCTTGGCTTCAGGATACTTCATAACATGAAAGAGGGAAATCTCTAGATGAGAGAGAGGGTTAGACCACTTGCTCATTGTTCTGCTGCACACAGCAAAGGTTTCCACAGTGGACCGCCTGTATCACTATAATTTTAGAAGAGTACTACTGACTTGCAGCCCACTCCAATACTGCCAGAGTTTGAGTTTTTGATCTTGGCTCAAGTAAGTCATTTCATATGATAGGTGTTGACCTGATTCTTGTCATCATTTGGTAGTTGTAAACATTGCAACAAGTTGTATCGTTTCTCTTTCTGCCATTAACACCTCATTCCATGAAAGTTTTATTAGCTTTTCTGGACACAGCTGGTAATGTAATATGAAATAATGGAGTTTTACTGTTACAGATGATCTTGAATTGACTGCATGGAATGCTCTAACCCTTCTCTCAAGGATTCTGGAAATGACTCTAAGTGAAGGAACTGGCAGAAAGCATCACAGCATGTATATATGCAAAAGAAAGACCCATGAAGAGAGCACGATCCCTATCCAGGAACCAGATGATGAATGAGGTTGAATAAGCCTATGAGAGAGTACATTGTAAAATGACGCTGAAGAAATAAGCTGGAACTAGAGCTTGCAAGATCTAATCAGGCATATTTAAGATTCTGGTTTTATTTACAGAATACGAGGAAACCACCAAAGGATTTTAACTGGGAGGCACATGTTCTTATTTTGATTTTGGAATTATCATTTTGGCTGAAAAGAAATAATACAAGAATAGATATGGAGAGTCAAAATGAATAAATGGTAACATGAAGCCAGAATTGGGTCACTACAGGGACCATTTTAAAGTTGTTCAGTTTCGATCAAAATCTTCCTCTTCCCACATGGTGAAACCTGAACCTCAGTCAAAATAACACCTTTTGAACTTAAATCTTTTGTCATATGTTAATTTACAAATATTCTTAGAGAGGACATAAGTTGTTGTTTAGTGGGTATACTGTTATAGTTTGGCAAAATAAGAAGAGTTCCAAGGATTGATTGTTCAGCAATATGAATGTATTATACACTACTAAATGCTGCACTTTAAAAATGATTAATATGGTAAGTTTTATCTTATGTATATTCCACCCGTTTAAAATTTTTCAAAAATTATAAAAGTGGAGAGATATTTGTGAATCATTTAAATGTTTACAAACACTTAATATGCATTTTAACAATTTGACCTGTATCAAATGGGCAGTATTAGTTTTATTAACAACTTAAAATACTGGAATTCAGAGAAGTTAAATAAATTGAGATTAAATATATTTGTAAGTGGAGAAAGCAATTTGAATTCATAACTTTTGATAAATAATCCCATATTGTCTCTATCGCCCCCAAAATGTTCTGAAAACATGTTTGATATTGAGAGAAAGTTGGCATTTCTGGTTTTATCATTGAATAAGAAGTTAGGAAGGGTATGTCAGAAGTTAAATAATATTTTAAAAGTCTGGGAGACTTGCAATCAAATTCAACTGCCACAGATTATATTTTTAACTGTGCCCTTCTCTGCCTGGTATAACATCATCCCAATTGGGGGGGGGGGAAACTACCAGTATGGAAAAAAAAGACACCTCATCTTATAACAAGTATCACAAATATTAGGAAGACTAGTGAAAGGAAAAGAAAACAGGCTCAGGAAAAGAAACCAGTCTCAGGGAAAGAAGAAAAAAATCATGTGGAGCCAAATGAAGACCATCTAAATGAGAACTAGCAGATGCAATTTATTCAGAGTTTGCTATCCAGGGAAGTCAGACACCACCATTTACCTTTGGCAGTGACTCAAAATCAGGGAGAGGAGTAGGAAAGTTTTATGGTGAACAAAAAGAAAAGACTTAAGCTCTGCCCTGGGGGTTGTTGGCAGTGGGAATTTGGATGCAGGCTACCTAGAAGCAGGACATGTGATCGGTTTGGGGAACATACAAGGCTTTTTCTGGTCCTGAGAAACAAAAATTATGGCAGCTGACAATCATTGACTAAGTTCTGCCTGGTCTGTGCTGAATGCTGCAGACTGTGGTTTGACTTCTTGGGCTGGTTACTATAGAGATTATTGGTACAATTTCTATTGTCATATATGATTCATTGCACATTCATTGTCTCAAGCACATGGGAAACATTTAGATATTTCAGATTAGAAATAAATGAGGGAAAATATGTTAAAAGTTCTTCGTGTGGCAGCAAAAGTTTCAGTAAGAGCCAAAGCCCAAGGTAACATAAAAAGCAAAGTGGTAATACCTGAAAAGTATTGAATATTTTAAATAAATGATACTTCATTTAAGTCAATGTATACAGTCCTATCCCAAGAAGAAAGCAAAAATAAATAGAAGTAAATCAGCAACAAAATACATGTACTTTTTTTCTAATTTCTCAATATCTTATCCAAAAATGAATTCTAGCATCTCTCCCAAATACCTGTCAAGTTCTCAGTTTCTAAGAACTAGAAATCTCCATTATTCATTTAAGGAAGAAATCATTCAGGCAACCCAATTTACAAAAAGAAATTATGCAAAAGCTTAAGTTGTAATACATTCAGTATTTTCAATATAGTTATTCTTATGAAATATGTAGTCATTCAGTTATCTCCAATCTACCTACCTATTTTTTCTTCACTAACAATCCATTTAAGACTAAAAGCAGTCTTTTTAAAACCATAAAATTATCATTAGAATATTATAGTAAAATCATGCCAACTTAAGAATTAGCCCAAAGGAAAGAGTTTTTCTTGTCTTTCCATTCTTCCTCTGTCCTTTATTTTCTCTTACTCTCTCTTCATTTACCTCTTTTCCCCCTCTTTTTCAGTCTGTCTCTTCAGTTTCACTCCCTTACTTCTTTCTTTCCTTCTTTTGTTCTATCATAAAAACATGTTTTACTTTATCTTTTCTGATTGTATTAATTATGTTTTTTACTTTCTATATTTTTTGATGTTTTGACCATCTCAGCCTTTCTAGCCAGGGAAAGACAGCCCCTTCCAAGGTCAGTAATTTCTAGAGATAGTTATGGACTCACCTGCAAGTGTGGCTTTCATGCCTTTCAAGTGCAAACCAACCAATCTAAAGCCCATATGCCCCTAACCACCTCCTTCAGTGGGCTCTCACAAGGCTCTTACACTCCAGATCCCTATCTCCCTATTCTATTTTTCCTGGGCCCAGATATCAGACAAAAAGAGATAGCTCTTGTGTTAGTCCATTTGTTTTGAAATAAAGAAATACCTGATGCTGGGTAATTTATAAGGAACAGAGGTTTATTTGGCTCACAGTTGTGCAGGCTGCACAGAAAGTGTGTTACTGGCATCATGTCCTGGTGAGGGCCTCAGGAGGCTTGAAATCATAGTCAGGGGAAAGGGGAAGCCAGCATATCACATGGGGAGAGGCAGCATGAGAGAGAGGGAGGAAGGACAAGGTTCTTTTAGGCAACTGTATGTCACATGAACTCACAGAGTGAGAACTCACTTATTACCTCAAGAACAGCACCATTCTATTCAGAAGGGAACCATTCCATGACTAAAAGACCTCCCACAAGGCCCACTTCCAACACTGAATGTCACATTTCACTATGAGATTTGGAGAAGAAAAAACATTCAAACCGTATCAGCCCCTATACACATAATCCACTGAAGTTATTTAAACTAGGCAATTTTAAACCCATCTTACTTTGACTTTCTTGTGAAAACCACAATAAAGGCTCTTGCCACATTTTCCTCCAGCTCCCACTAGCTGCTGCCTAGCCTTTGTACTTTTCTGCATGGCCTTGTATGGTATGGTGTACCCCTCCCTCCTCTTAAAAACACCAAATTACAGGCATTTTAATAGCCATTGTGTCTTGATCTGTTGGCCTAACCATCCCTAAATAATAATAAAATGTACATTTTGAAACAGGGATATTTGATGGAAAGGAAGGCAGTGGATTGCTGAGTGAGAGGAAAAAGTCAGCACAACAATTTTTTACAGACTTTCTTGGAGTTCAAACAACTCTGATGAATTCTCAAGCCATGCATGTATATAGTCCTTAATGAGCACTAATGCCGTGACCTTGTTTGATGAAAACATTCCGAAGTAAATTTATGGTAGATGGAAAATTACACTTAAAGCATCTGGAACACTTTTAATTTTCTTATCCTCAGAAAATAATTGAGAATTATCTGACTTACCCCCACAACTTAAGAATGTTTAGAAGAAATTGAATAGCCTTATTCTTCAAAATAGCCAACCTCTAGGAGCACCCAAATAATTTAATCTTCTCCATCAAAATGAAGGATAAAGGCACAAAAATATTTTACTAGGGGCACATACACAAGAAAGCATTCCATGAAACTGCCAAGAATAGAGTGCATGTTAATAGGGAATACAAAGCTGGTTGGTGTCAAAATCAGTGTTCTCCAAATCGTTTTGGTGACCTACTTACTCAATACAAAATCTTGATGTATCCTCTAATATATTAACTTATTTCTGAAGCATAAGTATGTGTACTCTGTCAATCTACTGATTAAATAGTAGTGAAGCACAAATTATTTCTTAATTTCTAGATTGACACAAATAAATATAATATATTATTTTCTTTCTATACCCCATTGCATCATTTGTGACAATATCTCCAGTGAACAAGCCTCCTTTTAGAAAACTTTAGGCAATGCATAGCTTGCAATCTAGTCCAGATTACTGAAATACTCTGTATAGGGAATAAAACAGGTTTTTTCAGGTTGTTAATTGTGACACTATCCTGAAAACAAAAGTCAAATTAACAAAAGAAGCAGAAGTTTATTAACATGTGCTGTACCCATCACACAGTAGGTGCCTCCATCCAAAAGTATTTCTCAGTCAAGGCAGTGGTTTAGGAGCCTGGCTTAAATCGCATTTTAACAAGAGCCATAAATCCTTTCTAGGGAGAAGAAAGGTCCCCTCTCTGAGCCCATAAGTAAGTGCTCCTGTAAAAAGGACTGATGTCCTGCCAGCAGGCAAACAGAGGCTGCGGCAGAGTGTTCTCTGTCTTTCTAGTGTCTTTAACTTAACAATTCTCAGTATTTGTATTTGGGGTAGAAATATTTTGTTTTTTTTTTTTCCAGTTGCCCCTTTGAAACTTTACTTTTAGAAAGTTTCCATTTGAAAAGCCAAGATGATAGCTTTGAAAGGATTTGGGTTAGAGGTTTTGAGATAAGAGATTGTCCAAAGAGAGAAATCATGGAAGTGGACCAAAGAACAAATATCCTCTATCCTAAAAAAAACAGTTTTTAAGTCTTGAGAATAGTAAGTTCAGTTGAGTAGTTGTGTTTCATTCCAGGAGGTGGTAGTGTCTGTGGGTTGCTGTTAAAAGTTAATTCCCTATATGGTATAGGCAAACGGGTATTTAGTAAGAAACATTGCTATGGGAGCAAAAAGAAAAACAAAGACTAATGTCTGGAACAGCCTACAAACGAGTCTTGAATTTTGGAGGGCAGTTAGTTGAGAAAATTTTCAATTTGTGTTTGAAATAGCTACAGTCAGGATGGAAGTAAACAGTGACAATCTGACAGATTTTCCTGGATTATAGTTTGTACAACATGTTTCTGTGAACTTTTTGTCCACAAATAAATTTATGTGTGATTTCTCTGAAGTTAATATAAAGTTGTCTAACTTTAGCTTGTAGGGCTTCAGAAAAGCAGTTTAAATTTTGGTGATTTTAAGTCAGGAAACTGGGAGATAAATTAAAAGCATTAATCTAGAAAGTTGTAGCAAGATATCAGAAGAAACTAAAATTTAAAATTTAATTAAGAAAAATTTTTTTATAAAACTTAATGGAGAAGGTTAGAATGTAATAACACGTATACCATAGGGGATTTTAAAAAATATATTGTATATGTGTATATACATATATACACATTATATATACTTATGTATGTATGTGTATATATGTATGTATATATGTATATCTATGTATATATGTATATATGTATATGTATATATACATATATATATAATATGTAGGTATGTGTATATATGTATGTATATATAACGTGTATGTCTATATATTATACATATGTATATACACACATTACATATGTGTATATATATACACCTTATATATACATATATACATTATATATGTATATATGCATATATACATTTTATATACATTATATATATTATATATGTATATATACATATATACACTTAAAATTAAGCCAATTTTTACTAAAGATATTTATAGTAAGATTAATTTAATTGTAAAATAAGTTTTAGCTTTAATATACTTGGCCTAATTATTTGTATAAAGTGAAGCAAGCATTGTAACTGGCCACATAGGCTCATTTTTCTTTAATCTACTTTGTTGGAACTTATCATAAGAAATCTCAGAGTAGATCTTTAAAACCTCTTTAGGCTAGGAAGACAAGCCATGGACTTATCATCAGATTTTATCTGTAGTTCCTGGATAAATTATTCTTTTCTTGAGGTTCCCATATTATTTGGAGGTTCTGGGCCTGTCAGAAAGTGACATTTTTTTTTTTTTTTTTTTAAGAAACTGAAACCTTTATTAAACCCACATTATATGCCAGATATGTAGTCAAGTACCTTATGTACACTTTTCACACAACTTTATGACATGCAGTTTTTCTTTTATTTTCTTTTTTTTTAAATAAATTTAGAAAAAAGAGAAAAAGAGAAAAGAAGGAAGAAAAAAAGAATGAAATAAAGAAAAAAAAGAAAAAAAAAAGGGAGAGAGAACGGGAATCTTGCTCTATTGCCCAGGCTAGAATGCAGTCTACAAATGAATATTAAAAGCTTTTTTATACTAATAATTGTGTTATACAATGGAGACAGGAAGGAATAAGGGAGGAAAATAACAAACAAACAGCCAACCAATATTTCATTTAAACCTATGAAATGCTATGCAATTGCTAGGGAGTGATTTACTCCCAACCATGTGGTCACTTTTAGAATAAATGTGATGTGTTACTGAAAAAAAATGTATGTTTTGTGGATTTGGAGTAGAGAGTTCTGTAAATGTTTATTAAGTTTACTTGTTTGAGGTTTAAGTTCAAGTCCCGGGTATCCTTCTTAACCTTCTGTCTCATTAATTTGTCCAATATTGACAATGTAATGTTAAAGTCTCCCACTATTATTGTGTGGGAGTCCAAGTCTCTTTGTAAGTCACCAAGAAGTTGCCCTATGTATCTGGGTGCTCCTATATTGGGTGTGCATAGACTTAGGGTAGTTAGCTCTTCCCGTTACATTGATCCCTCTACCATTATACAATGTCCTTCTTATCTCTTTAGGTTTCTATTACTTTAAAGTCTATTTTATCAGAGATGAGAATTGCAACTACTGCTTTTTTTTTTTTTTTTTTTTTTTTGCTCTCCATTTGGTTGGCAAATCTTCCTCCATCCCTTTGTTTTGAGTCTCTGTATATCCTTGCATGTAAGATGGATCTGGATGCAGCTTACTGATGGGTTTTTTGAAGTGGCTGATACTGGTTGTTCCTTTCTATATATAGTGCCTCTCTCAGAAGCTCTTGTAAAGCAGGCCTGGTGGTAATGAAATCTCTGAGTACTTGCTTGTTTGTAAAAAATTTTACTTTTCCTTCACTTATGAAACTTAGTTTGGCTGGATATGAAATTCTGGGTTGAAAGTTCTTTTCTTTAAGGATGTTGAATATTGGCCCCCACTCTCTTCTGGCTTGTAGGGTTTCTGCTGAGAGATCAGCTGTGAGTCTGATAGGCTTCCCCTTGTGGGTCACCTGACCTTTCTCTCTGGCCGCCCGTAGTATTTTCTCCTTCGTTTCAACCCTGATGAATCTAATGATTATGTGCCTTGGGGTTGCTCTTTTTGAGGAATATCTTTGTGGTGTTCTCTGTAGTACCTGGAGTTGAGTATTATCTTGCCTTGATAGGTTAGGAAAGTTTTCCTGGATAATATCCTGAAAAATATTTTCCAGCTTGGATTCATTCTCTTCGTCACATTCAGGTACACCTATCAAACGTAGATTAGGTCTTTTCACATAGTCCCATACTTCTTGGAGACTTTGCTCATTCCTTTTTACCCTTTTTTCTCTAATCTTGTCTTCTCGTTTTATTTCATTAAGTTGGTCTTCAACCTCTGAAATCCTTTCTTCTGCTTGATCAATTCGACTGTTAAAACTTGTGCATACTTCTCGAAGTTCTTGTACTGTGTTTTTCAGCTCCATTAATTCACTTATATTCCTCTTTAAATTGTCCATTCTCATGAACATTTCGTGAAACCTTTTTTCAAGGTTCTTAGTTTCTTTGCATTGGGCTAGAACATGTTCTTTTAGCTCACAGAAGTTTCTCATTATCCACCTTCTGAAGCCTGATTCCGTTGATTCCTCACATTCATTCTCAATCAGGCCTTGTTCAATTGGTGATGAGGCACTGCAATCCTCTGTAGGAGGAGAGGCATTCTGATTTTGGGTGTTTTCAGCCTTTTTGCGCTGGTTTCTTCCTATCTTTGTGGATTTATCCACCTGTCGTCTGTGTAATTGCTGACTTTCAGATTAAGTCTCTGAGAGGACGTCCAACTTGTTGGTGATAAAGTTTTTTCTATTTCTTAATTTTTCCTTCGGCGGATGCCCCTCCCCCACAGAGCTGGACCTTCCCGGGTTCAGCTGTACTTGCTGTGAAACTCTCAATCTTCAGCAGTTCCAACCACTGTTTTTATTTTTTTTTTTTTTGTGGAGGGGGGTGCCAGCCTTCCCCTGCGGCGACCCACTACGCCGGCCGAAACAGCGGCGTTAAGATTCGTGGCGCTTTTCTGCCCGGGAGTCTCCCGGTCTGGTTCCCCCGCTTCAGTCCGCTTTTTAATCAGCTGAATGGGAGACTCTGCCTTCCCGGAGCTCCAACGCCAACCAAAGGGCACTCAGTCCCGTATACTCCGGACTGAGAACCGCCGCGTCGGGGGCGCCTGCAAAACGGCTGTGCCCTCCAAAAGGGTCGCGCTGGCGACCCGTGGGGCTCCTCCACCAAGAATCTCTTGGTCCGTGGGCAATGAAAATTCGTCTGAAAATGTGGCGTCCACTCACTCTCTGCGCTTTCAGTGGGAGCTACAATCCTGAGCTGCTGCTAATCGGCCATCTTCGATCTCTCTCCAGAAAGTGACATTTTTTACTTACCATAACACTGAAACCTTGTGGGGGAACTGCATAGACAAGGTACCAGGCCAGTTTTTTCAAGAATGTTAATGGCTACTTAGCATTAGTTTTAGTTCCTTGAGGTAGTCTAGTCATTACAGAAAATGTGACATCCCAGTCAAAGCCCCAGTAACATAACCTATATTTTAAATTGTTCCACTAAAGAGAGAAAAATTTTATTGAGCTTATAAAATATCTATGTTATTTTAAAATATGAATACTCAGAAATAGTTTTAAATTCTCAAGAAATCAGATAGAAATAAAGGCATATATTTTAATTTTGCTTACAAAAGCATATCTTACCCAATTGCTGCAAACTATATGCAGCTTATTAGAAAAGAAAAAGTTGCCTTGACTCCAGAAAAAAATACACAAAAAATAATCAATAATAATTTAAGTAAAAGAAAGTCCTGAAAAAAATCACTTTATTCCTCTATCAAGTTTAGTTCTATGTGATTAACTCACACTCTTCTAAAAGTTGGGCTAGTAATCTTTATGAACCCATCATTTTTTTCATTTGAGTTATTAAAGTTTGTACATTCCCATAGTATGTTCTACAAAGTTATCAGAAATCTATATTTAAAAGGATTTGATATGATCCTTTTCCATTATTTTTCTTGAATAACTAGCAAATTTTAAACTATAGCCAATTGTAAACAGTCTTTTAAGAAGACAAAAAGTAAAACAATAAATGCCTGTGGATGACAAAAGTCTTAGAATAGCTATGGCTAAAGATGCAATTGACAAGGAAATTTTGTTATTTCTGTTAATTAAAATAATAATCATAATTATGACTGGTAACATATACCAAAACATATCATAATTTTTAAAACTCTCATAATTTTGGAGCACATATTTATAACACATTTATATAAATATAATATAAATAAGTTTAAACATTATTTTTTATTTGACAATGCCTCCCATATAATTTAAGATATCAAATGAGCCTCATATGTCTCTTTTGGACTTCTGTCTCTTTGAATGTCTAAAAGTTAGTTTGAGGTCAAAAAGACTTAATTTAGAATTTGAAATCTGATTTTGAGAAGCTTGTCAAATGTGTCAAAGGTTTAAAACACTTGATCACAATAGGATCACAGGTCTGTGTGAAGTAATCATCATTCATGTAGTCAAGGTGACAATTAACATATTTCAAAAAGTAAAAACCTTTACTCTCTGATTGATCTGAGACATAGTTTTTCAAATTAAAAAACCTAATAAATACAAGGTGAGACAAACATTTTCCTCTTTTTTTTTTCAGTTTTCTCAAAAGTAAAACCAGAGTCTTTTATTATCTCATTAATATTATACAAAAAAAATCACATTTAAAAGAGAAAGCCAAATTCTATCTTTGTATTAGTTGTTTTATTCATACTAAATATAACTTCAATAAAACCTTATAAATAAATCTATCCAATCTCAATTAGTTTTGACCGCACAAGATTTCTCTAAACCTTTTACTATCTCTTATAATGTTTTTCAATATTCTCTTTTTACTCCAACTTTTTTATATACTTAGTCTATTTAATTGCTTCCCTTTTTCGTTTATTCTAAAGTGACATTTAAACTAGAAAAAATCATTTTTTTAACAAAACTGTATTTTCAAATTTCATAAACTCCTTGATAAAAAATTCTTACTTTTATTATTCTGTATACAGGATTGTCTCCTTTTTTATATCTACTTTTAGTTAACACATGTTAGCCAGAATTTTAATTTTTAAGAATCTTTATAGTGAATATCTAAGAAGCAGATACTTTTTAATTGTCAGCCATGTATTAACAATTTATTAATAAACACTTTCTGATTTTTAGAAATATAGCATTTTAATGGAATTATTTTTCAATGTGGAACAGAATATATTTACTAACATATCTAAAGATCTTTTGTTGTTTTGAAATAAGAAGCCTAGATTTCATAAGATTAAGCTCATATTTAGTAATCGATGTCTTAGCATCCTATCTTATTTGAAAATGATGTAGATGTTTAATGAATATCTATCATCTAATTTAGCTGAGCAAAATTTTTAGGGTATGCTTACCAAAAAGATTTGAGAAGTCTTTTTCAGTAAACATAAAAACAATGACGAAAATTTTATTTATAAACTTTTATCGCACTTTAATCTATTTTATTTTAACAATTATGTTTGGAAAGTTTTATGAGGTATTAGACAAATCTAGCCATCATCTCAAGTTAAATTTTCTATTTACCATTTGTATGTTACTACATATGTTAAGCAAGTACCATAAAAGAAAGAACCTTAAAATTAAACATATGCATGTTTTGCTGATAGTTCAAGACATGGTTCTTTTTATTAAACCAAGAATTTTAAACTTGCCCTCTTTTTCATCAAAAAAATTTATTCAAGTCACGTGAACTTGAAAAATATTTGGGCTATTTATTTAATGCATGAGTACTCATGCATCTTTGAGTTAATTTGGTACCATGTAGACAATATACAAATATGTGTATAAACATATACATACATGTAAATATAACATATAAAATACATGTGTACACATATATGCATCTGAAAGCCGAAGAGATCAAGGAGTTCAATGCAAAAGAGAATAGAGCTTTAGATTTGTCCACTTATAACTTGGAGTTGTAAGGAATCTGTCCACTGAGAAATATTGCTGTTCCATGAGAAAATAATGGAGGTTCCTTCCCAAAAAAAAGGAGTCTTTGGCCCCTTTCCTGTTTTTCTCAAGGGGTCCTAATGTTGTTAGAAATCTTCCTTAGGTTTCCTCATGTGACCTCAAGGGTGGCAATGGGAAGGAGGGACAGAGAAAAGTAAATGGAAGAGCAAGTCTTAGTGGCAAAAATTATGTCAGCAAGAGGAGAAACAGGCAGAGGGAGTTTATAGATTAATAGTTAGCAGGAACTTACAAAGAGAGGAATTTAGTCAAGTGAGAAGCCTCTATAGAGAGAACAGGGTCTTAAGAATATATATATGTATACATATATAGCCTAAATATATATATACTATAATGAGGTAAAATTTTAAATATAGAAGTCTTAAAAAAAATTAGCAGGTTTTAGTTGGGCAAATAGCAAATATTCCTGTGTCTTGGTTCCTTGGCTTTTTCTTTCTGAAATTTAACTCTTTCAGATTTGATCTCTGCTAGAGTACTACTTAGCTAACCTTCTGTATGTTAACATTTAAAGCCTTGGTAGGATTTACATCTCCAAGGAACTGAGAGGATCTCTTTAAAAAAATACTTTTATATACAAAACTCCAAATTTTCAAAGGTATATTGTAACTTTGCACCAGTAAGCCTTTTTATGACTTACAATCAGATGCAAGCATAGCATACCTCAAGAGGTTATAAAAGTGTAGTGATCTCTCAAGATCTAAAGTTTCTTCCAAAGATTATGGTGCAGTGGCTCATGCCTGTAACCCAGTACTTTGGGAGGCAAAGGCGAGAGGATTGCTCAAGGCCTGGAGATTGAGGTCAGCCTGGGCAACATAGTGACACTCCATCTCTACAAAAAGATTTAAAAATTACCCAGGTGTGGTGGTGCATGCTTGTAGTCCTAGCTACTCCAAGAGGCTGATGCAAGAGCCTAGGAGACTGAGTCTGTAGTAAGCCATCATCATGCCACTGCACTTCAGTCTGGGTGACAGAGTGAAACCCTGTCTCTAGGAAAAATAAGATAAAAGAAAACAAACCAACAAAAGGAGCCCTAAGAAAATAGCATTCCTCCTTAGTAGCAAGGCAATGAAAGTTGAGACAATTAAGACAAATTCCAAAAAGGTGGCACATTTGGACAAACAGATATTTGGGACCCCCAACTGAACTCCCAGATGGCCGACTGACATGATTCCCAAAATCTGTGCCCTTCAAGGTGTTAGAGATGAGAAAATAAACTTGCTCGTTACAAAGCCAAACTTCTTAAGAAATAAAACAAGACAAAAGGAGAATCTTATGAGGCTTTTCCTCCTAATGACAAACCATATGAAGATACAGAAACAAGGAAAACAAAGACCATCCTAGGAAAACTACAGATCAATAACCAAGTAAGTATCTACAACAAATCTACAAGAGTCACAAATTCAAATTACTATTTTTTATAGATTTTTTTTTCCTGTTAATATGAACCTGGAAAAGTAGGGACAAGGAAAAAAATTTACTTTCCTGTCTCCACCAGGTACCAGAGAGGTAGAAGCTGGCTTTAGTAAGAGATCTTACCTTTTTCTGCTGACTTCTGCCAGTTCTCTTCTAGGATTCCTTCTACAGGTCCCAGAGCAAGTGGATTATCTCTATTTTTCCAGGCTGGATTGACAAATTGTAGTGTAGAAAACATAACTTCTTTCCTTTTTCTTTTAAAGTTCTTAGTTGAGACATCTCCTAAAAACAAAAAGTTAAATTAACAAAAAAATAAAAACAACTAGAAGTTTATTAAAACATGCTGTACCCATCAGGTAGGAGAGGCCTCAGTTTAAAAGTATTTCTCTCTCAAGGCAATGATTTAAGGGCCTTGCTTAAACAGTGCTTTAAAAAAGAGTCATAAATCTGATCTAGTGATAAGACAGAGGGAGAGCAGTTCCAGTCTTTTAAAAGGCGGGAACATGTGAAAAGATGGTAAAATCTGGTCCCAGATTCTTCTGGTGCTTGCTAGTGCATTCTCTGGGCACATAAGCAACTGCCACCTCCAGTAAGGAGGGACTGATGTCCTGCCACCAGACAAACAGAGGCCGAGGCAGAGCGTTCTCCTGTGTTTTTAGTGACTTTGTCTTAACAATTCTTAATATTTTGGGGGAGAAATATTTTGGTTTCTTTCATCTGTGATACAGTTTAGACATTTGTCCTTGCTCAAATCTCATGTTGAATTGTAATCCCCAGTGATGGAGATGGGGCCTGGTTGGAAGTGTTTTGGTCATGGGGCTGGTGCTGACTTCATCGTGGTGAATGAATTCTTACAAGATCTGGTCATTTAAAAGTGTGTGGCACCTCTGCCCACACTCTCTCTCCCCACTGCTTTTGCTATGTAATGTGCATGCTCCCCCTACACCTTCTGCTATGAATGTAAGCTTCCTGAGGCCTCCCTAGAAGCAGATACCACTGCTGTGCTTCCTGAACAGCCTACAGAACCATGAAACAATTAAACTTCTTTTCTTATAGTCAGTCTCAGGTATTTTTTTAAAACAAAGCAAGAACAGCCTAATACAACTTGTTTACCTTTGTCCCTTATTCCCTGCTTTCTCCCAGCCCCCATTATCCATTCTTCTTTCACACAACTGCTGCAGTGATATTTTTAACATTAATCAGTTTTTATTTTTCTCTTTAGATTTCTCCAACGTCTTCCAACTGTCAGAAGTTGAGTGTCCCAGATGGAATGTAAGCTGAGGTTTGGTATACAAGTGATTTGATAAGAAATTGTTCCCAGGGAAACTGGTAAGGAGCTGTCCCCAGGGGGAGAGCTGAGACAGTGGGACAAGAAAGGGCAAAATCCAAGCAAGGGTGTCATCACAGGCAAAATCCTGCAAAGCGCAGCTTCAGCCTAATCCCACAGAGGAAGTCTGGAGAGAAAATTTAGCCTCGGTGTTTTCCCAACTACAAGCTGCATCTATTAATTATCTAATTATTGAGTAGAAGATTGTGGGCATACATTTTCAGATATTTCTTTGCAGTGTAGACTAGGCAGGCTTCAGTATCTTGAGGACATTCCAAACAAGATTCAAACACGAAAATTGCACAGAAACTGAAATATGCACAAAAATGATCATACAGATCCTAGGGAATTGAGAGACCAATACTATCCATTATGTAATTCTACTTAGAAAGAAATCCAAACTATTTACAATGGTTTTGTTTGATTGAGCCCTGACAAATTCTGCAAACGGCTGTCTCCCACCCAACCCTCACAGTAACCAAACAAATCTGCATTCTTTTGCTTTCACCAAGGCTGATCCCTGTGGCCCTATTTCCTTTGCCTGAATTCTCAGTTCAACCCCAATGTTATGTGATTGACCCCATTGTTTAATTCTGA
Source organism: Ateles fusciceps (assembly GCA_036589455.1). Classification (NCBI taxonomy): domain Eukaryota; kingdom Metazoa; phylum Chordata; class Mammalia; order Primates; family Atelidae; genus Ateles; species Ateles fusciceps. Next base: position 367,023 of record JAZHEH010003121.1, on the reverse strand, counting down.
TTTAGTTAAAACAATTCCTTTTCACAGAGTCCTTCCCCCATCATCTGCTGCACACTTCCATACTTCCCAAACTCTTGATTAAATGAATTTGTGTTATTTTCTGTATAGCAGTTAATGCCATTTGAAATGATCTCATTGTTTTATTGCCTTTGACTCACCTCACTGCAACATAAGCTTCATGTCTGTCTTGTTTACACTTTCAATGCCACCACACAGAACAGGTCCTGATACATCATAGGTGCTCAATAGTTATTTATTTAATAAGCAAATACAGGGCCATACATGACCTACTTACATTTTATGCCTACTCCACCTTCACCTCCTTGGATTCCTGTCTTCTATTAATAGGGTTGCTACCAGGAAACTAAGAACACCCCATCAATAACAAAGTAAGAAGAAATTTAAGAAGGAACTTCCTTAGCACATCATGATGCAGCTATGTAAGTTATTAGCGTGCCCTGCCATGTTGTTCAAACTTCCTGTTCGTGAATCTCAATTAATGAATCTTTGACTGATCTCACTAAGGTCCCTTGCCTTAAACTTTGTAGCTTGGGCAAATATGAAAAGGTGTTTCTTTTTATATAAGCTATACTCTACTCTAGAAGTCATCAATATATCTGAACACAATAGGAAGAGAATACAGTCCAAGATCTCTGATTTATAAAATGGTATATACTGGTGTCCAAACCAAACTCACAATATCTCAGATATACAGAGAGAAATATGCCTAATTTACTTTCCATGTAACTAATGTCTGTTACTCTCCAAGTTTCCATCATGGGTTAAAAGAAAAATTTCTACTTAATTTTTTAAAATTAAAAAACTTAATTCAAAAATTTAAAACTTAATTCAATTCAAAAATTTGTTAAATAAATTTATAGGAAGTCATTGGTTTGGACTGAGTTCCTGCACTAGACTTCAACAGACAAAACCAAAATGGACTCACTCGTTCTAAACGTCCTTATTTAACAAACTGAAACTAAGTTGTTTATCTGACCTACTAACAAATCAGAATAAAGATAATGCCAAATCCCCAAACACTCCTGTTTTAGCAGACATGATAAAAAACAAAATGTCTTCTCTGCTTTAACCCTTAAAAAGAAAGAAAGATTACTGGAGTAATCTAACAAATGCTAGCCAATCTGCTTTTTGTTCTCTATTTCTAATTTCTTCACCCCTTTTCTGCCTACAAAGCCAATCTCTTCTGTTCAGCTCATCTGAGTGCCTTTTCTAAATATTTAGATGAGAAATTCCCTGATTCACATATTGCTAATGAAGGCCAATTAGAACTTTAAACTAAACTTGTTGAATTTTGTCTTTTAACAAATTTAAAGAGCCTTTTAAATTTGACAAATTTAAATTATATTAATAATTTGAATGATATAAATCCAGTTTTGTGGTTTAAGATTCCATTTAGACAATCATCATTCTTACCAGGAAAAATTTCTCAGTCACTCAATATCTCCAGCATAGGCCTCTTTGTCTGGCTCTTTCCCAGAGTGAGATATGTATCTAGGAAAGAAAGGATGTGTCTTATGTAAACATCTGGGCAGAGGAAAGGCTCAAGGCCCTTCATTGTGATGTCCTTTGGGTTCAACCCAGGCTATGCCACAAGTCCATGCTTTTGCTGCATCCAAATGAGCAAAGCATGTAATTTGTATGATTCAAAGTCTTATTTTTCTGTACATTTTCATTTGGTCTTTGTTCTAAGATTTTTTTATTGCAGGTAGAAGATATAAAAAGTGTAAAAAGACATTTTTAGAGAATATGCATAGCTCAATAGTTATGTGTGAAAATAGGTGATTAACAATATTATTCAAATTACATTCTGTATATTTCTTAATATGCATGAAAAATCAAAATTATTTATATTACTACATATAATTTTTTCTTTCATTTTTGTCACACTCAGAATTCTAATATTTTATAACTATAGTCTTTGAAATCAATAAATTGAACTTTCCATTTTACAAATGGAAAAGCTATGATATACAAGAGGATATGAGAATTTTTTTTTTTAAGTCTCAGAAATCTGGGAGTCTCAAATGTGGAATCTAGATCCTAATACCCAGTATAATGTATTATCATCTGTGTGTGTGTGTGTGTGTGTGTGTGCGTGCACGCGCGTGCACCCACGCACATGTAGACAGATGCAGAGCGATACAGAGAGAGAGAGAGAGAGAGAGAAAACTATTTTAATACATTCATTTATTGATGGCTGATTCCATACCTTCATTATTGTAAACAGTGCTGCAGTAAACATGCAGAGTACAGACATCTCTTCAACATATTTATTTTATTTCCTTCGGATATATACTCAGTAGTGGTATTGTTGGATCATAGAGTAGTTCTATTTTTTTTTTTTTTTTTAAGGAACTTCCATATTGTTTTCCATAACAACTGTGCTGCTTCATGGTCCTAGCAACAGTGTAGCATGGTTCCCTTTTCTCCACATCCTCTCCAACATTTGTTACCTTTTTTTTTTTTGATAATAGCTTTTCTAACAGGTGTGAGGTGGTATCTCATTGACATTTCAATGTGCATTTCTCTTGTGATTAAGGATTTTGGGCATTTTTTATATACCTGTTGGTTATCTTTATGTTTTCTTTCAAAAAGTTTCTATACAAATCCCTTGACTATTTTAAAATCAGATTATTTTTCTTACTACATAGTTATTTAAGTTCCTTACATACTTTGGATATTAACCCCTTATCAGATATATGGTTTGCAGATATTGACTCTCAGTTCATAGGTTGTCTCTTCACTCTGTGGATCGTTTCCTAGGCTGTGCAGAAGCTTTTTAGTTTGATGTAATTCCATTTATATTTTTGCTTCTTTTGCCAGTGGTTTTGGGTTCATATCCAAAAATTATTGCTCAAACCAATGCAATCAAGATTTTCACCTATATATTGTTTTAGTAGTTTCACATTTTCAAGTCCTACCTTTAAGATTTCATCCATTATAAATTGATTTTTATACATGATGTGACATAAGGGTTTAATTTCATTCTTCTGCATGTGGCTATCCAGTTGTCCCCAAACAATTTATAAAGAGTTTGTCCCTTCCTCATTTTGTGTTATTGGCACCTTTGTCAAAAAATGAATTGACCAGAAATATGTGAATTTCTGTACTCTCTTTTCTGTTATATTGTCCTATATTTCTGTTTGTATGTCACTACCATACCGTTTTTACTATAATAGCTTTGCAGTATATTTTGAAGTTAGGTGGTGTGATGCCTCCAACTTTGTTCTTTTTGCTAAAGGTTGCCTTGGCTATTCAAAGTCATTAGTGACTCTATACAAATTTAGGATTGCTCTTCCTTTCCATGAAAACTGTCACTGTGGTTTTGATAGAGATTGCATTAAACCAATAGATATCTTTGGATAATATGGACATTTTAATAATTTTAGTTCTTCCAACTCATAAACAGAGGATCTTTCCATATATTTGTGTTTTCTTCAACTTCTTTCATCAATGTTTTTCAGTTTTAGTATACAGATCTTTCATATTTGGAAAAATTACTTTATTCTTCAGTATTTCATTTTTTGTAGCTATTGTAAAGGAAACATTTTATTGTTTTCTTTTTAAAATACTTTACTGTTAGTGTATAGAAAATTTACTGATTTTATATATTGATTTAACATCCTACAACTTTGCTAAATAAGTTTATTTTCAATTTTTGGTGAAGTCTTCAGTTTTCTATGCATAAGATTGTATCATCTACAAACAGGGACAATTTAACTTTGTATTTTTCAATTTGAAATTATTGTCTAATTAATGCTTCATTTCCTCTTCTTCATTCTATAATTTAACTAGAGGGGTCCCTACTTCTCATCAAAGCTATTAGCCACTTTTTAATACATTTTTCTTTGTCAGGACTCTGTGAGTCATAATTCTATCTTCTCAGTGGTTACCACTAAGCAGATGATTCACAAATCATCTTTTTAAAAGCTTCTTTCAACTTCCTCCTGTCATTTACCACCCACACTGAATTCCTTTTCATGTAATCACATTCCTGTCAATAGCAGAGTAATGTGCCCACTATTTTAAGTATTACTTGTAGCCCAGCCACTAGTGATAGGACATTCATAATTAAAAATTAATATCTCAACAAATAAATTGAGTTCCTATAATTTTTTTTCTCCAGCTCCAAAGATTTGGACATTTCTGGTGGAAGGAGGGTGGGCCATACAACTGTCAGGCTCCAGTGATACTCATATGCTCACCTGAAGACAGCAGGAAAATTTAATTTCTACTGCTTTTTTACTACAACTGTATCTAAGTCTTCTCTTTATGGAAATATACTTTACAGATTATAAAATTCCATTCTCCTTTACCATAGATACATGATCACAGGGAGATCAGGACTCCAAGTTTTGAATAATTGACTTGTTAGAAAGAATTACCAGGTAACTTCCATGTTGGACTACATATATGCTGGACATCATAGAGACTGTGATATTATACAGCCATTAAAATGTGCTTCTAGGGAATATGTTTTAATTTTGGAGAATACTTAAGCAATATTATTATGAAGAAAACAAAGAATAACATCTATAAGAAAGCCCAAATAAAAATATATCAAATTTTTTTCCTTTGCAAGGCTGTAAAGGGAAGTGAATTGGTTACAGTTTTGTTCTTTGATTCTTAATCCTTATATTCATTTTCCATTAAAAGCAGTTATAATAAGGCTAAAAACTAAAATTAGATGGTTAAATATATTTTATTTATTTAGAACTTTGTAAAGGAAATTGCATTAATTTTACACCTTTGCCCACTGACCTCTACTGTGAGTTCAAAACCTATCTTTTTCTTTTTTTTTTTTTTTTTGAGTTGGAATTTTGCTCCTGTTGCTCGACTAAAGTGCAATGGCATGATCTCAGCTCACTACAACCTCTGCCTCCCAGGTTCAAGCAATTCTCCTGCCTCAGCCCCCAAGTAACTGGGATTATAGGTGTGTGCCACTACACCCAACTAATTTTGTATTTTCTAGTTGAGACCAGGTTTCTCCTTGTTGGTCAGAGTAGTCTAGAACTCCTGACCTCAAGTGATCTACCCCTCTTGGCCTCCCAAAGTACTGAGATTACAGGCATTAGCCACCATGCCTAGCCAAGAACTATCGGTTTATTTATTTACTTATATCATTTTATTCTAGCTCCTATTTCTCATTCATCTCATACCACTTGGGCAAACATTCTGAAGCATATTCTCTTATTTTATATATGGTTACTTTATATAAACATTGAACTGAACCATGTCACAGAGACTGTGATATTATATAACCATTAGAATATATGTTTCTAGGGAATATTTTTTATGTTGAGGAATACGTAAACAATATTATTATGAGGAAAACAAAGAATAACATCTATAAGAAAGCCTAAATAAAAATATACCAAAATTTCAATAATAGTGTTTTCCTCTGCAAGGAAGTAAAGGGAAGTGAGTTGGTTATAGTTTTGTTCTTTGATTCTCTATCTTTTTATTCATTTTCCATTAAAAGCATACATATAAAGTATGGTTACATGTATGTACAAATATATAGTCATACTTTATATGTAACCATACGTAAAATATGTTTGTATTATGTATGTGTTTGTGTTTACATGTGTTTGTGTTAATTTATATGCCAAATGTTTTGCTTTAGAAAAAAAGTTAATTTTCATGTTTCATTCATAAGTATGCTTTCAACATCTAGCCATGTTGTTTTGGGTACATCTTATTACTCATTCAAACTTTTGCATAGTATTCAATGGTGTACACCTTTATCATTTTACTTCTCTCAGTAATAGATTCCTTGACTGCCTTCAAATCCCCAATAGCACAAACAATACTAAATGGAGGTTCTCATTTCAGTGAGAATTTTACTAGAAAATGTATATAGAAACAGAATTCATGGATATGGATGGATGGATGGATGGATGGATGGATGGATGGAAAGATAGATTTGTTCCTGGGCTATTTTCTCAACAGCTATACATGACAATTTTCCATACCCCCAAATTCTGCCAACATTTTCTGAAAACCATTTTTTCAAATGTTTACAATTTGAAAGAGTATAAAGGACTGTTTTGGGAGACTTTTAAGATGATTGAAACAATGATATAGATATCTTTCTTTTAATTTTTCTGAAACTAGGGACAGTAACTAAGATACTAAAATAAACATATGATATGTACATAAATGTAAATGACAATATATTAACATGAACTCAGAAGTATGTGTGAGGGGGGGACTAACCACTAATCACTATAAGATTTACATTGTAAATATGTAGGAGAAACAAATGAGAAACAATAGTTCATGTGAAAGATGTAGAAATTACAAAATAATCATTAGGTGTGTATTAGCCAGTATTCTACAGAGAAACAGAGAAATAGAACCAAGAGTGTATGCATTGTGTAGTATAGGTTCTTTTTCTCTGAAGAACCCTGATTAATGTGTGTGTGTGTGTGTGTGTGCATGCACGCATGTGCGTATGTGTGCGAGAGAGTGAGAAAGGTTGATTTAATATGGGAATTGGTTCACACGATTGAGGAAACTGAGAAATGCCAGCATCTGCCTTCTGCAAGCAGGAGAACCAGAGAAGCTGGTAGTATAATTCAGTCTGAGTCCAAAGGCCTGAGAACAAGGAGCGCCAGTGTTTCAGGGCAAAAGCCAGAGAGAGCAAATTTGCCCTTCATTTGCCTTTTAGTTCTATCCAGACAGTTAAAGGATTGGATGATGCCTGTTCACACTGGTGAGCAGGATCTTATTCTACTCAGTGTCCTAATTTAAATGTTAATCTTTTTCAGAAATATCCTCATGAACATACAAAGAAATAATGCCTTACCATTTATTTCAGTATCCCTTAACCTAGTCAGGTTGATACAGAAAATTAACAAGTTCACTCACTGTAAATCTCAGAGGGATACTTTAAAATTAATAGTTGTAACTGGAGAGAATTGTATAACCTGAAATGGTAGATGAGTCTAAAACTAAAGCAGTAACATCTGTAGGACGCTGGAGCTTTCTGAGTCTCAGAATTCTCAAAACCAAAAAAGCTGCTGAGAAAAGAATAAAAAGTGAGCATCAAAAGAACAACAGAAAGAAATGAAACATGAGTTCTCCATAATATTGGGAGAGGAATCAGATCCAGAAGATTTTAAAAAGTAAGCTGCCATACTTATTTAAGTACACGAAAATTACAACAGACAGCCAGGCAAAGCCACAAAAGATACCTGAACTTTAACCTTCTGAACACTGAGTAAAATCAAATTAATATAAAAATTAATAGAAAGAGAGAAGGGTGAAGTCTGCAAAAGTTATAATAAAAGAGAATAAGAAGCAAAATAATATATCTATAGGTAATAAATGCATGCTAGGAAATCATGCCTATAGTTAAAATAATAGCTTATTACTTCAAAATAAAAAGCATCCATAAAAGTACAGGATTATGGGGAAATTACATAAATTTAAATTAAGAATATTTATAAATAAATGATATAATTCAAAGAGAAAACTAGAAAATATGCTCACAAACAAAGAGAATGTTAAAAAGATTGCAAAAGTAAATAAACATAGCAATTAGTGCCCTACAAATAGAAAACAAGAAGAATTAAAAAAAATAAATAAAAGACATTAACTCAATTCAAAAGAAGAGGAAAATTTATAAAATAAATGATACATATTCAACAGAGATGTAAGAGGGACCTTGAGGAAGAAAATTGGTTTAATCCAAGAAAAAAAAAATGTCCTGAAGCTAATACAAATATTCAAAATTACATCTTGAGAAAACACACTACATAAGCTGACCCCCAAGTGACCAATTACTTGACATCAGGAAAAAATAAATCTACCTAAAGAAACAGATCAAATGATTCATTTTATACTTTTTGATATTAATGAGTTATACCAGAAGAAGATGGCATAAACTCTTTAGCATATTGAAATAAATTGAAAGCTGAGGATTTTATACTCAGATTACACAACTTGCAAACTGTTGACAACAGACAAGAACTCAGGTTAAATTAAACCATAAATTTTGCCTAAGGAATCTTCCAGGGAACAAATTCTACACAATCAAAGTAACTTGAGCCACATTGACAAAGCACTGGCAGAGAACATTAAATATACATTCTTCTGCATAAGTAAGAGCATATTAAGTTAAAGAGTATTATGTAATGAATGTGCTTTAACAATGTAGATCTCACAGAGACTTAAAGGAAAAATGATACAAAGTTTGTGTTTGAACCACAGTAAAATTAAATAATAAATAAATAACAGAAATATATATTTTCCAAAATATTTGGAAATGAAACAATATGCATTTAACTCAATGATCAATGAAAAACATAGTAAACATTAGAAATTACTTTGAACTGAATGACAATAGAAATAGAACATAAAAGTTTATTTTTGCGTGATGCAGCTAAAGCATTAAATATTGAGCAATTGCCAGCATTAAACACCTAAATTGAAAAGAAGTTTTCATTGCAACAATCCAGGCTTCCTTCTGAAGAGGAGAGAAAAATAAGAGCAGATTCAACCCAAAGAAAGCTGGACGAAGAAATTTAAGACTACAAATAAAAATAAATGAAAGGCAAAAACAGTAGACAAAATCAATAAAAGCAAAAGCTGTTTTTTTGAGGACATAAAGAAATAAAATGGATAATAAATGGATAACCCTTTAGCAGACTGATAAAAAGAGAATAAACATAAATTGCCAACCTGAGGGTAAAAGGGAGACACCCTTACAGATCCAGAAGATATTGAAAGAATAATAAGGGAATATTATAAAAAGTGTCATGCCATTACATATGATGGCTTAGCTGAATAGAATAAATTCCTTGAAAGTTTAAAATGACCAGAGTTTACTTAAGAGGAAATAGAAAACCTAAATAAACCTTCTCTGTTAAAGAAGTTTAGCTGGGTGCTGGCTTATGCCTGTAATCCCAGCACTTTGGGAGGCTGAGGCAGGTGAATCATGAGGTCAGGAGATGAAGACCATCCTGGCCAACATGGTAAAACCCTGACTCTACTAAAAATACAAAAATGATATAGTGGCTAGTGCCTGTAATCCCAGCTACTCAGGAGACTGAAGGATGAAAATCGGTTTAACCCAGGAGGCGGAGTTGCAATGAGCCGAGATAGCACCACTGCATTCCAGCCTGGTGACAGATTGAGACTCCATCTCAAAAAAAAAAAAAGTTTATCTTATAGTTAAAACTTTCCCTTAACATACACCACACACACACACACACACACACACACACACACACACACACACACGGCTTCACTATTGATTTTTACCAAACATTTAAGAAATGAGTCTGCAATCTCCTTTTTATTGCATCAGTCTATCTATTTGTTCTTTCACTGATCCTGTGCCATTTTTATTAATAGGTTTTGTAATATGTCTAACTATAGGCTTCCTTTTTCAGAATTAGCTCACCTTGATTTGGACTTTTATTTTTCATACTAATTTAAAATGTTTTCCAAATTTCTCAGATTTGAAATTACAGAGTTGTAGAATTACATAGCTAAAAATTAATTTTTATAATTTAGATTAATTTATGATATTTTATTCCTCATCAATTTAAATTTTTGCCTTCTCTATTTTTAAGATTTTTTCATAGAAGTTAGACATTTTCTGTTAAGATCAATATAATTTTTATGAACATTTACATTAGCATGATCTTATTATTTATAATTTCTTGTCAGTTATTGCTGCAATAGAAAAAATACAATTTTGTTAGTTGTTTTTATATATGACAACATTGAACTGCATCATTTCCAAGTATTTGATAGGACTAGACATTTTTCTACTTTTCAAACTTCTAAACATTTTCTATAGCAAATATATTACTCTATTTTTGGAAATAAAATATAAAAGAACTGTGTTCTAATGTAAACATTATCATATTTTACATATACTTGAATTCTGCTATCATTGTTTTTCATTAAAACAAGTAAGAGAAAATGCCAGTTAACCAACAGTCATACACTACAATCTACCCTGCCTTTAATCTCCAGTGAAGTAATCCTCCCGGTTTGTTTTCAGAATAGCTTTGAGACCTTTAATATTATAGTGCACTTCTCCTGCCCTGTACTCCACATCCCATTCACTCAGGAAGCTGCACTGTAACTAATACTAAGCATTAGGGAAGAAGATATTTTTTTTTCTTCTAAAGTTTCTTTCCTTTTAAAAGAGTCGTTTATTATAGAAACTCTTCTAGTCTCTTGCCACTTATTTGCTCATTTTTCTTCAGCTAAGAATTGACCTATCTGATTATCAGGTTTAGAAGAATTAGTGTGTGGTACAATTAGGCTTCTCTTCATCTGAAATGTGCCTGGCAGCCAAAGTCCGGCTCTCTGTCCTTGGTCTCAAGTTCATTGTTAAATTTGATTAAATATACAAGCTCTGACTATGGCTTTAGTTTTTCAGTAGTAAAATGTAGCTTCATTTACTCATGAGTGTCATTTTTTTCTTAATAAGAAAGAAACTTATAAGACTATCCTATCTACTTTTATTTAAGGCAGTAAACAACTTAACAAAATGATTAGAAACCCAAAGCCTAACGAAGTTTTAAAAAGACTTATGCTTGAAACTTCTGGCTCGGAGAATACTAGTTGCTCAGAGAAACAAAGACAAACTGAAATGACTAGAAAAATTGCTTCAGTTTTCCCATCAGATAAGGAGCAGCAGAGAATAAAAACAAAAGAAAAGCTGACTATTTTAGGGAAAGAATTCCCTCAAAAGGAATGTTAAATCTTAGGAAGAAATTAAAAAGATATAACTTAGAAAATAAATTCTGGAAGGGCAGGACAGAGAGATATAAGAAGGGAAATGAAATAGAAAGGGTATCTGGAAATAGAATGTTATTTTAGTTGTTAACAGACCAGTTAGTATAACTAAAGCTTCAAATGTCAAGATCAAAGACTGGAATGACTTCCCAGGTGAGATTTAGGGTCCAGGAAAATATTTAAAAGTTATACAATAAAATACAAACAACTAAGAATTGATACGGGCATCTCATATAAACTTATAGAGATCTTAGAGAAGACCAGAAAACCATTGTAAGATACTATAAGAAGTAGTGGGCTAGTTCTAAAGGGATTTCTTTAAAACAGGTGGGATACAGATATTTCCTGTGCCCTGGGCCACCAGGTAGAAAAGTATATTAAATTAGGATTTAATACAGTCAAAGTTAGAGAAAACTTTAAGTACGGCCCATGGCTATCTGATAAGCAAAATTTTGCCAATTGAAAACAAGTTGCTCTGTGCTTTGCATAGACACAGTACCATGTAAGGGCACACAGCTCCACAACAGAGATACAGGTTGGATATATTCCTTTGCAGTTTACCACCTATAAAGCAAATATGGCTCCTGGGTGGGATTATCCAACTCAAGGTAAGAAGGAAGAATAAAATTTTTCGAACAGTGGATATATTTGGCAGACCTATGTTTCTCATTAAGGGAAACACATAATAAAAAATCTTTTTAAAAATTATTAAAAACAAAGAAGAATAATTACAGTGCAGAATATAAAGAAATAGCACAACAAGTTAGCCACTCAATTCCAGCAAACAATAACCTGGTATATGTTTAAAAAAGAAGAAAAAAATCAAAAGAAGAAGCAGGTTAAAACATAAAGAAGAATCATTTGATCATTTTTAAAAGAGCAGAAAAGTGGTTCTCAGCACTTACTCATGCACCTAAGGCACTTTAAAAAATAATTAAGGCTCCTGTCCTAGCTCATATCTATTGAATTTAAAACCATGGGGGGTGAGATTATTCTTAAAGAATTTCCTTTCTGATTCCTGTTTGCTGTCGGAGTTCAGAGGCATCACATTAGAGGCAGATTCTACTACCACATAATGATATGGATTGAAATGCTGCACAAGGTCCAAATCATTCACAGCTAGGTTAACAGTGTCTCCTGAGACCTGCATGGTAAAAGTACTATACACTGCTAGGCCCCTAGTGAAAAAACTCTGGGCAGATTAAGAATTCCTTCAATTTAGGAATCCTTTGGAGGTAATTCTATAGCAGAAACAATTACAGGGACTGGGGACAAAGTTTCCCTAGGAAGCAAGTTTCACAGGCACAAGCAATAGCAAGAAGTAATAACAGTAGCCAATACAGAGAGGACAGAAAATGCTTGATCATGAGACAGTAGAAAAGCTATGTCACCAGAAAGAGCTCACACTGAAAGTTGCACTAGGAAGACAAAGACATAGAGATTCAGGACAAGTTGAAAGTTAGGCAACTTAAACCATTCTGGATTTAGATTTTTGGGCTGAGGCTGTCAACACTGTACATTTCTAGCCAATTTCAGATGACAGGAACGATTCAAATGTCACTCTCTAAGGAATAATCAAGTAGAAATTATTTTATACATACTCTATTCCTGAAATGGGCAACAATCAAAACAAACATAATAACATCAAAATCTCCAATTTGCTCTATTTATGATGCAACTGTTTATCTAATTCTTATGCATTCCTTAAGGAATAAACCAGTAGGCTGACTTTCTTTTCACTTAGGTAAGTTTTGTTGTCACTTTTTGGCCTCTCACACCTTTGCTTATACCTGTTCCAGAAGCTTAAACTGCTGAAAGTCAGGATTCCATTCTTCCTACTCCTATGAACCTGATCTCCCCCTCCACAGCAACTGATCCATTGGTGACCCAGCAAATTCAAATTATCTTACATTTGTTGTCCTTCACCAGGCTTTAATTTTTGTCTTTTATTTGAAAATGCAGTAAAAGCCTTATGATAATGTGATATGTAGGATCTAAAATTTCCTCATTTTAAATGCTCAGTCACGTTGTGAGGTTAATGACATGCCTTGAGTAACTCTTGACGAGGGAATCTGAGCCTGTGAGTTCCAAATCCATCCAAGGCCTGCCTGCAATCTGGTGCCACCTGGTGGCAGTTGTTCTCTACACCTTAAACAATAAAGGGATGTTTCTGGGTCCTGTAAGAGGCTGTAATTTCTGGGACAAAAGCAGTTTATTCCAGGAATGTGCCTAGGAAAGGACCCATTTTACTAGCCCAGTCTGGAGTTATCAGCCTAGAAGAATAATGAGGATATGAAGACTCACCTTCTCAAGATGCAATTGTCTGCTATTTCCCTACTTGGCCTTGTCTTCCCTCCAGAAGAGAAAGACTACTTCCATTTGAGAACACAAGTTGGTCACAGGCTGAGAGTTAATCCCCAATTATATTATTTTCAAACTTGGATTAACTCTGGATGAATTATTGCAGGGTTTTGCTGTACTATTTTTCTGGCTCATGTCTTTTCTAATTTAACTTTTAGCTTCCTTTACAAGAAGCTTCTACTAGACAATCACTGCAACTCTCAGTCTATTTATCTGAGTTTTCAAGGTTCTGCTAAAATATGTTATCTTTTCTGAAATGCTGCTCAGTCTTCTTCCCCTGACTTCCTTGCATGCCCTCACTCTGTGCCTCTTTAGATCTGAATAAACATGGATGTAGAGTATAACACCGTCTCATAATTTATTGATTGCTTATCAGCCTTCTTGATCTTGAGCTGCTTTAGGATGCTAACCTATCATCATTTTATCCCCAGAATTGACTGTAGTGCCTAGAAAATTGTCAATGATTATCTAAGTATTACTTTATATATTCCTCCCATGTTGCACCTCCATAACATTATAGCTGATTTCTTTATTGGCCCTCTAGTTCCTTAAATAACACTTTATTTACAGTAGCAGAATCACAGCTAACTTGAGCACATACTGAAAGCATATTAGTCTAAAACTTTAACATTTTCTCTATTAATATAGAAACTAAATTTGAACCACAGGATATTAATTTTAGCATTACCACTGTTCACATAAAGTTACTTTACCCCATTACCTCTTATTTTTCCTTTTTTTTAAACCAGTGTCAGCTTTTAATCTGAGAGTATTTTCTGTGACCCACTATAAATAAAGACATGTTGCTGGCAATGTGAAAGTTAAAAAATAAATACCACAAGAAATTGTCCTTACCCTTTTGAGCCTAAAACGTAGTTAAAGAATTGATGTTGATAATGTTGTAATGAACGACACTTAAAAAAAAAAAAAAAAAAAAAGTCATCTTTTAAAAAGCAGACTACATAATACTAGGTATTAGATTATTTATTTTATAATGACCTGAAACTGCATATACACTTCCCATACCATGAATTAAAGGAGGCTTTGGAACACCAAAAAGCTGCCCAGGTATATAGAATAAATAAATGCAGAGTTAGCATGTGAACCTTGACTCTTCAGTTCAGTGACTCGTGTGCTTAACCATGACATTATGCACCTACATGTGAAAAAGGCAATATAAGCAATGTAGAAAATACTGATATGGAAGATGAAAAGGAACAGATTACCTTCAGCTGGACCATTCAGGAAAAGTTTCACAAAGGAAGTAAGGTATGAATTGGTTCTTGAGATATATGAAGGGGAAAGGACTGGCAGGGTGAATTATAAAATGTGTCTGGGAAAGAGGTGATTAGATATTCTATTAGGTTTTTTTTCACACTTCTATAAAGAAATGCCTGAAACTGGTTAATTTATATTGAAAAGAGGTTTAATTGGCTCCTGGTTCTCTAGGCGATATAGGCTGCTGCTTCTGTGGAGGCCTCAGGAAACTTACAATCATGGAAGAAGGCAAAGGGAAGCAAGCATGTCTTCTCATGGTCAGCAGGAGAGAGAGAGAGAGGAAGACAGTCTGAGAGTGAAAGGGGAGGTCCTACACACTTCCAGACACCCAGATCTCATGAGAACTCTGTCAGGAGACAGCACTGGGGGATAGTGCTAAGTCATTAGAAACCACCCACATGATTCAATCACCTCCTACCGGGACCCATCTTCAACTTTGAGAATTACAATTCGATATGAGATTTAAGTGGAGATACACATCAGATTTCAAGCTTCGTATTGGGGAAGCCTAAAGACAATCTTTCTATTTTTGGTTCCTCATAAATAAAGCTCTCATTTATTTTCTCTCAATATGGCATTCAAATTAATGTACTGTCACAGTAAAGATTTGAGTTCAAAGGGATTCATCTGTTAACTAACCTTTTTCCTGGAGCCTTTTACAAATAAAGAAAATAATGTAGAAAATAATTATTCTGGATTAGGTCTAGTCTGTGATAAGGGACAGAGCAATGTAACTATAGAGACCAAAAATAAACATCATTTGTACCAGGCTGACTTCTACCACTTACTGGTAAATAGTATAAGAAAATGTCATGCACATATCGGCACATCTTTTTACTTTTATAATTACATAGTTTAAGAAGTAATATATTTTTACATTTGAAATTAAGAAAACAAGAGTAATTTTTTGTGATCCTTAATTTAGTGGCCTGAGAAGTTTCCTAGCTGCCCCAACCTTCTGCTAATAGGTCACAGAAACAAAAAAATTAGCAATATGAGAGCCTGTATTAATTATAAACTAACTGCAGAAGTAGTATGAGTTTTAGAGTCATCATGGTTTGATATACACGTAAAATAGTTTGTTGCTAATAAAATACATTTTATGGGAAGTAGGAAGTCTTAAGAGAATAGATATTTTCTCCTAAAAATGTGGTCTCACTCAGACATAACAACATACAAGATTCTACTTTTTGAGATTTGTTAGAGTAGGGGATATTCAATGTACTCTCTATCTAGTAAAGGTGAAAGAAAAAGTATTCAGGCAAAAGCTAGAAGTATACTTTTTATGTTCTTATATAATCTATTTGGTCAGCATTAATTGCTGTTTATTAGCCCTGTGTTCTTATTTTGCAAGGAAAAATATCCATAACCTTTCAGTAAAGTGAGCAACTCTTTCTCTTCCTTTTCAGTTTATCTGTCTATCAGTATAACCTTTTAGTAGTTTGTCACTATACAACCATATCAAATGCACTGCTTCTGTGTGCATTATTTTTTAAATGAGGTAACAGATAGAGAAGTACATAGAAACTGAATTGTGATTGAAAATGACATGGTATTGTCATTACTATTATTTATTATATCATCTTCTTATTGTACATACAAAACTTCCCCCAAGATATCCACAAATAATCCTTTCTCAAAAAAAAAAAAACCAAAATGTTGCTCAGGAGAATTCTCTCACTGAAAGCTCTGTTTTGCTTAGAAATTCCTGTGTCTAGAATAAGTACATTCTGCCATCTCATTTTGCCCTCAAATGTGTCACACACACAAAAAAAGCTTTCATTATAGTGAAAAGTTTGGCTGGAAAAAACAAAACCAGCTGATCAAAATTTCACAATGCTAACAAAAAAATTATCCTCCTTCTAGTCTCTCAATTTTTTCTAAATATATTTTATAAAATATGTTGCTAGAATATTGTTTTTTCTAGATGTTAATAGATAATGTACAAAACAAGGTTTTGTGGCTAAAAATGTATTAGGTTAAGGTAGTCATATAAGTATAGTGATAATTTTGATGACTATAATCTTTTGAATAGTTTCTAAGAAATGTAATGCTTAGATAATTTTGTATTTAGAAAAAAATTAACTTTAGAAGTATTATCTCAATCCTGACAAGAGTCTCATTAATTGTGCTATTTTATAGGTGAGGAATCAGAAATTTATTTAGAGTCATTAAGTAAACTGCTGAAAGTTGCGGAGTTTGTAGCAGCACCAAGATCTAAATCAAGGCTTTTCTACTCAGTTTGAAATTTTCTTTACATTAAAAGGTAAAGACATTGTGTTTTTTACTCCAGACTCTTTTAGGGCTGCTAATATGTTAATGTGTAACATGCTATATTAGTTAGTATTCTTCAGAAAAACAGAACCATAGATATATATAGGTAGATAGAGTCAGAGTAAGAGAGATAGAGATTGTAAGGAATTGGTCCACATGATTACAGAAGCTGAGAAGTCTCAAGATCTGTAATCACAAGCTGGAGACCCAAAACAGCAGATGGTATAGATCCATTCTGAGTACAAAGGCTTGAGAACCAGGAGGGCCAATATGGAAGTTTCAATTTGAGAGTTAGGCAGGCTCAAGACCTAAGAAGAAATGACTTTTCAGTTCAAATTTGAAGGCAGGAAAAAGACTAACGTTCTAGCTCTCCAGAAGAGCAGCAAAAATTACCTCTTTAAGTTGTACTCATGTCTTCCATTGATTGAATGATGCCCATTTACATTAGGGAGGGTATCTGCTTTACTCAGTCTACTGATTCAAATGTTAATTTTATCCAGAAACAGCTTCACAGACCCAACCAAATCATGTTTTACCAAATGTCTGGGTACTCCATGACCCAGTCATTGATATCACAAACTAACCACTATACATGCATATATGCAAACCTTAGGGCTAAGGTGAGACAGGAAGATGAGTATTTTCCAAATATATTTGATGGCAAAATCTATCTTTTTGAAGAACAATTCTCAGGAGCAATGCTCTATAGAACAGCTTTGAGATTTATCACTTGAGACCATAGAAACTATTACATTACCTTATATCTCCATAACCTTTGAAAGTTTTTACTCTTCCATTTCGTTTTGAATCAATGTGCCCTCAGAAAGCAATAACTCATCAGAATGGAGGGAATAGAACCCATCAGAATGGAGGGAATTTGTCTTTAAGTAACTATGGTAGATTGTTGCAATTCTCAAATGAAAAATCACATGCTTTATAAATTTAGAAAGGAAACTTTATTTCTCATAAAGGATTTTAGCCTGCACACTGGTTATCCTCACTGGCTGGGAGGCATAGCCGCTAGCAGAGACCATTAGCAGGTACTTTGAAGGAAGAGGGGTTGGCGCAGGAGCTTTATGCTGAAAGAGTTGGCTGAACATGCATATTCTACAGATTATAGGAGGAGCTTTGCATATTCATTAAGGAGATGCTGATGCATGTTTGCTGAACAAACATACCTGTTACATGCATTACCTGTTCATTTTGGGGTGGAGGCTTAACATGTAAATGCATTGCAATCAGGCTTTATATGTCAAAAGGTAAAGAAGATACACAAAGGCACTCAGTGCCTAGCCTCTGTAAACTGGACAGAATGAGTCCATTGTTGGTGATCTCTTTTCAAGTGAAAGTTACTCAAATCACTCCCTTGTCCAATCAAATATGTAGTCATGGCTTGGGGAACAGGGGGTCAGATAACCTGGGGATGAATGAACTACAATTGTTTTTATATTGCTTATCTTGAGACCAGTACTTATCTAGCCGCTAGAGAAAAGAAAAATCGTGTGGCAATCAGAACATAGTTTATACCTTAAGCATAGTGGGGGCCTGACTTAACCCTTGCCTGGCATGGCCTTAGGTCCTGTTGATAATTTTTTATGTTACTGCCACCAAGAGTCTGTTGCATTAGTATCATGACCTCTGTTTTAACATTAATGCTGGTCAGTTGTTACGTCTAAATTGCTTATGATGAACTATGTCTGATCTCCCTCCCATCATGTCTGGGAATTCT
Organism: Ateles fusciceps; assembly: GCA_036589455.1. Lineage (NCBI taxonomy): Eukaryota > Metazoa > Chordata > Mammalia > Primates > Atelidae > Ateles > Ateles fusciceps. Next base: position 348,596 of record JAZHEH010003121.1, on the reverse strand, counting down.
GTTTTTAAGATTTCTCTGGAGTCCCCTTGGCCAAGAGGAAAGTCTGTTCAGTTGGTACTGGGGCTTAGAATTTTAGTTTTAGTTCTCAAAATAATGACATCAAGTTTGTTCACACTTCTCTGCACCAATGCCTTTGGGTAGTCCTCTGCTTCACTGACAGTAGACTTGACCGTGTCACTTTCTTTGATCAATGAGACAGTAGCAATGAGACACAAGAAAATACTTGAGAAGTGATGGACTACTGGAACTTTTCTTCTTTTGCTGATTTTGGAACGCTGCTGGATAACAGAGACTGGCCCAGCCTACCCCTTCACCTCAGCTGACAGCTGGCCAGCCCTCAGAGCTGTGACACCTAGTTGACTACATCTGCTTGAGTAAGTCTGGCCATGATCAGCAGAATAACCACTTAGCTGAATCCAGCTCAGGCTGCTGACCTGAACAATCAACAACGCTGTTTTAAGCCAGTAAATCTTGGGATACTTGTTACTAAGAATTTGGAATTGAAAAACCTGGTTCTGTGAAGTTTTGGCTATGTGACTCAGCACCTGCAAACTTTACCTCTTCCTCCTTAAAGTTAGGACAATAATAAAATATACTTAAAATTACTTTAATAAAGTAAATAATAAATGTGAAAAATATTTGATAAGCTATAAACCTGTACATGTCAGTTATTTTATTACATAAGATCTTACCTATTATTATTTTTAGTTATCATAAGGCTAGCTATTCTTTGCATTGTTTGAATAATGTTATTTACTGCCCTATTAACCAAGTTCTCAATAGTTATATGGATTATCTGGTTCCTTGGCCAGACTTATGTGGACCTGGCCTCTAGGCCAAGGCAAAGGGTGTAGGATGGACATATAACCAGAATTTGTTATATCTTGTTCAATGAACCCTTATGTTGTTCACACCGACCTCTGTTGGACATGTTTAGCAAGCTTCACACATGACAGAAATCCCTGCACAAAACAAAGAACTCCAAGGGTCAAGCACTACTAGTTAGTCTCTCTACTGCATGAGAGAAGAAGAAGCCAGTCTTAGCCATCTGAGGCCTCATAGTATGAAGCACAGTATCTAGCACTTTCTTTCTTATGTTTCTTGATTTCTCTCTATTAGTTTCTTGATCTACAAAACTTGGGAAAATAACAATAACTACTGCATAGTATTGTGATAAATAAATAAATAGATGCTTAGAAAGTGATCAGAACGCTACCTGTCACAAGTTCTCAATAATATATAAGCACTAAAGAAGTGAAGAGCTGTCATTATTTTTATGATTTTTATAAAATCATATTACTATTGTACTGTTACTACTGTTTTATTGCATTATTTTTCTTTGGACTATTTAGTCTATTTTTAAAACTCTACTAGTTCTTGTATTACTTTGACCATGTGTAAGCTATCATGAATGTACAAATATTTTAAACTGATCATCTAGGACATTTTTAATGTTATTTACAACATGTAGGTAAAACAATTCCTTGATTATTTGACATATGAATGTAGATGAAAATGTATTAATATAGATTTTGAGAGGGAAGAAAATACACTTAGTACACATAAATGATTATTTACAGACATACCAAAATATTCCTTAAAAAGCTGATGTCTAAGAGACACCAGCATTTTTGTTCATTGGCCTTTCTCTACTTAAGAAAAAAATGTAGGGAAATTGTTTAACTGAACTGAATTACTTCAGATAAGGGGAAGAGTCAGAATTTCCTCTTTTGTTTGTTTGTTTGTTATATACAGGAAGATTTTTTTCTCATTTCTATTCAGTATTAAGTTATGGTTTTTCACATGTTCAGGAAATGTTATTTATGATAGAGCTTGATAAGAACATAGCTGTTGTGTTAGCAACAGACATATCACTGAAAACTCAACTTGTTATTATAGAAAATACCATAGCTGCCAATCTTAAACTGCAGCCACTAGACTAGAGAATGAGGTCATAGAAAATGGATGAAACAGTAAAATACAAAAACATGAGCAAGAACATTTTTATTTCATGTCAGATATCCTGAATCCTTGGCTACCCACAGGATAATCATTTAAGAAGAGATAAACAGATGAAAAAGAAAAGATAAAACAAGTGAAACCCAAAGAATTGGCCCCAAATGTAAAGGAGACCATACACTGTAAACACGGGTAATTCTCTGAAATAAGGCATTAACAACAGGCAGAAAAGGAGTCCCTGAAGGTGTAGGAAGGGAAAGTCAAATGAGTCAATTCTACATTTTAGAATCTATGTTTAGAATTAGAGAAAAGAACCCAAAAGAAAATGATAACTTTGGGAATACCTTTAGAAAAACATAAATGAAAACAAAAATTTTAAAAGTGATACAAGTACATTGTGCCAAATGTTTTGAGTGGGAATATACTTAATATTTTTATTTAATGCAGTTAAAATATTATAGCAATTTACATGGTAAGATAGACATTTGTTCCTGTTTCTGGTTTCTTCTCCTCAAATATTAATTACATAAAATAAAATTGAATGTACAGTAATCAAAATGGTTTTTCCATTAGTTAATATTCATATTAAAGTAAGTGTTATATAAGATATAAATGATAAGTAGAAAATAACTCAAAATTGTTAGTAATGCTGACTAATTAAGAAATTTCTCCTAATATAACCAGGAACAGCAATATCAAGTAAAGTATATTTTGGTTAATCAAGAACTCACAATATATGCATGTTTTATATAGTATAGTATGATATTCTAACAGATTATTTTGATCAGTCCTAAAATAGGAACATTTTATTTCCTTCATTGTAAATATAATTCATCTCATTTGCAGTGACACCACATAAGGTGAAGATTCAAATTTTGAAAATTTTAAATTAGATTTTTGAGGATAGGAGCAAATTCTGGCTAGTTTTTGAAAGCTAAAACATATTAGATAATGGCTTCTTTTGAATACGAAAGTTAAAACTCAAGTCTTCCAGGTGACGATCACTGGAGGGCAGACAAAATAGACAAAGTCACAGGAATAGGGAAGAGAGCAGCCAAGAAACAGAACTCACAGTTCAACACATACTTCCTCTGAAATTCTCTGCACCTTAAACTATTGATTTTTACATGTAGTTTTTCAACTTGATTAGTCCTACAGTGTTTATATTTTATTCTACATTTTCTGTGGTATTCTTTATCATTTTACTTATCATTTAGAATTTCTATTCATTATCTATTTGGCCTGCCTTTCATATACTAAATTGCATTATTGCATGGTAAGTAAGTACACACAGATCAGTTTTATTTACTTTTTTAAAAATCAGAATTAGGCAAATAAACACTCCAAAACACATACAGGTCTTATGAGCAGTCACTCCCTACCTGCTACTGGCTAGTGTCAAAACTGATCCTTTACTATGCCTGGGTTTTGTGGTGCTATTGGATGCCTGCCTGTTATTTAGCTGGAGTAACCACAGGAAAACCACACCCCACTGAAGGTGATAACTCACCGACACATGTTTTCTATACTTACATCAAGTGAATACACTTTTCTTTTCTTATTTTTTTGAGATGGAGTCTTGCTGTGTCACCCAGGCTCAAGTGCAGTGGTGTGGTCTTGGTTCACTGCAACCTCCACCTCCTGGGTTAAGTGACTCTCCTGCTTCAAGCTAGAGAGTAGCTGGGATTACAGGCACAAGCTAACACCCCCGGCTAATTTTTGTATTTTTAGGAGAGACAAGGTTTCACCATGTTGGTCAGGCTGGTCTTGAACTCCTGACCTCAGGTGATCCGCCCACCCCAGCCTCCCAAAGTGCTATCAATACAGGCATGAGCTACTGCATCTGGTCCACTTTTCCTTTCAAATAAGTTATAGAAATAAAAATAGAACTTAATTCTATTAAATTCTGAGTGTATTTCCACTAGGGCTAATATCAAAATACTTTTTCATTAAGCATTTTTTCCAGTTTTCATATTGTTGTATAAAAAATTACCATAAACATAGAAGTATGAATTAACATATGTTAATTACCTCACAGTTTCCACACTTAAAGGTCAGTTACGGTTTAGCTGGGACGTATACTCTTGGTTTCACTAGACAGAAATGGAGGTGTCAGCTAGAAATGTGTTTTCATTTGAAACATGAAGTTCTCTTCCAGTCTTACTGGTTGTTGAAAAATTTCAGTTTAAGTGATTATAGACTGAAATTCCCCTTTTCCTTCCATTTATTGGCCAGAAACTGCTCTCATTCTTAGAGGCCACCCTCAATTTCTTGCCATGTATCCCCCTCAATAGGCAATTCAAAAGAGCAATTTTACTTCTTCCAAGTCAGCAGGAGAAATCTCTCTTGCTTTGAATAGATCTGACCTCATTTAGTGACTTACATGACTAAATTAGGTCAAACCAGGATAATTCTCTTTCGATTAACTCAGTTACTGACTGGGAACCTTAATTACATATTCAGAACCCCTTCTGCCATATAATATAACATAATCATGGGGGGGGTATCTCACTGTATTCTAAGCCTCTTTCAAAGTGAGGTATATTATACAGGGTAGGTACAACCACATGATGAGAATCCTGGGGGTTAATTCAGGATTCTGCCTACTGATATTTTGAAATTTTAACTTGGATGTTTATGAGAGCTATTAAACCACACAAACTACCAGATTTTTAAAAACAAAAAATGTAGCTTCTACATCAGCTCAGAAGTTGCCACACATCATGACCACATGTAATTTAATTGACTTCAACAATCAAATACGGTTATTTGCTCTGATTACATAGAGAAAATTATTAGCATTTTACTGAACTGTCTTAATAGCTATAGTGTTTGTATTGAGAGTCTGGGTAAACATGTAGCCGCATAAATCTTTAAAAGAAAAATATGAGACTGCTGGTTTCAGCTCTGACATGTAAGAGATTGGAAGTCAACACTTTCATTCTTACAACAAAAAAAACAAACTGAAAAGCAATTACTTTTTTTTTTGGACACATCAGAGAACTGAAGTCTCAAGGCAAATTGTCACCCCAAAAGCTGGAGAGATAGAAAAATACAGAGTCACAGCTGAGATCTACTTAACTAGAACAGAAGTTGCTGGAACCACAGACTTGTAGAAAACTTAAGTGGTAATTTGCTGAACTGCTGGCTGCTGAGTGTAGACTAGCATTGAGAGTGAGAAACTCTGGCATCTACAGTCTTAGGGAGCTCCTCATACTTTCACTGGTTTTACTTCTAGGTTCTATAAAAGGATCTCAGTGCAGATCCAAGAAAGATCTCCTTGTGGCTTTGGCGAGAGGAAGAAAAGAGAAATTAGGAAATATGCACAGACTCTCTCCATTACAAAGTCTTGCTCTCCCGGGGGAAGATTTTACCCAGTTTTATCCTAGTTTTAGAAAGGGAACTTTTCCTCTTATACCCCCATTAGCCTTCCTATCACATAAGTGGGAGCAGGGAGTGGGTGGGAAGTGGAATTGCTAGCAAGTGGGGAAACAATTGTAAGGGTCACAGCCCAGAGACACAGGCTCACCATAAGACTGAGATTTAATCAGAAGGTTATACAACACTCCTTTCCCTCCATACCATACCACTACATTAACTGGATTATGTTATAATAGATTACAATTGACTGAGGTTCAGGACATAGACTCTCTCTGAAGAGGAATATTTAGGGAAGCCCAAACCAAAGAGTGAAGTAAAATGTATATATATATATATATGAAGCCTCAGACACCTGTGACACTTATACCTACAGGAAAAAATAAATACAGACCAGCTCCTAACCAGATTAACATAAAACCACCTACTAGAGGTCTTTTTACCTTAGTTTCAATTATCTGATACAACATATTCAGCTTTCAACAGAAAATTACATCCAGCAAGATAGAACTTACTCAGACCATGGAAAGCAATAAACAAAAACTAAATTCATTTAAAGGAAAGAAATCATATGAGGCAATGCTGACCTAATGAAATGGATTTGGAAGTGTTTCTTCTTCAGTTCTTTTGAGCCAAGTTTAAGAAAGATCAGTATTAAAGTATATATATATATATACATATATACTTTAAGTTCTGGGGTACATGTGTACAACATGCAATTTTGTTACATAGGTATACATATGCCATGGTGGTTTGCTGTATCCATCACCCCGTCATCTACATTAGGTATTTCTCCTGATTCTTTTTGAATCATTTAATAGGATTCACCAGTGATGCCATCTGGTGCTGGCCTTTCCTTTCTTGGGAGGTTATTGGTAAATGATCAAATCTCCTTATTCATTACTGGTTTGTTCAGGCTTTCTAGTTCCTCATAAGTCAGTCCTAGTAAATTGTAACTTTTTGGAAATGTATTCATTTCTTGTAAGTTATCCTGGTTTGTTGGTATATTGTTCATAATAGTCTCTTGTGATTTTTTTATTTTTGTGGCAATATTTGAGGGAAAAAACCCCACATATACTGGATATACACATGTAAAAGGATGAAATTAGAGACTTATATTAAGCAATACACAAAAATTAACTCAAAATGGATAAAATATCTAAATATGAGACACATAACTGTAAAACTCCTGGAAGACAACATAGCAGAAGATCTTCATGGCATCGAACCTCACAATGATTTCTTTGATGTGACATGAAAAACAAAACTAACAAAAGCAAAATTAGGCCAGTGGGACTATATGAACCTAAAAAGCTTCTACACAGCAAAGGAGGCAGTCCACGAGGTGAAAATGTAATCTACAGAATGGAAGAAAATACTTGCAAACCATATATCTGGTAAGCTATGGAAATTCAATATATATTTAAAAACTCCAACAACTAAATAACAAAGCAACAAATAACATGATTTAAAAATGGGCAAAGGTCTTGAATAGAAATTTCTCCAAAAAAGACGTATGATAAAATGCTCAAGAGAAATCAGATAGTGCAAATCAAAATCTCAATGAGATGGTACTTAGACATTTGATGGTTACTAAAACATACACACACACATACACAAACACACACGCACACACAAATAGCAAGTATTGGCAAGGATGTGGGGAAATTGGAACCCTTGTGCACTGTTGGTAGAAAGGTAAAATGGTGCAACCACTAATGAAAATTGTATGGCGGGGAGGATCCAAGATGGCGGATTAGACACAACTCCAGCGCACAACACCCAGCGAAGACACGCAGAAACCCAGAGATCTCCTAGCTCCAACTGAGGTACCAGGTGCATTTCAACAGGTCTGGTCCGAGGGTGAGCAAAGCCCACTCAGGGCAGACCGAGGCAGGGACAGGTGCTGCTTCACCCAGAAAGTGCACCTGACCGGCGAGTCGGAGACTCCACCTCTGGCACTCCGGTCCAGATACAGCACTTCCCCCAAAGCCTCAGCAATACACAGAACAGGGGATCTTACACTAAAATTAACTCCAGATGGATTAAAGACTTAAACATAAGACCTAACACCATAAAAACCCTAGAAGAAAATCTAGGCAAAACCATTCAGGACATAGGCATAGGTGAGGACTTCATGACCAAAACACGAAAAGCATTGGCAACAAAAGCCAAAATAGACAAATTGGACCTAATCAAACTCCACAGCTTCTGTACAGCAAAAGAAACAGTCATTAGAGTGAATTGGCAACCAACAGAATGTGAAAAAATTTTTGCAGTCTACCCATCTGACAAAGGGCTGATAACCAGAATCTACAAAGAACTAAAACAGATTTACAAGAAAAAAACAAACAAGCCCATTCAAAAGTGGGCAAATGATATGAACAGACACTTTTCAAAAGAGGACATATATGAGGCCAACAGACATATGAAAAAATGCTCATCATCACTGGTCATTAGAGAAATGCAAATCAAAACTACATTGAGATACCATCTCATGCCAGTTAGAATGGCTATCATTAAAAAATCTGGAGACAACAGATGCTGGAGAGGATGTGGAGAAATAGGAACGCTTTTACACTGTTGGTGGGAGTGTAAATTAGTTCAACCATTGTGGAAGACGGTGTGGCGATTCCTCAAGGACCTAGAAATAGAAATTCCATTTGATCCAGCAATCCCATTACTGGGTATATATCCAAAAGACTATAAATCGTTCTACTATAAGGACACATGCACACGAATGTTCATTGCAGCACAGTTTACAATAGCAAAGACCTGGAACCAACCCAAATGCCCATCGATGATAGACTGGACAGGGAAAATGTGGCACATATACACCATGGAATATTATGCAGCCATCAAAAACGATGAGTTCGTGTTCTTTGTAGGAACATGGATGAACCTGGAAACCATCACTCTCAGCAAACTGACACAAGAACAGAAAATCAAACACTGCATATTCTCACTCATAGGCGGGTGTCGAACAATGCGAACACATGGACACAGGGAGGGGGAGCATCACACACTGGGGTCTGTCGGGAGGAAAAAGGGGAGGGACAGCGGGGGGTGGGGGAGTTGGGGGAGAGATAGCATGGGGAGAAATGCCAGATATAGGTGATGGGGAGGAAGGCAGCAAATCACACTGCCATGTGTGTACCTATGCAACAATCTTGCATGTTCTTCACATGTACCCCAAAACCTAAAATGCAATAAAAAATATACATATAGTAAAAAAAAAAAAAAAAAAAGAACAGGGGATATTTACCAGTCAAGCGCTGGGAATTACAAGTGCAGAGTTGAATAAGAGTCTGCAGACTGAGCTATTGCCCCCTCTCCCTGCCCGGAGAGAGAGGGAGCTGTAAGCAGGAGCAGCTGGGTGGCCCCTATCCTGTGACCCAAGAGAGAGAAAGCTGAAAGGGGGAGAGACTGCCAGGTGCGGCTAGGCAGGTCCCTAACCACCCCCCAAACTCCAGAGGGCTGAAGCTCTGACTCTAGTGGGTTGCATAGCCAGTGCCACAGTCTGAGAGGAACCCTGAATGATCCAGCCCAGTGGAGGAAGGGCACAACCCACCACTAGAGGGGTGGGACTGGGCTAAATGTTTTAACAAAAAACAGGAAGCCCACGTAGCAACTAGATGGCATTTTTGACAACAGAGCAGTGCCTACAGGTCAGTAGAAGAGGCGGGCCTAATCTCCCAGCATAAACAAAAAAGACACAGGAAGCTTCCCTAGTAACCTGAAGGAGTCACTAGAAACCCAGTAGCGCCCCCAAAGGTAGACAAGCGACCTCATCAAGCAGCTCTCTGACACCACAGCTAGGTAAATCCACAAAAGTGGGAAAAAAAACAGCACAAAAAAGGTGAACCATCAAAGACCAGAATACCTCTTCTCCTTCAAGGGATCACAACTCCTCAACAACACAGGATCACAATTTGACCAAGAAGGAGTGCGAAGAATTGACGGAAACAGGATTCAGAAGGTGGATAATAACAAACTTCTCAGAGCTAAAGGAACACATTCTAACTCAATGCAAAGGAACCAAAAACCTTGAAAAAAGGTTAGACGAAATGCTAACTAGAATAACCAGCTTAGAGAAGAACATAAACGACTTGATGGAGTTGAAGAACACAGCACGAGAACTACGTGAAGCAAACACAAGTTTTAAGAGCCGAATTGATCAAGCAGAAGAAAGGATATCAGAGATTGAAGATCAACTCAATGCAATAAAAAAAGAAGGCAATACAAGAGAAAAAAGAGTGAAAAGAAATGAACAAAGCCTCCAAGAAATATGGGATTATGTGAAAAAACCTAATCTACACTTGATCAGTGTACCTGAATATGACGGGGAGAATGAATCCAAGCTGGAAAACACACTCCAGGATATTATCCAGGAGAACTACCCAAGCCTAGCAAGGCAGTCCAAATTTCAAATTCAAGAAATACAGAGAACTCCACAAAGATATTCCTCAAGAAGAGCAACCCCAAGGCATATAATTGTCAGATTCACCAGGGTCAAAATGAAGGAAAAAATGCTAAGGGCAGCCAGAGAGAAAGGTCGGGTCACCCACAGAGGGAAGCCAATCAGACTCACAGCAGATCTCTCAGCAGAAACTCTACAAGCCAGAAGAGAGTGGGAGCCAATATTCAACATCCTCAAAGAAAAGAACTTTCAACCCAGAATCTCATAACCAGCCAAACTAAGCTTCATAAGTGAAGGAGAAATAAAATCCTTTACGGACAAGCAATTATTGAGAGATTTTGTCACCACTAGACCTGCCCTACAAGAGCTCCTGAAAGAAACGCTAAGCATGGAAAGGAACAAGTACCAGTCACTGCAAAAGCAAACCAGTTGGCAAAGACCAAAAATGCAATGAAGAAAATGAGTCAACTAATGAGACAGAAAACCAGCCACTAACAAAATGGCAGGATCAAATTCACACATAACAATATTAACATTGAATGTTAATGGCCTAAACATACCAATCAAAAGACACAGACTGGCAAAAAAATTTTGCAATCTACCCATCTGAAAAAGGGCTAATATCCAGAATCTACAAAGAACTAAAACAGATATACAAGAAAAAAACAAACAACCCCATTCAAAAGTGGGCAAAGGATATGAACAGACACTTTTCAAAAGAGGACATATATGAGGCCAACAGACATATGAAAAAATGCTCATCATCACTGGTCATTAGAGAAATGCAAATCAAAACCACACTGAGATATATCATCTCACGCCAGTTAGAATGGCGATCATTAAAATATCGGGAGACAACAGATGCTGGAGAGGATGTGGGAAATAGTATCACTCTTACACAGTTGATGGGAGTGTAAATTAGTTCAACCATTGTGGAAGATGGCTGGCAATTTCTTAAGGATCTAGAAATAGAAATTCCATTTGACCCAGCAATCCCACTATTGGGTATATACCCAAATAACTATAAATCGTTCTACTATAAAGACATATGCACACGTATGTTCATTGCAGCCCTGTGTATAATAGCAAAGACCTGGAACCAACCCAAATGCCCATCAACAATAGACTGGACAAAGAAAATGTGGTACATATATACCATGGAATACTACACAGCCATAAAAAACGATGAGTTCGTGTCCTTTGTAGGGACTTGGATGAATCTGGAAATCATCATTCTCAGCAAACTGACCCAAGAACAGAAAGCCAAGCACCATATGTTCTCACTCATAGGTGGGTGTTGAACAACGAGAACAGGTGGACTCAGGGAGAGGAGCATCACACACAGGGGACAGTTGGTTGGGGTAGGGGAGAGACAATGTGGGGGTGGAGAGGGAGGTGAGGGTGGGGAGGGATAACATGGGGAGAAATGCCAGATATAGTATGCACCTAAAGTAAAATAAATAAATTATTTTTAAAAATAATAATAAATAAATAAAACAAACAAAAAATATGTAGCGGACTCAATACTATCAACCATGTTGAGCTAATGACATTTATAGAATATTCCACCCAACAATAAGAGAATACACATTTCTTAAGAACACATGAGATAGTCTCCAGGACACACAATAGGCTACATCATAAAACAAGTTTCAAGGAAAAAAAGGATTGAAATAATACAAATTAAGTTTCTCCAACCACAACTAAAGTAAATTAGAAATCAATGGCAGAAAGAAAATTAGGACATTGGTGAATAGTAATTAAACAACACATTTCCAAATGATGTACGATTCCAAAAAAAATTTTTACAAAGGAATATTAGAAATATGTTTAACTGATTAAAGACAGAAACACATACCAAAACTTTTGCAAATTTATTTTTAAACAGATTAATTTTTTAAAAAAAATATGTACCTCTAAATGCCTATATTAGAAAGAAACTCGCTAAGCAATAACATGTTTTTAATCTTAAAACATTAGATAAACAAGCACAAAAGAAAGACAAAGCAAGCCAAAAGTAATAATAAATTAGACTCATCAAAATTAAAACCTATTTTGTTTTAAAGGCATCATTAAGAAGGTGAAAAGCCAAAGACTGAGAAAAAAAAGTTTGCAAATCAGGCTAACAAAATGTTTGCAAATTATGTGACTGATAAAGCACTTGCATCCAGAATGCATCAAGAATACTTGTTTTAGTAAAGAAAATGTATGAATGCCATAAGCACATGAAAAGATGCTCAACATAATTAGTTATTAGATAAATGCAAGTATAACCAAACACATTGAGACATCACTTTACACCCATTAGAATGGCTAAAATTTAAAAGATAGACAATAACAAATACTGGTAAGAATGTGAACAAATTAGAACATTCATAGATTGTTGGTAGAGATGTAAGATGATGTAGGCACTTTGGAATAGTTTGTAATTCTTAATATATTAAACACACACACACACTAAAAGAAAATTGTATGGCAATATCTCAAAAATTTAGAAATATTATATGATCTGGCAATCAACTTCTGAGTATATATCCAAAAGCACTGAAATCATAATCTCCAGGGGTTTAGCACTTCCATATTAATTGCAGCATTATTCACAATAGCCAAAAGGCAGAAACAACCTAAATACCATCAATAGATGACCAAATAAAAAACATGTGACATAATACCTTTGACTATTATTTAGCCTTAAAAACAATGGAAATTAGAACAACATAGGTGAATCTAAAGAATGTTATCCCCAAGTGAAATAAACTAGTTCCAGTTACAGAAGAATGAATACTTCATGATTCTACTTAAATAGGTTTCTAAAATAGTCAGATTCATAGAGAGTAGGACAGTGGTTTCCAGAAACTGGAGAGACGAAAACAAAAAGTTGATGTTCAGTGGATATAAAGTTTTATTTATGCAGAACCAATAAGTTCTACAGATCCGCTGTGCCTATAGTTAACAATACTGTGTTGTAAACAGTTAAAAAAAAGTGAGAGGCTATATCTTTTGCTAAACGTTTTTACAAAAATAAAAAGTAAATTAATTTTTAAAAATTTATAAATAAGAATAAAAAATTTACCTAGAAAATGTCCAATTGTGTGGAGATCAAACAAAACACATCTAAATAAAGTATGGATCCAAGAAGCAGTCTCAAAAGGAAATTTAAGAATTATTTTGAACTTAATAAAAATACAACTGTCAAACTTGTGTAATGCAGTGAAATCAATGCTTAGAAGAAAATACATGCATAAAATGCATGTACTATAAATAAGATAGGTCTAAAATCAGTGACCTAAGATTTCTTCTTAGGAATTTAGAGAATGTAGGGCAATTTAGCCTCAAGCAAGCTGAAAAAATGAAAATGAAAGCATAATTCAGTAAAACTGAAAACAAAAATAATTGAGATAATCAATGAAACTAAAGGCAATTCTTTGAAAATATTTAAAAATTGATAAACTTCTCTCCAGGCTAATTAAGAGACAGAGAACACAAACTACCAATATCAGAAATGAAACTCATACATTTATATAATAAAATATATTTTTAGCAATAAAAATAAGTGAGTTATCAGGCCACTAAGAGACATGGATGAATCATTAGTCTACACTGCAAAGGGGAAGAAGCCAGTCTGGGGAAAAAACAACAACAAAGATTGGATAAATTCCAGAAAATGCAAAGCTATAGAGATGGAAAATAGATTAATGATTGCCAGTATTTGAATATGTAAAGCACAAGGGAATTTTGTTTTTAGAAGAAAGAAACTATTCTGTGTGGTACTGTAATGATCAATGTATGACACTATGCATGTATCAAAATCTATAGAACCTTACAGAATAAAAAGTGAACCTGAACGTATACAAAATTTTTATCAAATCATTTAGGAGGTTGAAGAAGCCCAATGTAGAATTCAGAATGTGACAAAACAACGTAACTGCATTAAAAATGTATGGGACACTTTACAGCCAGCAACAAGGGGGAAAAGTGCTAAATTACTTTACTTTCAAAATCAATACATTCTATAAAATAAATGCAAAAGGAACTGTACATAGCACTGCACCTTAGTTGATAAAGTAGCATCCCACAGAGGTGTAGCATAACAATTCTGATAGCTCTATATGTGTATGCTGGTATTTAACAATTAAATAAATGAAGGTGGCAGTGGGATTTCTCACTGTTGAAGTGGAAGATTACAGATAATCAAGGAGAGGAGGCTAGAAGGATCCATATTATTAGAGTTAGAGTTGGAAACATAATTTAGCATAAATTAATGTATGTATATAGATATTTCTAGACATCTGTGTAGTATCTTACTGACAGAGCAGGAACACCATCATCTCTGACAAACACCACTACTTTAACTTCTAGCTCCCTTTCTAGCCTCATGCATTTCAAGGAAATCACTTCTTTTCTAACTACAAGCAGCTAGAAAAAGCAGACTGTAGAATACAGATAAGACAGCTCAGGCAGAGAGGTAAGTGGGGGGAAAGTCTCTTGGGTAACTGCCAAACTTCACCCTCATACAATGAACCCCAGCAAAACAGTGGGCCTTAATAAGCACATTCCTTTCCCCTTCAGGTACACTAAAATAGGAAAGCTAAAAGCAGACTCAGGTGGTATGACTGCAGCTGCAAAAACATACATAAAAACAGACATAGAACTTTCCCCTCCCAGACAAGCACAACAAAAAAACACAGATGCAATCCAAGCCTGTAATAAACTCTTCCACCATCTGCAAAAAGGTGTGCCTCTAACTTAATGCAGCCAAACACTCCTCTTAGTTTTGTTTTCTCTAAAATATACCTGTCTTGACTGTCAAGCCACCTTTCATGTTTCTTTCCTCTTTCTTACACTTACACACACACACACACTCACACACACACACACACAGAAAACCTCTTTTGCTCTGTCAGCTTAAAGGTCCTAGAAGCAACAATATCCTGGTAGCAATTAGCACACTTAACACTCAGATCTTGGTTCCTTATATCATTCTCCAATAAAAGAACCAGTAAAATGGCTGATTCTAAGGCTGACATACGAAACAAACATTATGAATCCGGAACTTTTTGTAGTGCCAGAGAGTAAGAAATTACTCAAAAATTTAAAATTAAAAAAAAAAAATACCCACAATAATGGTGTATGCCAAAGACATAGAGGAGCCCAAGAGAAAGAGCCCCTAGTGGCCAAACTATAACAACTTGTGCAACAAAATAAACTAATATTGGACTATAACACAAAATGTGAAATGATTATCCATGAGTACATACTGATATAAATAGTTAAATAAATAGAAGTATAGAGGAGACAAATCAGAGAATACAATATGTAAAGTGGGGACAAAGAGTAACTTCACAGTACAGAAACCCGAGAAGCATTACCTCAGCTCGGTGTTCAAAATGAACACCAACTGGAATAAGTCATGTTGATAGCCTGTATACTTGATAAGATATAATAAAAGTAGTAAAGAATATCTTTGGTCACCCTCCCTAAAATGTACAACTCCAGTCTAGTCATGAGATAAACATGAGAAAAAATCCAACTGATTATGCAAAATATGTAATCAAAACTCCTCAAACTGTAAAGATCAACAAAAATGAAGGAAGTCTCTGGAGCTGTCACAGCTAAGAAGAACTTAATGACATGACTGGTAAATGTAACATTATATTCTGAATATGATACAAGGGCCAAAAATTAACAACAACAAAAAAGAGAAGAGAGGAAGAAGAAGAGGAGGAGGAGGAGGAGGAAGAAGCAGTAGAAGAAGGAGGAGGGGGGAGGGGGAGGAGGAGGAGGAGGGGGAGGGGGAGGCAGAGGAGGAGGGAGAGGAGGAGGCGGAGGAGGAGGGAGAGAGAGAACAAGGTAAAAGTTAAACAAAACTAAGTGAAGTATGGGCTTTAAGAATAATGCATGAAAACTGATTTATTAATTATAAAAATGTACTATGCTAATGTAAGATGTTAACAATAGACTAAACTAAGTATAGGGCATAGAGAATACTTAATACCAGCTTCACAATTTTTCTGTAAACCTAAACTGTTTCAAAGTAAAAGTTCATTTTTACAGGGAAAATATTATTTGAACAGTCTGATATGGACTGAGTTTCGTCACTCTACAATTCATATATTGAACCTCTAACTCTCAATGTGACTGTATTTGGAGATAGGGCCTTTAAAGAAGTGATTGAGGTTTAAAGATGTCGTAAGGGTAGGCCCTAATCCACTAGGACTGGTGTTTTATAAGAAGAAGAAACACCAGAAAACTCTCTCCACACCTGCACAGAGGAAAAGCCATATGAGGATATAGTGAAATGCAGACAACTACAAGCCAAGAATAGAGGCCTCACCAAAAACAAAATATTTGCCAGCACTTTGATCTGAGACTTCTGTTCTCCAAAACTGCCAGAAAATACGTTTTTGTTGTTTCAGTATTTTGTTATGGCAGCTAAAAGACTAATACACATTTATTAGCGGTGATATCAACTTGAATACACTGTGGTTGGAAGAGACGCCCAAGTAAATTTTGAGAAGACTTGAAAAATATTTATCTAATGTGAATACACTCTAAAGATATTAATGAATATGCTATTTGATTTACATTTGAAATAAAAATACTACGCATGTTTGTATTGTGAGATGATGATGTTTCAAGGATGAACAAACCTAGCAGTCAGAGAAAAAAGATTTGTGCTTAGGCAGCAAAAAGGAACTGTAACATATTGACAATCTGATATTTGTGTGTTTTACCATTTCATACAGTTAGAAGGTCATGTTTCATATATGAGACCAAATAATTACCTCAGTTGTGATTTCACTATTTCTTCAAAGTAAGAAATATTTACATATACCTATTTCTTTGTATAAGCCTCCCTTTATTCTGATACATTAATCTAGATTAATGTAGTCTTGAAATATGATTTTTTCACCAACACCACCATTGTGTACTTTATTCACGTTTCTCACTTACCAGAAGTTACTCCTTAACTAGAACAATAGCCAGAATAGTAAATTTATACAAAATTAACATATAATAGCTTTGCTGGTTGCAAATTCAAATAATGATGCTTAGAGGTATAGTGCCTGTACTAATTTAAAGAGAACATTAAAAACATTAAATATCTGCTCTCCTTTTCTGACTTAATCCAACAAAATCATTGAAGTGATTTTCCATTTTACTTCAACGAATGGATTTTAGAAAGCATTTCCACCCACTTCAGAATCAACATTACAGGGAGAGTTTGCAAATCAGAGTTTTAATTAAAGCTCTTGTCAAATAATAATGAAATTCATGAAAAGTTTATTTGACTAGGAACAATAGAAACCTATTAACTCATTGGATTCTGCTCACTGAAGGCATGATTCTTAATAAACTTAGTTAAATATCAGAGCATTCTCTTATTAACTATAATAGCCAGTAATTGGAGTTTGGAGTACTAAACTTATTATTAAAAGTGTACACAAAAATGTCTGAAAAAGTAGATGATAACTGGCTGAGTGTGGTGGCTCATACCTATAATCCCAGCACTTTGGGAGCCTGAGGCAGGTGGATCACGAGGTCAAATGTTCGAGACCAGCCTGGCCAACATGGTGAAACCCTGTCTCTACTACTAATACAAAAAATTAGCCTGGCATGGTGGCAGTTGCCTGTAATCCCAGTTACTCGGGAGGCTGAGGCAGAATTGCTTGAACTCAAGTGGTAGAGGTTGCAGTGAACCAAGATCAGCGACTGCACCCCAGCCTGGGCAACAAAGCAAGACTCCATCTAAAAAAAAAATAAAAATAAAAATAAAAAAAGTAGGTGATGACTAATCATTCGCAATTTTTCCTTGGGTAATGCTTTTCAGAAGTAGAACATAAGTTCTTTGAGGATGGCAATGTTTGTTTCATTCTCTGCTCTATCCCCAGTTTTAGGAAAGCATTGACATATAATAGGTAGTAAATAAATACTTATTTAGTGATCAATTAGACTTTCACAGAAAGCATGACCTTGAGAATTGTTTCTTTTTTCCCTGAAAAATGAGACCACATGGACACAGGGAGGGGAACATCACACACCGGAGCCTGGGGGGGAGGGGGATAGGGGAGGAATAGCAGGGGGTGGAGGGATTGGGGAGAGATGGCATTAGGAGAAATACCTAATGTAGATGACGGGGCAATGGATGCAACAAACCACCAACATGTCACGTGTATACCTACGTAACAAACCTGCACAATCTGCGCATGTACCCGAGAACTTAAAATATAATGAAAGAAAGAAAGAAGAGAGAGAGAAAGAGAGAAAGAAAAAGAAGAAAGAAAAAAAGAAAGAAAGAAAGAAAAAGAAAGAAAGAGAAAGAAAGAAATTTATAAAGGAGAGGTGCAAAAAAAAAACATAATATTGTAAAACCTATGATCCTTGCAGAACCCATGTGAAGTGGCTCTTGACCAAGTCTGAAGAAGACAAATTCTATAATGCAGAATATATTGATCTATACTGCTACCTGTACTAACTGGCTACTAAAAATTTTAAGCTGAAACAAAAATAAGTTCATGTTCAGATCATAGTTTTTTAGTAGTCTCATTTTCTTTGGTAACCACAAAGAACCGCCTTTCTAAGAAATGCAAAACCAAAGTTAAAGAATATAGTGAAGAATCCAGAAATTCTACCATATTACAATTTAGCTGTAAAGCTATGAAGGATTGCTAATAGAAGTAAATATAACTATTTTTTGCTCCAGAGGGTATAATTTATTTTGAAGGACTTTTTGAAATCAGAATAAGGAATATGTAACCATTATATTTGTTAATTTTTGAAGTGAATACTCTGGTGGAGGGGACTCCCTATTACTTGAACATATTCAAGATACGTTTGACAAAGATTCTTGACACAATTAGAGACTTGAATATATATTAACTAAGGCTATTAGTAGCCTTGAAAGTCTGCAAGACTATGTTTATTTTCACATATTTAAGCTCAAAAATCTGCAAGACTATGTTTATTTTCATATATTTACAACCATCTATTTTGCTACTGTACAGTCACAAAAGCAATAAATTTGGTTCATGTGTCTTTAGTTCAAGTACTGACTGTGCAGACTATTTTTGGGAAATTGGATAGTCTCTGTCAGTCATTTGGAATTGATAAAAACATTCGTCAGAGTTATCAGTAAGGACTAAATATGATATGCATTCTAAAATATATAAATTAAGTATATCTATATATAGTTATTTATTGATCACCTATACACCAATATCTTTCACTTAATTATACTTTCACTTAGTAGGGCTACTGTTTACCAGGCAATAAGCTAGTCTCAAAGATGCAAAAGCAAACAAGCACAAAACACTCTCACAGAGGCAACAGATGTTTTCCTCATGATCTAGTCGTTCTAGCTTCCATCTGAAGGAAACAATCCTTCAGATTATGTAATCACTTGTCAAAGACTACATCACTATCAGTGGCACAGCTAGATTGGAACCAGGTCTGCATATATCAAAACCCTGTAAGTAATGTCTTTCATCCAAAGAATCCAGATATTCATGTACATTTAATTATTTATTTTCATACAATTAATATAATAAAGGGAGTTTTCCCTCTTTTCTTCTTCTTTCTTTTTTTTTTTTAGAGACCAGGCCCAGGTCTCACTCTGTTACCCATGGTGGAGTGCAGTGGCTTGATCATAGCTCATTGCAGCCTAGAACTCCTGGGCTCGAGCGATCCCCTCAGCTCAGCCTCTCAAGGAGCTAAGACTACAGGTGTTTACCACCATGCCTGGCTAATATTTGAGTTTTGCTTTTGTAGAGATGGATTTCCCCATGTTTCCAAAGCTGGTCTCAAACTCCTCACCTCGAGCAGTCCTCCTGCCTCTTTTGTGCTTTGCTTCTTTTGCTCAATTTTATGTTTGTAAGATTTATTCCATTGTGCGATACCACAATTTGTCTTTTTCCATTCTATTCCTTATACATATTTTGCTATTTTCCAGTTTCTGTCAGTGACTAATATTGCTCATTTTAACATAAGATTCATGCTTTCTGTTAAACGTCTGTATGCATTTATGTCATATAAATGCCTCATAGTAGAATTCCTGGTTCTTAGAGTGTGTGTACATTCACTTTTGATAAGTACTGCCAAACAGTTTTCCAATGTAGTTGTAGCCATTTCCACACTAACTAGCAATGTTGGTCTCTCTAATCTCTCTCAAAACTTGTGGTTTTTTTCCCTTCCATCTTTTTCATTTTAGGTAGTCTGGTTGTTGGGGAGTTGTATTACTATTTAATATTTATATCTATGATGAGTAATGAAGATGAGCTTCTTTTCATGTGTTGATTGGCCATTTGTATATCTATTGTGATGTGAATATTAAAGTCATTTGTCCATTATTCTATTGAAAGTTTAATGTGCAGAGACCCAGGAATTCTGACCTTGGCAACTTTAATATTTGGTACTTGGAATCCATTAAATTTTAAATTCTATGAGATAAGCAATATTTGGTTTTTTCCAGTGTTCTCCAGTACTGAATTCCTGGTTCCTAGACTAATCCTTCAGTTATTAGATTTTCAGTAAATATCAAATTGATTGATATGAATCTTTTTCATCATATTAATATACATATGACAGCATAGATATGTATCAAGCTAGAATTTTAATATAGAGATCTACCCTGAAGCTTTAGTCTTTTAAATAGTTGGCTTTTTCCAAAATCAGTTGGTTTTCCAGAATTTGGAACAGGTTTGTAATAAGTGTATTATTTAATTGTTTTCTATACACACAGGAAACCTCTAGGGCTCCATTTATATTTTCCATCATGATGCCAGATGCTACAGTTTGCTTCCACTTTAGAAAATCTCTTTGTCTTCAACTTATATATAATTGTCATATTCAATCATAGTATTAATCTCAACAGTATTCTTCCTCCAGCTCTAACTGTCTTTTCAGTACAAGAAGTAGAAAAGAAAACACAGCTCCTTTCAGTTCAACACATCAGAGGAGGCTAGAAATCCAATTTCCTGATTCTCAGCTCAGTTTTCTCCCTGTTACAAACATAATACCACTGAGTGAACTTTAGCTACTATAGCTACAGAAAGTTCTAACATTCAGAGTCACAAATCGACATGTATACAGTTTTCTTAAAATTCAGAGGTGCACACGAAAGGGAAAAACAAAACAGTTGTGAGGAAGGTATTTGGATATTTGATTTATAAACTTTAAGTTTAATTTACTCGTGAACTCCGCACATCCTATATTTTGTGGTATTGCTACTTGCAGCTATCAGAGCACTTGACCCAGAGAGAACCAAAATAAACAAGAAAGAAGACTGCTGGTTAGGAAGAAGAGAATAGGCCTGGTCATAAATAAAGGCAATGATTGTGATGAAGGATTATCATAATGGATTCACACACCAACTATATATAAAAATATCTAGACATAATATATAATAAAGATAATTTTTTTTGAAGCACATCATTAATAAATTAGAAACCTTACACTAGCAAACTTTTCCATCTGATAGTAAAATTAGAAATACTAAATCATCAAACCTCATCAAATATTACTGTGTATAAAGACGTTTACTGAATTATACTGAAATTGTGGAGAATGTTGAACAATCTCCAAATATTACCAGCATTAGTCATACAAATATTACAAAATAAAATGACACCCTAAGAACAAAGAAAGGCATTTCCATAAAAGCAATGAATTTATTTTCAGTTGATAGTTCATGCCATCATTGTATTTTTTTGTTGACAATAGTGCAAACTAAAAGCAGGGTTGTAACAGAGAGCAAGTGAAATTACCAGTAATAGCAGGTTCTAAATTCCCTCTCCCATCACATCAACCACAATGCAAGAATGGTCAATAATAAAAATCAAGATAGAATGCATCATTTTTTTACACTCAATGTATTTTTATAAATATAGACCTATGAAAGTGATAGCAGCAGTGGCCTTTTGCAATATCTTTTGCTAACTGTTATATGTCAGATTGGAAAATAAAAGCATCCTAACAAATTAAATACATTAGAACTGAGCTTCCTATGGTAAAATTAATGAAATATTAAATCCAAAACATCTTAACATTTACCTCAGTAAACAGTCTACAGTTCAAATCACCTAATATCATTTTTTAAAAATTTTTAATTTTTTTATTTTAAATTTTTGTGAGTACATATTAGTTCTATATATTTATAGGTTACCTAAGATATTTTGATATAGGCATGCAATGTACAGTAATCACACCAAGTAAATGGGGTGTAAATCCCCTCAAGCATTATTATTCATGTTATAAACAATCCAATTATAATTATTTTTTACTATAGTCACCCTGTCGTGCTAGAAAATATTAGGTTTTATTCATTCCTTCTAACAATTTTTTATACCTATACCACTTTCTCCCAGCTCCACATTACCCTTCCCAGCCTCTGGTAACCATCCATTTTTCTACTCTCTATCTCATGAATACAATTTTTTCAATTTTTAGCTCCCACAAACAAGTGAGAACAAGAGAAGTTTGGCTTTCTATGCCTAGCTTATTTCATTTAACATAATGACATTATGCTGTTGCAAATGAAAAGATCGTATTTTTTTATGGCTAAATAGAACCCCATCATGTATATGTATTACATTTTCTTTATCCATTCATATGTTGATGGACACTTAGGTTGTTTCCAATAGCTATTATGAATAGTGCTGCAATAAACATGAGAGTGCAGATATCTCCCACCAGCAGTGTATGAGAGTTATATTATCTCCACAACCTCACCAGCATTTGTTATTTACTGTTTTGGATAAAAGCCATTCTAACTGGGGTGAGATGATATGTCATTGTAGTTTTGATTTACATTTCTCTGATATTTAAATTAAAACAATGAAAAACACAATTTTTGCCTCGAATCATATTTCAAACCACTGATTAAGAAACTTAAGTTACAGGAGACAATCCAAGATGGTCAAATAGGAACAGCTCTGGAGTGCAGTTCCCAGCAAGAATGCAGAGGGTGAGTGATCAGCGCATTTCCAAATGAGTTTTTACTGCCGACAGACAAGGAGATTCCTAGGCGGAAAAGCGACATGAGTCTCCAGCATGGCTGTTTCAGCCGGCGCAGCGGGTCTTGCTAAAAAAAATCTGGGCAGCCATTTCAACTGGCACCTGGAATGCCTGGGAGACAGAGTCACCCATTCAACTGCAAAAAAGGGGCTGAAACAGGGAGCCAGGTGATCTCGCTTGGCAGGCCCCACCCCCCACAAAGACCAGCAATCTGAAACGCTCTGGATAGAGAGTTTAAAGGCAAGCACAGCTGGATCCGGGATGGGCCAGTTCTGTGGGGGGAAAGGGCATCCACCATTACTGAGGCAGTCCACCATTACTGAGGCTATTACCAAGGCAGTTCTAACTATACCTCTATAAACAAAACCGCAAGAAAGAGCCCACAGCAGCTTAGCAATGCCTCTGCTGGCACACCATGACTAGGCTACCTCTGCGCTGGTCAGGGCATCTCTGAAAAAAGGCAGCAGCATGTCAGGAACTTATAAATAAAGCCCCACCTTCCCAGGACAGAGCACCTGGGAAGAAAAGGCAGTTATGAGTTCCACTGCAGCAGACTTAAACGTACCTGCCCAGAAGCTCTGAATGGAAAAACAGAGCTCATAGTTCAGCACCACAGCTCCTATAAGGGACAGGCTGTCTTCTCAAGCAGCTCCCCCAACCCCCATATATCCAAAGAGACACCCCATAAAGGAGAGCTCAGGCTTATATCTAGTGGGTATCCTTCTGGGACAAAGATAACAGAAGAAGAAACTGGCAGCAACCCTTACTGTTCTACAGCCACCACAGTTGATCCCCAGACAAGCAGGGTCTGGGGTGGACCTCCAGCAGTCCTACAGCAGAGGGGCTTGACTGTTATAAGGAAAATTAAAAAACAGAAAAAAATAACTTCATCATCAACAAAAAGGATGTCCACTCAGAGAGCCCATCCAAAGTCACCAAATAGAAAGACCACAGGCAGATAAATCCACAAAGATGGGAAGAAACAAGTGCAAAAAGAATGAGAACACCCAAAACCAGAATGCCTCTGCTCCTCCAAGGGATAACAATGTCTCACCAGCAAGGGAACAAGGCTGGATGGAGAATGAATCTGATGAATTGACAGATACAGACTTCAGAAAGTGGGTAATAACAAACTTCTCTGAGCTAAAAGAACATGTTCTAACCCCATGCAAAGAAACTAAGAACCTTGAAAAAAGGTTTGATGAAATGCTAACGAGAATAAACAGCTTAGAGAAGAATATAAATGAATTCATGGAGCTGAAAAACACAACAAAAGACCTTCACGAAGCATATACAAGTTTCAATAGCTGAATTGACCAAGCAAAAGAAAGGATATCAGAGATTGAAGATCAACTCAATGAAGTAAAATTAGAAGGCAAGATTAGAGAAAAAAGAGTAAAAAGAAATGAACAAAGCCTCCAAGAAATACGAGATTATCAAAATACCTAATGTATATTTATAGGTGTACCTGAATGTGATGGAGAGAATGAATCCAATCTGGAAAACACTCTTCAGGATACTATCCAAGAGAACTTCGCCAACCTAGCAAAGCAGGCCAATATTCAAGTACAGGAAATACAGGGAATACCACAAAGATATTCCTTAAGAAGAGCAACCCCAAGGCATATAATCATCCAATTCACCAGGGTTGAAATGAAGGAAAAAATGCTAAGGGCAGCCAGAGAGAAAGGTCAGGTTACCCACAAAGGGAAGCCCATCAGACTCACAGCAGATCTCTCGTCAGAAACCCTACAAACCCGAAGAGACTGGGGGCCAATATTCAACATCCTTAAAGAAAAGGACTTTAAACCTAGAATTTCATATCCAGCCAAACTAAGCTTCATAAGTGAAGGAGAAATAAAATCCTTTAAGAACAAGCAATTGCTCAGAGATTTCATCACCACCAGGTCTGCCTTACAAGAGCTCCTGAAAGAAGCACTAAACAAAAAGCAGCAACCAGTACCAGCCACTCCAAAAACATAACAAATGGTAAAGAGCATCAACACAATGAAGAAACTGCATCAACTAATGGGCAAAACAACCAGCTAGCATCAAAATGGCAGGATCAAATTCACACATAACAATATTAACCTTAAATGTAAATGGGCTAAATGCCTCAATCAAAAGACACAGACTGGCAAGTTGGATAAAAAGCCAAAATCCATCAGTGTGCTGTATCCAGGAAACCCATCGCATGTGAAAGGATATACATAGGCTCAAAATAAAGGGATGGAGGAAGATTTACCAAGCAAATGGAGAGCAAAAAAAAAAAGCAGGAGTTGCAATCCTAGTCTCTGGTAAAATAGACTTTAAACCAACAAAGATCAAAAGAGACAAAGAAGGGCATTACATAATGGTAAAAGGATCAATGCAACAAGAAGAGCTAATGATCCTAAATATATACGCACCCAATACAGGAGCATGCAGATACATAAAGCAAGTTCTAATCGACCTACAAAGGGACTTAGACTCCCACACTATAATAGTGGGAGACTTGGACACTTCACTGTCAATATTAGACAGATCAACGAGACAGAAAATTAACAAGGATATCCAGGACTTGAACTCAGATCTGGACAAAGCAAATCTAATAGACATCTACAGAACTCTCCACACCAAATCCACAGAATATACATTCTTCTCAGCACCACATCACAGCTACTCTAAAATTGACCACATAATTGGAAGTAAATCACTCCTGGCAAATGCAAAAGAACGGAAATCATAACAGTCTCTCAGACCACAGTGCAACAAAAGTAGAACTCAGGATTAAGAAATTAACTCATAACCACACAACTTTATGGAAACTGAACAACTGGCTCTTGAATGTTGACTGGATAAACAATGAAATGAAGGCAGAAATAAAGATGTTCTTTGAAACCAATGAGAACAAAGATGTAACATACCAGAATTTCTGGGACACATTTAAAGAATTCTCTAAAGGAAAATTTATAGTAATAAATACCTACATGAGAAGCATGAAAAGATCTAAAATCAACAACCTATCATCAAAATTGAAAGAGCTAGAGGAGCAAGATCAAAACAACCCAAAAGCTAGCAGAAGACAAGAAATAACTAAGATCAGAGCAGAACTGAAGGAGATAGAGACATAAAATACCATTCAAAAAATTAATAAATCCAGGACTCTTTTTTTAAAAGATCAACAAAATAGACCACTAGCTAGATTAATAAAAAAGAAAAGAGAGAAGAATCAACAGATGCAATTAAAAATAATAAAGAGGATATCACCACTGATTCCACAGAAATACAAACTACCATCAGAAATTACTACAAACAACTCTAGGCACATAAACCAGTAAACCTGGAAGAAATGGATAAATTCCTGGATACTTGCACCCTCCCAAGCCTAAACTAGGAAGAAGTCAAAACCCTGAATAGACCAATAACAAGGGCTGAAGTTGAGGTAGCAATTAATAGCTTACCAACCAAAAAAGCCCAGGTCCAGATGGGTTCACAGCCGAATTCTACCAGACATACAAAGAGGAGCTGGTACCACTCCTTCTGAAACTATTCCAAACAATCCAAAAGAGGGAATCCTTCCCAAATCATTTTATGAGACCAACATCATCCTGATACCAAAACCTGGTAGAGACTCAACAGAAAAAAGAAAACTTCAGGGCAGTATCCATGATGAGCATAGCTGCAAAAATCGTCAATAAAATACTGGCAAACCAATTGCAACAGCACATTAAAAAGCTTAGCCATCACGATAAGCTTTTTTAACCTGAGATGCAAGGCTGGTTAAACATATGCAAGTCTATAAACGTAATTCACCACATAAACAGAACCAAAGACAAAAACCACAAGATTATCTCAATAGATGCAGAGAAGGTCTTCGAAAAATTCAACAGCCCTTTATGCTAAAAACTCAATAAACTAGGTATCAATGGAATGTATCTCAAAATAATAAAAGCTATTTCCAACAACCCACAGCCAATATCATACTGAATGGGCAAAAACTGGAAGCATTCCCTTTGAAATCTTGCACTAGAAAAGGATGCCCTCTCTCACCACTCCTATTCAATATAGTATTGGAAGTTCTAGCCAGAGTAATCAGGCAAGAAAAAGAAATGAAGGGTATTCAATTAGGAATGGAGGAAGTCAAATTGTCTCTATTTGAAGACTAAATGATTGTACATTTAGAAGATCCCATCATCTCAGCCCAAAATCTCCTGAAACTGATAAGCAACTTCAGCAAAGTCTCAGGATACAAAATCAATGTGCAGAAATCACAAGCATTCCTATGCACCATTAACAGACTTAAAGACAGCCAAATCAAGAATGAACTGCCATTCTAAATTGCTACAAAGAAAATAAAATACGTAGGAATAAAACTAACAAAGGATGTAAAGGACCTCTTCAAGGAGAACTACAAACCACTGCTCAAGGAAGTAAGAGAGGACACAAACAGATGGAAAAACATTCCATGCTCATGTTTAGGAAGAATCAATATTGTGAAAATGGCCATACTGCCCAAAGTAATTTATACATTCAACACTATCCCCATCAAGCTACCTATGACCCTCTTCACAGAACTGGGAAAAATCACCTTAAACTTTGTATGGTACCAAAACAGAGCCCGCATAGCCAATTCAATTCTAAGCAAAAAGAGTAAAGCTGGAGGCATCACGCTACCTGACTTCAAATTATACTACAAGACTACAGTATACTGTACTATACTATACTACAAGGCTACTATACTACAGTAATCAAACAGCATGGTACTGGTACCAAAACAGATATAGAACAATGCAACAGGACAGAGGCCTCAGAGGCAATGCCACACATCTACAATCATCTGATCTTTGACAAATCTGATAAAAACAAGCAATTGGGAGAGGATTCCCCTGTTTAATAAATGGTGTCGGGAAAACTGGCTAGCCATGTGCAGAAAGCAGAAACTGAACCCCTTCCTGACACCTTACACTAAAATTAACTCCAGATGGATTAAAGATTTAAATATAAGACCTAACACCATAAAAACCCTAGAAGAAAACTTAGGCAAAACCATTCAGGACATAGGCATAGGCAAGGACTTCATGACTAAAACATCAAAAGCATTGGCAACAAAAGCCAAAATAGACAAATAGGATCTAATTAAACTCCAGACTTTCTTCACAGCACAGCAAAAAAAAAAAAACAATCATTAGAGTGAACTAGCAACAAACAGAATGGGAAAAAAAGTTCCTGCAATCTACCCATCTGACAAAGGACTAATATCCAGAATCTACAAAGGACTAAAACAGATTTACAAGAAAAAAACAAATAAATCCATCCAAAAGTGGGCAAAGGATATGAACAGACACTTTTCAAAAGAAGACATATATGATGCCAACAAACATGAAAAAAATGCTCATCATCACTGGTCATTAGAGAAATGCAAATCAAAACCACATTGAGATATCATCTCACGCCAGTTAGAATGGTGATCATGAAGAAATCTGGAGACAACAGATGCTGGAGAGGATGTGGAGAAACAGGAACACTTTAATACTGTTGGTGGGAGTGTAAATTAGTTCAACCACTGTGGAAGACAGTGTGGCGATTCCTCAAGGACCTAGAAATAGAAATTCCATTTGACCCAGCAATCCCATTACTGGGTGTATATCCAAAGGATTATAAATCATTCTATTATAAAGACACAAGCACAGGTATGTTAATCAAGGCACTGTTTACAATAGCAAAGACCTAAAACCAATCCAATTGCGCATCAATGATAGACTGGAGAAGGAAAATGTCATACATATACACCCTGGAATACTATGCAGCCATAAAAACCGATGAGTTCATGTCCTTTGTAGGGACATGGATGAATCGGGAAACCATTATTCTCAGCAAACTGACACAAGAACAGAAAATCAAACACCACATGTTCTCACTCATAGGTGGGTGTTGAACAATGAGAACACATGGACACAGGGAGGGGGGCATCACACACTGGGGTCTGTTGGGGGTACTAGAGGAGGGACAGTGGGGGTGGGGAGTTGGGGAGGGATATGGGAGAAATGCCAGATACAGGTGACAGGGATGGAGGCAGCAAACCACATTGCCATGTATTTACCTATGCAACAATCTTGCATGTTGTGCACATGTATGCCAGAACATAAAGTGTAATGAAATATATATAAAAGAAACTGTTGCCAAATCCTGAAAAAAAAAAGAAAAGAAACTTAAGTTACAAATTATCACATACTCTAAAAGGATATTTACAAGTTTATTTAAATATTATATAAATGATTTAAGAATTGACATATACTTTTGTCTTAATTATACTTTAAGTTCTGGGGTACTTGTGCAGAACATGAATGTTTGTCACTTAGATATACATATGCCATGATGGTTTGCTACATCCATCTCCCTGTCATCAACATTAGGTATTTCTCCTAATGTTAGCCTTCCCCCAATCCCCCCCACCCCCTGTTATCCTCTCCTCTAGCCCCGCTCCCCCCGGCTTCCAGACAGGCCCTGGTGTGTGATGTTACCCTCCCTGTGTCCATGTGTTCTCATTATTCAACACCCACTTATGAGTGAGAATATGTGACGTTTGGTTTTCTCTTCTTGTGTCAGTTTGCTGAGAATGATGATTTCTAGCTTCATTCATGTACCTGCAAAGGACATGAACTCATCCTTTTTATGGCTGCATAGTATTCCATGGAACCCAATTGCCCATCAAGAATGGACATACATGTTTTTGAACAAAAAAGACATTGCAAAAAATCACAAAGAAAAATTAAAATGGAAAATAATTTCAGCATGCAACACAAATATTTTTATGCCAACAATCTCTTAAATCAGACTGAAAACAAAAAAATTGAGAGAAATACTTGCAATGAAAATGGGAAAGAAAGTTAATTTTTAATTGTAATACAGAGGTATCAAACAAAGCAATAAAGTATGTCATGCAAAAAGTGGAGAAAGAAATTTAAAAGACAATTTACTTACCATCAGTAATAAACAAAAAAATACATTTAAAATAAATGACTCTTTTTCACATTTAAAAAATAAGCTTCAATAATTTTATTATTAAGTAATTAGAGATGCAGATAAAAAATATGACATATAAGAACATATTATAATGTTGCTCATAATGATGAAAACTAGACACAATATAAATTTGCACCATAAAGGATTATTTGACTTAATTATGCTGTAAGTTGGATGATGATGAGGTATTAAAATCTTTCTTTTAATAGTAAATAAAAAGATTTTGAAAACATAGGAGCAAGTGATGAAAAATCAATATCTAATACCTTGGGTAAGAAATTAGTTATTTAAAAATATCTATAAATTAATCTATTATTTAAATACATCCCAGAAAGAATGTATAAAAATATCAGTTAATTGCAGAATTGGGGTGATTTTTATTTACTTTATACTTTTCCATATTTTCTCATTGTTTGTAATAAGCAGAAAAGTATTTTTAACACAGTACATTAATTGCATAAGCCAACAAAATAAAAAATACTTTCATCTCTAGTTTGGATATTTTTGTTTTCCACATTGAATGAAAATATGATATCATACCAAAAACCAAGTAGCTTTAATCAAAAATGAAGGGAGTATTGTGAGCAGAATTCATAAAACATAATTATACAATTGTATTTTCTGTTTAAAACTACTTCACTATGGCATAATAGTTTTGTTTGAATAACATGATCAGTGTGCAAAAAACACCATTAAAACAACGTGTAAAATCTTACAGCGTCCACATTGCAAGTAATAATTTAGAAAATATATCAGATTGGTGGTAAATTATAAATTATACCTTTGATCAATATAGAGGGTATGTGTTTTTATAATCAGAAGTGACTACATCTATACATGCCTGTTCTCTTTCCTGATTTATATCCCAAGTCCCAGCATAGGAACACAAATGACATTTATATTTTCTAGTACCTTATTCTAAATTTTCCCAGCCATAAATGGAAATTAAAATGCAATACCTATATTTTTTCAATAGGGCTCTTAGGATTATCCAAATGGACTGAAAATATAAGGCAGTGATAGCAAGAAGAAAACTGAGAACGTAAGAATTTCCAATAGGACAGAATATGCAAGTTATATTAAATAACACATTTTTATAGTATAAATGAGGTTAAGCCTGAGTATTAATTGGGATGCCTTTGAACGCAAGTGACAGAATATTTAATTCATACCAGCTTAAGAAGAAAAATATATTGGCTCATGAAATAGAATTTTTTATGCCAATATGAAACTTTTCATCCAGGCTTGATCCTGGGACATAAACAATGTTGACAAAACCCAGATCAACTAATTTCTTAGTTCTAATTCATGTGAGTTAACCATGATAATCATTCTCAGAATGATTCGTACATCTAACTGTCCAGAACTTTTGTCTATTTTGTTCATTTCTGTATTCTAAGTGCCTTTGCTAGGCGCCTGGTAGATGTAGCAGAGATATTTGTTGAGTAAATGAAAAAACAAAAGATGAAAGTAAGATGGCTGTAGTTATTTCAGCTTCCCATTCTTCCAGCTTCAATCCAATGGAAAATAATTTGAGTATAACCTATATGAGTAGCCACAGTCTCAATCTCTATTAGTCTCCTAGTTCATCTTTGAACCAAACAATGGATCTTTTATCCAGACCCAGGCAGAGGCCAATCCCAAAAGATTACTGTCCTACCTCAATCAAGGATGGAGGAGAAATGAGTAGTTACACAAATGGAAATACCAAAATAATATGGCATAATTTTTAGGAACTCAAAAGATGGCAAAAAGTCATCATTGTATCTCTATGTTAGTAAAAATAGCCATACATAATCCTAACATATAAGTTATGTCTATAAAGCAATGAATAGACTTTCCTCAATTAAGAAAGGTAAAATTTAAGCAATCATTCAGGGTTAATGTTTTGTAAAATGCAGGTTTTGTTGCTTGAGCCAAGATACTCCAAGTTTGCAGTTGGCTGCTCAAAGTGAAATCAATAAATGTCTTTCTTCTTAGAGAGGATCACATAGAATACATCATAAGTCTGAAAGAAGACTAAAAAAGTGATGACCTTTTAAGACTTATTAGTTACCTTTTGTATTAGAAAGCAAAAACAAAGCACAAGAATGGATGACCCCACTCATAGAAGGTTTTTCCAATTCTATCTTCGGTAGTCTTCAACGGATTGGTAAAAACGTTTTTTGAATGGGTTTCAAGGCACGAATCCATTGATTCACTTAGAGACTCAGCTATCAATACAGCGTCTCCAGGCTGTCTGGCATGCCAGTCACCTCCAGGCAGTGTTTTAAATGAAGAGTAGGTAAACTGCCTTCATGTTTATTATAGACTTTCATCTATTGATTAAGAATTATACTAAATAATGAAATATGAAGAAAAATTGCACATTGCCTAATATTTCCATATAATAAGTTGATGATGTGACTCTCAATATAACAGCATAAAACCATTCCATAATGCCTTTCTCAAAGTGCTTTGTAAACACTTTTCAGGTAGAGTCCCAACTATTTTCTGGATAAACTTTTTCTCAAATAAACCCACTTGCTCATTGTGTATAGATGGAAACTGACATGTAAATGTTTTTCTTGCAACCTTATATCCTAGGGCTGATTAGTTACTTGAGATAATTACATTGCATTAATTCAATGAACCGTACTGACAGATTACTGTCCTAAAGGCAGTGTGCTGTAGTGTTTAAGAACATGGACTCTGGAACCTCACCCTTGTACCACATACTGGCCGTACACCCCAGTCCCACATACTGGCTGTGCAATCCTCATAAAGTTATTTAAACTTCCTTTGTCTTAATCTCTTCATCTATAAATTAAGAGAAATAGGAGAATACCCCAAATTTACAGGGCTTTTGTAAATAGGTTAATACATGTAAGTCACTTAGGAAAAAACAATATGGCATATGATAAATACTCTATAAATACTGGCTAATACTGTTATTTTGTAAAGCGTTATAACAATCCTACATGGCAGAGAATGGTAGCTGAACACTCACATTATCTGGATACATATCCCTCTCTCCTTTCTACAAAATGTGGCCATGTGACTAAGCAGCAGCTAAGAGAATATGAGCAGAAGTGAGCTGCACCACAGGCAAGCCAGGCCTAGGAAAGCTTCCTCACACCTACACTCATTTTCTCTTCTGGCTGACTGGCATGTTAATGCCAATAATAGCCTTGAAATGTACTTGATGAAAACGGAAGACCCTGACTGCCTGGTTCCTGAATGTCGTAGAGGAGATCTACACAGCTAACCTGTGTACTTGCCTAGGACTTTTCCATGGGTGTTAAATGTGTTTCCAATGAGTAGAAACATATGTCTTTTCTGGATATTACTTTACTTTTTTGGATATTTTTATTATAGTCCGTGCTTTTCTAACTACATCATTGGCAAGAAACAAAAAGATGAAGGAGCTTATAAACTTATTTTTACAAAAGCAGAGACACAGGAATGAAAAGCTCAGAATTGTGAAAAGTTTCAAAGACAAAAAAATATCCTGAACTACAGAAACGCAGGGGTTTCCAGTAAAACAAGAGATAGCATGCAGTTGGGAAATCTTCAAATCTTTCCTGCAATTGTGCCTTTTGAACTGTGCCTTCAATAAAGAACAGGACCAAGACAAATCATGAAGCTTCTCAAACACAAGGAATAGCATGAAAAAAGGCAAAGACAGGAAGTCTCCATTTTTTTTGAGACTAGCAAATATTAAATTTGCATAAAATGAAAAAACAAGTAAGGATGGGCTAGTGCATTTTTTAAAGAAAATCTTTACTTTCACGTAGAAATATTCAGGATTGACGATATGAGAAACACCTAAAGTTATAAGAACAGCAGATTGTGATTATAGTTATAATTAAGGAAGATTTTATAACAGTTCCTATTGTCCCTTGCTGAATTTTCTGCTTTTCATACTCCACAATTCAGTTATACCACTCTACTTGTATATGCTGAACTTTCACTATTTTATATCTCTGTCCCTTTGTATGTATCGCTGCCTTAATTGTAGCACCACCTAGTTCAGATGTCATCTTTCTTTCAACTTGCTAACTTTCTGAAGGTTATTTCATTATTCTGTGACTACACTGTGTATATGAGTCTGGCACTTAGTATATACCTGATAAATATGTATTCAATGAATATACTTGTACTCTAGATTGCCTCATGGACTATATCTATCTTTACCACAACATACTGAACTCATTGATTACATTTGTTATGCCTCACCCAGCTTTGTATCGTCACCTTGTCAGGCACATAGTAATGATGTTTATCAAAGTAAATTGACATGTGGTATGGATTAGTGTGATGAGAAAACAGAAGTAGAGCAAATGTACCAAACTTTCCTCCTTAAACAAGCACCACACAGTTATTTCAAACCCACTGTTCAGGTTATTAGATCAACAAAAATGCAATACATTACTGAATTAGTAGCTAATACAATATAAATGAGTTTGGGATGCCACAGGGCTTTTGTAAAAGCATGTTGTTCTTTGGACTGATGCTTTTAAATCGTGGTGGGACTAAAGCTGATGGACTCTCAGCAAATTTAGTGGTATCACGGCAACATAGGTTGAGATACCAACAGCTCTGTTATGTAGGTAATCATTCACTAAGTCCAAGACAGATATAACTTTAAAATATGTTATTAATAAAACTTACAACATGATGTAAGGTATGGTGTTATTGTCATGTTTCTGGAGATGCATGAACCAGACTTGCTAAGAAGAAATTCTGTGAGGGATTCAACTTACTTGACCAGCTATCCCCATCTGCTAGAACCTTAACTATAAATGTCAAGTTTGTCTTCTTGTCTTGTCAAAAAAATATTTAAGTAATATTTTACTAGTTAATAAGTTGGAATTAATAAAATCATTATGACTCAATTTTCTAAGTAATAAATCTTAATGTTAGTATATGAGTATATAGAGAGACCACAATATGCATGATCTAAAATGCTTTGTTTAGATGTTAGTAAAATATATAGGCATGAGCCATTATGGAACTGCCCATCTTTTCTCTTGCCACTTAGCTTAACTTCAATTGAACGCATTCTTGTAACAGGACTGACATAGTAATTTCAGAGACATCTCAAGCTACAGAAAATCCAGTCCTTCATATGTAGTCTTTATTATGTGTTTTCATATAACTCTGATATTTTATTTATGTTACTATTAATTCTGCAGAGATCCTTTTAAATACCATGGTTGTATATGATTGCCAGGGAATGGCTTCTATGCTGGTATCAAAGAAAATGTATACTTTGTCTTGACTTCTGAAAAGAGTAAAACAACTTCCACAGAGTGTCATAGAAGATGTTTCTTCCATTCTTTAACTGTGTTGTGATCTGTAATTTTATTTTCTGTCTTGAATCATTATTTTCCCAAGTATCAATAAGTAAAACTGTACAATGGTACTCACTATTTGTTGCTTTGATTTTACGTTATTTTTTTTGTTTTATACTCTCTTAATTTGCTTTCATAAGATAAAATGCAATAAAATAGAAAAAAAAATGTTTATGACCAAATCCTATAAATACTATATAAATCTACTAGAAGTATGTGAAATAATTAAAAGCACCGGCTCTGGAGCCAGTGAAACTGGTAGTACTCTCAGCTGTACCATGTGGCCTTGGGAAAGTCACAGATGCTCCAAGACCACATTTCCTCATCTTTAAAATGAGAATAATAATAATAAAGTCTGCCTCCCAGGATCACTGTAGGGATTAAATGAGTGAATAACATACAAAATTTTTAGAAGTGAAGCACCATAAAATGTTTGCTTTAGAAATATACAATGATTTGGTTCTTAGACTCTATTGAAATTAGTGGAAAGTCTGAGTAAGAGAATGTTTAACAATATTATCCAATTACCACAAAAGCATGTAGCTATTTAAAACATTGAGTCAAAACCACTACAAACTTGATTTCATTTGGGTCATTAATACTCCCTAGGAAACTTTTCTTCAGCTGTTTTTCCTAATGATTTACCTTAATAGATATCCCTAAATTTTCAAATGTCTTCTCAAAGCTGCTATATTACTTATGCCTCAGCCTCAGCACATGGCTGTGCTTCCCTCTTTACTGAGTAAATATAAGCACATCAGCCAAGAACCTTTTCCACTTCCTTTAAGGGCAATAACAAAGCTATTAGGACTCACATTTTTCCCTTTCTTTCTTTCCTCCTCCTACAATGAGAGAATATTTACCAGGTGTGTCCTTTATTCTACCCTTCTCAAGGACTTTGCTTTAACAATCATCAATTCCATATTAGAACAACTCTCTTCAGGATCTACATGTATCCCAAATTCAGCATATCCAAAATTGAATTTGATTACCCAGCTCACTCTTTATAAACTAATGTTCTTTCTCTCTTCCCTATTTTGGTGAATGGGACCACCCCCATCTTGATATCCAAGTTTATAGTCACTTTTGCACCTTTCCACTCCCTAATTCACCACATTCAGTGTCAATCTCTTTTTCCTTTACACAAAAATCTTTCTTCCCATCTTCATTAGAATTCTATTAGTTTGTCCATCATCATCCATAGTCTAATGTTTGAATTATGGCAACAGCCTTCTACCAGGATCTCCTGCCCTGGACTTGAGGTATGAAAAGCAAAGAATACACACACACACACACACACACACACACACACACACACACACAAATTACTCTCTAGTCAGTGGTACATTGAAGCCAGTTCCTGCTGGTTCTTGAGAACCAATTGTTAAATACTCAGTGACTTTTTTTGAGTGGATTTTCCAACCATAGGTAGCTTAAAATCAGCCATGGGGAAAATATCTATACTACAAAAGCAGCAAACACTTCAGTACATTTACCAGCACACCAGAAGTCTCCATTCTAAAGCAAGACTAATACTCTTCAAGAATAATTTTTTTTTTATAATTTCACTTTCATGTTTAAAATTGGTTAGTGGCCTCATCTCCTTCCTGCTCAACTACGGCGGTTGGAGTGGAACAACAGGACTTCTCAACCACCACACCTCTGCTGTTTTTCTACTTGGCAAAGCCTACTGTTCTCGCCAGCAGATGTGTTGCCCTTGTGCCTGTTCTCAGCTCAAAAAAAATCACCAACCCCAAAAATCTTAGAATGATTTGTCATCTGCATCGTCCTGTTATTTTTCTCTTTCAGTGGCTTTTTGTCCTGTTTATTGAGAAATGTTGTCACATGGATCTGGTCCCAGACATCCATTATAATCAAGACTATCTTCCCCTCCCATATCTTCTTTTTCCTTCTATCATGAGTAGGGTGAGTTCAAAAAGCTGACAGCATTTCTTCAGTTTTATTCAATCGCTGGGGGATGAAGGAGGAACTGGGTCATCACCTTTCATTAGGAACCAGGGAATAAAAATGCAAAACCTGACAACTGTAGGTTTTTATTATACTTTTTACAGAGACACAAGTTAGAGTTTGACTACCTAGAGAGTATGGATAGGCAGGGAAAAAAAATAAAAAGATCAAATAGCTGCTGCAGCAGAATATGGCTAATTTTCTCATCCCCCAGCATCATAACCAACGAGAAAAATTATCAAAGTATAGAGGATTACTGAAGGGAATTTAAACAGTCCCAAGCAATATAACCTACAAGATGAAGAAAAGAAACTTAAGACCTTCCCACAGTAACATTACTAGTGGTCACTGCGCTGAAGAGGGATCTGATTATAGAAGTAAGAGTCTTTGCCAAAGTCCACATCATTCTGTCATCAGTGATTGTGAGACACGCATCTCACTAGGTGACCTGAGTGTCACCTTCTAGCGCTTGACCTTCGGTATTCAAAGCTTTACTTCAGTAACAATTGCTACCTAATTCTAACCATTTGTCGCATTCCTGGTGACATCAACAAAGAAAATGGCAGGTATAGTCTAA
Organism: Ateles fusciceps; assembly: GCA_036589455.1. Taxonomy (NCBI): domain Eukaryota; kingdom Metazoa; phylum Chordata; class Mammalia; order Primates; family Atelidae; genus Ateles; species Ateles fusciceps. Next base: position 310,942 of record JAZHEH010003121.1, on the reverse strand, counting down.
GGCCTGCCAGCTTACTCCTGTGCACAGCTAAAACACTCAAAGAATTGATACTCTGAGGTCAGATGGGTTTTCACCACATATTTAATATCCAGGCCATAAAGAGGAATGTGATAGTTGATGATGTCCCCATCCTTTAAGTAACCAAAGTTAAGTGAAAATCATATGCCATAAAATTAAAACATCATCTATAAATGTTTATTTCTGAATAAAACAAATTGATAAACTCCATGAGGAAAAAAACTTTCTCTGTTTTGCTCACTACTGTATCTTCACCATATAGGACACTGCTCGGCATTTTCTAAAGTCTTAATAAATATTTGTTGGCTTAATGAATATATGGTGATATGAATGTGTTATTAAAGGAAAGGAGCACAGAGGAGGAAGTTAATAATTTCAGAAGCTCCAGGCACTACTCTGTCTCCTTTGATGTAGAATAAAACAGCAGTCCTGCCTTCCAGGCACTATCTTGTCTGAATAAGACCCAAAACACTGAATAAAAACTTAGTTTTGTCTTCTTCTGAATGTTCAAATGTGTTTCCAATCAATGTTTTAATTTTAAAAAAGCTCTAACTGTACCAATATAGTTTGTATAAAATATGAAGTGATTCTACAGATGTTCTGGAATATACTCATAACTAAAAGAAATGCACCGTGGCTATTGGCCAGTCATCAGGTCTCTGTGCACTGGTATAGGCCACAGACAAGAGCTCTGTAGGTGGTGATAAAGCTAAGCGTGGCGGGCATTGCAGGAAGGCAGAAAGTGGAATCAGTCTGGCTTGATCCATGATGCCTTGATTCCAGCAGGCTTGTTGTCAACATAGACATAATTGAAGGACTTTAGACATTTAAAAGTCCATATTACTTCTTACAATTTTCCAACAGAGTGGATAGAAAAGATCAAAAGCAATGAGCAGTGTGGAGGTCAACATAATTGGATAAAACCTAATGAGGTCTTCATGTAGCCTATAGAAAGGGCCACTCTACAAATAAAGCAAAAATGCCAAACCAGTTTTCCTAGTGATAACCCATTTTTTTGAACCTGGAACTGTAGACATGGATTGGGGATGATGAGGCTTTTGAATACTGGCCCTTATGCTCTTTTGATTCTCTGGCCAAGGGATCTTGTATCTCTCAGCTAAATTTAAAAGATGAAACATAAGCTTATAGCTCTAAGATAAATAAATCACATGTTAAATGTTCTATAATATTGTGTTTACAATAAAAACTAATAATAAATATCTATCAGTTATTAAGCATGTCATTCTATCTTTTTATGTCTCCAGGTATGTGACAACAGTATGTTCAAATCAGAGAGCAGTTGTCAGTGAAGTACAGCTTCTAACAGTGAAGGTCAAGTACTAAAAGTTGATCTTCAGGTCATCTGCTGAAATGTATGTCTTTAGTGGCTTATAAGACCTGCAGAGCTTTCCAGCTTTTGATCTCAGTAACGATAACTAATCATTAATTTTGTTTGAACTAATCTGAAAAGTTACGCCAACATTTTTTAAATTGCACAAAGTTTACAAAGTAGGAAGTTGGCTGGAAATGATGAAATACTATTTAAAAGAGGAAAAAATCAGAAATAACTAGTAAAAGAATGGGCAAAATGTATGAATCATAAAGAATTGCAAATGACTTTTATATATGCCAAAATCATCAATGTGAAAAACCAAAATCTGTGACTGGAAATAGTGATTTTCAATCAAATTGTCATTTTATATATTCTCTCAAGCTGACCGATATGCTTTTGGCCAAATTTTTTTTCGCCAAATCACCTGGTGTTAGCAAACGGGCAATTGCAACACGTTGGGAAACACACTGAGAGCTGGGTAAGTGTAAGATGCCCTGGAAGACCATAACTCCATCTGCCTGCAAGGTATGAGTCAAAGGAGGCATCCCAGAGTAAGAAACACATAGGTGGAACCTGGAGGGGCAAATAGTATTAAACAAGGTTAAAGTAGAGTAGAAGAACAAAGAAAGAGGCTACTACATGTGGAAAACTCCAGCGTGACAGGAAGCAAGCATATTTCTCTTTGGCTGGAACAGAGAAGACAAGAAATTTGATGTCAGCACACAGCACAATACCTGATATATATTAGCATGCTGTAAATATTTGTGAATAAGTTCCTTTATCTTGCTTATCTGTAACTTCTATAATGAGTATTTTCTCTTGCACTGAAGAAAAACAAACACATTTTTCAAAAAACAAGATTATAATAATACGTTTTTAACAAATTCTATCATGCTCCAAATTAAGTGTTTGCAAAACAGGTGAATGAGAATGTTCATTTACACCCAACTAGTGGATTCAATCCAATGTGTCAAGTGCATCAATTTCCAATTATATTCTTTGAGCAAAGATGTCTTGTTCATTTTTGTCTCACCAGCAACTAGCTCAGTACTTATAGCACACTGCACATGTTTAACAACTCTGGACTGAATGTAAATATGCTGTTTCCAACCCTTGTGCACTTAGTTTGGAATTCTCTATTGATCTTCATGTTTAATACCTCCTGGACATTTCACTTGGATGTCTCATAAACATCTCAACACAAAATTTCAAAATATGTACCTTTTTCTGTGTTCCTTATACTAGTAAATGGCACAACCACATCTGATATTAACTATTAACTTTTTTCTCAATTGCTGACTGACTTCATCAATTACTAAGACCTATTCCTTCTGTCTTTCCAAATCCCTTGAAATCATTTCACTTTTGCTGTTTCTCCTGCCATTCTTCAAGCTCTCATCCCTTATTAACTGGATTATAGTCATATCCTCCTAATTCTACTGGCTTCCACCTTAGTGTTATCACAATTATCTTTCCAGAATGCAAATTTGATTAATTTTTACCCTTTTAAAATCCTTTAATATCATTGGGATACCATTCAGGATAAATTTTATACTCTTCTTTAAGTTGGTCTTTCTAACAATCTTTGAGACTAAGACTACAAAGAGATTAGCTCTGCAAAGAATGTATGGGCTCCAAAAGAATTTATAAATAGTGTCAAACTTTTTCTATAAAATATATTTACTCTCTATAAAATATAACTGTCATGCATTATTTACTAAAAATGAAATCTAGGGTACTCTTTTGTGATTTTAATCTGATCAAATCACTCCTTATTATAATCATTCATATAACCCACACATTTTTTACAGGTTTATTGCTCACCCTTCTTTAATTTTCCCATGCCTGATTTTGACACTCAGAGACATACAGGTCTTTTGGCCCTCAGCATTTTGTGCAAGAAAATAATTCATAGAAACAAAAGAAGGATTAATAATAATCCTTAATACATTTTCTAATCTTTTTATTACTTTTCTTTCCCTAATTTTCAAGAAGTTTCCCTGCCTTTTTAAGTATTTAAGCCGAAGGGAGTCAGTATTCATACCTTGTTTTGTTACACGTTATACCTGTTCATGTCTCTTAACTGCAAGATCTCTGAGACAACAAAGTATTTATCTAGGATTGGTTCATCATGCACATTTCCTGTCTTAAACAGTAAATAAGAAGAGTCAGCTGGTACCTGTAATGTAAAAGAACCGCATGAATAGAGCAATAAAGCAAATCATGATTTGGAATGTCACAATCATCTTGTGTCTTTACATTTGCACCAAAATGGTAGAATGTCCGCTTGCTTGCCCTCTTCATCTAAAATAGCACCTTTATTGAACTGGTATCTCCACACTATGCTACACAGACTTTATTTTTTCTCCTTCATGCTAAAATATTTTCTTCTATTTTGCTAATTCATAGTTTGCATGGGTATTTTATTGCTGCCTCTGTATTTTCTGCCAATAACCTTTGATTTGTTTTTATCAGTTCACATTATTGGTTTTGCGTAGTGAAGCTTCAATTTAAACAGAAAAGTAGTTAACTTTAACTTTTTTACCTATTCTTCCTAGGGATGCCACATTACAGGTGTTTCTTTTTAAATGTAATCAAAATAAACTATCAAGCACTTGTTTTTCAATTGATCCAAAGGCTAAATTTGTTTAAATCTCATTGTGTTTGCTTATGTTTTCTCTTGCACACTATAGACTAAAACACAGAGAAAGTTTCATTTGAATGCCTATGTCAGAGGAGTTTGAATCAGAGCAACTCCATCTTGACTATGGGCTTGGTGAAATAAGGCTGAGACTTTCTGGGCTGCATCCAGAAGTTAGACATCCTAAGTTACAGAATGAGATAGGAAATCAGCACAAAGTACAGATCATAAGGATGCTGATAAAACAGGCTGCAATAAAGAAGCCAAAACCCACCAAAATCAAGATGGCGACATGAGTAACATCTGGTCATCCTCAATGCCACATTCCCACAAGTGCCATGACAGTTTATAAATGCCATGTCAATGTCAGAAAGTTCCCCTATATGGTCTAAAAAGGGGAGAACATGAAAAACCCACCCTTGTTTAGCATCTACCCTTTGTTTAATTTTAAAAAGACCATAAAAATGGGCAACCAGCAGCCCTCAGGGCTGCTCTGACATTCTCTTGTTTCTTTACTTTCTTATTTAACTTGCTTTGACTTTACTCTATGGACTCACCTCAAATACTTTCTTGAGAGAAATCCAAGAACCCTCTTATGGGGTCTGGATTGAGATTCTTTTTCGGTAAGACCTACAACTACAAATAAATGCCCAGCATAATAAAGCTACACCTGGATTTCAGCTGATTACTGTAGGAAAAAAACATTGTTGATATTTACAAATAATTTTATCAGTAATTTTACAAAAAGGGAGCTTTGTATCATGCCTAATCATATATTAGTCAATTATCAAAATAATCACCACAAATTCCTCTATTCCTCCATGCATGTACCCTTGCAATATGACTTTGCTATCAGGAGGTGAGATCTCCTCTCCACTTATTGCATCTATATTAGACTTCATAACTAATTGGACATTAGCAAGCAGGATTAATCAGAGGCTTGAAAACTACTTATATAATGTAATCTATTCCCTTTTCCAGTTGGAGATCTTTTTATCAACATGTAAAGAAGCCCTGGGTCACCTAATGGAGCATGAGGAACCACACGCAGCAGAAACAAGCCATCCCAACAGAGGACCCCTAATGCCAAACATGAAAGTTCAGCCCCAGTCAAATCACCAGCTGATGGTACAGATCAGACATGCTAACCCAAACCAAAGGAATCACCCAGCAGCTGATGGGTGGCAAAAAAGAGTGGCAAAAAAAAAAGTGGTTGTTATAAGTTTTGGCTTAGTTTGTTATGCAACAATAGATAAAATAGATAAGGGTTTGCTCCACTACTAAATCTGATCAGAATATCTGTATTTATTGCTGGCACCTCAGAAACCGCAGGTAATTTATAGAATCATACTAATTTTAAACAATATTCATGATTTAAAAAGGAACTGGCTATCTCAGAAAGCTTGTTTTAATAGAATTTAATAATATAAAAATTACATTTAGATAATCTTATCATTTAAAATCCTTTTAGCTTTTATTAGTCAGATAAATATTGAAAAATTATGTCTCTAAATTCTCCTCTGCGATAAAATACATATTTAGTTTTTGGTTTTGATACCTGTTACAGAGCTCCTAAAACCATTGGAATTTACTGATTGATAGGAGTGTCTATTGTTATTCATAATCAATCACTTTTGATCACACCTGAGTTTATGCTAATGCAGTGATTTGGGTTGGGGCCCCTAGATAGCCTCAAGATTGAGCTGCTCAACAGAAAGTCCTAGTGATTAGAGGGTGAACACTTTCAGCCCCACCTGCTGACATCTGAGAAGGAGCAGAGGGAAACTAGAGAATAAGCCCTGTAAAAACTCTTGAACAAGGATATGTGATGAGCTTTGGAGTTGCTGAACAAGGGGGTTACTGGGAAGATAGTATACCCAGAGCAGCCCTGGAAGCTCCACAGCACCACCCACCACCTCCATATTTTGCCCTATGTTTCTCTTCTGTCTGACTGTTCCTGAGTTATATCCTTTATAATAAACCAGCACACCCAAGTGAAGTGTTTCCCTGAGTTCTGCAAGCCATTCTAGCAAATTATTGAACCTAAGGAAGGAGTAGTGGAAACTTCTGATGTATAGGTGGTCAGTCATAAGTAACAGAGGCCTAGACTTGGCACTTGGCATCTGAAGTGGGGCCAGTCTTATGGGACTGAACCCTTATCTTGTGAAATCTGATGCTAAATGTAGGTAGACAGGATCAAAATTGGATTAAACTGTAGGACAGGTAGCTGGGGTCCATAGAGGGAGAATTGCTTGGTATGGAAAAACCTACACATTTTGTGTCAGAAGTGTTATGTGAAAGTGTAGAAAAGCAGTGTGCTTGTCATCTATTTACTCTATCATGAACGATATTCTATGAATGAAAATATATACTCTATCAGGAATGATTATAATACCTGTATCATGAATGACAGAGTATATATTTATATATATTATCAGTTATATATTTAGATAATTGTGTTGAACACAACTTTATTCAAGAGGACTTATGGATTTCCCTGTTTTTCCCCACTAGTCAACATGTTTATGAAGAATAAATTTAAGAAAATTTAATAAGATACAGTCAAATATAAAAACTATACTTTAGCAATCAAAATCCACTATAGCTAAAACTTTTATGGATTTAATAAATTTTTATAGCATATTATCATGGAAGGATATTTATCAATTATTATAAATCATGCTGTAAAACTTATCTATTTTATATACTAATAGGCTGTTGTTGTCTTTTGTTAATAGCTTTTTTCATTAAACTCTTTGTTTTGAAATAATTACAGATTCACAAGAAATTGTGAAGGTTGTTACATTTCTGTGTTCCTAGTGTCTCCTGTACAAAACCTAAAATGTATGAGACAAAAAGAAAATCCACGGATTCCTCAATATTTCAGGACTCAAGTTCTCCTCTGCTTTCTTTCCTCCACCTTCTAGCGTTTTCTTATTTTTATTTTGTATATAATAATCAAGTTTCTTAGCTATACTAAGAGGAATAAGGAAAATTACTTTTCTTTATTCTCACAAGCAAAATTCGTTAGGGACAACTCCAGTAAATTATGTAAGAAGTATGTGGGAGTTGTATTTAGATGACTTTGAAGAAAAGAATAATATAATTCAAAATATTATCTGAGTTATATTGATTTTTTTTTTTGCTACTTTTAAAGTAAAGCTTTCAAAATAAACTCTATCGTTATCTACACTCTATAAGCTTTCTCTATTCCTACTCATTCAATCAGTTATATAGAGAATTATTGGGAGCATACATTTATTAAAAGAACCTTATGAATTTTCTATTTTTGCTGCTATTCATTGTTTAGTATGTTTGTAGGAAATAAATGTAAGAAAATTTGATCAAATCCAGAAAAAATGGTTACAGTACCACATTCAAGTCCCATTGTAGCTCCAGTTTTTATAAATTTTTAAAACCATTGCAGCATATTCATCATGGAAAAATGTTGTTAAATTACTATAAACCATGATGTGAGCCATATACATAATATATGATGGTAATTTTATATTATTATAGTGACTTATAGTCACAAGTACCAAGGGGGTCTCAAAATTTTTAAACAGTTGTCCAAGGTCCTACAATGATTCTCTCAGAGAAAGAATCAAAATCTCTTCTTTATAGAGTTTATTTTGCAACTCACAGTATCCAATTCTAAGTATTTTAGACATAAAGCAAACTATAACAGTCTTTTGTCACAAGAAATATTTTTATCTAGTGTCTTTTTTCCTTTGGAGAAAATTATTCACATGTGCCACAGGAATTCACTGCCTATAAAAGCATTGTTTTAGTTTCAAGTGGAGAAACCCCAGAAAATAAATATCTAGATAATAATGTTTTTACACCTCTATTCAGAAGGGTTTGCTTTGTTTTCTGTTTGTTTTTTCATACTTATGTTTGCGGTATTCTATGAGCCAGACTGCCTTAGTCCAGATCATAATATTAAGAAATAGAATATAGAACTAAATAACATTGCCAAGGCAAGAATGATTTTACCAGTAATAGGGTAGACCCTTGATTATAATTTAGTCCCATCCTTAGGCTAATCTAAAAAAAAAAAAATTCATGTTCTTGTAGTCTCTAACATAATATATTTCTTATTCTGTAACGGCTTCATTGACCACAAGACTTGGAATGTGCCTTCAGGAGAAATAAGGCAGGCACTGAAGCTGTTCCTGTATGTGAATGTTGACCTCTCTTACCGTTCTTTTACTTGTTTAGTGGTAAATCTAAATGAAAGAACTTCAACCAAGCATGAATTGTCATCTTATAACCTGGACAAAATCACCTTCACCTAGCAAAATGTGTCATCCCATGCTACTTCAAAGCTACTTTGCACCTTCTTCAATCAGGTGGGCTTTGTGCCTCCGTGACATGACTATAACCAAAGCACGCATATTAATAGCATTACCTGCCTCAGAAATGCACTCAAATGCAGCACTGCAGCATCAGAGCACTTTCTGCTCCTATCTTTTCACAATAATAATAATTTAAAGTCCTTATGCATACACTCTATTTTCTGTGTCTATGAAAATTAATTGGGACTGAAGTATAATGTATTATTTACAGTGCTCCTAGTATTTAAGCCCTTTGGTCCTTCAGAGTATTGTAATTTATAAAATTATCTTCTCCCAGTGACCTATGACAAATAGGTCACCACAATCCTTCTCCTAAATTTATTAATGTGAAAAATGAAACAAGACAGTAAGAAGACCCAAGACTTATGAGAACAATACTGGGAGGGGGGTGTATAAGTCTTGTGCTCTAAAGTTTAAGCTGAATATTGGTTTTGTATGAGCAGCTTAAAACCTGTGAAATTTATAGGGAAAATAAGCAGATGTGAGAACAATAATTAACAACAGTGACTGTTTTTTTTAAAAAAAAAACAGCAAGTGCTCAAGATCTACTAGAAACTTTGCACATGAGCAAGACAGTGCAAAACTAAATCAAGGACACATGATAAACTACTTGCTGAAAATAAGCTCTAGATTTAGCTTTGTTTTCTCCTGGCACACAGGGAAATAAGGAAAATACATTAAATACGGACTTCATTATTAGACAAATAAAAACACAGAAGTGTATTTTGAGAGAAAAAACATTATTTGTACTAAAGTCTGGGCAGAACCTACCTCATACTCCCCAGTATAAGGTTATTGTGGGACACAGTGTTTTCAGATATATCTTGTAAAGATATAGAATCATTCTTCAAAAGGCCATGTCTTATAAAAAACATAAGCCTTGGTAGAAAAAGCCTGGGAAGTGAAACTAAATGAAAACACAAGAGAGCCTTCCTATAAGCAACTAAAATAATAGCATCCATAACGTGATCCAGGTTGCCATGGACTGAATGGTTTACTACCACCCCATTCCCACCTCCCCACCCCCCAGAAAAATACAGGTATTAAACTGCAGGAGTCCCAACCCCTGGGCCAACTGGTACCCGTCCATGGCCTCTTAGAAGCTGGACCATATAGCAGGGAGTGAGTGGCAGGCAAGCAGGCATTACTGACCAAAGTATGCCTCTTGTCAGAGCAGCTGCTGCATTAGATTCTCACAGGAGCGCGAACCTTACTGTAAACTGCACATGAGAGGGCTCTAGGTTGCTGGCTCCTTATGAGAGTCTAACTAATGCCTGATGATCTGAGTTGGAACAGTTTTTTTGTTTTTGGTTTTGTTTTTGTTTTTTTGGATTTTTGTGAGCATCGTCTTATTTTTAAAACACTTAAATATCTGACATACAATAAATGCTCATTAAAACTAAATACTTATTAATAAGTCCCTGTCAGTATCACAGCAGCACATGTGAATCTCAGCTCACATTATAACTTAGTATTCTCTAACTTAGCTTAATTACCTACTCCAAATCCATTCTGCTCAGATGGATAAACACGTAACCTAAGTTCTCACCTCTACAGCACAGTTATGCTAGAGGCCTAAAACTATCTATGATGGCAAGATCTTGGTAAGAAAGGCGGTTGGGTACATAAGGTCCTTTGTCATTGGCCAGCTCTGTTAACTGCTATTATTTTCTGTGCTATCCTATGGCAGGAAAATCATGGTCATGCCACCTCGAATTCTCTCTGCTGAGATGTCTTCTGTCACCATCACTCTTGCAGGCCTTGTTACATCTCTATTCTAGGACCCATATATTTTCAGGCACTTTTGCCTTCCATTTTTCTACTGCCCAAAATAGTCTCTTTTTTAGGCAAGAAAAATACTCTTTATCCCTTGTCTTGGTCTATTTTCTGTTGCTTATAAAAGAATGCCTGCAATTGGGTAATTTACAAAGAAAAAAAAATGTTTCTTATGTTTTTGGAGGATGAGAAGTTGACAGTTGAAGGGCTGCATCTGGCAAGGGCCTTCTTGCTGTTGGGGACCATGCAGCATCCCAAGTGCTGCAGGGTGTCACATGGTGAGAGGGCTGAGTGTGCTCACATGCTAACATACTCAAATCTTTCTTCCTCTTTTTACAAAGCTACTAGCCACACTCTCAAGATAACCTATTAATCCATTAACCCATTAATCAATAAATTAATACATACATAAGGGGAGAGCCCTCATGACCCAATCACCTCTCAATAGTGCCACATTAGGAATTAAATTTCAACATGAGTTTTGGAGGGGGAAAGACTGAAAATAAAGCATCTTTCATTACATTAGTTTTAAATTCTTTTCCTACTTTAGTGCTTATATTTTTAGAAGAAAACAAGCCACAAAATGTGTTATATGTTTCTCTTCCCTGAGCCATCTTCCAAATAAATGAAAGAGGGAAATATATTATCTAATGGTCCCAAATACTATTTCCACTCAAAATTCTGGTTCTTCAGTTCTTGGATCCTGTATCTGAGAGTACCACCCTCTGTGGGTAGATTTCCCTGGTGCTTCTGTGTGCTTCACCTCCACGTAGAACTAGCATTGATTCCCAACCATCTGCCATGTCCCTCTGCCTGCCTCTGCAGGAACACTGCATTCCTCTCATGTCTGAAATGTCTGGCTCCAGCCAAAATCCTATGTATGATTTTTGACACTTAACTATAAACAATTACAGAACCTTTCTCTGGCAGGCCTCACAGGGGGAACACTGTCCTCCCCACAGCAGACTTGGAGCACAGAGAGTAAACTGCAATCTCTGAAAGGAGTTGCAGTCAAGGACACAGGCCCTCCTGGCTGGCCAAGCTGTTAACACCCAACGGCTTCCTTATATCAGGTGCCTCCATTTAGAGCCCTCTGATTGATTGATTGATTGATTGAAGCAGAGTCTTGCTCTGTCACCTAGGTTTGAGTGCAGTGGCAATCTCGGTTCACTGCAATCTCCACCTCCCAGGTTCAAATGATTCTCCTGCCTCAGCCTGCCAAGTAGCTGGGATTATAAGCACCTGCCACCATGCCTGGATAATTTTGTGTTTTTAGTAGAGATGGGGTTTCACTGTGTTGCCCAGGCTGGTCTCAAACTCCTGACCTCAAGTGATCCACCCACCTTGGTCTCCCAAACTGCTGGAATTATAGGCATGAGCCACTGTGCCTAGCCCAGAGGCCTCTTTTTAGGGTGCCTTCATTTGAGGCCTCCCCCAGGTGTCTCTGCTGCTAAGATCTCCTAATGGGGATTGGGGGAAAGTTGAGGTCACTTTTTCCCATTCTCAGTACTCAGCACTTTTCCACAGTTAGCTCTTCCTTTCCTCCTTTTTCTCAACCCACTGGTCCATGAAATGGTAGAGCCTTTAGCTCAAGGCTTCCTTGGGAGTGAGACAATCCCCACATAGGTGCTGATCCACTCATCTGGGGCCATTACATGGTGGGGGGGTGCAGAGGGGGGGGGATGAAACAATGGAGAGCTGGCACTTGCTTCTGTTTCTTATCTTGCTCAGACTTTCACAGTGCTTAACGGTGTAACAGCTGCTTTCATTTTGACTGGTTGCCTTAATCGGCTCTCTGCAGTTGAGCCCAGCTCTTTACAACCTCCAATTCTTAGGACAGATCTAGACTGCAGTCTATTCTATACTCCTTAGAACTATGTTGCTACGACCTCATACACATTCCGTATGCTTGATACTGTTTCTATGCCCTCTTCTTCAGTCTCTGTATACAAATCAGAATTTGCATACCAGGATAGTTGGCTTTGCTCCTCTACAGCTAATGGGGACCTCACAGTGCTGCCATGAGACTATAATATGTGGTAAAGATTTTTCTCCTAACTCCACCATTTTGCATTTATTAAAAAAATACATATGCCTTAGAGATCATAAAATTCCCTTTATGTTTTAGAAACATGGTAACCAAATTATATGGGCCTATTATCTGTGGGTAGTAACAGCTTCAATATTTTTTTCTCCAAGGCATTTTTCATGCAGTAGTTGTGATGAAATTTGTATTTGCTTAAAATCAAAGAAATGTGGGTTCTTAGCTCAGCTCCTCCACTTCCGGGCTTTGAGTACCCTGACTCTCAATTTTCTTAAATGGTTATTAATACTCCCCACAGGACTGTTAGTAAGTAAAATCAGACGGCATATGCAATGTGCTTAGGAATACACTTACCCAAAGGCATCCACTCAACACATGTTAATAACATTTTCTTCCCTTAAATTGAGAGTAAACCAATATGTATAAGAGAGATGACTAAAATATATAATAAAGAGAGGAGAGGTTTTATTAATGTGTTATCTTATTTATAAAATAACCTATTGTCTATTGATTTTTGATGACACTCTATCCTAAGATAGTTATCAAGTTCAATTAATCATAAATATACTCTCAAATGGCATTTTAAATTAACATTTTAGGTAGATTATTTATCAGTAATGTTTATTTAGGTGTTGAAAATAACTGTTCAAAAAATGTGTTTTAGTAGTTATGAAAATGTTCTCTCTGATACTAATTGGATGACAGCTAAGGCCACATTTCAAGCCAAATTTAGTTCTTAATAATAAAGCATGTCATTAATGTACAGTGGGATTCATACTTTTCTGCATACAATGATATAGAGAAATATTTTGGTTCCTTTGGTACCAAAGTTTGTCAGAACTTGCATAGGTAAGCAAAAGGAGAGCATAAGGAATCACCCACTTCTATACCTTGCTAAATTAAAACCGAAAGTCTCAAAGACTTTTTCCCACTCTAAAACTTGATACTATTTGGATACCGCGTTTGAAAAATAATGCAACATCAGCCAAGATGGTAGAGCTTGACCAAAAGATATTCCCCATATATAGAATTGGTAAAATGTTAATGACTGTTTTCAATAATCTTGTGAGCTATCTCATTGAAATGAGGAAAAGCATAGTAGTCATCCTTAGAAATTCCACCTAAAATTTTCTTGCAATCAACAAAAATTTAATAAAATTTTAATTAAAAAACACTTGCTGAGCAACATAATATTTGAATGGCTATACATTAAAATCGTTCTAGAATTTAATGTAATCAGTAATTAGTTTTTGGTTTTCAAACCCACACTAGGATTCTCTCCCAGCTCCACGGTGAGAATGGGCTTTCGTAATTACTGATTTCTGTACTTTCTTCTCACTTTTATTCTTCCAACAATAGATACGGCAGAGGCTTTCTGTAATTTGAAGTCTAAGTAAAGTTACTTTTTCCCTTTTGTTTCTCAAACCCTCCCAACACTTTTATAACCAATTTCTTCCAATAAATCATCTGTGTGAATATCTACTATAGTTTCTGTTTCTTGCCTGTATGATGGCAAATGTATTTTAGTATACAATGGGTGATATTCAGTATCAATGGGTGATATTTGCCATGACATAGTCTGTATCTACTATAAACAGATTACATCTAAGAAGTGAGGAATAATGTTTGTTGAAATTAATTTAATCTTGCTAGTTTACAAAGTAATTTTCCAAATATTATTTTATTTGATTCTTACAATGATTAAAATGTAAGAACATAAAAATATGTTTGAGTAGGCAAATATATATGTATAGGACTTGAGATTAATCTGCTTATAATCATACAGCTAATTTATTTACGGAATAACTATGATATCAGGCAGTATCTTTAGCTGAAATAAATTTGAGTATTTTAAGCATAAAAAATAGTTATTAAAATAATATTGGGTAACTCATAGAATTTTTGGAAATCTCTGTTACCAGGCTTGGAAGATAAGCAGTAGCAAAGGGAAGCTGGACAGAAAATTGGCAAACACTTACATACCAATGCCATACAAATCCAAAGAGTTGGGTTTGAATCCCGACTCTACCACTTAATAACTGCCTTGTTTGGAACAATTTCCGTGTCTTTTCTATTCCTTATTACTTCATTTGTGCAGTGGGGGATAAAATTAGTGCTTACCTCAGATATTTTTTATAAAGAATACATGAGTTTAATCAATGCACAGTGTTTTAGAAGAATACTGGGGCTACAGAGATATCTCAATAAATATTAAATGAATAAATGAAAATCTTACCATTCTGTGGATAACAGACTCTGAACTAGTTTCTACACTTTTTACCACCAGGCATTGCATGCTGTTACTGCACAGCTCTGTCTGAAACTGGAAATGGCATGTGACTTTTCCTTCTATCATCATGATGAATACCCACTACCTCTGACCATGTTACCAAGTCCCAATTGCTGATAACAAGTCATATATTCATGCTTCAACTGCTATAAATGTCCAAAAGTCTTGTTTAGGTTCTCTAATTGCAGGGAGACTCTAGCTAACCAAGGTCCACAGAGGAGATAATTGCACAAACATAAGAAAGGGCTTCATATGCTAGTCAGGAGGAAAAAATGAAGAGAAAAAAGAAATTGACAAATTTTCTCTATAGCTGCTTATTATCAAAGGCTGGGTTTTTAAATCTGAGGATAAAAAGATAAGTAAGCCATCATTATTACATAACAATAAACATATTGGGGATGGGAGTAGTAATTTACTGATCTCTTTTGCATTATCAAAAAATGTAATTTTAGTAACAGTCCCTAGTTAAAAATTTCTTTAGAATTCATATGCAGGTTCTATTATTTTACATGTGGATAAACTCTGAACAGATTAGACTGTATTTTTCTTCTTTGTTGTCTCTTAGTTTCTAATTCTACTTCTTTCCTATGTTTCTGGGCTCTAATTTAAAAAAAACGAAAAGCTGATAGACATAGTGAGTCAAAATAGAGAATTTTTTTGTCATATGCTAACCAGTAAGCTCAGTGAGTCGGGTATAATCATTAGGTAACATATTATTCTTGTCTGGAAGGTTGTTTCTTTACATCAAAGTTTGCAGCCTAGCTGAATTTTATTGCATATAAACAGGACTTAACGCCTCTCTCTTTTTTCATTCTCTTTTTTAATCTCTTCTCCCAATATGTGAGATAGGTAGTATCTTACAATAATAGCACAAATGCACAAAATGCGGGCTCTCCAGGATAAGCCTGATATATTTACAAATACACCGATACATAAATATGAAAATAAGTGTACTAACAACCATCTTTTCTGAAATCTATGCATCACTTTAATGATGCTATTGGTGTTTGATCGCATCTGGAACTCCTCGTCCAAGAACTGTTTCTTAATCAGTTTAGAGCCTACAAACACATACATTTTTTTCTAAATTACATTTCATTAGTTATACTAAGGATACAAAGATATTACCAATAATAATACAACTAGATTATATTATTTATTAGATTTGGTTTTGAAAAACATTTTTCAGTTAAAAACTCCAGTCCATTCAACAAAAATATTTTTTCCCCTAAAAAGGATATTTTTTGGCTTGGGGAAATAATTCCTATGTATACATTTTGTTATGTGACATTTTAGAATCAGCCTTATTTGAACTACACTATATTTTGTGGAGGTATTATTCACAATATATGAAATTAATCTATTTGCTTTATCACACATATCATTTGAAACTGACTTGTTTAAGGTCATAAACATTCTGTCTAATTGATTCGGTTAGTCCTAGTTTCTAGTTAAATCACAATACATACTTACGAAAGAGAGAAAATACAATATATGGCAAAAGAGAAAAGAAAGGAAGAGAACATGAAGTAGAGAAAAATAAATGATATAGCCCTACCATTACACAGGCAGCTATTTAACCCCAGAACCTTCATGCCTCCTGGCTGGATTTCTCTGAGAGACAACATCTTGAGAACAAATTACATTTCCTTAGAACTCTTTTAAAGCTTCAATTAAATTGTGTACATACACAAAAGCTGAACCAAAGGTCACCTACCCAAGCAAACAGGGAAAACACATAATTGTAAAACATTCAGTAAATATGTTTTAAACAAGTGCAGAATACGCCAGGTTAACTTCCAAATTATGTAGCAGAGAAAGGAGCTAGACTAGAATGGTGACATATAGTTGTTTTCCCTCCCTCAACCTCTGGCTTTCTAATAGAGTCCATGATGTTTCTTAATCATTAAGAAATTCCCATTATTAATTAATTTGCTTTTTTAAATTCCAATGAATTATGTCCATTAGCTTAATCTAGGAAGCACATTAATAAATATATTATGATTACCATTGGCTTTGAACTTCTGAAGCCTCAAAAAATAAAAAAATTTGTTCAATGATTCTTTAAGTACCTGGTGTCCTATATTGTGTTTTGGGTCACTGAAATATACACACCATTTCAAAGTCAAACAAAAACCCATTTCAAATCACTTATGAAGGAAAAAATGGGTAAGTAGAAAAAAATATCTTTTCACAGCAATTGTTTTCATAATATTTGGAAGAGCAGAGAGCTGCCAGTTTCTCTGACTTTATTTGCAGTATTTCAAAAGCCAAACCTATTTTGTTTACTTTATTTGTGGTGAAGTATTTGTTTTCACAAGGCCATGGCAATAAAGACAAATAACATCTAACTATAGGGCACCACACTGCAGGCTTACAGTTTTATTATCTCATAAGTATGAAAACAGAAATTGAACTCATATTTTAGAAAAGTTAGTCAATTTGTAAGGTGCATAAGGACAAATAATTTTACAAGCAAATATCATATACTTCTCTTGTCCACTTGGTTGGAAAAATTAAGAGGAATGTTAAGTATCATTAAGTGGTGGATGATTAAACAAAACTTAAAAGAAATAGGAAACTTTAAAAATAAAATCAGAGCTTAAATATGTAAAAATGAAAGATCATATTGCCAGAAATAGACATGTGCCATTTAGAATGTATTTTCTGAAGATGTTTGAAGGTCTGCACACTGTTCTATATTAAAGATTGGAAGATCATACCAGGCAATTAACTGAGATGAACAACTTGCTTTCTCTTACAAAATTAACTTCAGAAAGGAACTTGGATTCCAATAATTAACAAAAATTAATGACAACAGAAGCAGCAATGGGAATGACAAGCCCTTTGGGGAAAGAGAACATTTTCTTGAAGTGGTGTCTGGATGCGGAAAGACTGAGAGTCAGTGTACCCCTTCAACCCAGGGATGAGGACAGTCTTGGGTGGTAGAAAGTGACTGCAAACATGGTTTGCATTCTCTTGTTGCCTATATCCAGCACAGCCTCAGAAACTCATACTGGGTTCTTTCACCAGAGCAAACAGCAGCAGCAGGCATCCAGACCTAAGTACTGAAGTTCATGAGAGAAGCAGAATGGGACAGACCAGAAAACCATGAGAATTCCCCTCCTCCACTGCTTTGCCTACAAATAACCAGGATGGTGGATTATAGAATGGAGACACTGGCTCCCTCAAAGCCTCATCTTCCTAAGGGTTTATAATGACAAATCGACCTAAGATGTTCCTTGGCATGTTGCAGTCATGGAGTCCTTCACCCTGGCACTCAGTGTTCACTTGTCCCTAATGCTCAACAGACCAACACAGAGTAATGCCCAGCTTGAGCCTTTTCCAATGCACAACTGAGAGTGTGCTGAAACTTCTTCCTAGAGGAACATGAAGACACAGGTAAAAGTTACTGGACACTGGAGTTATATACCTTAAGTA
Organism: Ateles fusciceps; assembly: GCA_036589455.1. NCBI lineage: Eukaryota > Metazoa > Chordata > Mammalia > Primates > Atelidae > Ateles > Ateles fusciceps. The sequence continues at coordinate 293,041 of JAZHEH010003121.1, read as the reverse complement.
TAAAATATATTCCTGGAAAACTTATCATTCACTAGAGAGTTTCTGAAACAAATTCACAAATAATTCAAAATAATAATAATATGTTATTACTATTCAAAATTATAATGTATAATTTATACTTAGGATATAAGAGAAGATATGAGAATAACTAAATCAGAAAATTATAACAATGAATCAGAAAAGAAGAAAAATGACATGAAACAAACAAAACAATCTATTGTATAAGTAGTAAGATGGAATCTACTGAAGAACAAGTAATCAGATGCATGAAGGAAGCAGGAAGGGATAAAGACGATTTTCAGAGATAGATGGATAAGCCACTCAGATAGTAGGAGTGCCTAGAAGATAAAAACATAAAAAACACATAGAAGAAAGATAAAATATCCCAAGTGTAAGAATCCATATATTGGCAAAGAGGACAAATATGGTGAAATGTGAAAACACAAAGATAGAAGAAAATATATAGCCTGCAGACAGAGCAGATCACCTGTAAATGTATAAGAATCAAATAATGTCAGATGTCACTGGCTACACAAAGATAGTATAATTTATAATCTAAAATATTAAAGGAAAATAATATTGAGCCAATAATTTGATAGCCAGCTTAATTATAAATTAAATAGATGGCATCATAATAATAACAATTCCAGGTATACAAGCCTCAGAAAATGTGCTATACAGAAATCTGAATTGGAAATGCTTTGAAAAGAAGAACTTAGATAATAAAAGAACTCAGAGAATCTAAATATTTGAGTTACTACCTGAATTTAACTCAGACTGCTTATAAAGTTTGTTTCTTTCTACTCTACCATATTGTCTCTAAAATTAACAGGAATATTATATAATTAATGTCTTCGTAGGTAAAGCATGGTACAGAAGCGAAAACTACAGCAGTGGTTTTAAACTTTTAGTAGGAGTTACAGAATTATTTAAAATTCAACTCCCCTAAGTGACATAATTTATTTTACACATGAATTAGGATACTTTCACTATATTTATATTATTATAACTTTATAATTATTGTATCAATCGATACGTGTCTGAGAATGAATGATAAAACCCAAAATAGTTAAGGGTAGCTAATTTTCTTATTGAATCGACTAGACCATTTACACAACACTTATCATGTGCAAGACATTGTGGTGGATAGTGCCAGTGAGATAAGGTGGTGATTATTACAGCATAGTGATTTTTTTTTAAAACAAAAAAAAGGTAAATGAGACAATCATAAGCCAAACTTTTTCAAATCATCTTTACCCTTTTTTTCCCAGCCCATATTCATAAATTTTATTTATTCACTATCAAAATATACCCAAATACATCTCCTTCTCCCAATTCCACTGGCACCATCCTGTTCCCTACAAAAGTCTTCTCTTTCTCTCTATTGAAGCTTCTCTTCCTTTTTTTATCTTTGCTTGATATTAGCTACAAGTCATCATTTTGACACTTCAGTCACAGTCACATGATGGCTTCTTCCTAATCCGTTTGCTTCAGTGGCATTCCGTACATTGAAATGAGCACTTTCTACATGCACTAACTGACTTCGACTAACTCACTTGTTCCTGAAACACACCTGAGAAGTAAACTAAGGCATAGAGAAATGAAGCTTTTGTCCAGAGTCACCTAACCAGTAGGTGGCAGTCAACTTTGACGTCCGTGGATTCTGCTTCAGCTCTATCCAAACTGCCTGAGTGTCAATGTATGCTTTCCAATATTCCTTTTCTTCTGCCTTTTAAATATTAGACTCCCACTCTTAACTAGACATGTGGATGATTCCAAGACCATACCCCCCAACTGCTCTCCATGCTCACTGCAGCTATGTGCCTAAGTTCTGAGCAAAAAAAATAAGAATTGTTTTGAGGCAGCTTGCCAGATATCCAGAGAGTGCCTTAGACCCTTCTTTTGTATCGTTCCCTTTCCTGAATGCTGGGATGCAGACGATGACAGTGCTTGAAGAGACATCTTGGAGCGGAAGAAGATATACACCTTAAGGATAAAGGAGAAAGTTTAAAAGGGCCTGGGTCCATGATTACACCAGCCCTGGCTATCTTACCACTAGATTTCTCTCACTTGAGGAAAAAAAAAAAACTATATTCTAAAGAACTGACATTTGACATTTTTGATAACATATAGCCAAACTAACACCTAACTACAAAATATTCAAGTAGAAATGTTGAGTATTTAAGTTGGATATAAGAGGAGTTAGGGTCATTTATATTAGATATGATTTAGGTGTAGAGCCTGAGATATAAATATCAAGTAGATACTATTTAATGGCACAGAATGAATGAATTGGAATATTCACAGGCATCGTTATCACATTTCTCAGACAAACCAATGAGATCAATGCAAATATCATTATTTATAGAACATGATATGGTTTGGATTTGTGTTCCCACCTGAATCTCATGTCGAATTGGAGTAGGGGCTGGCTGGTGGGAGGTGACTGAATCCTGGAGGTCGGATTTCCCCCTTGCTCTCTTGTGATACTGAATGAGCTCTCACAAGAGCTGATGGTATAAAAGTGTGTGGCACTTCTTGCTTCCCCCCCCTCTTCCCTCTCTCATGCCCCTATGTGAAGAAGGTGCTTGCTTCCCTTTCACCTTCCACCATAATTATAAGTTTCCTGAGGCCTCCCAGTCATGCTTCCTGTTAAGCCTGTAGAGGTATGAATTAAGCTTCTTTTCTTCATAAATTTCTCAGTCTCAGGTAGTCTTCTATAACAATGTGAAAATGAAGTAATACAGAAAATTGGTACTGGGAGTGGGGCATGGCTATGAAGATACCTGTAAATGTGGAAGAAATTTTGGAACTGGGTAATGGGTAGAAGTTGGAACAGTTTAGAAGGTTCAGAAGAAGACAGGAAGATGTGGAAAAGTTCAGAACTTCCTAGAGACTTGTTGAATGAGTTTGACCAAAATACTGATACTGACATGAAAAATGAAATCTAGGCTGAGGTGGTTTCAAATGAAGATGAGGAACTTATTGGGAACTGGAATAAAGGGCACTTCTGCTATACTTTAGCAAAAAGACTGGTGGCAACTTGCCCCTGCCCTAGAGATCTATGAAACTTTGAACTTGAGAGAGATGATTTAGGGTATCTGGCAGAAGAAATTTCTAAGCAATAAAGCATTCAAGATGTAGCCTGCATGTTCCTAACAGCGTATGGTCATATACATTCACAAAGATGTGATCTGAAATTAGAACTTCTATTTAAAAGAGAAGTAGATCGTGAAAGTTTGGAAAATTTGCAGCCTGACCATGTGGTGGAAAAGAGAAACCCATTTTCTGGGGGAGAAATTCAAGCTGGCTGCTGACATTTGCATAAAGAGGATCCAAATGTTAATCACCAAGAAAGGAGAAAATGTCTTCAGAGCATGTCAGAATCTTCAAGGCAGCCCCTCCCATTACAGACCCAAAGGCCTACGAGGGAAAAATGGTTTTATGGACTGGGCCAAAGGCCCCACTGCTCTGTGCAGCCTTGGGACATGACACCCTGCATCCCAGCTACTCTAGTTGCAGCCATGACTAAAAGGGGCCAAGGTACAGCTCAGGCCATGACTTCAGAGGGTGCAAGCTCCAAGTCTTTGTGGCTTCCATGTGGTGCTGGGTCTACTCGCATGCAGAAGGCAAGAGTTGAGGCTTAGAAGCCTCTGCCTAGATTTCAGAGGATATATGGAAACACCTAGAGCTCCAGGCAGAAGTCTGCTGCAGGGGCAGCCCTCTACTATGGCAGTGCAGAGGGGAAATGTGGGGTTGAAGCCCCACACACAGAGTTCCCACTGTGATACTGCCTAGTGGAGCCATGAGAAGAGAGCCACCATCCTCCAGATTCCACAATGGTAGATCCACTGACACCTTGTACCGTGTGCCTAGAAAAGCCACAGGCACTCAATGCCAGCCTGTGAACACAGCTTCAGGGCCTGTACCTTACAGAGCCACAAGAGTAGAGTTGCTTAAGACTGTGGGGGCACACAAGGGGCATACCCTTGCATCTGTATGCCCTGGATGTGAGACATGGAGTCAAAGATTATTTTGGAGCTTGCCCCTTTGCCATCTCTCTCCTGCCACCATGTAAATAAGGTGCTTGCTTCTCCTTTGCCTTCCACCATGATTGTAAGTTTCCTGAGGCCTCCCATTTATGCTTCTTATTAAGCCTGCAGAACTGTAGGTCAATTAAAGTTCTTTCCTTCATAAATTACCCAGTCCCAGGTAGTTTTTTATAGCACTGTGAAAAACGAACTAATACAGGATATTATAGGAAAGCTAAATGTAATATGTTTATAATTTCTGTGATTGGTATCAAAGCCAATCACAATATGTTCTGAGTACTATTATTACACGTCTCACAGGGACTGATGTCTTTCAGATTCTCAACAACATCATGAGGTAGATTCTAATTCTATCTCCCTTTGAGAGATAGGAAGTTGAGGCTTAGAGGTGAATAACCAAAAATCAAAGTATCTGTAAGCACTGAAAGTTGAAGTTGAACCCCAATCTTCTGACAGCCTGTATATTCCTGTTTGGTGCCTCTCATCAGAGACTGCATAATGCTATTTCATTATGATTACTTGCTCACTGTTGGTTTTTCATAACTTTGAGATACTCTCCAGGCCAGGAATCAAATCTTATCAGCAGAAACTCTAGAGCCAGTGAAGTTCCTGGTACTCAGGATCTGAATAAATATTTTCATTTGTGTTTTTTCAAATTCATACAAATTTATGGTGTACAAGTGCAATTTTGTTACATGCATAGATTGCATAATGGCCAAGTCCGGCAGTTTAGGGCATCCATTACCTGAATAAAGTACGTTGTACCCATTACATAATTTCTCATCATTCCCCTTTATCCCAGCTTCTTATCCTTTTGAGTCTCCACCATCTATCATTACATACTCTATGTCCTTGTGTATGCATTTTTTTTTTTGAGACAGGGTCTCCTTTTGTTGCCTAGGCTGGAGTGCAGTGGTGTGATCCTGGCTCACTGCAACCTCCACCTCCTGGATTCAACCAATTCTCCTGCCTCAGCCTCCAGGGTAGCTAGGATTACAGGCACATGCCACCATGCTCAGCTAATTTTTGTATTTTTAGTAGAGACAGGGTCCCACTATGTTGGCCAGGCTGGTCTCAAACTCCTGGCCTCAAGTGATCCACTCACCACAATCTCCCAATGTGGTAGGATTACAGGCATGAGCCATTGCACCCGGCTGTGTAAGCATTTTTTAACTCCCACTTTTGAGAACCTGTGACATTTGTCATTCTTTGTATGACTCATTTCACTGAAGATAATAACCTCTAGTTCTATTAATGCAGCTGCAAAAGACACGATTTCATTCTTTGTTATGGCTGAATAATATTGCATTGTGTATGTATACCACATTTCCTTTATCCAGTCATCCACTCATGGACACCTACGTTGATTCCATATCTTTGCTGCTGTGAACAATGCTGTGATAAACATAGGAGTGGCAGTATCTTTTTGATATGTTGTTTTCTTTTCCTACTATTGGGTAGAGACCCAATAGTAGGATTGCTGGACCAAATGGTAGTTCTATTTTTAGTTTTTTTGAGAAATCTCCATATTGTTTTCTATAGGGGTTGTATTAATTTACATTTCAACCAACAGTGTATAAGCATTCCCCTTTTTCCACATCCTCACTAAAACCTGTTATATTTTTTGACTTTTTAATAATAGCCATTCTGACTGAGAAAGACAATAGCTCATTGTAGTTTTCATTTGCATTTCTCTGATGATTTATTGACATGGATTACAGCAGCACAATCACAGCTCACTGCAACCTTGAGCTCCTGGGCTCAAGCAATCCTCCTACCTCAGCCTCCGAGTAGCTGAAACTACAGAGTAGCTGATTTTTGCATTTTTTTTAATAGAGATGGAGTCTCACTATGCTGTCCAAGCTGGTCTCAAACTCCTAGCCTCAAGTGATCCTCCTGCCTTGGCCTCCCAAAGTGCTAAGATTATAGGCGTGAGCCACCACACTTGGCCAGAAAAATCCATGTCTATTCTCAACATAAAATTTTTAAAGATCCAATATTAAATTATGTTTTTAGGCTGAAGTAAATTTATTCCTTATCATCAGCTAAATAAACTAACAAGTAATTCACATAGTACCCTACCTAACACAATCAACAAATGATCCTGGAATTTTCATTTAGGAGTATAAAATCTGTATATATTAAGTATTAAAGTCTGAATTCAATTAAAACATGCAACTTGATTGCAAAATAATATAAAAACTTTGCTCCAGGTAAAATCCTGCCAATAGTACTTCTCTGATATATATGGCTTTTTAAATATTACAGCAGCATGATTAAAGATCATACCTTCAGTTCTGGTCTTGCAGATTTATATGATATTTGCTTTCTTCCTCATCTGAATCCATTTTTTTTTTGTTCTGCTTCATACAGAGGACATTTCATTTACTTCAGCCAACTCTGAAGGATGCTGGGATTTTTCTTTTCTCATTGTTGCCCATTTGCTCAGCTTTATACCCACTTTAATGTGTACATCCACAGGGTAAACAGCTAGACTTTTGGAGATGCCAGTAAACTGCACAGTCTCTTTATGGTAAATAAAAAGCCATACACTATTCATTAATCCCCTCTCTCCCTTTGTTCACAGGGTTCCATATGTGGAAGCAAAGACAACCAGTCTGTATTGTCAAAAAGTCAACTGCTTTCAAGCAGTTACCCTGGCTCAATTCCTACCTTCCAGCAGATGTATGACTATTTTCCCAGACCTCCACTACAAATCATAACCTGTAAACTGCCAAAGAAACCAAGCAAATCCCAGACCCAAATTCCTGAAACTAAAGAATGAAAGCACCCGTGGAACTGAATAACACCAAAGTAAGATTCCCAGTGAGATGCTCTAATTCTTACCAAGGTTCGTCTGCCCTGTTCCAGGCACAAATATCACTAAGAATTGCCAGGAGCTGGAGGAAACACTGGCAGAAGTGGAAGAAGGCCTCCCACAACATATTCAGAAAAACCTAATTAAATCCTCATGGCCTTAATTTGCCAAAATGTGAGCATGATGAATGAATGTGATACATTATACACATTTAGACTAGCAAAATTTCCAAGTGTGAGCACTAAAGGAAAAATAGCAGAAACGGTTTGCATGGCAAAATTTCCATTTATTTCTTTCTATAATGAGTTGTTTAAGTTGTGAGTTTCCTTAGATCCCCAGGGGAAAGATATTTTATTTTATTCAAGATTTCATTTATTCAATTTGGACTTTGAATATACACTGCCAAGCCTTCACTAGTATCATCACACACATACTGCAGATTCCCCCAACGGGACGCCTTTTCAAAGTTTTGTTACAGAGCCATATTTGATCTGTAGTAGCAGCAATGATTTTAACATCGGCTCTTTTTCACTACTCTTATTCAGACAGAGTACTCACCACAGTTCGATGTTTCTTGCCAACCTCTGAAAAATCAAAGCCATGAAATACAAAGGGATTCCAGGCTATTGGACATAATTTTAGGCTACTTCTGACAAAAGCAAGAGCAAATTGAGAAAATATTTTTTTTATTAAGCACTTACAATGCCTCAGCATAGTCCTAAGCATTTTATATATATTAGGTCATTTAATCCTCTGGACAACTCCATGATACAGTTGTCATAATTACTGCCTTTTTTTTCTTTTGCCACAGATAAGGAAATCAAGTCCCAGAAAATTTAAACTGTCCCAAATCACAGCAAGCGTAAGTAGTCGTGCCAAGATTCAAATCCAGGCTGTCTTCTTCCAGAGCCCAGTCTCTTAACTACAATATGCTGCTACATCTCATTAACAGCGATAGCTGACATTACTTAAGCACATTCTAGGTCTTTCCTAAGTTCTTGGCAAAAGTGGGGTCACTCTTTATAGAGTGCTCCTCAGACTGTGAAATAACCTTACCTTCCTGTATACCATGATTTGAGTGTTGGTGTCCCCTGCCTCAAAATTAATATGTTGAAATCTAACCCCCAAAATGATAATATTAACAGGTGAGTCTTTGGGAACATAATTAGATCATGCGACATGAGCCCTCATGAAAGGCATTCGTGCCCTTATAAAAGAGGCCCAAGCAAGTTTGTATGCCCTTTCCACCATGTAAGACAACAGCCAGAAGGGGTGCTATCTGTGAGGATGTAGGTCCTCACCGGACTCTGAATCTGTCAGAACCTTGATCTTGCACTTCTCCAGCTCCAGAAAGGTGAGAACATTTTTGCTGTTTATAAAGTACCAGTTTATGTATTTTGTTATAGCAGCCTAAATGGACTAAGATTCTGTGTATTCGATTGATGTTAAAGTGGTAGGACCTGGAGGTATGGCCTTCAGTTCATATTTTCATGGTGAATTATAGGAATGAAGAGGCAAAAACATGATGTGGCTGTTTGAAAGGGATGTCTTTGGTTCACACAATTAATATTTCAGTTAACCATTCCCTTTATAAAGCTGACAAAAATGGGACAAAAATGGCACTTAAATTTACTACGATTATTTTGTTTGTAATTATTTTATCTCATTTGGCAATCCCCCTTTTGTATGTTCAGTTTAATAGTCAAATATTAAATAAAGAAACACTCTAAGCCATCTGAAGGAGAATTTAACCTGAATGCAATGTGGTTTATGCTCACTGCTTTTTCTACTGGAATTATCCAAACATTATTTAAATCATTGAGTTTAGAACTTCGATTCAAATTATAACTGCAGTGAGAAAATGGATAAGGAATCTCAACATAGTATTTGAGGAAAGAGGTATGCATATAGCAAGAGACAAATCAAATATTTCTTTAAGAAAAGAAAATGGTTTTCATTGCTTTTAGTGTATTAAATACTTAGCAGAAAATTGCTGAGTCCTCAATTTTAGGACAGTTGAAGGTTTGGGGGTATATTTGAGTATGAGTAAGAGTAAGACAAGGAGGTGAAATTTCTCTGCTTGAGAAAATAATAGCAATGTGGAGGCACCCTTTTTGGTAGCCTGGTGGAAGTAGTAAAGGATATCAGATAGGCTAGGAGGCCCAAAGAGATGGTAATAAGCTGAGGTCTAATGAAGCACCATAGTCAGCAAGAAATTTCCCTTGGTATGGAAGACATGATAAACATTTAGGACAGTGGTTTCTACTTAAATACTTTTTTTTCCTTGGGATCTAATTATCCTTTACCACAACTTTGGTAAGTGTCTGTAATATACAATAACCTATGTAAGTGGTAGTTCAGAAAAATGAAGGGAAGGATCAAGCCATGTGCATTTGGCATGACAGCAGTTGCAGGAGCTGAGAGTGATGATGAGAATAAGCTTAAAATGGTGAAGTCAGATGCAGTACCCTCCTTGAAGAGGATTTCAAGACCTATAATATTGATGAGAATATAGAGGTGACCCCAAAGAGTCTGATCAGCTGATCCATCTATCTATTTATCTATCAATCAATCAGTCAATCATCTATCTATTGAGACAACACAGACAGAAAGGGAGGAAGAGAGTTTATTTTCCTTAGGGAATTTTAATTATTTTCACAAAGGGCCTACAAAGAAAGATGCTTACCCCCCACTACCTCATTCTCACTTCCACAAATTACCACAGAAACAAATCAAATTAACACTTGGAACTAACACAGCAGGCAATTTCCACAGTAGTCACTGCATCAAGACAGAGACCAAGATTCCAAACTAGAAATGTAATAATCACATTATCATCTTTTCTCTAATAAAAACAGTGACCTCAATCCAGTGACAAAGTTAAAAATTATTGCATTAGGCAGGTAATTGTTTATCTTTTTATGCCAATGATAAATTGTGATCATGTACATGAAGGAAAAGAAACCAATTTTAAATAGAGTTGTTACTTTTAAAGTCTGGCTGTGTGTTGGCTTTCATTTGGTAGCTAGGACGTTCATGACTATATGCATAAATTGAGTAATGAGATGTCTTAGTCCATTTTCTGCTGCTGTAACAGAATACCTATGACTAGGTAATTTATAAAAAACAGATATTTTATTTCTTACTTTTCTGGAGGCTGGAAGGTCCAAGATCAAGGAGTTGCCATCTTGAGAGAGCCTTCTTACTGTGTCATCTTGTGGGAAAAGGCAAAAGAGCAAAAGAGAACAAAATGAGGCTGAACTCACTTTTACAACAAACCCACTTTGATCGTTAAACCACCCTGAGATAACAGCATTTATCTACCCATGAGGGCAGAGTCCTCATGATCTAATTATCTCATGTGGGCCCCACTTCTCAACACTGTGCATTAAGGATCAAGTTTCCAACACAGAACTTTGGGGACACACTCAATCAGAAGCAAATATCGTGAAAATGGCCATCCTGCCCAAAGTAATTTATAGATTCAATGCTATTCATATCAAGCTACCATTGACCTTCTTTACAGAATGGTAAAAAACCACCTTAAACTTCATATGGAACCAAAAAGAGCCCACATAGCCAAGACAATCCTAAGCAACAAAAACAAAGTTGGAGGCATCACACTACCTGACTTCAAACTATACTACAGGACTACAGTAATCAAAACAGCATGGTACTGGTACCCAAACAGTGATATAGATCAATGGAACAGAACAGAGGCCTGCAAGTGACACCACACATCTACAAGCATCTGATCTTTGACAATCCTGACAAAAACAAGCAATGGGGAAAGGATACCCTGTTTAATAAATGGTGTTGGGAAAACTGCCTAGCAGTGTGCAGAAAGCAGAAACTGGACCCTTCCTGACACCTTACACTAAAATTAACTCCAGATGGATTAAAGACTTAAACATAAGACCTAACACCATACAAACCCTAGAAGAAAACTTACGCAAAACCATTCAGGACATAGGCATAGGCAAGGATTTCATACCTAAAATATCAAAAGCATTGGCAACAAAAGCCAAAATAGAATAAAGTCCAAGCTGAGGTGGTCTCAGATGGAGAAGAGGAACTTGTTGGGAACTGGAGCAAATGCGACTTTTGCTCTGTTTTAGCAAAGAGACTGGTGACATTTTGCCGACTTGATCGTAGTGGCTAAGTTTTTTGATGTGCTGCTGGAATCAGTTTGCCAGTACTTTCTTGAGGATTTTTGCATAAATTTTCATCAGGAATATTGGTCTAAAATTTTCTTTTTTTGTTGTGACTCTGCCAGGTTTGATATCAGGTTGATGCTGACCTCATAAAATGAGTTAGGGAGGATTTCCTCTTTTTCTATTGTTTGGAACCCTTTCAGAAGGAGTGGTACCAGCTCCTCTTTGTACCTCTGGTGGAATTCAGCTGTGAATCTGTCTGGTCCTGGGCTTTTTTAGTTGGTAGGCTATTAATTACTGCCTCAATTTCAGACCTTGTTATTGGTCAATTCAGGGATTCAACTTCTTCCTGGTTTAGTCTTGGGAGGGTATATGTGTCCAGGAATTTATCCATTTTTTTCTAGAATTTCTAGTTCATTTGCATCCAGGTGTTTACAGTATTTTCTGATGGTAGTTTGTATTTCTGTGGGATCAGTGATGATCTTCTCTTTATCATTTTTTATTGTGTCTATTTGATTCTTCTCTCTTTTCTTATTTATTAGTCTGGCTATCATTTTATCTATTCTGTTAATCTTTTCAAAAAAACAGCTCCTGGATTAGTTGATTTTTTGAAGAATTTTTTGTGTCTCCATCGCCTTCAGTTCTACTCTAATCTTAGTTATGTCTTGTCTTCTGCTAGTTTTTGAATTTGTTTGCTCTTGCCTCTCCACTTCTTTTAATTGTGATGTTAGGGTGCCCATTTTAGATATTTCCTGCTTTCTTCTGTGGGCATTTAGTGTTATAAATTTCCCTATAAATACTGCTTTAGCTATGTCCCAGATATCCTGGTATGTTATGTCTTTGTTCTTACTGGTTTCAAACAACTTACTTATTTCTGCCTTAATTTCATTATCTACCCAGTAATTGTTCAGTTTCCATGTAGTTGTATGGTTTTGAGTTTCTTTTTTTTTTTTTTTTTTTTGAGACGGAGTCTCGCTCTGTTGCCCAGGCTGGAGTGCACTGATGCAATCTTGGCTCACTGCAACCTCTGTTTCCAGGTTCAAGTGATTCTTCTGCCTCAGTCTCCCAAGTAGCTGGGACTACAGGCATGTGCCACCATGCCCAGCTAATTTTTATATTTTTAGAAGGGATGGGGTTTCACCATATTGGCCAGGCTGGTCTCGAACCCCCAACCTCGTGATCTGCCCACCTCAGCCTCCCAGAGTGCTGGGATTACATGCATGAGCCACACCATGCCTGACCTTGAGTGAGTTTCTTAATCCTGATTTTTAATTTGATTGCACTATGGTCTGAGAGACTATTTGGAAACAACAGATGCTGGAGAGGCTGTAAAGAAATAGGAAAGCTTTTACACTGTTGGTGGGAGTGTAAATTAGTTCCACCATTGTGGAAGACAGTGTGGCAATTCCTCAAGGATCTAGAATCAGAAATACCATTTGACCCAGCAATCCCATTACTGGGTATATATCCAAAGGATTATAAATAATTCTACTATAAATATGCTTGCACATATATGTTCATTGTGGTACTGTTCACAATAGCAAAGACTTGGAATCAACCCAAATGCCTATAATTATAGACTAGGTAAAGAAAATGTGGCACATATACACCATGGAATACTATGCAGCGATAAAAAAGGATGAGTTCATGTCCTTTGCAGGGACATGTATGAAGCTGAAAACCATAATTGTCAGCAAACTAACACAGGAACAGAAAACCAAATACTGCATGTTCTCACTCATAAGTGAGTGTTGAACAATGGATGAGAACACATGGGCACAGGGAAGGGAACATCAAACACTGAGGCCTGTCACAAGTAGGGGGCTAGGGGAGGGATAGCATTAGGAGAAATACCTAATGTAGATGACAGGTTGATGAGTGCAGCAAACCACCATGACTCATGTATACCTCTGTAACAAACCTGTACATTCTGCACATGTATCCCAAAACTTAAAGAATAATAATGAAAAGAAATGATAAAGTATAAAAATGTATTTTATAGCCACGGTAGTTAGTTTAACATGTTTTGTTTACATTATTTTAATAAACCTATTAAAACTTGCCTTAAATCACACACACACACACACACACACACACACACACACAAGAACCTTTTGGGTAATGATTGTTATTTGCCTACCCTTTCTTCTTTGTAACAGAATCTGATCGATTGGTTGGTTAGTTGGTTGATTTTCGGGTATCTGAGTCATCTCCAGCTTCAGAGAGGGATCTTGGAATGGCAATTCAAGGGGACCAAGCATACTTAAAGGAGGAAGTTATAATCCATGCTTGGGACGGAGCCTTCTCTCTTACTCTTCCACTGGACAGGAATAAACAAAATATTATCTTGGGTAACTCTAGCAGTTGTTTTTGTTTTTGCTTTTTTGTTTGTTTTTATTATTTTTAATTGACATAATTTTACATGTTTATAGGGCAAAATGAGATATTTCAATACATGTACAATGTGATCAAAGCAGCATAATGAGCATATCCATCACCTCAAACATTTATCATTTCTTTGTGTTAGGAAAATTCAAAATCTCTAGTAATCTTCTTAAGAATAAAATGGGAATCAACATCAAAGTGAAGTCTGCTTAGGATGACAAAAAGAGAACCAGAAATAATTCCAGTTCTAGCCATTAATTCAATCAGCTCTGGAAATTGCCCTGCTCTGTACTTCTCCATATTAAAACCTACAATTTTTCAAAAGTTTACAGCAGTTTGAGTGAGATATTCTCCTGTCAAAGCATACTAAATGGCATACCGTGGTTCTCCATTTGGGACCCCTATAAAATTATTTCACTAAAAATAATATGGCACTTGGGTCTGCAGTTTTATATTGCACTATACAAGATTTCCTTTAGTTCAAGGAACTTTACATATCTCAAACGTCTAGATTATTACCTCCCCCAACCAAGTATAGAGAAGAATAGCAGGAAGTTTAATCTCTTTGACCCAAAACTAGCTTTTCTTACACATTTCCTACTCTATGTAAATGGAATCTGCATACTTCCAGTTCCTCTTACCAAAATTTTGGAATCATCTTTGACTATGTCTTTTTCTAATATCCATCAGAAAATACTGTCAGTTCTGCCTTCAAAATATTTCCAGTATTATTGTTGTGCAGACTTATTCCTATCCTTAGAGGCTGCATGATAAAGCATTTAGGAATGACATTATGATTTCTATAAACTACTTTAAATAGCTTTTCTGTAAACTACTAAATAAGTTAAGTACCCTAAAAAAGTTAAATTTGTGTGTAAACCTACATACTTACATACATACACAAATAGTCAGAGGAAGATAAAGCATGGAGAGTGAAATAATAATTAGTTAATCTAAATGAAATGTATACAGTTGCTTATTTTACAGTTATTTCCATTTTCTGTAGGTTAAAAATGTTAGAATATAAAATTTGGGCAAAATACTGATTCTACAACATATGCAGAATTTTTCCAGAATCTAACCATGTCTTACAACCCCCAACCAACCCTACCTCTTGTTCTTAGCCACTCTCTTCTCTTGCTAGGCTACTGAACCAGCCTCAGAACTCTTCTCCCTGCTTCTGCTCATATGCCTCTATTAATCTATTTTCCCTAGCAGATTAATCTTCTTCAAAATTACAATATACCACACTTAAAATGGTATGCTATGTGATTTATAATATCCCTACGGCTTCTTATCTCACTTAGAGTCAAAGCCAAATTTCTGACCACAGCTAATTAGGCTCTCGGACCTGCCTAAGTCACCTCTGATTTTCTCTCCTCTGACTCCCTTTTGGTACTACACACCGACCTCCCTGACGTTCTTCCTATTGCTCCCAAAAGAACACTCCCACTGCTTGCTCATATTTCTTCAGTGAGAGAGCTACATATTTTACTCCATCATTTCCTTCAAGTCTTGGCTCAAATGTTAACCCCTCAGCCAAAAATTTCCTGATACGAGGTAGCAAAGAAAGTTAGCTTTTTACCACAGATGTTGCTGGCAAGTGGCTGCCCAGGCATGGACTACATTTCCTAACTCCCCTTGCATATAGTTGGACTTCTTAGTTGCATAACATACAATGGAATGGAGGAAGAAGAAAGTAACATCCACCACTCTATGCCTAACCCATAAAACCTCCTATCAGAACTCTACACTCTCTTCCCTTTTATTTGCTATCTAAATATTGATGCCCAAGGAGACACTGGAAGCCACACTTTGAAGATGGTAAGAGTCTCCATTAATTTAAGTCTCTGAATGACTTCAAAGAGTTGAGCACGATTCATTTGCATATGAATGACAAATTTATATTTGGATAAGCCAATGAGGTTTCAAGTTTTATCTGTTATAACGGCTATTGTATGTTTCAAATGATACACCTTCCTATATACAATACAAATTCCCAGATATCAAGTTAACATGCCACACGTTTATTAGTTTGTTGTCTATTTTCCCCGGAAGATCACAAACTGAATGATGTTACAGACTTACATTGCTTTTGTTCCTCATGTATCACGATTACCTGGAACACTTACTTCTAGGTAGTAGACTCTCAATAAATATGCTTTAAATAATATCCTGATTCCAACCAATTGAATGTGACTACCTGGAGCAATAGTTTGAGAAGGATTATGACAGTGTATCTGGACTAATATTAAAAGTTCTATGGTAGATTAATAATTTCCATCATGGATACAAGAGAGCTATGTGTGGTGGCCTTCTGGCTAAATAATTAATACCCCAGTTCCAGAAATAGTATAATTCAAAGGTATTCACAGACCTAGAGTTTAAAAAATAATATAACAGGGTAGCTATTCTTGCTACTGGTTCTGTAGAAGCCTTACTCATTTATTTATTCAAACTTCTTTGGCCTTTTATTTTGTATTCATTCTTTCAGCAAATAATTATTGAAGAACAATTCTAGTCATGGAATATATAGTGGTAAACAAAATACAGAGTTGAGCAAAATGCAGAGATAAAAATACAAAGGCCCTGAGCTTAGTCTAGTGGAATAGACAGACAATTTAGATGACTTAATGAATAAATGAATTCATATCAAGTAGTGACGTAAAGTAATAGGAGGATGTAACAGAAGTAAGGACTCTAGCTTTTGTCCCTACCATGCTACTCAAATTTATCTTCTCGAGCCCACAAACAACTTTCCCATTGTTAAATTCAGCGGTGCTTTCTCAGCCTTCATCTTGCCTGAACCATGAGCAGCATTTGACACAGTCTATTACTCTCTTATCTTTGGAACACTCTTTATTTGGCTTCCATGACACCAAAATCTGCTACCTTACTGCTTGCTCCAAGTTTCTTTAACTGCTTCCTTCTTTTCATTTTGATCTCTTAGCAGTGTATTCCTCAGAACTCGGGCTTTAGACATTTTTTTCTCTATATATATTATTCGTTTAGTGAGCTCATCCAGTCATGCCATAAAAATGATGTATTTCCTGATGACTCCAAAAATCTATATCTCTAGTCTTGTGTCTCGAAATTCAGATGCATCCATCTTGACATCTTCACTCATATAACTAACAGCATCAGAAATAACAATTCCAAAATTTGACTTCTGCTGTGCTCTCTCAGTATCAGTCAAGATAAACTAGGTGATGATGTAATGGTAAGTAGCCCCCAGATCGTAGTGGTTTTGAGTAACAAAAGGTTATTTCTGGCTTTAGCTGTATCTCCAACGTGGATGGGCAGGGAAGTAGAATAATTATAGTTATTCATGTACACAGATGAACCTCTATTGCAACTCATTTACCCAGAGGCTCTATCTTACTGTATACTTCCATGATCACTTCTGAAAAAAAAAAAAAAAAACCTGTACATGTTTGTAGCACCATGCACAGTCCCTTAAAAACTTCCAATAGAAAATGACATCCATCACTTCTGCTCATATTAGCTAAAACAAATCACATAGACATGTCTAAGTTCCAAAAGTGTAAGTGTAATCATTTTATTCTTCCAGAAGAAGATCTGAAATATTTGAAAATACCTCAAATGTTATCCAACCACTCCATTCTGCATAATCTGTTTTTATCACAATCTAATCCATCTCCATAATGGGCAGTTCCTTACTTTTGGGTAATTGGAGTCATCCTGTATTTCTCATATTTTTCTCAAGCCCTATTTCTTATCCATCATTATATCTATTAGTTGTACCTTCATAACATATACAGAATACCATTACTTCCTGCCATTTCCACTGGTAACACCATCACCTCCTCCTGAACTACTACAACATCCCTCTAACTGGCGGGGGATGGAGGGAGATCCCCATGACAACCCTATGCTATTGTCATGCCCCTCTTCATTCCATGCTTAACAAAGTAACTTAAGAGATCCAGTTCAAACTTCAGTTCAGTCAGATTCCCTCTCTGCTCAAAAATCTACCATCTTAGAATAGCATAATTTGTTTTTTTAGGTTTTTAAATTTTGTTTCCTTTAGACCTCCTCTCGTCAACACAATTCATTCTTACTATGTGATCTCCAAATTCTTACACTATCTAAATCTTTTTCTCCCTTCCTTTATTTATTGATATGCTCCCCTTAATCATTACCTTAGCTATAGTGACCTCTTCCGTGATTCTGAATGAAGCATGCTGGAATCTCAACTCAGAACTTTTTCATTTGTTGTTTCCTCCTCTTGGAGAGTTCTTCTGTCACATCACTGCATAGTGTGATCCTTTACATTCTACAGGAGTTAACTAAGTATCATTGTTTTTTAAATATGAGGCTTCCTTGGCCATCAACGTTTTCTATTCCCCTTCCTCATTTATTTTTCCATGCTCACTAACATAAATATGTATTTTATTTTTCTCCATTGGTATTATACATCTCCACATCAGAATTTAATCTCCATGAGAACAGAGATTTTCGCATGTTTTTGTATGCTGTATCCCAGTGCCTGGATAAGTATCTGGTATATTGTATTGGCTCAAAACACATATATGGAATAAAATGAAAAATTTTTGTAAAGATATACAAAATGTGTAAGCAGAGACAGTGACAGGCAGGGCTATTTCAGATTGGATGCTCAGGGAAGTCCTCTCTAATAGGTGATAGACAAGCAGAGACTTGAATCAAGTGATGAAGTAAGCCATGCAGCTATCCAGGGGATGAGACTTCCAGGCAAAGGAAACAGAAATGTGACAGCAATGAAAAAGCAGTGTGTTTTCTAGGAATAGCAAGCAGGCAAGCATGATTATAGTTTCAGAGAGAACAAAGGAAATAGTAAGAGATAAGATTACAATTTTAGCCACATTAAAATTATATTCGCCTTATAAGCCATGATAAGAAATTCAGATGTTAGTTCTGAAGTAGATTTGACAACTGAGTTTCAGGAGCTGTAGTAGAAGATAGGAATACAACAGTGACCAGAAATTTACAGTTTCTACCCTTCCAACATTCTAATGACAGAAACACATGTCAATGAGCCAAATCAGGTGAATAAATGTAAATTGCAACTATGTTATCATCAAAGCATACCCCATTTTCTACGATGACTACCACCACCAAAAGGGTTGTTCAGAAGTGGTAGAGATGTAAAGTTCTATTCTAGGTCTTCTAATTATCTGACCCCTTGACATGGAAAGAATTGATTAACCTCTTGTTGTCCCTGTCTCTGCCTAAATATTTCAGAACAATATTTTCACATTGAGATAATATAAAATAAATCATTTAAATTGTATCTAGTAACTAAAAATAAAACCAGTACAACAGCGGCTATTTTCATCCTGTGCCATATAAGTGAAAAAATAATTTCGTTTACTTTTTACCTACTTAAACTCCAATTTCCTTCCCCCTCTCCATCTCTTGATGATTCCATTCCTCCTCTCCTATTTTTTTTTAATTTATTTCTTATTTTGAGATAAGGTCTAGCTCTGTTGCCCAGGCTTGAATGCAATGGCACAAGCATGGCACTGCAGCCTCGACCTCCCAGCCTCATGACTAGCTAGGACCACAGGTGTGCACCACCGCACATTGCTTTTTTGTTTGTCTGTTTTCTGAAAAGAAGAGTTCTTGCTTTGTTGCACAGGCTGGTTGAAAACTCCTGACCTCAAGCCATCCTCCTGCTTTGGCCTCCCAATGTGCTGAGACTGGTGAGCCACCATGCCCAGTCTCTCCTCTTTTATTTTAATCCTCATGGCTCCATATAATCCAAATGTCTCCTGG
This sequence comes from Ateles fusciceps, assembly GCA_036589455.1. NCBI lineage: Eukaryota > Metazoa > Chordata > Mammalia > Primates > Atelidae > Ateles > Ateles fusciceps. The sequence continues at coordinate 273,854 of JAZHEH010003121.1, read as the reverse complement.
AATCAATCCTTTCCCACTGTCAAAGGGCAATATGCTTAAGTTAGTTTTCTCCAAAAATTTGGGAAATAATGATCCATTGGTTTACATAAAGAAAACATTATAATGATATTTATAGTTTACTCTCATATAAAAAAGAACAATATGTAAGTTTATCATACTGAAATATTGAATGAAAAGAGTAAGTATAAGTAGAAAATAAATACACATATATTAGCAGTGCTTGCCTTTAAAAAGCAAGCAACCAACAAACAAAAACTGATGGTAATATGTATGTCCAAAGAAAAAGAATAATATTTTTACACCTATGGGCGTAAAAATAGAATGTTCAGGCCTTGTATCTTTTCTTCCATATGGAACACTCTCTCAACGTTATTAATCTTAATTTCTGCTTCCATCTTCAATCTGATTACTCTTAATTATCACTGGGAATACCTTTTAATAATAGTAATAACCACATCTGCTATTATCACATTAAGCTTTTCAAACAAGCCCAAAATCTACGTACTATTATCATTAATTTATAAATGAAGAAACTGGATCTCAGAGTGGTTAAATAAATAAAGAGTAGCCATAATAGGAAATGATAGTGTCTGTTTGGTTAACTTATCTTCAGCCTTTAGCAGAGTTCTAGGTATGTAATAGGTCACCAATTGTGATGGTTAATATTGAGTGTCAACTTGACTGGATTGAAGGATGCAAAATATTGCACCTGAGTGTGTCTGGGGGGGGTGTTGCCAAAGGAGATTAACATGTGAGTCAGTGGACTGGGTGAGGCAGACCCATCCTCAATCTGGGCAGGTACCATCTAATCAGCTGGCAGCATGGCTAGAATAAAAGCAGGTAGAGAAATGTGGAAAGACTAGACTAGCTGTTTTCTAACCTTCATCTTCTTCCATGCTGGATGCTTCCTGCCCTTGAACATCAGACTTAAGTTCTTCAGTTTTTATACTCCTGGACTCACACCCATGGTTTTCCAGGGGCTCTCGGGCCTTTGGTCACAGACTGAAGGCTGCATTATCAGCTTCCCAACTTTTGAGATTTGGGGACTCAGACTGGCTTCCTTGCTCCTCGGCTTTCAAACCGCGTATTGTGGGACTTCACCTTGTGATCCTGTGAGTCAATACTCCTTAATAGATTCCCTTTCATATGTACATCTATCCTGTTAGTCCTGTCCCTCTAGAGAACCCTGACTAATACACCAATAAAGTTTTTTTATTTGAAGGAAAGGCCATGCTGAGATCTAAATCCAATCTTCTAGACATAAAAAGTCCACTATATCTTGCAGTACATGCTAAGATATTTCAATCATTAAATTATATTTCAATATTTTGTAATCATTACATATTTCAATCATTAAAAATGGGGCAAGGATAGCTTAGATAAATTTGAAGTGATGGGTAGGAGGAGTATGTGTTCATTATGTGTCTAGAGAGGCATCTGAATAACAAATTATGTCACAGAGTGAAGGACAGTCAAAACACACATTAATAATTATGCCAATAATAAATGTAGTAAACATTTATTATAGGTATATCTACCTATCTTTATATCCATATGTATAATGTCATTTTATTCTTTCCCACATTCCTTAGAGATAAGCATTGTTTAGTAAACTCTTCAGGATGAAACAGACATTAAATGGCTGTGCCAGGATTTATGACCTTGCCTGCCTGACTTCAAAGCTATTATGTAAGTACTTAAGAAAATATTTTTCTATCACACCTGAGATATGATAAAGCTAAGGTAACAACAATGTGAGTGGAAAAGAGAGGGTGAATTAAAAATGTAAATTGGTATTATAAATGGTAAGATTGGAAGAATGATTAGATATGGAAGTAAAAGGTAAGTTAATGATAAAGATGACCTTAATGTTTTTAACCAAGTATTTAAAACATTACTGGGAGAGATCATAAGAGCAGAAGAATTAAGAGAATGGAAGTAAAGTGGATGATGATATTTAAAATGTTTTGCAAAATATTAATTCATGATGAAGTTGAATATAAATTACTGTATGGCAGTTGCAGAGAAAAGGTGGCATTGAAGAAATGGAAGAGGAGAACTCAAGATATATTACTAGGTTATATAAAGATGAATGAGATATAAAATATAAATTGCTATTGCTCAGATAATGTACTTGTGCTTATGTGAAGAGGAAAACAATAAATCTTTTCTCTGAAAGATTGTTTATAAGATGTACTACCATACCAGCAGCATGAATAGAGTCAGTGATCAATATGGTATTTGTGGATAATGATGATGATGATGATGATACGATTTTTGGAAGAAATAGCTATATCCAATATTTTCTTCAGGAAACATCTTAAGGACAAAGCTTTACATTTTCCTCTCTCCAAGCAAGCTCTTAATTCTAGCCTTAATTTCCTAGGTAATAGATCTGCAGTGATTAGGCTTAAATGTTTTAGACTACAAAGTTAATTCACTGCTCAGCAAGAGTGGTAGGTCATGTCCCCTCAGCCATAGGGAAGGAGATTGTACACCAAGGGCTGCTTCCACACACTGGAGTCAATGTGCCCTTCTTATTAGTCAAAAACGACATACATTCTGGCTCTTGAACTAGCTTGCCCCTAGTCCATCTGCCGTGATGGCAATGTGCCCATTCAGAAAATACTCTGCCAGGTTTAGCTGGACAAAGGTACCAGTCAAAGAGGGATTAGAAAGGGGATTTGTTTCACAAGCAAATGAATATACTAAGGTTAAAAAAAATATGCCTTCATCCTTGAAGACACATCTGAACTGCGAACACTGAAAACACTTTACACCATTTAATCGGAATAAGTAACGGCCTTCAAAAGCCTTGAAGATCCAGTTTGTGTCCCATTGAGTTGGTTGTAGGTCTGTTTCATTAAAACTAACAGGAACTAACTGTTGATACTTTAGCACATCACTTTAGACTTTTAGAGCAGTAAGTCGTTATAAAAAGTAAATAAATAATAGTAAAGGCAAAATTAATCTTTAATATTAATCATGATGTCAAGGTAGAATAACAGAGATCAGAGAATAGTCTTCTTAACAGGGGCTAAATCAGTCTTCAAATACTTGGACATTGTATGTTCTTTAGTTTTCTCACTGTGCTCTTTGTAACTGTAGTAGTTCCTCACCTTATATTTCTATCATAAGAATTCCACCAACAAAGATATGTCACACAATTTCCAATAAAAGTATGGCATTGACTCAAGTAATATATTACTAGAGAAGTTAGTTGGCTGAGAGATGTTAACTACCCCCTTTTAGAAGAAAAATAGCTTTTTATAGCATTTGGCAACAATAATTAAGTAGGTACTCAGCTATCAGAAATAAGCCATTTTTGCGGCTTTTGTCATGTCAACAGAATTATATTTCATTAATAAAGAAACTATCCATAAATTGCTGCTAAATTATAGATTTTGCCTACCTTTTATTTAACTATTTGTTATTTATTTGATAGCTGTAAAATTCACCAGAAGTTCTTAGTGTACCAAACATATTTTTTACCTCCAGACCTATAGATACTTTCCCACTCTTAATGGTTTGCTCTTTTTCCTCTTTCAGACAACTCTTTTGATCTAACTAGGCTTCTTCTTCCATAACTGCTTTATCCTTTCTGTTTTCCTCATAGCATGATTACTATTCGAGCATATATTTGTTTATTTACTTGTTAATAATCTATCTCCCTCAATAGATTTTAACTTCCACATCTACCTTGCCAGTGTATTTGTAGCACCTAATCCAGTGTCTTATGTTTAACAATTATTTTGAAAGAATGTATATATGAATATGGATATCTCATATTAAGAGGCTTTAATTAAGTTCTTTCAATTTGCAAAAGTTCTGTATTACTTAGGATTCTTTTTGTTTTTTTGAGACAGGGTCTCACTCTGTTCCTAGGCTGGAGTGCAGTGGTGCAATCCTGGCTCACTGCAATCCCTGCCTCCTGGGTTCAAGCAATCCTTCTGCCTCAGTCTTCTGAGTAGCAAGGACTACAGGTGCATGCCACCATGCTCAGCTAATTTTTGTATTTTTAGTAGAGACAGGATTTCACCATTTTGGCCAGGGTGGTCTTGATCTCTTGGCCTCGTGATCTGCCCGCCTCAGCCTCCTAAAGTGCTCGAATTACAGGCATGCAACACCGCATCTGGACATTACTTCAGAATTCTTCATTGCAGACAACAGAGTCAACTCTGGCAAGCTTAGGTAGGAAAACACTTATTGCAGCCTATTATTAACTCAGAATTTTTGGAAACTCCAGGGAACTAAACATGATGCTAAAAAAAAGTGATCCAGCTAGAAGATATATCCAACACTACCACCAGAAACTTCTCTAACACCACTATTTTCTGTACAACAGTCACAAAAAGCAAAGACCAGACATAAACAATCAGCCTTTCTCTCCAAATTTTTGCTTTCACCTTTTTAATCCCGTATCTGTGTGTGTCTGTCTAGTGGAAGTCTCATGTAGAATCCCAGATGCATTGGAATCGAAGAAATGTAATCATTAACTTTTTCTATTGTTTAGCCTCCGGTTTAAAGAAATGTATGGTTCAGGGAAGACAAGTAGAGATCAGTGAGCCAACCTACAGCGTTTTTCACAATCTCTGTGGCTGAAGACAGTGTAATGCAATCAAAGAATGGAAAGAAAGCCAGTGTGGCTGAAGCACAGTGAAAGTGAGTACATACTCTAAAGGAGAGGGCCACAATCCTCCATCCATGGCCTGTTAGGAACTGGGCTATACAGCAGAAGATGAGTGGCAGGCAAGTGAGTGAAGCTTCCTCTGTATTTACTGCTGCTCCCCCATTGCTGGCTTTACCACCTGAGCTCCTCCTCCTGTCAGATCAGCAGAGGCATGAATTCTCATAGGAGTGCAAATGATACTGTGAACTTCATGTACATGGGATCTAAGTTGTGCTTTCCTTATAAGAATATAATGCCTGATGATCTGTCATTGTCTCCCATCCCCCCAGATCAAGTTTCAGGAAGACAAGCTCAGAGCTCCCACTGATTCTACGTTATGGTGAGTTGTGTAATTATTTCATTACATATTACAATGTAATAATAATAGAAATAAAGTGCACAGTAACTGTAATGTGCTTGAATCATACCAAAACCATCCCCTCCACCCACCTCTCTGAGTATGTGGAAAAACTGTCTCCCATAAAACCCGTTCCTAGTGACAAAAAGTTTGGGGTCTGCTGCTCCAAAGGCATCATCTTAATTGGATGTCACCACAGTCCTCTAAATCAGGCAATGGTAATAACCATACTTTACAAATGTGGAAATAAGTCTTGCCAAATACCACAAAACAATTCTGTCTTACCCTTTGAATTTAAACCAATCTATTAGACTCTAGAACTGAATGCCTAAAACTTAGCCTGTATTACCACAAATATTTAGCAATCATGTCAATATTATGGAAATATAAAGAAAATAAAGAGACAAAGGGAAGTCTGAGGACCATAATAACTTTTAAAAATTCTCATAATGACTTTTAAAAATTCTCATAATGTTAGAGCTCATTTCTCAACCTCTTAGTTATCCTTTATTTTAGGATTAAAATTTTAAAATATCCATTATTGCCCATTTGTAAATCCCTGAGTAGTCCCACATGACTCCAGAAAATGAGCTGTCAGTGTTAGTTTGTCTTGTGGGAAACTGTCCAAAAGTATCCTGTTGATCTACTTACACTCAGTCATGCATAATTTACTGGATAATCACTAGTGTCCTAATCAATAACTCTATCTACCTACTCACTAATCCAGTTGAAGAACTATGTGATTTAACATGCAATAGACTTAGGACCAGCCCTTGGTAAAACTGAATTCTGTGTTTGGTATCTTTGTTTCTCCCCCTTATCAATTATTCTTCCCAAACTCAGACCATTGTTCTCACACGATTTCAAGCAAGAAGGACTTATAAAAGCAATGTGTTCATTTCCCCCTCTCTCAGTATGGGGAAATTGAGACTCCTAAAGAATAAGTTATTTATTTAATCATCTTAACCTAAGGCTGTTAAATAAACCAATTAATGATGAGATCAAATCTAACAACCTGTCTTGGGTTTGCTGATTCCACATTCTAAAAAGCTGACTATGTTTTTTCTCTAAAATGCTTCCAAGACAGGCCAGGGGCAAAGGCTCACACCTATATCCTAGCAATTTGGAAGTCTGTGGTGGCTGGATCACTTGAGCTCAGGAGTTCAATATCAGCCTGGTCAACATGGTGAAACCCTACCTCTACAAAAAAGTTAGCCAGGTGCGGTGGCATGTGCCTGTAGTCCCAGCTACTGGGGAGGCTGAGGTGGGAAGATTGCTTGAGCCCAGAGGCAAAGGTTGCAGTGAGCAGAGATTGGGCCACTGCACTATAGTCTGGGTGATGGGCATGAAACCTTGACTCAGATGCAGTTTAAAAAATAAAAAAGTCCTTGAATGTGTGTGATGGGAGAGTAAGGTTCTATGCATTACATTTGGTTTCAGCTAAAGAAATTCACCTTTGCTTTAAAGCAGCCTTGAATATTAAAAATTCACTGGATGCAATGAACTGAATACTTCCCCCCCAAAATTCATATGTTGAAATGCTAACCTCCAGTGTTATGGTATTAGGATGTGGTGTCTTTGAAAGGGAATTAGATCATAAAAGTGGATCCATCACAGATGGGATTTGTGCCCTTGTAAAACTGACCCCAGAGAGTGTCTCAAGCTATTTCCACCATGTAAGGATTCAATAAGACAGCAGTCTGCAACCCCAAGAGGGGTCCTCGCTAGCACCCAACCATGCTGGCCCCGCGATCTCACACTTCTAGCCTCCATACCCCAAATAAGTAAGTTTATATTGTACATAAGCCACCCAATGTGTGCTACTTGGTTATAGCAGCCCAAGCTAATCCCCTGGGTTTCTAGTCCAGCTCTGGTACTAATCAGTGCTTACCTTAGGCAAGTAACTTCATCTCTCTGGGTCATAACAATAAAATATTTATAAAACAAGAACCTAAAATCGATGACTTTTAAATTCTCTTGCCAGCGTAAGAAATTCATGAAGCCATAGTACTTCTGCTGTCCACTAAAATAGGGATCTCAGGTGAATAAGGACAAACGTACAACATTTATGAAAGACAAACATATGTCGCAGTTTGACTACTACAGTATTGGTTTACACTTGTTGTCTTCACGTAATTAAACACATTCACTCTCAAAATTATTCTGGTTTGGAAAATAACTTGTAAAAAGTTTAAATAAAATAAAAAAACTCTGTGCTTATAGGAGAGATCGATATTGGGGCAGATTAATATATTTATATGTCATATAAAATACTGATAATAATAATAATTTCTACACTTAAAAGAGCAACTACTATGCGCCTAAATACTTCTACATCATGTCATTCCAAGAGTGAAGTGTCACTGCTAAGAGGATGATATCTAGTGTCAGATTTCTGGATTCAAACTTTATTGTCATTTACTTATTAACTATGTAAGTTGCCAAAAATCTGTTTCCTCATTTAAAGAAAGAGGAGATGGTTGTAAGATTAACTAATACGACCTAAAGTAGTAAATTCAGAACAAGTGCTTCAAACTGTACCTGGTAAATAGTAACTGCTCAATAAATATTAGGTATCATTATTCACAAAACAAGTATCCGAGGCACCTCATATCAGATCTATTTTAAAGATCCTCATTTGAGGCTTTGGGAAAGTTCAAACATTTTGCCTAAAAGGTGACATATTTTATTTCTTTCAAATTTTGAACATGTTCAGTTTTTCTTATCATGGAGCCTACAGATTCCACTTTCATTGTCTCAATCACTCTCCCTCCCACTTTCCAAATGGCTGCCCCCATTACCTTTCACGTTCCAATTTAAATGCCTCTTCTACAGAAAAGCACTGTCTAATCCACCAGTACAAAATGTGTTACAAAATCCAGATCTTGTTGCTTTCTGTCACATCACTCTATTCTCCTTCAAAGCATGTGTCTCCATGTTTTACTATACTTACTTGGTAGGTTGCAGCTTATTTCTGTTTTCTCCACAAAGCCTCATGCTTGGGGAGGTCAAGACACATATCAGTGTTACTCATTATAAAGTATCAAGTATTGAGCAAAGTATCTGGCCCATAATAAGCACTTTCATAATGCAAACTTTAGCTCCTTTTTAAAGGAGCTTGTTATGCATTTATTCAAGGAATAGACAACTAACAAGTGCCTAATTTGGGATCTACCCATATTAGGCAAAATGATATGTTGGTACTCATTACACTGCTCCTCTGTGTTAGAGGATCTGTTGCCCAGGCTGGAGTGCAGTGGCATGACCCTGGCTCACTGCAAACTCCACCTCCTGGGTTCAAGTGATTTTCCTGCCTCAGCCTCCTAAGTAACTAGGACTACAGGTGCCCACCACCACACCTGGATCATTTTTGTATTTTTAGTAGAGACGGAGTTTCACCATTTTGGCCAGGCTGGTCGCAAACTTCTGACACCAGATGATCCGCCCGCCTTGGCCTCCCAAATTGCTGGGATTACAGGTGTGAGCCACTGAGCCTGGCCAAAGATGCCATTTTTATAGGTCAGTATCAGTTAAATATTTATAGACCAGGAACATTAGTAATCAACTCATAAGGATGGGTCTTGGGTTTCAATTCCCTACTATGTGTAGCTAATCTGGTAACAAAAATAAAACGAATTAGAGGCAAATAATTGACTAACAAGAACAAAAGTTAATCATGCAAAAGTTGGTCGTTATCACAAATACCTGTCAATAAACTGAAGAAACAGAATTTTTAAAAAATACTGCTTCAGAATTTTTCATCTAGAAAAAAAATGTTTTGTATTATAATTTGTCTTTGTTTTATTATAGTCTGGGTTAAGGGGCAGAAAGTCCACATAAATATGAAATTCATGTAATTCAAAAATCATTGCTAAAGGAAAGAATCAAATGAAATAAGGCAATTCTATGGGAGAAAGAATAATATTCAATGACTAAAAGTAAGTAATATGTGATATAGTCATGATTCTATGTGTTGGTAGCAAAAGTTACTTCATTCCTTTACTTTTTAGTAGGCATTGTGTAACCTAGTTTCATGGTCTCCCAGGGACTTGGGCTCTTTAAATAAAGATTAAATTAGATACCACAGTTGAATCCAGTGTTTAAGAACATTTACTTCTATGTTTTTGCTAATTCTCCACATTATATTCAGTTTAGATGTTAGCATCTCAAATGCTGTATGTTTTATATTTTAAACAGGTAATTGAATAAAATTTCAGCTAAGAATTAATTACATCTCTGAAATGATCTCTCTCCTTCCTGTTCATGCGTGAATCGTACACTGGAAGAAACATCATCTTCAGGATGAGAAGATTAGCAGGAGAGACTGTTTAGTCAGTTTTCACATTAACAGGCAGGCCAGTTGAAATTACTCCTCAGATTTGATTTGGCCTGCAGCCAGATGGTTGATACCGTTAATAGAGAAAACATCTGTTTACCCTAATGTGTTAGTTTACTGAGCTTGGAGGCCATCAACATGAGCCACTGTGCACAGGTATTATGAAAGGAGTGAAAACTCTTTTTTTCCTTTGGAAGTCAAAAGTAGATAGAAGCATCCCATTTTATCATCCCCCACATTAGGCTGTCCTCAGACCATGACGATAAAGAATTACAGAAGACCAGTGACCACACCACATTCTTATTAGTTATTTATGAATCATTATTTCCCATTCTTCAGATTTGAGTGAAATCAGATTTTATATTTCTAATGCAATTGGCTAAAATGAAGCAATTAATAAGACAAATGTATACACTGCATGCAATCAGCAAATTCAACAAAATCAACCATTATGTAATTCTGTGATTTCTGAAATAGTCTCAGAACAACAGCCTGGAATTTATTTTTATTTTTATTTTTTGCATCTAAAAGAGATACTCAATTTACATGATTTACAGAGACCAAGTTAAATTTACTGATGGTACTAAATAGCTATCTCTGCAATAGATGAAGCCTTAAAAATTGTACAAATGTGTGAGAAAAAAAAATCTCAAAATTGGAGGAGGGGTGTAATATCTGCAAAAATTTAGAAATTACATGTTCAGAGAAGTTCTTATGAAGGCTGTAAGGTGACCAAAATCCTGCACTATCTTGGAAAATTATGCAAACCTTCATAAATAATTATTGATTATTAAAGTGCAAGGAAAACAAGTTTTCATTTATATGGAGAAGGTCATTACTTAAATGTAGATGGTCTCATTGCTTTGTGGGATAGGCTAATGAAAAATGTACTTGCTCACCACAGCAAGAATCAGGGCATGAACTAAAGCCATAAAACTTTTATGGTGCTTCTCCACAGATACCACATTGCTTTCTTTGCCTTTGCTCTTTGCAGCACACTTGATAGGAAAAAAGCTAAGTGCAAGACCAGTATTCAAAAGGATTGCTCCAACTTAAATTATTTTACTTTGGAGCTGAAGCAGAGTCCTTCTGACAGCTTTACTGGCTGCAGGTTTGGTGGGGAGGTAAAACCACGCTCCATGTAGTGTTGCAAGTATGAAGTATAAATCAGGTTTCATAAATATGCCCATTTGGTGTACTCAATTGACTGTAAAATAATTAAGCTCTGCTGTGTAATTGTGCTGTGGAAGAAAGCAGGACTTCTAAACATTTAACGGAGAGTGATTATGCAACCTGAATTAAGACTGTGTTTTCTCCCACCATCTTCTGTAGTGCAACAAAAGCGTTTTGTAACAATTTCATCTTAAATCCACAGGGTATAAGGCTGCCTAGGCATTTGGGTTGTTTTTCTTTTTTTTTTCCTTTCCTTTTTTTCCACATTTGTTTCTGACTATTTGTCCTCCTCCTTCACTATTTTAGATCAAACATAAATATAGCACATTTCAGTGAAAGTGTCAGGAGTTTCTTATACTCTGGCAGAATTTTACTGACCAAGGAAGAGGTGAGATGTGAGGATTGAGGAGAAAAGATCCATTAGCTATAAAATTTTGTTTGGTCTCTTTATTCTGCTTTTTTATTTTAAGCTTTTTCTGGAAATTTGGTAGTTTATGTTTCAAATATTACTTACTGGGTAATCTTTAGAGATATTAATAATGTAAACATTTCAGATACACCTTGAAATGTATGTCCAAAGATAAAGTGGCATTTGTTTCCCTATCATGGTAGAGCCTTACAGAAATGCTCAAGATCTGTGCCGTTTGTTATGTTTTCCAGATATTTCTATTGAGCTAAACAGAAAAAAAGAACTCCAGCAGAAAACAAATAAGGATGTTCATTGTAATATTTCCAGTTCTGTCATCTTCTCTGTTTGTAAAATCAGTAAGTGCTCATAGTGTGAAATTTGGAAGACACATATAAGACAGACTACCCACAATCCTTTTGTTGACATTTTAATTTATGAAATGTACACTTTTATATAAAAATATTTTTCTCATGTCAAGTCATCAGGGCTCTGAACATTTGACAGTGTGGCAGTTCCAGTGTATAAATGTTACTGTATGCATGCATTCAAGTCCCTTCGTGGGCATTATTTCATTCCCTATCCTTTCAGACTTAAAATTGTTATTTGTGTTGATATTTTTTTCATGAAACTAGAAAAGAACATTAGGAAAATGGCAACTGTGAACTCTTCAATACATCTTTGTTAGTTTCCTAAAAATAGTATTCTCTTCAGCTTGTGTTGATAAACTGTTAACAACTTGGCTCCAGTCCTGGCCAATCTAATCTACAAATAACAAGGCCTTGGCATTTCATTGCCCCATATATGAAAAACTTAACTCACTCTCTTTTTGTGAAATTTTTCAGTAGCTGGAGAACTTCAGAATGCCTAGGGTGAAGCCATTACTCTATGCTAGGCTTCTTCAAAGACCATCACAATCTATGGAGTTGGTGCTTTGAAGTTCATCTTTTTTCCTACTTGTCTTTGGAATCTCCAGGGGGCAGGCATTTAAGTCTATATTTCCTTAATCTAGAGCCAAAATGACTTCCTGCTCTGTTGCTGCCCTCATTTGTGGTACTAGAAAATTATCTTCTCTTAATTAAGGGAATCAAACCACTTCCTTGGAACGCCAAACATTAAAGTTCAAGGATAGAAGCGACCATCTTAAGGTAAATATAAACTACTTTGTTTTCATATTTGTTCTGGCCAGATTTTTTTGAACAAAGATCATTTTTATGTACTTAACATATAAATAATGTATGTAAATCTATTTAAAAGGTCTAATTATAAAGACTAAGCTAGAGATTCAAAAGAAGATAGTCAACAAACTGATTTTAATAGCAAAACTTAAAATTATTGAGTGGAATTTCCAGTTTTTCTGGAAAAAGGGGTAACCCTAGATGTACATTCAAGAAAGGCATTAATTTGGTGATACTGCAAAATTCTTCCTTATTTATATGTCATTTATTACTTTATAGAGGGTTTACAGTCTGTAAAACACCTAGTACTAAATGGTTGACCAATTTTCCCCATGTATTTCCCATATATATATATATATATATATATATATATTATGGCATTTTTATTCTTATAAATTCACATTCCCAAATCTTCAATAAAGTTTTAAGTGTAATCATATTCAGTATTTTTGTTAGAGCCCTGTCCAGTAGAACTTTCCCCAGTGATAGTCACATTTCAAGTGCTCAACAGTTATATCTGGCTAGTGGTTTACATATGGCTGTTGAGCACTTGAAATGTGACTAGTGTAACTGAGGATCTGAATAGCTAGTTTTGTTTAATTGTAATTAATGTTAATTTAAGTTCATATGCTCACATATTACTATTGGCTACTAGACTGGATGGTGCAGAGTTAACAGACTTCCACCCAAGTCTATGACAACTCATTAGGCTGGCTTCATTCTTTAAGAAAATCAATTAATCTTTTTGTGCTTAATGATTATGTTTTTCTTCACATATATGCAAGTCGATATCCAGCAGTCAATCCTCACATCTCACCTTTTCCTTGGTAGGTAAAATTTATTTATCTATTTTATATTGTACTATCCTAAATACAAAAATTAAGGACATCTGCCATCAGTGGATATAGGCGAAAAAAAAAGAATTAATGACAGTTGAAAATCTCATCTATGCTTTATCATAGTGATGCACTCTTGGGAATTAAGCAGCTTTGCATAATTAGCAGGTCACACACTTGTAGATAACATTTTACATCAGAAATTCAGATGCCTCATTAAGCTTGGGTAGAGTTTAATAACACAAAGATAGATGTATATATGTGCCAAAATGTAAAATAAACATGGTTTAAATAAATTATGCCAGAGAGTGTTGACACAGATTATGAACATACAAAATTGCTTCTTATTTGGTCTTCTCAATCTTCCTTAAATACAAAATCTCACCTCAGGGCCTTTGTACTGATTATCTACTTCCACACTTGCTCCAAAGAGCCACAGGCCTTGTACCTCACCTTTTTCAAGTCTGCACTAGCAGCATCTTCTAAGTCAACTCTAACCACCCTATTCAAGGACACTCACTACCTGCCCCTCCCACACTCCCAAATTTCCATACCCTGCTCTATTTTACCCTTCAGCATTCATTACTTTCTAAAATACTGTATCATTTATTCAGTTATTTTATTTTTGAGTCCTCTAAGTAGATGTGAGATTATGAAAGTAGATATTTGGGTCATTTTTTGTTCACTGATATATCACCAGCTTCAGTACATGTCCAGGTGCTTTTGATAACCCTCAATAAATATTAGATACTGCTCAAATGACTTATTGAGTTGTCTAATATATGGGTTGGCAATGGCAATCTTTTTCTATAAAAAGCCATATAGTATATATTTTATACTTTACAGGCCACATACATTTTCTGTCATACATTTTTTTTAAAAATGTAACACTTTCTTGGATTGCAGGTAGTATAAAAGGAGACTGTGGGCCAAATTCAGCCATAGGTCTTAGTTTGCCAACCCCAGGTCCAATTTAATGGAGAATGCAACAGTAGAGCAATGCTCAGAAGATAATTAATCCTGGAATGATATGCATTTAGCATGGCAGTTTGTGATTATGTTCGCTATGTTCAACTTACTAAAACTTGAGGAAACACCATTGTGGTTAATTCAGTAAGAATGACTAGAAAGTGATCTAACTTGGCAAACTACATCCTTTTTTAATCGCCTACCAAAATCGTTATTCTGTCTCTTACAAAACATTAACACTAAATTGATGTTTGGTCCTTAGTTTTTTCTTTTTTTTTTTGATAGACCACAAACATTATTAACAAAACCAATGGTTATGATGAATTCTTTTCTCCCTCAAAATGTGCATATAACCATGATTTTGCACACAGATTTTAAGGGCTAATAAGCTTACTGAAGCCTGATATTAAGAATATCTCTCTGGCTCACATTTTTTTGTGTATCTAATAGAATGAAAATATTTGCTTTAAATGGCCTTTCAACTTATTGTTACCTGACACAGTGGAAAATGTCAAGAACTTTAATCAAACACAGCACCTAGTAATATCAGCTAATACTTACAAGCTTGTTTTGCCTAAGATACAATTTCAGGTAGATCATTTTTCCAGCAATCAGAATTTTTTCATAATGGGAAACAATGTTTTCATTGCTTTTGTTTGTTTGGTTCTAGTAATTACTACCATAGTATCCTTAGATTCCTCCATATTGATAAGATCCACATTCATTTTGGGCATTTGAAAGTCTCAGTATAATCAATCAAAAACAAAAGCATAATAGTCAGTTGTTTTTGTTTCCTTTCCACACTGCTGTCATCAAGAAGTACAAGATCTGGACATTTCTTTTTTGCATCTTCCTTGCATGAACCATTACCAATTTTAGAAGACTATATTCTATTTTTTTACAAAGGTATTCAGAGATAGCCATTTTTAACAATCCTGAAGTTTTCAGCATCAACTTCAGGTCTATAACCTTAGATATCATCTAGAGTTGCAATTCTCAACCAAGGAGTTGTGACACTCCTATGTCATGCTGGCAAGAGAGGTATGTCACCTAGTTTGTTACTGAAAGTATTTAAAGTATTGCTATTCCCAATTAATTTACTTTGCAAAACATTTTAAAATAACGTTGTTTGCAGTTATTCCTACAATAGTATTATGTATGCCAGTATTTAGCTGGGCCTTCACTAATGAGTGGGAAAGAGTGAACTCCCATAGGGGATTGAATATCTTCTCATATAAGTTCATGTGAGCATGTTGGTCATGGGAGCATCATCTGTCAAATGTGTCTCATCAGAAAATAATAAATTGTGAGAATCACTGAACTAGAAACACTATTCCTCCCGGCGGAAAATATACATTCTATGTGCTAAGGTAAAATACTGCACATATCCACTAATATTAATGGACACCCTGTTTAAAAATTTCCAGGGATTTAAAAAGTAAATCAAATACTTAGGCTCAAGAAAATACAAGCTGAAAACTGTTCCTTTGCCTGGTTAATCACAGTACACTTACTCAAGCTTCTTGGAAGGAAATGAAGATAAAATTGTGGCAAACAGCCAGGATTAATTAACAATGTCAAGGTCAAATTCACACATATTGCCTGGAAATGCTGGAAGTTACAAAAAGAAGAAAAGCTATGACAGAACTAGGATAATGACAGTTTTTTAAATAGACATGGATTGTTACCAAAGAAGAAGACTGATTTACCTGTTTGATGATTCACAAATCCCATTGCCCTTCAGTAAGACATCTCTTAGTCTTGTTTTGTCACATTTTTAGATAAAGAGAAACCAAAATATACCCCATTAGCCAAACACTAGATAACAAGAAGAGATCAGAGTTTGAGATGCTTAGCAGTCATAGGCGGTCCAATAAATTATTGGTACAGAGAATATTGAACATGCTATCTACTCTTTCTTCCAAATATAATAAATTTTTTAAGATCAGAGTGCATATCACATGAAGTTAATAAAGTAGAAAATGACACTATTTACCTTCATCAAATAATATGTCAAGAAATTTATAGCTCAGCTCCTTGGAAATCTGTCTTATTTAGCCTGCTGTTTTGTGTAATATTTTAATAGCCAGAAGCAAATGGGGAACATGAAGTATGCTAGGCCAAGAAAAATTGTTTTTTAAAAAAATTTGCTTTATTTAGTAATGCTTTGTGTTATATAATTCTTATTATCTGTAGGTGATACATATTAATATCACAAAATTAATGTGTGATATTGGGTAGCTGGAAATGGCATAGAATTACATAATAAATAATGAGTTAACCAACTAAAAAAAGAGGTGATTGGTAAGACTACTTCTTGAATAAGAGTTGTCATTACCTGTGATTTATCTACAGATTACTGCATGTCCCCAGGAACACCAGGCTAAAGATTATATTTCAAAGAAAGACAGTTTTACTGATCATAGAAAGGATTCCCCATTCCAAGTCATATTAAAAATCCACTTATTCTAATATCCTTCAAAAAGAAGTGATTGTTTTAGTTTTAAAAAGAGATTGAGGAGGGGGAGATAAATTCTTCTCATCATTTTTGTTTTTTGTTTTTTTGGTTTTATTTACCATTGTCATGAAGGAGTGGAGTTTATCTAAATTCTGAAAAAGAAAGTTGAATTCATTATTCTTGTCTTGTATCAAGAGATATTTATTGTTTTATCTGCACTACTACTGATAGCAACAAATAATGAAAAACCACAAAGCAAACAAATGCAATCTCTCTTAGTATTACATGAAATCATATTATATAATGTTGAGCAAATATAAAGAAACTCCTATAGTTAACAATGATATAGTTTTATATAAAATTTATATAATTACAATTTAGGTGGATTTATACTTTCTAGTTAATCTTCATTACCTATCCATGTGGTAAATGCTTTTCCATACCAGTTTTATAAATGCAAACACTGAGACAAAAAGTCTCAGAAAAATCTCTGCGTGTATATACTGTAACATTCTGGCAAGTTAATTTGTACCATATCAAAAAATTTCTGGATTCTCTTAATAGTCATATGATGACCAAATGTCCACTAAGTTTATGCATTTCTTGGCTGAAAATCTCTTGAGGTGATATATTTACTTCCACTGTAGGCATTTATTCATTGTTTTGAGAACACTGAATTTTGAAATTTATTTTCCTTTATTTGAAGTGGATCTAACCCATCATTTTAATACTGCATCTTAGTATTATATAAAAATGTAAATTTGTGGTTGGGTGCGGTGGCTCATACCTATGATTCCAGCACTTTGAAGGCTGAAGTGAGTGGATCACAAGTTCGGGAGTTCCAGACCAGCCTAGCCAACATGGTGAAACCCAATCTCTAATAAAAATACACAAATTAGCCAGGTATGGTGGCAAGGTTCCTGGAATCCCAGCTACTCAGAAGGCTGAGGCAGGAGAATTCCTGGAACTCTGTAGGCGGAGGTTGCAGTGAGCTCAGATCGCACCAATGCACTGCAGCCTGGGTTATAGAGCAAGACTCCATCTCAAAAAAAAAAGCAAATTTGTTTTTAAATAATATGTTTTTGAATATTTGAGCTGCCTACTTTTGGTGAAATAATCAGGAATCTTGTAAACAGATTTATATTAATGTGTGCTTTTTAATGTAATGAAACATTTCATCTGAAATACAAAATGATTGCAAAATATGGATAGATAATCTAGG
The DNA here is from genome assembly GCA_036589455.1 of Ateles fusciceps. NCBI lineage: Eukaryota > Metazoa > Chordata > Mammalia > Primates > Atelidae > Ateles > Ateles fusciceps. Next base: position 256,249 of record JAZHEH010003121.1, on the reverse strand, counting down.
TACCTCACATCCACTGTAAAAACAGAATATTAAATTATAATAGAATTGAGACTGGGTGCAGTGGCTCATGCCTGTAATCCCAACACTTTAGGAGGCCGAGGCAGGCAAATTACTTGAGGTCAGAAGTTCGAGACTAGTCTGGCCAACATGTAAAACCCTATCTCTACTAAAAAATGCAGATATTAGCTGGGCATGATGGTGTACACCTTAGTCCCATCTACTTGGGAGGCTGAAGCAGGAGAAGCGCTTGAACCCGAGAGGTAGAGGTTGCAATGAGCCAAGATCGTGCCACTGCACTCCAGTTTGGGTGACAGAGGGAACTCAGTCTCAAAAATATATATATATATTATCATAGAATTGAATATTGTTATATACTTCTGCTGAATTTTCTCTTCTCTTCTCAAAAGTACCTACTCTCCTGAATTTCATATTTATCATTGGCATTCATTCTGTCATAATTTTAAATTATACATATTTATCTCTCAATAATAACACGCTATTTTGGCTCTTCTTAAAATCTGTGTAAATGATATCACATTTTATAATCGATGCTCATACCTGAAGGGAGCTTATCTAGCACATTTTTCTGTAAGGCATATCACAGCCTTCTTGCACTTAGGAACAATGGACGAGAATTCAGTACTGTACTTGGGAATAATTTCAATTAACAAAACTACCAACAAAAAGCCTTAAAGTGGGGGGAAATAACATGGCACCAAATGGTCAATAAAAACCTCTTTTTTATAGTAAAGGAACTGAAACAAACAAACAAAAAAAAACCAGAGTGTCCCCTTGTTCGACTTTTGTTGGGAATGTTTACACAGAGCTGTTCGGATTTTCTTTTGAGTTGCATGTGCACAAGTCCATGAATGACTGTTAAAGCACCATGAATACCGATTTTGGGATTACAAAAAATTTTAACAAGTAAGAAAACTTATAAATATGGAATCAACAAGTGAAGATCAACTGTATCTTCTTATAAAACCAGCTTCACAAAGGGAAGATAGTTTTTGTGTATACAGAAATTCAGGGACTTAAAACTCGGTATATATAGTTCCATGTTATCCAAACTTTTATTGCAATATCAAATATCTAAAGCCAGTCTGGCTTTCAGACTTTTAAAATACATGTTTCTTGATTATTTGTTTATTCATTGCATGGGGCTTTAATAGATTTTTTTTCTTAGTTTATTCAAAATTCCTATTTCAGCTGAAAATAAAAGAGATGTCATTAGGAAATATCTAGTATAGTTATGTTTCTTGTTAATTCTATTCAGCAACTAAAGAACAAATCATCTTTTTGTTTGTTTGTTTCTATTTACTTGATTATTGGTGGTCTTCAATTTCATTATTCATTCTTTCTTCCAAAAATAAATAAATAACAAATCACCTTGCTCTAAATTCTATCCTTTATTTTCTTTTAAAATGTATTTCTTTCTTGTCTTTCTTTGGAATTTCACTATTTCTTTTTCTGTTTAATTTCTTTACTTTTTAGAAGTAGTTTTTTATTCTGTTACATTGTTTTTAAATTCATGTTTTTATATATATTTTAAGGTAGCTTTTACTGTATTTTCTGGAATTTTATTATTTTCCTGATAAGCAATGCATAAGTAAACTGAAACTAAGAATAAACATTATAACTCTTTTTAATTTGTTTTCTTATTTTGTTTCAATGAAAGTCTTTCTCAAGTTGGTTTCCCTTTTTCACAGTTGTTTTTCCTAATCTGTTTGCATTCATAAATTAACGTCTAGGTTGTTTGATTTTGGTAGATGGCATGGTTGCATCAGCAATTGTGTAAATCACTTTTTAATGTCAACTACCTATCACAGATCAGCATTCAGATTTCCCACAGGAACCTCCAACTCAATGTATCTCCTCCAAACTCACCTCTCTTTTGCTTTTAGAATTAATTATTACCCAAGATGGGAATTTTGAAGTTCCTGGGCATCTCTCTCTTCCACAACAAACCTATTTTATCCATAATCCAATGGCAATCATATATATTTTTAATTTCAAGTATGCCTCTTCTTCATGTAAATTTCCACCACTAGCCCTAGCTTTCATCATTTGTCTCCTAAATTCTTACAAATGTCTCTTAATTGCTTTACTTTTTTCCCAGGAATTGCTGATTACTTTCTCCTTACTGTTCCTGAAATTTCAGATGTTCAAACACAGCTCAACAGCTAGTGAAGCTACACAAATGTCATATATAAGACCCTTGGGATCTCTTGCTTGGAAATAAAATTGGCCAGTATCTCTCTTGTGTTTGTGTCTCAGCAATCCTCCCCCATCAACTCTCACCACCTTCTTTTAGATTCCACTATAATTAAGTATAGAAGTTATTTTTTCCCTTTTCAATTTGTTCATTGAGAATACAATATAATCTATTATGTAGTCTATGTATTCCAGAGTTGGTTTAACCTGTTAGTCTTCATCTTGACTGTATGATTTTCTTAAACACAGGTATTTGCATTTTTATTTCTATAGCCTAATTATTACCTCTTTATATACATATGTATATGTTTCAGTGTCTCCATCTATACATATATATAGTGTTAATTTATATATATGTATAGAGAGAGACATATATATGGATTAACACTCAAAAAAAATGAGACTGGCAGTTTTGTGAGTACTGTTTCTTTCTTTGCCCACTTCCTCAGACCAAAATATAAGCCAAAAGTCAACTTCCAAGGATATCTTTTATACAGGTTTTCCTTTGCGTAAAACCCCTGGGGCCTTCATGTTCATGTAATTGTAATTGACCAGTGTAATGACATATTAAAACAAAGAGTTAAAACTTAAAAATTTAAGAGAGGGAGAGTTTTACTAATTTGGTTGCCAATGTACTAAGTATTTCTGATAATCTTTATACAAAGTAATAAACCTTTGATCATTTAAGAATTCATTTTAATTTCTATTTACTTGCTTTTCCCATTGTTTTAATCCCTTGGTGTCTCTGTTTTTAAATTAAAAACCTTATAATGAAGCACTAAGCTTAAACTCTTTCTAGTTAGCATTTTCTTAGCTCTAGAAGTTAATTTAAATTAAGAGAAATCAGTGATTTTCTCAGACATGGGAAATTATTAGAGACAATAGCCAGTTATTCTCCCAAATAGTATAAGAATAAAACTCCAGGGGGAGAGACTTAGTAAAGCATTTGTAGGAACTATTACTGAGAGTTGTAGGACAAAGTAGATATTATAAGCAATTGATGCCATAGACTAGTATCAAAATTCTGGAGACAGGAAGGACATTGAGAGATTGATAGTTTTTTGGAATTATGAAAGCACAATTTAAAAACAGGCTCGAGTTGTGTTCATCCTAAAAATTTTTTCTCTGGAGACTTCTGTCTATTCAAAGTCTCATATGATTTGTGTTACCTCTATTTCTCAATTCCCACCAACTAAATTTTCAACTGTTTTTCACTCTGACTTTGACTTCTGTATATTAAAATCAATCTGACAAAGCATCCACTGATTTCTTTCTAGTCTCAGGTTACTTAAAGTCAGCTACATCTGGCATTTTTGTTATTTCCCCTTTTTTGAACTCCCCTTTCCTGGCTGCCCATGACACTAAATTTTGCCCTTTTAATTCTTTTTTAAATGGAGTTTTGCTTTTGTTGCCCAGGCTGGAGTGCAATGGCACCATCTCAGCCCACTGCAACTTCCACCTCCCGGGTTCAAGCGATTCTCTCAAGTAGCTGGGATTACAGGTGCTCACCACCACACCTGGCTAATTTTTTTTTTTTTTAGTAGAGACAGGGTTTCACCATATTGGCCAGATGGGTCTCAAACTTCTGACCTCAGGCAGTCTGCCCACCTGGGCCTCCCAAAGTGCTGGGATTCCAGACGTGAACCACCCCACCACACCCAGCCCGGCCCTTTTAATTCTTTTTTAATTATTTTTATTCTTGGTGTTGCTGATACATCACATATACTGATGTGTTCTTCTTGCCAAATCCATAAATATTTGTGTTCACTAATATGCCTTCCTCAGTCCTTCACCTGTCTTCCATCTAGATTCTCTTCCTGTGAAATTTGTTTTTGCTTCTGCATCTCCAACTATTATGGTTACGGTTAAGTCTCTCCTTTCATAAAACATACAGCTATTTTTAAACTGTTTACAAATTCTCGGCTGAATGATTCCCAGATATCTCCAATTCAATATACCCCAAACTGAATTTTCCACCTGTTTTCTTCTCTTGGGAGGCATTACAATGTGGTACTCAAGAACCTGGTTCTGGGACTAGAATCTGTGCATGCTGGCTCTGTCATCTACTAGCTTATTACCACCTCGAGCAACTTTTTAACTTCTTTACACCTCAGTAACTATACCTACAAAGGGTAGAAAGAATAGTAGTGACTTAACAAAGTAGGTGTGAGGTTTCAATAGGTTAATATATATAAATGGCTTAGCAGAATACATGATAAGTGCCATTTCTATTTTTAATTGTTCTTATTGTCAACTTCCTTTTCTCAGGGAACACTATCAGCATCTGCCCATTTGCCCAAGTTAGAGACGGTGAAGTAATTCTACCAAGTTCCTACCCAGATATTCGATTTCTTAACAAATTCTTTTTCATTTACTTCTAAGATTTCTTGCAGCTTCTTCTCTCCATTCCGTTGTTGATGCCATAATCCCATCACTTGCTGCCAGAACATTACATTAAAACTTTCTAATCATGTTCTCTGTCTCCATTATCTCTTAGTCCATGAATGTGATGATTCTCAAAACAGAGTTAACTCTGCTACTTCTTTAGAAACTGGTGTTTACTGATTGCTTTTAGAATAATTTAAGCTTCATAGATTGGTATAAAGGTCACAACCTGATGCACCCCTAGCCATTAGTCCCTGCTTCTGTGTTCCCAGACCTGTTTGCTTAAACCGTGCCCCCTGTAAGTAGCTAGTCTGTGCTTCAACACTTTGTCTAAACTACCTTGTCTACTAGGCTAAGTTCCCTTCATTTTCTAGGCAACATTCCAAACATACTTCCTCTCAATATCTCCTGATTCTCATGATCACACTCCCTCCCCTCCTAAGAAAAGTTACTTGCGTATCTACATTTTTGCACTATTAACGGGCTCTCCAAATTATACTGTGATTACTTGTCTATTTATTCTGCTCTTAGACTTTGGTTTTCTTAAAAAACAGAAATAATGCCTCCTTCTGTGTATTTTAGTGCTTCCTTCTATGCTATTAGTAGATATTGTCACATCTAACTGTAAAGGAGGCTGAAAAATGCAATCTATCTTCTCAGGAAGAAGAGAATAGTGTAAATCAGGCTTCATATTTGTTGCAGCTTTCATCTTGTGTTCCTCAATCACTTCAGGGCTGTCTAATTGGTTTATCACCTGTAATCACTTTAGCCTTTCATTATCCAATATGAAAATATTTATTCACAAGTGGCAATAATCAGTAAAGTTGTAAGTATAGAAGAGTTTACTTGCCTATTCTGTGTTCACATAGTTGCCTGGCCTTCTGACAGTTAACCAGAATAAATAATCAAATCTAGAAGGGCTAGAACACACAAAAATTGAATAGTTTTAGAATAATAACTAATTTAGCATAAGTTTATGTGTGCAATTCAGACAGTCTTGGTCACTATACTAAAAACTATGAATCAATAACATTTTTTTTGCCATAGTGAAAATTAGGTATTCATATTTTCCACAGACTTGTTTTATTTTTTGGTATTATGAGCTTATTTCGAAGCCTTCAACATTATTTCTTGACATGGGAAGATTTTGCTCAGAATTATAATCCTATTGAACTGGTCCCAAACTTACAGAAACTTAGGGTAGGTCACGTCCTTTGTGGAAATACTAAGATATACTTGTTTTATAGAGATGTGGTATTGATCTGTCATTCAAGCTTGAAGAGTTACATGGCCATGAATTTCCACCTTTTGTCTAGATGTGGCTATGGAGGCACATTTTACAAAAGGATACATGTTAACAATAATGAAAAGGCTAAAAAGGAAATTGTAAAAAGATTACTTTAATAGAAGAAAAGAGAATCATATTTATTGTACATCTATGTACTGAGCTTTAGGATAATGTTTTGTTTTGTTTAAAAACTCCTACCATTGCAATGAAATGAAACAAAAATAATTTCTAAAGAGATCAAGTAACACTCTGTTGAAACATCAGGATGTAAAGGGTCTTTGGTCAATTTCCTCATTTAAGGATCTAGTCTTAGCATTGCAGTTTCATACATTTAATTGTTGGACCAAAGATTTGAGCAAGTTCACAGAAATTACTCATGAATAACAAGTGCAAATGACCTTTAGTAATAGAACCAAACTATTGCAGGGAAAGAAATACTTTAACAAGGTCATTAAGGGATTAACAGATTATTATCCAGAATATTATATGCTATGTATATATACACTATTCTTTCATTTATTGTTGGTGCAACCACTTATAAAAACTGTCAGTGTTTACTAAGGCTGATCATACCTATACTCAGTCACCAGAAATTCTACCTTTAGCTATGTACACAACATAAATGCATGTATATGACCAAAAACAACAATATATAAGACTATTCAGAGTAGTATCATAAGTAAAAGTCAAGAACGGAAAAGAACCCTAATGTCCAATACCAGAATACATGAAGTGTGGGATATTGAAAAAATGAAATATTAAGCAGCAATCAGATCAACAAACTACCTACTACATGAAACACTATAATAAATTCAAAAACATATGGGGTAGGAAGTAATTGAGACAAGAGTGGACGTAATGTACGATTCCATTGTGTAAGTTTAACCACAGGCAAAATTTATGCATGGAATTAGAAATAAGGGTAGGAATTCCGTTGGAATATAAGGGAACTTCTGTAGTGCTGGTAATATTTAAATTCTTGATTAGAATGCTGAATATACAAATGTTTCACTTTACGAAAAATTGCTGAGCTATACACTTATGATTTGTAGACTTCTCTGTAGATGTGTTATAGTTCAGCAAAAGCTTAAAACATCTAATAATTTAACTAATTTAGCATAAGCTAATAAACATAACTAATTTAGCGTAAGTTTATGTGTGCAATTCAAATAATTTTGGTCACTATACTAAAAGCTATGAATCAATAACATTTCTTTGCCATAGTGAAAGTATTGCATTCTTCCAAATTATTTGAATTGCACACATAAACTTATGCTAAATTAGTTAAACTTATGCTAAATTAAATTAAACTTGAGGGGCATGTAGAAGTAGGAGGAAGCACAGACTAAACTAGATCAGCCATGAATCCATAACTGTCGAGAGGAGTAATGAATATGCAGCACTTCATTACACCATATCCTCTTCTTTTGTGTATGTTTGGAATTTTTACAATTAAAAAGAAAACCATCCAATTTCTGGAGAAAATACAGTAGTCAATCCTTGTGAACTTATGTTAGGCAATTACCTTAGCCATATACAACATCAAAAGCATGATCCATAAAAAATGATAGACTGGACTTCATAAAATGAAGAATTTTTTTTAATGATACTTCTAGGAGAACGAAAAAACAAGCCACAATCATCATCACTGGTCATTAGAGAAATGCAAAACAAAACCACAATGAAATACCATCTCATGCCAGTTAGAATGGCCATTATTAAGAAGTCAGGAAACAACAGATGCTGGAGAGAATGTGGAGAAATAGGGACACTTTTACACTGTTGGTGGAGGTATAAATTTGTTCAACCATTGTGGAAGACAGTGTGCCAATTCCTCAGGGATCTAGAACCAGAAATACCATTTGACCCAGCAATCCCATTATTGGGTATGTATGCAGGAGATTATAAATCATTCTACTATAAAAACACATGCACATGTATGTTTATTGTGGCACTGTTCACAATAGCAAAGTTTTGGAACCAACCCAAATACCTATCAATGATAGACTGGGTAAAGAAAATATGGCTCATATATACCATGGAATACTACACAGTAATAAAAAAAGGATGAGTTCATGTCCTTTGCAGGGACATGGAGGAAGCTGGAAACCATCATTCTCAGCAAACTAACACAAGACCAGAAAATGAAACACCACATGTTCTCACTCAAAAGTGGGAGTTAAACAGTAAGAACACATAGACACAGGGAGGGAAACATCACACACTGAGGCCTGTTGGCAATTGCGGGGCTAGGGGAGGGATAGCATTAGGAGAAATATCTAATGTAGATGACAGGTTGATGGGTACAGCAAACCACCATGGCATGTGCATACCTATGTAACAAATCTGCACATTCTGCACATGTATCCCAGAACTTAAAGCATAATAAAAAAATTGTAGAACAAAGCAATATGAAATATAAAAAAAATACTTAGTGATTTTATTAAGGGTAAGATAAATAAAATAGCCTGGTTACCTATCTCTTTCAAAAATACATACATTCTCAATGCATAGAATAGTCAAATATATTTCAGTAGACTATCCTGAAAAAAAATTGAGGCCAAATATTTCATTTAACTGTTTGAATAATTCTGTAGATTTTGCTCTGTCAACTTTTTATATTTTAAACAAAGACTACAAGTGACTAATGTCTACAACTTGATTAACATTTGAATCTCCCAATATGCTTCATCCACAGTCAGTTATTATTACATTTTTGTTTACTCTGATACCAAAAATATCTGACCTTACTTACATGTGGATTTTTCATTATTTTATTCTTGGAACACAATCTTATCTTTAAGTTTTAAAGAATAGCACAATATGTCACTATGAACTGTCAAAATATGTGTAATTTCAACTTCACAAACTCTGGAAGGAGTTATAAAAGTAGTATAACAAACTTTTGCTGGTGATCGAGAGAGTTAAAGTAATTTGCCTAAGATTACATATGTGAAATTGTTGAGCAAAGACACAAATCCAGACATGACTGTTTGTCATATTTCACCATTTTTTGACAGATAAATGTTATGGCACTTCTAAGATGCTAGACATTTTAAACGTATTTCCTTTTTCATATTATCTCTCAGAATGAAAATTATTTTAATTTTTCTCAGAATGAAAATTATTTTTAACTGAAGCAAATATGTGGCAACTTACACACGATACGAATGCATATACTTTTGCAGTGGGAAATTCAGTCATTGACAAAGGGTGGTATGTTATAAGAGGAAAAAATTCAGGTAAGTTCCAGTCTAGACTCAGCCACAAACAATATGAGTGAGCCTTGGAAAGGTACTTCAACTCCCTAGATTTATATTTCCTCAACCTGCAAAATTCCAAGGTAATACTTACCTTGCTGGCTACTATCAAATTTCAAGGTAATATATACAGAATGTGTAGCATGAAGGCACTGCTCATGAATGGCTGATCTAGGATTGGTGAAAAAAGATATTATTTCAAAAGACCATGATTATATATTTCTACCACTTCATAATATTCATTAACATAAAGACATATTTCCAAAAATATGTTACAAAAACACGTATCGTGTGTGTGCGGTGCATGTGTGCATGTGTGTGTGTGTGTGTGTGTGTGTGTTGTGTAACAGAAAATATTCTTTACAGTTAACCAAAAGAATGTCTTTCAAATAAATATCTGGAGATTTAGAGAACTCAAAGATGTGAAAAACTATACTTCATATATCCCACATATTTACTGGAAGCAGATAAAAAAGAGACATATGAAGATCATATTTCCATGATTTCCCTACCAGCTGTAACTGCCTTATGTGGCTTTGAACAATTTACAGCCACATTACCACCTATGAGACAATAAACTAGATTTCTTCTAAGTTACATCACACCCCAAAATTCTGTTCTGACTATATTACTCTTCCCAATTCAATAATATAAAACTAGTACAACTATAACAATTCATTTGTTCCCACAAAATTACCAGTCTGTAGTATGATAACGATAAATTAGTCTATGCCAACCACATTCACAGTGCATGGTATTGTAGAAATTTAGTGAATCACATTGGCTGAGCTTTTCAGGTTTGTTTTAACAGTACTGATACTGTGATGGCAATTCTAAGTTTTGTTCTTAATTTTGCAGTGCAGATCAATTTCAACAAGTCCCTGACATTTGATGTACTCTACAAAATTTATACAAACCTCTGCAATGACTTCCTGCAACAGAAATTTATCTCTGTGGAAGCCCTGCCATTGGCATGCAGACACTCTTGAATAAAATAAACCCTCCTAGGACGCCATGTCCTCCTATCATCATTATCTCATTTCCCTCACCATTGGTCCTGGATCACTTCTCTGTTTTTATAACATTTGACTATTCAGCAATATTTACCACTGTTGGAAATTTTTTCTTCCTTGGAATTTTTAGTTTTTTTGGAATCTTTCAAAATACTTCTTTTCTAGGTCCTCTTCCTAACTGGCTACCCCTTCTCTATCTCCTTTGCCAGCTTCTCTATTCCACTAGATTTCTCACTGTTCATGGATATGATCCAAGATCCATTATTTTCTCCATCTTTTCCTTGACAACCTCAATTAGCTCAGAGCTTTAAACATGCTGACGTGCTTTTGACTTCCAAATGTACACATTCAGTCCTGGGGTCTTCTCTGAATTGCAAAGAGAGACCCCCAACTGTCCATTTGATATGTCCACTTGGGTTTCTGATCGGCATCTCATAATTAACATATCTAAAGTAGAATTGTTTTTAGCCTCCTCCCATTCCACTCTCCAGCAATTCTGATGAATTTAATCTCTCATCTTTGGTGTTCTCACCCAAGCCATCATCTCTCATCTTGCTTATTGCAAATGACTTCCAGCTGATCTCTCTGCTTTCCTCTTGCTGTCTTCCGATCCAGGCTCACCAGAGGAACCGGAGGGATCTTTTCAAAATATAAATCAAATTGCAATGTTCCTCTGTTTAAAACCAACCCAAAGCTTCACATTACACTTAGAATAAATGTACATACAATACAGCTCAGTATCTATCCCCTGCTACCTTCTGACCACATTGACTGACACTCTGCCCCTTGCTCAGCACCTTCTAGTTATGCTAATCTTTTTGTTCTTAAAATATATCAATGTCATTCAAATATTAGGGACTTATCCTAGGATCTTTGAAGAGCTGACTCCTAAAAATTCAAGAATCAGCTTCAATGTTATCTCCTCAGAGAGGCCTTTCCTGACCACTTAATCTCTAGCACTTTATCCTGTTTTGTATTTAACATATTGCACTGGTTATTTTGTATTCATCTATTTGTTTACTCTTCTCCCTTTCCCCTATATATAACTTTATACAGGCCCTTGTCTATCTTACTGACTTGTCTATACCTAATGCTTAAAACATTCTTTGCCTCTTGGCAAACTCTCAATGCACGTTGAAAAAGGAAAGTACAAATATATGTAGATGTATCTATTCATAAAAGACATGAAAATGGTATCAGATATTTAAACAGGCCTTGGATATTCTCTTCAAAAGATTAATGAAATGTCAGCTTGGCTTAGTCTAAGGGGAGATTTTTGTATTTTGCTAATAACCAGAAATCAATTTCAGTATCTGTGAATAGTTTAGACATAATGGATGTCGTGTCTTTGGAACTTATATATATGTTTTCTGACCAGTATACCTTTCCCACACCAAAGAAATTCTAGTAGGTAGGCAGACATTAAAAGCAATAGGCATTAGGAAAAGCAGGGTCTGGCAGTCATAAAGTGCTGGCCAGCTTTTGTGGGCACATAAATGCAACTTCTACTCAGTTAAGTCCATCGCTCTAACTTAATTTGAACAGGAAGAACTGAGTAAGACATCTCAGTACACCCATTTCTGCACAGATTACACTGATAAGCTTAGTCCTAGAGAGCTTCAGGCACCGGCCTGACAGTTCCATTATTTCAGAGGTCATTATATGTGGCACTTAACACAAATCCTAGGGTTTGAGATTAGGTCATGTTTCATGGCCAATAGTCAATTCTCCTATTGTTTTTGAAAACATCTAGAAATGCCTCTAATAATTTGTACAATGGCAGAAATATTGTTAGGGATTATTGGCATGGTAGGACACTCTTTCCTTAGGAATATTCTAGAGACTTGCTGCAGTTAACCTTAGGTATTGGAAACCATATGTGATCAAGGCTGAGTGTCTTTAATAAGCACAGACACACACCTCTCCTGCTGTGTAATTCATAGCCACTATTCGTAAAGAAAAACACAGGAGGGGAAAAGGTTAGTCTTTAGTGACCTGGATCTTCCAAGTACTTGCTTGAATGGCAGGCCTCAGGGACATTTGCCTATTTGTAGATTCTCTTCCCTGTGGATGGGTCACTGTTAGACCAGCATTTCATTAAGTGTAATAAGGTATGGACACCTGTCTTTTATTTACACAGAGAAATTCTCTTTCTGTCCGTATTATTTTCCCCACCAGCAAAAAAAAATCTGCTAATAACACAGTTCTGTAACAAGTCTAAGCTCATTTATCACTATATGTGCTCTCATTTGGTTTCTTTAATTATTCTCCATTTTGCTAATTGTGATTATCCAGAGTACCACAATTTATCATATTTCTCTATCTCTTAAAGGACTCATTTACGGTTCTTGTTCTTTCATGAATTCTTATTAACATTTTTAATTGCAGCTGCTTTAAAGGATCTTCCATACTTCCCTCTTCTTCTCAAAGTGTAGCCATATTTATCTTTAATGTGCCTAATCATATTTTTTCTAATTTATGCTACTCCGTGTTGCTGCTGGAGGTGTATTTTCTTAATCTAAACCTTTCTACATAGGAAATTAAAGCCTCTCATTGATTTTCTGTTTAGATAGTAATGGCATGAATGTCACCTTGTAGGAAAGTAAGAACAGATAACTTGAATGTTTTATTTAATAAGTAATAAAATGCACTGGACACAATTCAATGAGTCCAATTAAAAATAGGCCCAAATAAATAAATAAACAACAGGTAAGTTCTGCAACAGATTTTGCAAAACTTGGCATGCAAAGTTTCTAACTTCATTTTTGGATTCCACCCCATCTATATTTAAGAGACATAAATTGTTTACCCAAGAGATTCATAATACTATGTTAAGTAAAGATAAAAACCCAAACTGACTTCTCATATTAAATATGTAGCATTGTACAGAAGTGATAAGATAGGTAGAGTAATACAGAAAGATAAATGTACTTTAAAAGATCAGAGGGGGAAAAAAGGCACTTTTTAACTAGGAAAATTATGGAATATTTTGAAGAAGAGGTGACATTTGAGATAGAACTTAAGATTTGTAATATTTGACATAGTTACTAAAGTTAGTACCCCAATAAAGCACAGAAGTGGTAAAATATGACATGTCTTTTAGGGTGATAATACAGTAGGGATAGAGGAAAAGGTTCATAAGGGGATGGTATAAGAAGATCAAGCTTAACTATAAGTTGGCTTGATCACATAGAAACTGAGATGAAATTTTAGCCCTAATATGCAATAGGTAAGCATTCAACAGTTTAAGTTTGAGAGGAATATGATTGCCTGTATAATAGAAAAACAAATCTTATAATGGAAGGCACATCAGCCATAAGACTATTACAATAGACTAACTCAAGCTTGAAGAAAGGTAGCAGGAAAAGAAACGGAAATGAACATAATTTAATGCTAAATTTAGGAAACAAATATATTCATACTAATTAAATGAGAATAAGGCTTAAGCTAAAGCAATTCCAAGACTTGGCACTAAGGTAACTAACAATAAAAAACTTATCAAACACTGAGAGGTTGTAAAGTTTTAAGTAGCTCAAATATATTCATTTATTGAATTTTCACACCATTCTTACGAGGCTAGGAATCAGTTTACCATTAACAAAAATTAGAAAATGGGATGCGAGAATAGGTTTGGAGTGAAGAATAATAAATTCGGTTTAATTTTAGATACGGCTTTAATCAAAATAGAGTAAGCTATGCTGCAGAAAGTTATCTCCCATACCTTAGAAATCGAACATAAGAGAGTTTATTTTTTCACTCTCATTACATGTTCCACACAGACTGTCTGGGGACTGTTCCTGTACAGTCAGAGACTGATGGAGGTTCTGCCCTCTTTAGCTAATATTTGAACCACAGGGCCTCTAACTATTCCACAGAAAGAGAACATTGGGATGCAGCAGGCATGAATTTTTTACTGCATCTGCCCAGACATGATCCATATTATTTCCATTCCCAGTCCTTTGTACAGAGCTAATTACATGGTCTTAACATAATTGTAATGGAGTCTATGAAACGTAGAGAAGCACATGGACTACTTAGTGAGCAGGACTCTATCTCCTACAGGCACCATCTGTTTCTTTACAAGACATAGACGTATAATACAAACGGGGTCCAGAACAAAGTACAGCACTTCCAATTCATTTTGCCAGTGATATGCTAAAGTAGAGGTCCTAGATCCCACCATTTTCTTACTCAGAATTTTGTCTTCCACAATGTGATTCTATTTGCTGAAAAATTTCTTTCTTATACTACAAAGTTAGTTCCTATTTATTCTTCAAAATGTGGTTCAATATATTGAAGAAATAGTACTGGGGTACTTGGTTATCTATAGCAAAGGAAAAAGACTCATCTCAAATAAAAATATATTGTGGAAAAAATAAATATTAATTTTTAAAAATATTAATTACTAGAAGAATATATAGGTTAACATTTTGAGTATCAGTATAGGAAAAATTACAAAAGACTGATCTGATTACATGAATATAAAATTTCGAGACATAAAATAAATTGAAAAATAAAAATGAGGAAAACATTTACAAAATGTAATTATTTAAAAAAATCATATCTTCAAAAGGAACATTGCAAAGAACAAGCTAATTCACAAAATAAATACAAATAACCACTAGAAACCTTTAAAATAAGAAACTACTGATTATTAAAGAAATTTCTTAATATAAATAGCAGTGAGGTTAACTTTTATACCTGTGAAATGGGCGACTCAGAATTCTAAACACAGGAATAAAAACTCAGACACTATTTGTGAGTATCATTACTAGAGAATGCTTCTTAAAAGTATTTAGTAAGTTTATTAATTCATTTTACAGATATTTGCACATCTGCTCTGTTCCTAACATTATTGTAAGCATTTAAGATACGTCACTTAAAAGTAATAATAATTTTTAAAAGTAAAGGATGTCTGCCTTCATAAAACTTACACTTTATTGGATGTCTCATTTTGGGTTGCCTCAGAAACAGATCCTGAATAAAGGATTTTAGTGCAAATAATTGATTTAGGAGTGGACCATTTGGAAAGCACAGTAGTGGGCAATTGAATTAGGGCTAGAAAGGTAGCCAGTTAATAAGGAATTAATAAATCAGTTATCATGGTGGGAAACTGCTATTTTGTCTTGCATGGAAGCTATGGAAAAAAATGCAAAACACGGGCTTGAAAAGTGTCCACCCAAGGACTGAGAGAGCAGGGGTATTTATGGACTAACGCATGTGAGTCATTGGTTGAGAATTGCTTTGGGGTGCTGATTTCTCCATATATTCAGGCTTCCATGCAGACAGACTTCAGTGGTTCCAGAGGAAAGCCCTAAAGCTCAGAGATGCATAAAACGGTACTTGGGTAAGAGCAGGAGTACTATAAAACGTATACAGAGTTTGAATAGGGTACGGACAGGGATGCTAGACTAATAAAGACAATGTAGATAAGTAAGTTACAAGTATGTTACAAGGTGACAAAAAAAAGTTATTGGCAAAAAGAAAAGAAGTAGAATAAGGTAAGAGTGATTATTTCAAGGTAGTGGGAAGGCTAGTTTCCAGTGCCAAGTAGAGTGATTAGGACAGACCCCATTCAGAAGGTAAGATTTATGCAAAGATGAAGGAGGAGGGAGAATCAACCAAGCAGATTTCTGAGTAAGATTATGACAGACAGAGAGAATATTTGAACAAATGACCCATTGGATTTTACCTGAAATCTTTGAGGAACAGCAATGAAGTTATTGTGACTATATTGCTGGCAGCCATGGGAGGAGATGTAATGAATGAATTGGTTGAGGGAGCGACAGAATATAAATTGTGTAGAACCTTCTGAGGATTTGAAACTCTTTTTGCTAAACTGAAATGGAGATTCACAGTAGGTTTTGGACAGAGGGTAACATAAAATGTTTTCTCTTACAAAAGGATTGCTCTAGCATTTTCACTTCTAGCCATGAGGAGGTAAGGGATTGAGACATACCCTCCTGTAATAAACATATAAAGTAATAGATAAACCATATGAGTTAACTGTTTCCTGACATTGGACTCTGAGTCCAAAGTGAACATATTTCTCATTAAAATCAAGAATTTTCCTATTCTGCCTGGTTTTAGCAACTATGAGTAGGGTTTAGAAGGTAAAGGCTATGGGTAGGGTTTAGAAGGCACTTTCTTCTGAGCCCAGAAGACTTCAACTGACAATGTCCATTAAATTTCATGACAGTAACGTTGGTCTGTCCAGTTCACTACTCCCTGTATCGTCCAGTTAAAAACCTTAATTACTCAAACCTTCAGAGGAGCCCATATACTCATGAAAACTTAGGGAGATATGACTCAGCTCTTTAAAACTTAAAATTCTTAAAGAAAAAAAATTAACATGAGAGGAAATAAAAACCCAATGCTGCAGCTGCCCATAAAATCTGGGAAAGTATGTTAAGTGGGTGTCCTTACAAGGAGTTATATGGAAACACAAACTGTGATCACAACAGAGTTTGCTTCTGATTTCCATATAATTTTGGCTGTTGCTATTTTTAGGCCCACAGGTACATCCACAGGTGCCGCATGAAGGAGCAGCTGAACCAGAAGGGTTCCAGGATTTACTGAAATATATCAGTAATGATCATACCTCTATAAACAGAACTTGAAACTTTCAAGGGCTTAGGACTGTCGGCAGCCATGTTGTCAATGCTGAGAACCCAGAGGCAAGCTGTTCATCTTCTGATGCTTCTCTCTCCTGTGTTCAATGTTCATTATGCTTTGGGAGTGTAAGGCCACTGTCATAATAAACAGCATTCAAAGTGATTTGTTGTTTTCTGCTGATATTTAGACTTTGGCTGCTATGTATTATTGACAAAAGCACAGATTTGTGTATGTTCTGATGTATTCTGATGTTCAAAGTGACCTGAAACAGAAAGGCAGAAAAGGTGGGCAATTTTAACTCTGCAGTAAGAGGCTAGAGAAGCTCATCAAAACCCTCTTCTTCTCTTGAAGCGGAACTTAATCTTCTAAGTACTTCATTTCTCACCTAAAATAAAAAATTCTAAAGACTTTTAGCAATGAGAAATGCTATGTACCCTCCTTTGTCAATCTCAAGTGCACCACCTCCAGCAAACATAAGCTAAATTTCTGCCTGCCATGTCGCTCCTTCTTGTCCTTTCCCTGGTGACAATGTGTTATGAATGTTACTCATTCTCATTCTCTCTGTCTCTTTGTCTCTCTTTCTCTCCCTCTCTCTTTCTGTGTCTCTCTCTCCCATCTCTCTTACACACACATACATTATCCAGCTCAGAAAGCTTATAATATTTTTTCTTGAATATTGGTACTATAACACCAGTAGCTCCTACAGCATCGTTCTAAAAAACGAAATGCTAGGAAGATATGTGTGAATATACCTCAAAAATGTCCTTTCACTTTAAAAATGCATATTTTTCCCTGGCTTCTAATGTGCAACATAGCATTCCCAATGGCATTGTTCTGGTTTTCTTCGAAAGGTGGCAGCAAACACAATACTGTCATCTCTTCAATGAACTGCCTTATATCAAGCTGAGTTAAGGCATCCTACGCATGAGGATGGGGATGGGGACTGGTGCTTAGCCTTAGCCAATGTGGATTCCATTACAGAGGATTAGGATGACACTAATGGGGTTGATTCTGCAGCCTGTTCATCCTCTGTCTGCCAATAGTCAGAGTGAGCAGCCAGAGAACAGAGTATCTGTGTGTTGATGCCAAGACAACTGCAATAACAGAGGCTTGCTGCTATCACTGCCTCTTCAGAACGGAGACAGAGGATAACACAAAAAGAGGACAGCAGCAACAGGGTCTTCAGATTCACCGGGCATGAAGGTGCCGAGGCCATCAGGTGCCCTGCTCTGCCATCAATGCCTCTTGTTTACGAAGGCTTGGTTCAAGTACACACCTCGTGCTATAAAGGCTGATTTGGGGGAAAGGCCCAGGATTATCACAAGTTCAATAAATAATATTCTCTGCTATACTCAGGAGGAATTTTTTCCTATATATGGTGTTCTGTAGATAAGGATTGAATTCATAGCTTTTTTTTCTGGCACAAAATCTGGCAAAGATGTAGAATTTGTATCCAAAACGGAAATTTTCTATATATTTTCACATGAGCCTTCTTTGGCATCAGTTGGTACAGCCACAGCTGACAGCCACTGAAGATACCAAGAACTAATTCTCAGAAGCAGGAAGAAGATAAAATCATGGCCAAAAGCAGCCTCTAAATGCTTAGTCACCCCAAATTCTCAGGATGTCACACAAGCATTTGACAGTTTATAGACCTTGATTTACCAAGAGAGAAAAAAGAGGATTCTCTTTGAAACTCAGAGAACCAATTTAATGGTGTCTTTATCTGGACAATCAGCATTTTTGCTTCAGGTCCTTACATGCCACCATGTTGTTAGCCCACCTCTAACCTGGACAAGAGTGGAGACAACCGTGCTGTGATGACACCACTTCTTCAAATAAGAACAAAGGTTAAGAATATTGGAAATTAACATTTTAATGTTTTATAAACTGTTTCTGTGCCAGCTACCTAAGAAAGCACTTCAACTTCATTATTTACCTCTTTTAATTTTTGATCTAAATACTTACATGTTTCGGTCATCTCCTCAAAACTGCTTTGCAAATTCGTGAGCTCTCACTCCCTCCCCCTCACTCCGTTTCTGACGTCAGTAACATCATGACCATGACGGAACACCTGTTTTTCTATGATGTAAAGACTGATGTTCAAGGCTGATTGAATAAGAATGTGAGGCAAAGCCTCTGACTCCTAGAGAGTAACATTTCAAGTAGGAAATCATGCGATACTAACAGTTCAAAATATTGTCTATATTCATATCAGTAGCAAAAGATCCTAAATAAGACAGTATATGTAATTCTGGCATTGGATGTGATAAGGAATAAATGCAGTAAACTAAAAGGGAGATAATGTACCTGGATCCTTTCTGATACAATTTAAATTCTTTTTTCAAACAATTCATATATAACTAAATATTTTTATATTTATATGAACTAAATAAACAATTCATATAACTAAATATTAACAATTCCTATTTCAAAATAATTTTCAGTTAGATGACTCCCTATTTTTGCCAATAAGCACATTATGTAAGTAGGGCAAGGATAACTATTTTAGTGTTTTAGATTCAGAAGAAACAGTAAAACAGAAATTAAACATACTTTTATAAGCACAGCAACAGCCTCCACTACTGATCCCTTGACTAATCCTATAATCTCTTCATCAAGTTTCTTTCTACACTGAGTCCTTATTATAATATATACCACTCATTACTTTGCCTCTTCTGCAGTGAAGAGCCTTACCACACAACTCAGGGCTACATGAGTATGTGGCATGAGATCACTATAGAGAGATTTTTTTACTAAACAGTCAAAATTTGTGCCATTGGGACCAACACCAAGAGGCCACTTAACATTTTCCTCCCATAATTCTAAGGTCTCTTTCAGAAGGTGAAATACAGTCTTGTCTTTTCTTTAGATATTTTAATTAGCCAATAATTCAGTCCCACTTTATTAGTCAAAATCCATTCAGGAGATAGAAACCACACAAGTTACGTTAACAGAGAAAATTTGCTATGAATAATTGTTAGCCAGGTATTAGAAAACAGAAAACGAAATAGAAAACGCTGAAGTATTGTGAACAAGTAATTGCAGGAAGCAGTTGCTAACCCTGAGGGCGGAGGGAGAGAGCAAAAGGACAAGGTTGGAATTAGTAAAGTTTAGAACCTTGGAGAAGGGGCCTGGTGGAACCGGGACTGAGATCTCTGAAAAGGAGGTACTGTTTGGATATTGCTGGAGTCTCAAGAACGCAGAGAGAGAAGACTCGAAGGAGTTGGTATTCAGAACTCTGAAGAGTCTATCTCTAATGGGGCTAGTTCTAGGAATACTGGAAAAGAATTGTAACCTGGAATCTGCTGCTTCTACTGTAGTGTACTGCTTGCTGCTGAGTGAAGAAGCTTTGCGTAGGAGACAATGAAAGGAACGGAAAATCAACTCTTTAGCGCCAACACTCTAGTCTCTGTGGTACCCCTCTACCCCTGCAGAATCTAACAGGAACCACCAGCTCACAAAGGAGAAAACACGGTTTGTAGTGTCTCAGCTCCAGCACCAGCATCATGAGCTGGATATGAAGGTATTTTAATAATTGCCATACATATAAGAGAGTAATGACGATTATCTGATTGTAAATATGTTTATGTGTTTTTTTCTGCCTAAGAAGATATAGTGAATATGCTTTTAATGCTTTAATGAAAATCAGTTCAAATAATGGGTGCAGAAGGAAGTTACTTTAGATTCAATAGTCAGGGATGGTCTCTGAGGAGCTGAGATTTGAGTCAAATCCAAGCAAATTTGTTATATAATGGAAAACTAGGAAGAGTTCAGTGTGGCCAAATTCAACAAAGTGCAAGAGAGGTAAGAGAGAAAATCAGAGTTATTCAGCCAGTTCATGTAGAGCCTCAAAGTCCACCATAAGGAATTTGAACTTTACTAAGTCTAATGATAAGTCATTTGGAGAGTTTTCATGGGAAAATGATATAATCTACTTTCAGTTTCAAAATATCACTTTGAATGCTATGGCGGGAAGAAAGGGATGATGACAAGTATGAAATCAGAGTAAGTGGTAAAAGTGATTTTAGAGTTCTCCCAATGAGAGATCAGAATGGTTCAAGCTAAAGTAGTAGTTACAGAAGTAGAAGTAAGATAGATATGGGACATATATATGAGGCTAAGGATTCAATAATAAATGAGGTAAAAGGAAAAAGACCTATGGTTTAAGTAATTAGGTAGATGGTATTACTGTTTACTTAGTTGAGATACTGAGGTAGACAAATTTTTGGAAGAAACTTAAGAAATGTTGACTGTAGATTTTGTGTTTTAGAGCACCAGACAATATGATGGCTGGATAAAGAGCTGGTCAATGGAAAAAGCAGAGATAAAAGCATATATTTAAATTTCCTTAGCAAACAATGGTTATCTGAGATGTAGATGAGTGTTTTTACAAGGGTGTTCATTGCCACATATTTTTGTAATGGAAAACATTGAACTGAATTTGATAAAAATTAGCATAAGACTATAGTGCAGGCAGAAAGAGAATCAAGTTGATGTCTATCCTACAGCTACAATCACATTTGCTCTAATTAGACAAGGTTACAATGCAATGACAACACTATTGTGTGGCTCTAAAGCCACCTTTATGTTTGTGACTGAGAAAAGATCCATGGGGCTTATAAATGGTTAATTGATTTTCAAATAAAGACTATTTAATCACTAAAACTAGAAGTGGCTAGGATTCACAGGAAATGTTTTATTTAAATACAAATCTGTACCCCATGCATCAGTCCATCAGAATTAGGAAGATTTCAATCTTTCTGCCACATCTTGGTCAAGGTTATGATCCAATTTAGCAGTTAATGTCAGACAAACTATGGAAGCTTCTACTTGTTCATAGTTAGGCCTAATTATTTTATTACATCTTCATCTATTATCTTGTGCGCCTTTACTTGGAATTATTCCTAAACAGGTTTCAGATGAGAGGGATTAACTATATAATAGGCAATGTAGATTATCTGACACAGAACATAAGAAAATTGAGTTCTTACAAAATTTATTTAAATAATAATAGCATAATTCAACATTTGTGACTTTAAAGTTTACATATGACTTCAAAAGTAAATTACCAATTTGAAATAAATCTAGTTGAACTAAATTCGAAGACATCCCAAATACATATTTTTGGTTTTTTAACGGATTTCAGCAGATCGGTAAGATTTACCTACATGACAATATTTAAATGTTTTTATTTTTATTAAATCTTATGTAACTATGATTATTCAACTATTTTCAGTATGGGTGGCATAATATAATAATATAAATTTTTAATATAGACTTCTCTATCAGTGATGCCTTTTACACACCCAAGTCAGTTATTTGGTGTTTTGCGTATGACTAGAGAAATTTCTGCTGTCCCTCTCACAATTATATTTAGTAATTGTAGAGGTTAAAAAAAGTTTGCATACCCTTTCAGTATTAGCCAGAAACCATTTGTTGTAAAATGCCTTGTATTAGCCTTTTTGCAGTCAAAGTGGCTGCTACTTACTCCTTGATTAAAATATTGACATAGACTTCCAGACTCCCAGACCAAAGTTCCTTTCTGTAAGCAGTAACAATTCTAAAGAATATAAATGAAAGATATTTCTTCTGCATATCAGAAGTTTTCAAAAATTAATAATGGGGTAACAACAAGATAGTAATAAAATAATCAGTAAAAGAAATAAAGATGAAATTGGAATAAATTTACGATTTAAAGACAGCGGTTTTTGGGTTTTTTTTAAGCCTTTCATCCTGCTCTCCTCCACCTGTCCAAATTAAATCAATCTTGTCCTCAGAGAAGACAAGGGGAGAAAGAGAGAGAGAGAGAGAGAAAAATAAAGAGATAAAGTAGAAGACCAAGGTTCTTATTTATTGCCCATATTTTAGATAGCACAGAAGCAAGAAAGACAAAATTGTCTTTTTAAAATTATTCCCCCTATTTTATCCATGTGATTTTATAGACACTAAAACAGTCATTGTATTAATTAACATAAGTATTTATGACAAGTTTATCATTTCTTTCTAATTTGAAAACTATCTAGGTAATAAAAGCACTTACAACATACAGTAAAAAAAAGTTTTAATATTCAGTGGCCCCCTCACAGTATAAATAAAACTATCCAATTTTAAAAATTAGCCCTACATCTCTATTATATATCATATATATGATAATTTTCTAGACATACATAATAGATGTTCTTACATGCATTAAAGATAGGGAAATGAAAATCCTAGATAAAGGAACTCAAACAGAGAATATAATATTCTTTTCATTATATCAAAATATGTGTAGATTATCCTTCATATACATGCAGATACCATACACAATAATCCCTGAACATTAGCCCAGTTCCACAATTCTGTAACAGTCATTCTAATCAATTACTACATTGATTCCTAAAAGTTCTGTATTATCTTAGGGTCATAAAAACACTGTCACAGTTCTCTTAATGCAATGTTTAAAAGTGCCTAATGTCTAAAAATTTCATAGACTGCATCAAAAATCACTAATAGAATTTCAAAGCCAATTTCAACAACTCACAAGTAGAATAAAACACACTGGAGAAAAAAACTGAAGAATAATTCTCCCTTAAGTTGTCCTCAAACCCTCGAAATAATTTATTCTTTTTAAAAAGCAACAACTTAAGTAGAACTTTGAATGGAAGTTAAATGTAAATTTTAATAATTCATTTGTCAAATGAATTCAAGAATTACTACTGAGATTGTTTTCTGTGCACAATGTTATGGAAAACACAGAGAACTAAGTCTCTTTCTTAAAGAGCTTAAAATCTGACTGAAGAATTAAAACCTTGAAAAATAAGTAGATAACTGGAAAACTAAACAAGTAACTGACACAATAAAAAATACACATTATATTTTGGGTGTCTTATTTTTTGGGTGATTACTGCAGATTAAAATCAATATAAAATGATATTGAGCCTAGAAAGAGTCATTCTTTTATATAACCTACCACATAAGCACAATTTTGATCCATTTTGGATTTGTTCCTAGTCCCAGATAATAGCGAGATGAATAGAAAGCAATCTCTACTCTCTACCCTAAACTAATTCTTAAAGCCATTTTGTTTGGGGCTGGGCGTGGTTACTCATACCTGTAATCTCAGCACTTTGGGAGGCTGAGGTGGGCAGATCACCTGAGGTCAGGAGTTTGAGACCAGTCTGGCCAACATGGTGAAACCCCGCCTCTACTAAAAATATTAAAAAATTAGCTGGGCATGGTGGTGGGTGCCTGTAATCCCAGCTACTCAGGAGGCTGAGGCAGGAGAATTGCTTGAACCCAGGAAACGGAGGTTGCAGTGAGCCAATATGGTGCCACTGCAGTCCAACTGGGTGACAAAGTGATACTCCGTCTCCAAAAAACAAAAAAAAATCATTTTGTTGTGTACTGTATAACAGTATGAACCAGTGGTTACAAAAGAGCAGAAGAAGAACTAACAGTTATGTCAGAAGCTTTCAGAGAATATATCCCATAAAAAATTACGTTTGAGCCACTTTAAATTATGAACAGGAGAGTATTGTAAGCAGAAGAAACCACAAGTTCACAAATAACCATTGAAAAAAAATCATTCTTCATGGTCGTCCCCTTTGGGAAATGTGCAGAGTATTGCAAATGCTGGAAAGATAAACAAGAATTGGATCACGAATCCCTTTTATGCAATACGAAGAATTTCCAAATTTATCATATAAGCTTTGTAGAATCACTGAAGGACTTTAGAATGGATTGCTAGGATTTGCAATTTAAAAGATCAGGCATTAGGCATTGCAGAAAATAGACTAAATGAGGTAAAGGGAAAGAGTTAGAAGTGTGTTAGACACCTTTTATAAAACACTCCAAATTCTCTCAGGCTTAGTTTTCTCTGCATGGGCCAGACATTTTCAACCTAATAGCACTTCCTCACACTTCCTTGTCTTGTGCCTCTAGTCCCAAGGCTTCCCTATCAACCTCTGTGGTCACACTTGGTACCCCACATATTTGTGGCTAAAAAGTGTGAGGCTGTAAAAGCCCTGGAACAAATATTTGAGTAACAGGAAATGAGAACAAGTTCACAAATTCTTCCAACATTTTCTTAAAATCTCCCCTTCCCAGTCCTTGAATGTATGTTACAGGATATCTTGGGGGAGGGAATTTAGCATTCAGCAGTCTTATTTACCAGGAGCCAGCTAGATATTGTATCCAAGTTTTGTTTCTCTCTCCCTTTCCTGCTTTGCCTCCTTCTCCTCCCTGTACTCCCTGTACTCTATAATAATGTTTACCAGGAAACTGATCTTTAATCATAGCAGTGAGGGAGAAAAGAAAACAGGTTTGAGAGATAGTAAGATAGACTCAGAATGGACTGGTGACTATTTAGATGTTGGAAATAGGTAGTAGACATTAGGCTAGAGGGTCTTCTAAGACTGTGGTCTGGGTGATGTCTAGAGAGTAGTGCCATTGCACAAAATAATAAATACCAGAAGATAAGCTAGCTTTGGAATGTATAAATATATTCCATTTCAAATATAAGGCACCATTTATCATTGAGGAGCAGATACCAAAAAGACTACTGGAAATAGTAATATGGAGCTCAGAAAAGACTATTCATCTTGGAAGTACAATTTGGGGTCATCGGCTTTATATTGGCTGGGCAAACTTAAGTTGAAAAGAAGAGGATGAAGAATGGAACCCTAGAGGAATCTATTATTAAGAGCCATGGAAGAAAAAAGAAAGAAAAAAGAAAGTCTGACATGTAGTTGCCAATAATGAAGGCAGAGAAGGAGAAATGATACAGGCTTGAAAGGCAGGGAAGCCATGAATTTCAAGAGAGGGATCGACTGTGTTAAATGTGACAAACGTAAGTAAATTGGAAAGTGTAAACCTGATTAAACAATGATGCCATTGTTGACTTAAGAGAGTTTTCAGAAGCAGAAAGGAGTGGAAGAAAGATTTTTATTCTATTTCATAGAGTAAAAACAATAACTGGAAAAATAAAATAAACCATGGAAACTAAGAAAATGCGAAGGTAAGTATGTAGATGACAGGCTTTTTCTCAACCCTTTTCTCCTTGTTCCATCAGGACTTTATCCACCAATAACTTGCAAATACATTACTTAAAAGAGGCCCTGCTGGCAAACCCCCACTGAAAAACATGACATGGACTTAAGCCTTTCATTGTTCTTCACTTAGCTGTGCACTACTGCCATTGTTGGCAACTGTCTTTTACCTTCTATTTTGAACTGACAAGATTCTTGTTTTAATCCCTTTTCTGAAATAGTAGCATCAGGATGATTTCTCCATTGTCCCACATTGAGGAGTACACTTTCAAAGATACTCATTGTGGCATTTAATTATTCATTTATCCATGGGACATATTTAGTCCCTAGAGCAGATCTGCATTAAGACAGGCAGAACCATTTCTCACAACTGCATTGAGAGCATACACCAGGGTATACCTGATCCTAGAGAAAAACAAATCTCTGCCACAGCTCCTTTCCCCCACGCCCTCAAAAGATAAACCAGCGTATTTATCTTTTTTCTCTCCTTTTCTTTTCAGGGCACACCATGCTTCATGATTCAACTCAAGCATTCCAGTCTCATTTTGGGGCTCAGTATACAAGGAAGTAAAAAGGATATAAGATAATGAGAATCTTATATTAACATGCTTGAAATTGGCTTGTTCTTTATAAGCAAAGATTGCATTCCTTACTCAATCAGAAGGACTTCTAGTGTTTTAATATGATTCAGAATAAGTAGAGACTATCTTTATGCAAAGTAATACACTCTATGATGACTAAATTTTTTTAAAAAACAGAAACCACACATGATCTTCTCAATAGATGCAGAATAAAAACATGTTTTTAAAATCCAACACACTTTCATTATAAAAACACTAAACAAACTAAAAATAAAGGGGAAATTTCTGAACCTGACTGATTGAAGAGCATTTAGTAAAAACTCACAGCTAACATCATACTTTATGGAGAAAGACTGAAAACTTTCTCTAGGAACTAGACAAGGATATTTGTTCTCACCACTTCTGTTCAACATTGTATTGAAGGTTCTAGTCAGGACAATTAGACAAATAAAAGAAATAAAAAGTATCCATTTTGAAAAGGATACTTTTTATTTCTTTTATTTCTGTTTTATTTTATTTCTATTTATTTCTATACTTTTTCTTTTATTTCTATTTTATTTCTATTTCTACTTTTTATTTCTTTATTTCTATCCATTTCTATTCACAGTTGACCAGATTTTGCATAAAGAAAATTCTAAATAATTCACACAAAAACTCTTAGAACTAATAATTGAATTTAGGAACATTGCTGGATACTAGGTCAGTATAAAAACATCAATTTTATTTCTATCTACTAGTAATAAATGATATGAAATTGAAATTAAGATTCTGTTTACAATAGCAACAAATAGAATTAAAAATTAGAAATCAGTTTAACAAAAAAGGTTAAGATACAAATATCTTTAATTTATTTTAATGATGTTTTGTAGTTGTCATATATATATCATTAATACCATTAATGAAATTGTTTCATTAAAATAAATTAAAGATATATATATGACTGTAAAACATCATTAAAAGAAATTAAATATTCTTAGACATCATTAAAAGAAATTAATGTTTCATATATATGAAAACTATGTATATATGAAAACATTCATATATATGAGAAAACTAAAACAGAAAGTTCATAGGTATATATACGAAAACCAAAAAGCATCATTAAAAGAAATTATGGAAGATCTAAATAGAAAATATTCTGTGTACAAAGATCAGATTTAATATGTTAAATTGGTGTTATGGGATACCGCTCAAATTCTTATTCTGAAGTCCTAAATCCTAGTCTCTCTGAATGTCATCTTTTATGGAAATAGGATCATTGAGGATGTAAATAATCAAGTTAATATGAGATCATATTGGAGCAGGGTGAGCCCCTAATCCAATATATCTCGTGTCTCTTTATTTATTTATTTATTTATTTATTTATTTTATTTAGAGACAGAGTCTCAATCTGTTGCCCAGGCTGGAGTGCAGTGGCACGATCTCGGCTCACTGCAACCTCTGCCTGTCGGGTTCAAGTGATTCTCCTGCCTCAGCCTCCTGAGTAGCTGGGATCACAGGTGTGCACCACCATGTCTAGCTAATTTTTTTGTATTTTTAATGGAGATGGGGTTTCACCATGTTAGCCAGGCTGGTCTTGAACTCCTGACCTCAGGTGATCCACCCACCTCACCCTCCCAAGGTGCTGGGATTACAGGTGTGAGCCACCACACCCAGACCCAGTGTCCTTGTAAAGAACTTGGTTTAATTAGATCCCGTTTGTAAAGTTTTGTCTCATTGCAATTGCTTTTGGCATCATCATGAAATCTTTGCCTATATCTTTGACCATGCCTATAACCTGAATGGTATTGCCTCAGTTGTCCTCTAAGGTTTTTATAGTTTTGAGTTCTGCATTTAAGTCTTTAGTCCATCTTGAGTTAATTTTTATATAAGGTGTAAGGAAGGGGCTCAGTTTTAATCTTCTGCATATGGCTAGCTAGTTATCCCAGCACTGTTTATTAAATAGAGAATACTTTCCCCATTGCTTTTTTTTTTTTTTTTTTTTTTGGTCAGGGTTGTCAAAGATCAGGTGGTTGTAGGTGTGTAGGTGTGTGGTCTTATTTTTGGGTTCTCTAATCTGTTCAATTGGTCTGTGTCTTTTTTCACAAGTATCATGTTGTTTTGGTTGCTGTTGCCCTACGGTAGTTTGAAGTTGTGTAGCCTGATGCCTCCAGCTTTATTCTTTTTGCTTGGGATTGCCTTGGCTATTCAGGCTCTTTATTGATTCCACAAAAATTTTAAAACGGCTTTTTTCTATCTCTGTGAAGAATTATTGAATCTGTAAATTGCTAAACTAAAGAGCTTCTGCACAACAAAGGAAACTATCAACAGAGTGAGCAGACAACCCCCACAGAATGGGAGAAAATTTTAAACCTATGGATCTAACAAAGGTCTACTATCCAGAATCTATAAGAAATTCAAATTTACAAGAAAAAATCCAAACAACTCCATTTAAAAGTGTGCAAAGGACATAAACAGATACTTCTCCAAAGAAGAATTTCATGCAGTCAATAAGCATAAGTAAAAAAGCTCAACATCATTGATCATTAGAGAAATGCAAATCAAAACCACAGTGAGATACCTTCTCACACCAGACAGAATGGCTATTACTACAATGTCAAAACATAGTGGATTCTGATGAAGTGGTAGAGAAAAGAACGCTTATACATGGTTGGTGGGAGTCTAAATTAGTTCAACTATGGTGGAAGACAGTGTAGCAATTCCTCAAAAACCTAAAAATAGAAATAACATTTGACCCAGCAATCCTATTACTGCATATATACCCAAAGGAATATAAATTGTTCTATTATAAAGACATATGCATGTGTGTGTCCATTGCAGCACTATTCACAATAGCAAGAACTTAGAATCAATATAAATGCCCCTCAGTGATAGACTGGATGAAGAAAATGTGGTACATGCATACCATGGAATAGTATGCAGCCATAAAATGAATAAGATCACATCCTTTACAAGGACATGGATAGAGCTGGAGGTTATTATCCTCAGCAAACTAACACAGGAACAGAAAAAACTAAATACCACATGTTCTTATAAGTGGGAGTAAAATGATGAGAACACATGGACACAGAGAGGAGAACAACAGTTTCTGGGGCCTGTCAGGGGAAGGAGGGTAGGCAGAGAGAGGATCAAGAAAAATAGCTAATGAGTACTAGGCAATATCTGGGTGATTAAGTAATCTATACAACAACCTCCATGACCCAAGTTTACATGTATAACAAACCTGCACATGTACCCCTGAACTTAAAATACAAGTTAAATAAATAAGAACTTGGTGTGAAGAGAAAGAGACACATGCATAGGGAAGACTATATGAAGACACAGGGAGAATGCCACCTCAGGAGTGCCAAATATTGCCAGCAAACCACCAGAAACTAAGAGAGAGGCATACAACAGATTCTCCATCAGTCGTCAGAAAAGAAAGAAAGTAAAATCTTGCCAATATCTTGATCTCACAGTTCTAAACTCCAAAACTGTGAGAAAACAAATTTCTGTTGTTTAGGCCACTCAGATTATGGTACTTTGTACCATGGCCTGACCCAGGACACTATTACAGTCAGCAATACTCCCAAAATTGATTGGCTGAGTCAATTCAATTCCAACAAATATTCCAGATAAATTTTTGTAGATATTGACAAGCTAATCCAAAACTGCAAATAACAGTTCAAAATACTCAGTATATCTAAAACAATCTTGAAGATGAAGAATAAATTTGGAGGACTCCGACTTTCCATTTTTAAAACATACTGCAAAGCCTTCAGATCAAGACAGTGTGATACTGGCATAAGGACACACATGTAGAACGATGGGTAGATTGAGCATCCAGAAACAAATACTTAAATTTTTTGACCTCCTATTTTGACAAGGGTTCCAAAATAATTAAAAAGGGAGAGACTGGTATTTTTATTTTCAATAAAATTGTGCTGTGACAACTAGATATCTATCTTCAAAAGAATTGAGTCTCTTTCTCATAACTTACACAAAATAACTCTAAATGAGATCCTGGAACTAAATATAAGAGCTAAAGCCACAAAACTATTTGGTTAAAAATAGGTATAAACCTTTGTGATCTTGGATTAGGTCATTGTTTCTAGATATGACACCAAAACACAAGCAACAAAAGAAAAAAAAGATAAACAGAACTACACAAAAGTTAAAACCTTTGGTGCTTCCTTTTTACATTCAGTCCTCTCACAACGACACATCTCTCAGATTTCTTTAACCATCTGGGAGATGTTATAAATACACCAAAAGTGTATAGCTACTAATTATCCCACCATTAAAACACCGTTATTTTTATTTTAACATTGTTTCCAACATTTATACCTATTCATAAGTAAATTGTGCAATGCACAGATTTCTATATGTTTATTATCAAGATGGATTACGATAGGTAAAGAAAGAAATTGAACTGACAACCCAGTGAATGGGAGAGTGTGTTTGCAATCATATCTGATAAGGCACTTGTGTCTACCATGTAAAGAACTACTGCAACTCAATAATCAAAAGATAATACACTTTTAAAATTGACATTTAATTAGACATTTCACCAATCAAGGTGTATGAGTGGCCAATAAACATATAAAAGATGTTCAATATCGTTAGTCATTAGGTACATTTAAATCCAAACCTCAATATTAGGCTGGTGTGAAAGTAATTGCGGTTTTGCCATTAAAAGCTATGGCAAAAATCACAATTACTTTTGCACCAGCCTAATAGATAGCAGCACTTCATATCCACTAGGATGACTATAATGAAAAATACATTTAGTAAAAAGTCTTGGCAAGAATGCATATAACTTGGAATCCTTATACATAACTAATGAGAATATAAAATGCTATAGATGCTTTGGAAAACAGTTTGCCAGCTTCTCCAAAAGATAAACATAGAGTAGCCATATGACCCAGCAATTTCTCTCCTGGGTACATGCCCAAGAGAATTGAAAGTATATGCACCCGCAGAAACTTGGACATGAATGTTCATAGCTGCATTATTCATAATAGTGAAAAGGTGAAAACAATACACATTTTCATCAGTCAATGAACAAATAAATAAAATGTGGTATATCCATACAATGGAATGTTATTCAGCCCCCAAAAGGAATTAAGTTCTCAGTGTTATTTCAGTGGATAAATGTTTTAACTATTCTGTAAGGCATGTAATGAATTGTTTAAGGACACATGTATAAAATGGTTATTTTAATATTGCTACTTGAAAACTATCTTGAGAACAGTTTTATTGCAGTGGGTCAACACACTGTAAAACATAGGATGGACTTCACAGATATTATGGTAAACGAAAGATGCCAGACACAAAGACCATGTATTATATAATTCCACTTATATGAAATTGCCATGGGCAAATCCATTGAGACAGACACAAAATTAGCAGTTGCCAGGGGCTGGAAAGAGGACAGAATGGAGAATGACTAGAGCCCTTGGCTCTAGTATTTGTAGGACACACAATTCTGCTTTCCAGAAAGAGTGCTATTC
This sequence comes from Ateles fusciceps, assembly GCA_036589455.1. Taxonomy (NCBI): domain Eukaryota; kingdom Metazoa; phylum Chordata; class Mammalia; order Primates; family Atelidae; genus Ateles; species Ateles fusciceps. Next base: position 224,369 of record JAZHEH010003121.1, on the reverse strand, counting down.
ATTTTTATGTCATTGTAATTTACGTAAAAATTTTGCCACCCTTCTCAAGAGGCAAACACAATTTTTTTTACAGTTTAATATTGTTATAATATCATTTAAAGGTTTTGCTCTATTATTTGTCTTATTGTGTTTATTTACAGGGGAGTGAAGTTAGCCCCCCTCCCACAGGGTTGCTCATCTAGTGCCAGATGATAATATGTAACCACAATGGCAGATTAATTAAACTAGCAGTACTCCAGAATGATTTTTAATACCATCTGTTTTGGGAATCATCACAGCGGAACCTACCAACCTACATACTACATTCGCAAAATCTTCATTAATGGACCATATTAAGTTTACTTGATAGCCACCCTGTGGCACTCAGAGTAACTCTGAGTAAAATTATGAAAACTGTAAGAATCTCCTTCCTCATAAAGGATTTCTTCTTACTTAATAGCCCTTCTTTCCCTCACCATTCTTTATTACATTCTTTTTACAAACTAAGACACATTTATTATAACAGGTAAAACAATACAAAACTGTATAAATAAAAAAATGCTAGTTCATTCTTCCCCATCATCATGCCAGTCACATTTCAACCTCATGATACCAACATGTACAGCTTAGTGGGTATTCTCTTTTTCCTTGATGTTCATGCAAGCATATAAAGCTATGTTTAACATCTTTATTTTTCTAAGACTGCTAAGACTCCTAGATCATTTCATAATTCTCCCACTAAAGAAAATTCTCCTTTTTCTTTTCTTTCATATGAATGACTAACCACTTAAGATATTAATCTCTAATAATAATTTATCATTAACAGGCCCAAAAGCTGTAAATTAGAAATTAAATTCTGACAGCAGAATTGCAAGCATTGATTAGTGGATAAAAGAGGATAGTTGGTAGTTGGGTTGGGGAAAGGGCAGGCTATAACCTTCTAGAACCTCAGAAATATCTGCAAGTTTTTATGCTTCCTTATAAGTAAGGCAAGTTTTAAGTCATTCTAATACACTAAGTGTACCTGATCTGGAAGGCTTCAATTTACAAGACGGTCTTGGCACAACTTCGTAGTCACATACAGACATAAATATGCACCCAGTTACTCTTTATCCACCTGAAGTACACACAAGTCCTTGCATGTTACTGAAGAACTATACATGTTCATGATGAAAAGTGTCTTTGTTGTTTATGCATTGACTTTTTATATGAGGAAAAACCAGGTGGAAAATAACATGCAATGAATTAACCAATAAAGATGATTATGAAATGATGAAAAAATAATGAGAAGAGAATGAGGCAACACAACAGCAATGTTTAGGTAACTCCCCCTCAGCCCATCTGCCCCAGGTAATATGTGGGAGAACAGAACACAGGGAATAACTAAACTTTGCTTTTGTCTGTATCTTTCAAGTTCACACTTTTTTTTTTAACACCACTGTATTTTTAACTATATTGCTTAATTGAAGCAATAACTGGGATTAAATATAAACTTTGACTATATTATATAGAACATTAATAGTTTTCCCTGTGATAAAATCAAAATTCCAAAATACCACGGAAAAACACTGACTTTGGAAATAGTAATCAAGACAACTTAAGCATTAAAATGAAATCTTACCAAATGTCATGGTAATATTGTTTAGAGACTCTCAAGATACATAATATTAGAAGAGAGATTACTAACATTTCATACATTCCTCTATGAGTATTTTACTTACATTTTTCATAAGAAGGCACTGAAACCATTTCATTAAATAACTAATTGATTTCACCATCATAAAATCAATATAAACTTTGACATTAAAGGCAAGTCATTCCACTTTCGTCATATTTATTTACATTCTGAGGACCAAAGAAGTATTTCAACATTAGAAGTCTATAGTTTAATTCTGTGTATTACTTCTATCAAAATATTGTTATGTGTTGATCATGCATCTATTTTCTCATCTTTCTTAACACAAACCTGCTTTGTTTCAAGGGAACTAGTACAAATCATAGTCGATGAGGAAAGGCAAAGATGAAGACAGGAGAAACAGCACTAAAATTCAGGTGCGAAGGACAAAGTAAATCCAAGACATTAAGAGTGTTCATGACATTAGCAGGTAAGGATTTTGGAAACAGGTTGGGGTTCACATCATAAGGCAGAATAAAGTAATAATTAAGATTGGTAACCAAATATATTTACAAAAAGGCAGAGAATAACTTGTATTGGATGGCAGCAAACAGCACTGGGATGGACCCTCAAGATTAACATAGCTATAGAACACAATTTCTATGTTTAATATCACTACGTATGAAAATCCACTATTAAACTTTGTAGTCATTAGCATATTAAAAACTTATTTTGTATGTAGTCTTTGGAAATGGGACATAAAACATGTGGTAGAGATAAAGGTTCGGGCCAGAAGATAAATCATACACAAGGTGAGACATATAAAATATGGTACCTAGGAATCTCTGAAACAGCATAAGAGTAAAGTTACTAATATCTTAAAGATAATTCAGGTAATTGATATCTTGAATAAGAAAACATAAGCATAATTACAGTCATCTTTCCCTGCTCACATATTTTTTCCCTTATTTGTACGTCACCATAAGTTTTCTTGAATATTTTTAGAAGCATAAATAGGCTTAATAAAAATGTCACTAGCTGACAAAAATAATATGGGTAAATAAAATTTTAAGAAAACATTAAGAAATGTTCAAAAATGGTTTGTCAAAAAGATCAAATGTCAGACTAAAATATATGTTTGGAATTTCAAGACAAAATATTGCAAAGATTTTAAATAGTATTGCAAATTGTTCTCAAAAGAAAAATATGCACAGAAGAAAAAAAAACTATTATTTCCTGATGAAGTAATTGTAATTATCTAAATTTTAATTTACTCTGATCCATAGGAGGGAAATGAACACCCAGAGGTGAATAAGAAATCACAACTTGAGAAATGTTAAATCTCTGACAGGATAATTAGATTTTAGACATTAATAAATAAACCACTATAATGACAAATATGATTTAATTTATGAAATAAAATCAATATTAATTGTACATACCAATTTTTACAATACTAAAAGATTTCTAGTTTTGATTAACTAAAGAAGTTAGTCTGCATATTTGAATTTAAAATGTCTTAAGTTTAAGATGTTATTTTAAGAAATTCAGTTGTATTACTTTCAAGAAAAAATAACTTTTAGAAAATTAACAAAAATGGTCATTAATAAAGTTCAAAAAACCTATTTGTTTCCTCCCAAAGAACCACCCTATCAAGCTTAGGGACTGATTACACTAAAATGACCTAATGATGCTTAAAAGTACTGTGTAGTTTCATGAGTGTAAACACTTTCCTTGGCATTGCCTTTAAGCTATTTGCTTAAAACTCTCCCTTTTCAGAGTTGGTACAAAGTATGTAAACCTAGACTGTAATCTTACCTTTGTCTCATTATTAGAAATAGAAAGGCTTGATTTAACAGTTTATGCTCAGTAATCATAATCTAACTCTTCTTTCCACTATTATAATTAGAAAAGCTTGATGTAGTGAAAGGCACTGAAAGGAAAGTTGGGAGAAGCAGGTGACAGCTTGTTACTAGTTTGCTGTAATGCTTTGGTCTCATCACCTAATCTTTGATTCTTTTTGTTTTTGTCTCTGCAGTAAGTGATTTGGATAAAGGATCTATTCAAAATCTTCCAGGTAACGACTAAATACCAACTGATGAAAATTTACTATAATAAAATACTACTTGATATAATGTTCTCTGGTGCACCGAAACTTCTTAATAAATCAATCAAGACATTTTGCCATAGATATAATGTAATGAAACATGATGCTTAAACTTTGGTAGTTGTTTGGTATACTTTAATTATATATTTAACTGTCAGCTCTTGGTTGCCACATAAATGTAAGCCTTATAAAAATACCTAAGCCACTGTGGCACATGTTTACCTATGTAACAAACCTGTACATCATATCTAAGAGAGTTTTTTACTCCCGTGAGTTAAATCTATCAGTAGTTGATGTTTAGCCCTTACAGTGTTTAAAAATAAAATAAATACTTAAACTTTTTAAATTAGAAAACATAATTTTTAAGATTTTAAAAATAAATATTTAAACTTTTAAAATTAGAAAGCATGGTTTTTTAAAATGAATTTTAAACTTCTCTAAAAAGGAAAGAGAGCTTTGGAAACACTGGTTCAATCACTATTGCAGTGAAACAGCTGGCTGGTGGTAAGTAGCTGAGACCCTTTAGGTGGGAGTTACGGAGACCTCACTCAGCTTCATTTTCTCATCTGACTTTTAGTTTGAAAACTGAAACTCTCTATTTTAGGAATTCATCAAAGGATTAATTTGACTTGAAAAATTAAAAGACATGAAATTTGGTCTTAGAGTTTTGTGGGTGTGGGGAGCTGTCTCATTCAGGAGACTTACTAGAAAATGAAGTCAGCAACCTTGCCGCTTACCTTTACTATTTGCTACTAAAAAGCATATCATCTTAGGAATATATTATAAAGATGTCTTCCCTCGAAGATATTCAGACAAAAGGGCACTAGCTCATTTTTCATATTTGTTGCATCGAATATACACTATCTGAGCTGTATATAGTTCTGAACTGTAGCATTAAAAATTAAGCTGTGCGAACATGAACCAAGAGACAGACTGTGCACTGTATTTCTTGCTCATATGTTGTCTCAGCTGTTTTGCACTTTACAGTTTCAGCTGAAGAATGTCCATTTATCACGTAATGCTAATCAGTTATCATTCTACTCCACATTTTGTACAAAACATTGCTGGGAAGTCTGTTCTGAATTTGATGGATAGCCAGAACAGGACAGCACATAACCAAAAAAGGCATAAATACTCACAGATGTCTGGTCATACAGATGAGTTAAAATCAAAGAAAATTAGAGCTGGGTAAGACAGACGTGATTATGGAGCACATCAGGGGAGTCTAAACTTGGTATTTCTTCACCTTTTTTTATCCAAATGGGCTTTTTTCTCATTAAGACAAATATTCAAACCAGAATGTCTTCATTTGTTTCCTTAAACTGTAAGTCTTTTTTCTTCAAATGTAAAACCCCACATCAAGAAGACAAAAAGCAGAAATCCTGTTTATTACCAGAGACATCCAAAAAGCTGTCCAAATCCAAATTACAGCATATGGTGCAAACTCCTCCACTTTTATAGCCTCCAACCTCCTCCGTCCCACTCCCTCAACCCGCTATTGTTCTGGCTTGGGTAATTTGTTTATATTTCCCTATTCAAGAACCATCAGGCAAAAGTCATTTTTCTGCACCAAGATAATTAGCTAGCAGAAAATAAGACAGTGATTTTACTGTTTCCTTATCCCTTCAGTGTCTCTGTATTTTTTGTCAAGTGACGTCTGATTGTTGTAAATATATTTCACATGTTAATTCTTAATCTTTTCATATGTAGTCATCTGTGTATCAGTCTTTTGTTTGTCCATTTCAAAGCTACTATTTTTACATTGATGATCAGTCATTTCTCTAAAGTCACCTGAGAAAATTACTCCATATTAACTAGACTCACCCTGAGCTTATTCTTATAGTTTTAATATTTTTGTCCATAAATATAAACAACTAGTAATTGCTGTTTTCTTTCATATCCTTTTAATTTATGAAGATTTTGAACAGAAAATGGTAATTTCTTTCCTGGTAATTATCCTTTCACATTGTGATACTTCAAAATGCAAAGTAAATATACTTTATTTGGATAGTCTGTCATAGGATTAATTTTAACTCACCCATAAATATAAATGAAGCCTCCTTAAATTTGTATTTTCCATATTTCTTATGGACTTTATACCACAATAATATTTAATTATAAAAAATAAACTTAAAGTATTGGATATTTGCTTAACAAATGTCAGAAATCAAGTCAAGTTGTGACAGCAATCCAAGAATGAGGGTTGAAGGTTAGGAAGGTTTTGCAGATTTGAACTCCTCACACTGGATTTTAAAGGGCAGTCTAGCCACTTCGCCAGATTTATAAAGACCAAGATATAGGTTATGGCAGAAAAGTCTCAAAATAATCATTCACTTCCAAATGATGTCTTTTGATGTTATTTTTCACCATAGATTTTTAGAATATAAATTTCCCTATATTTTGTTTTGATTTGGAATAGGTAGCAGGATATTAACTTTAACACGTATATGGAATGTATTTCTTCCAAGCCAGAACATTACCATTATATTAAGAAAAAAAGTTTCATTTCTCTAATAAAAGTCAATTTCTTACATATTTACTCACTAATTCTATTTTCATTCTTGGACAGAATTATACAATTCTTTTCAATACTTTCAAATGATTTAGCATATGCAGACCATTTGCTACTTTTCAAATCAAATATATCAAAAAAGATAAAGTTTTGAATTGGAGATATTGATAGAAAATGAGATACACAGAAAATCAAAAGAATAATATAAAAATCTAAAACAAGAATAAAAATAATGAATTTGAGACTCATCTTTTCAAAATTTAAAATAGTCATCTAATATTTTATCTAGCAACCTAAGAGAAGGCTTGCTAAGTTCATTTATCCATTTTTAACTTAATTTATTCAGTATACAATTTTTTATTAATTCACATGTACGGCCTCTACTACCATGTGAAACATGTTTTCAGATCTTGGGTTCTAGAGTTAAAGCAAATTAATTTCAACTTGATTAGGGGGCACAGAAGACATGCTTTTGTGCTTCACACTTGACAAAGGATTGGTCTGGAACAACCTATAGTGTAAATTCAGGATGAATATTAATTCACTAATCCTGAACATGTCACAGTAACAACTAGAATATCAATTCTTATGCATAGAATAGTACAATTAAATTCATTTATCACAATATTGAAGGAAAAACAAATAGCTCCAATGCTTCATAATAACTGTTTTAACAAACATCTTAATGCATTAACTCATCAATCATTTATTTCATAGATGTTTATTAAACAACTACATGGTGAAAGGTTTCCACAATAGCTATAGTTAATATATATAAATATCCAACAAACTAGATGGGAAGACAGATGATAGAAAAGCCAGGGAATTTTAATATTAAGAGTAAGACACAAAGGGTCAGGATACAGTGTCATGGGACAATACAGGAAGGGAAGTAAGCCAGTCATGATGAATCAAGGAAGGCATCTCAAGACAATAAGGAGAGACGCCCCAAAGGAGACGGATATCCTATGCTAAGGGGTTTCAGATTTTATCCTAAGACAATCAGAAAGCAACAGGGCTATGTAAGCTAAAAATAATATGTTTTATATTTTAAAAGTTCATTCTGACTGGAACTTTGAAAAATGTATTAGAGAAACATAAGATTATTAGCAGGAAACGAGTTTTTGGAATCTGGAGGATTCTTTCAAAAAACAAAACGGAAAAGAATAGTGACCTGAACTTAGGCTATGATCATACGGATGTAACAAAGTAACTTGATTTGAGATAAATCAAAAGACATAGAAAATATATGCCAAAGTGACTGAATCAGCGTTGAGTTTGGTGAAGATAATAATACACTTGACACTGAGGAATCTGCCTGATGATTAAAATTCATAATTCAGGTAAGTCTCATTCATTTATGTGAAAACTCATCACATGTTTATCATTTCTATACCTAAAATAATCTTACTAATTTGATATATATGTTCTCTCCCAAAATCAGATATTGATCCATTTGTTATTTATGTATTCATTCTATTCTTCTTTTGTCAAATATGTCTTGAGAATCTTTTGAGTATTCCACACTGTATTTGAATAAATAAGATAAAACCAATGGAAAAGGTACAGAAGAATGAATGAAGGAAAAATGCACAAATATAATCAGAGGGATCCAGTATGTATGGTAGACTAAAAGACAATACCAAGATGGGAACTGAAAGAGCAAAGAAATATGATACAAGCAGGAACTGCTGGAGAAACCATGCTAAGTCTTATGTTCACTATATTAATAATTATAAATCTAAGTATAACTGTCACACTTCAAAGAAATTTAAACAGGGAAGGAAAAGTGGTGACATTATTATATCACCACTTTTTGCAAAAGTTATTCTTGCTGCAATGTGAAAAAATGGATAAAGGGAGTTGTTAAGGATATTAATAAGATAGTACTTAGAGATGAAGGTAATAGTAATTAGCAGTAGTATAGTGAAGTCAAGGATATGGAGAGAAATAGACAGAGATGATTAGAAGATGAAAGCTACAAAACTTAGGAAAGGGATGTATAAAATATTGAGGATGAGAGAAAAGAAAGTGTCACAGGTCTGGCTTGTATTACTGTGCGGGGTAGAAGTACCACTCACTGAGACAGGTAACATTGGAAGGGGTGCAGTTTCATTTGGGGGATGGTGGGGAAAGATATTTCAATGTGACTTTGAAATGTACAAGAGCTATGTCATAGGCAGTTAGATATACAGTGTGTTCCAAATAGATTGTTATGTTTCACCTGAAAAGGATGGGGGCTTCTATTGTCTCTGTGAGGTAAAAGACAAGGTCAAGGATGGGCCGCGAAAGAAAGGAAGAGTTAGTGATGAGTTTGAAAATAAATAAATAAATAAATTGTCCAGAGAAATATAATAAGGTTGTCAAGAAATGTAAGTCTGTCAAACAATGTGGAGGTATATGTCATACATTTATAGTGAAACTTGTTTTCATTGGACTTTCTCTTTCAATGCTTGGATAAGAACAAAGTATAATTGGGCTCATCCATGACTGGAACATCATGAGGGTATAGTAAAGAAATGAGAAAGAAGGATGTTTGGTATATTAGTAAGAGTAAAATTGAAATTACTGACCACAAAATTTAATTTGGTTAAAGAGAAAAATAAAGAAAAAACAAGTCTAAAATATTGTAAGAAATTAGATTAAAAGTTTTCTCAAGGCACTAAGGAAGAGTTAAATGGCAGTGTCAAATAAAACAGAAGGCAGAGTGACATATTTTCATTCAGAAGTTTTGGATGATGATAAAGTTCAAAGGGTAATTTTTGGAAGAAAAAACTGAATAAATCAAAGAACTGCATAAAACAAATTACTGGAGGGTGAAACATCGGCATAACTGAAATTATTCAAGATGTGGGTAAGATTTGTAAATTAGATCATAATTTTTTGCTAAATAAGAAAGAATAATCAGGTCAGAGGTTATCAGCTACCAAAAGGGGAGTAGAATCTTGATTTTCAAAGGTGCAAGAATGAGTAGGATGGTGTTACGGCCTGAACTGATTTCCTAAATTCATGTGATGAAGACCTGACCTTCAGTACCTCAGAATGTGACTGTTTGGGGATAGGGTATTTGAAGAAGTAATTAAAGTTAAATGAGGTCATAGAGTTGACCCTAATCCAAGATGACCAGAGTCCTTATAAGAAGAGTTTAGGTCACAGACCTCACTAGGAGGAAGACCATGTGAAGATAAAGGGAAAAGATAGCATTTTATTGTCAAGGAAAGAGGCCTCAGAAGAATTACCCTGCCAACAACTGATCTCAGATTTCTAGCCTCCAGAATTGCAAAAAATAGATTTATGTTGTTTAAGCCATCTAGTCTTGTTATGGCAGCCCTAGCAAACTAATACAGAGAAGTTAGAGGAATAATGGGTTGGAAGCAGCAATAGAGAACTACCAACCCCTATTCTTGGCCTTGACATTCATGGACTATGGTAAAAGAAATGAAATCCACTTAAAAGTACTACAGGGGAAATGAAGCCTAAGCTTTTCAATTATGGCAGGAGGTGGAGTAGCACTCAGTAAATTGTTGAAAACACAGAGAGTAATATGGGCACTCTTCTATTTCTAATAATTTGAACTCAATTCCAAGAAAGATCAAAAGAGATCAAACTCTTCTAGCATCCAAGTTCAGGATATAAGCCAGTGAACATCAACACTTCTAATAGGCATTCCTAAGTACAAACTAAATAGTTTAATTAAGTGTACTATTTAGATCAATCCAGATTTAGATAGCCAATTTAGATAGCAGCTGGTCTGGCATAAAACAGAGAGACACCACAGATCTCTGCCTTTCACATTTCCTCTATTTTTATACTGGCTAAAATGTGAAATATTTAATAGGATACTTTAAGGAAAAAAAAAAGATTCATTTTGTATGCTTCATAAGAATAATGGGAAAGAGAAAGAAAAATGAGGTTGGGGGATACAAACTGACCCGTGGACAGACAAAAATGTCCTTAGGAGAATGATAAAGAGTGTAAAGGCCAAACTAGAAAACTATGTAAAAGAAATAATGATATACTCAAATACAAATGTTTTTAAAGATGGGTATGGAAAAGTTAAAATACCCTAATTGTTTCTTAGAGAGTATGTCAAAGACTTAGATTGATTTATTAGAATGGGAAGATTTCACAAAAAAAATTGAATTGGCTTCCAGTGAAGGAAACAAGATGAAGAAATATTTGAGGTTCTCTGAAAACACAGTCAATAATCGAAACAACTGTGGAATTTATTTTTGCTAAATGGAGGAATTTCTTTAAATGTGAACCTATTTGAAAAAGGAAACACCAGAAAGATCAGAAAAGAAAACATATGAAACCATTTAGCAGTTTCAAGAGGATAGAGTTGTCATGGAAAAGCAGTTTTTCCCTGGGTGAAAGTTCAGGGAAAGTGAAAAGAAGTTACAAGGAAGACCAAATCCACAAAAGGAAGCCAATTGAAACTATTTTCAAAGCCTGTTATAAAAGTCTATCTCCTGCGTAAAAATACCACAATCAGGAAGATGATAATGAGAAGGTTTCTTGTTTTATTTTATTTTATTAGGTTGATGCAAAAGCAATTGTGGGTTTTGCTATTACTTTAAAGATATTTGGGGGGAGACCTACTGGTTGCTCTTGGTGAAGAAACCAAAAAGGCAGAAAATAGAAGGATATAATCAGGAAATGTCTAAACCAAAAACAAAAATAAAGAAATCTTTTTTTTTCTAATTCTAGAGCAACAATGTGATATTCTTCCTATCAAAAACAGAAAGGAAACAGGTACAATTAAAAGCAAATTGGACTTTATAGACCTTACCTGGAACTTGTAGGAGAACTGGAGTTAATCAGGGGGAAAATTGAACCATTGAGAAATGGAACTTTTGCTTTAGAAGTGAAGAAATAGGAAGTGCTTTCCCCATGTTTCTGAAACAGTGAATAGATGATAATATCGTTTAGAAAGTAAGTTGTGAAGGGAAGCACACAACTTTGTGAAGAGACAGAGACAACAGCATGAATTTGATCATGTGTTGAGTCAAGACAATTACGTCATCTAAAAGGCTGACTACTACAAATGTGAAGTATGAATACCTACTCGCAAGTGAAAGAAGCAGCTTTGATACCAGAATGAGTTCGCAATAAATCTGGCATTAGAATGTAAAGCTGATGAAGAGCTCTTTTTATTTTATATTCATGCATGGTAATTTTGGAGCAGTGAAAAATATGAAAACTTTGGGGTGAGAATAGAGTGGAAAGAGGCTCAGGCTACAATTACTAATATTAAGCATATAATTAAGATCACTATTTCTGAAAGAATTATCAGCAATTCAGTTTAAATGAATTTGGAGTTTAACATATTTGAAATGCAATTTCTTCCATCAGGAAGGGAATTTTATTTTTTTGTATTTTGATTTATCTTTGAAAATACAATAGTGAGGTATGCTTCATCTTGTTAATGGCCCCTTTTACCTGGTATAATTCAATTCGCTTCTGGGCTCTCAAATCTTCTTGTGAGGTAAGATAGATGATAGATAGCAAAACTTCAAAAGTTGAAATATTTAATAATACAGAAGTTAAATTTTCAGTCTAATCTACAAAAATTTCAGAGAACAATGGAACTATCCATTTTAGCGATTGCAAAAAGAAAAATAGAGATATAGGCATAGATATAAATATAGATATACATCAGAAGGTTACCCCAAGGTAAATCCAGGACTTTCTTTAAAGACTGCTGTGCTCCTTTCCATTATAAAACATAAAGCAGCACTACATTCTGGTTGACCAGAGTTTCTTTGAGTAATCACGGTAAGCTAGGAGACAAGCAAGTATCGGGAGTATTAGGGGAAATACTCTATGTATCATAGGCTAGCAGACCAACCTAGCACAGTGAATAAAACGCAGTTATAATTTCTCATTTCAAAAATTTTTTAACTTTGGTCAGTTTGCTTAGTCTCCCTCTGCTGTTCATTTTCAAAATAGGGTCAAAAAGTATCTACCTCAAATGATTGCTGTGAAAATAAACTGAAGGAAGGAAAAATCCAAGTAGAGTGATTAAGAACTCAATTTTGGGTAAGACTAAAATTATTATCTCATCTGTCTACCTAAACCAATTACTATACCTTCTGTCTACCTATACCAATTTTTCTTTTTTGTCTGTCCCCCCAGGATCACCCCCTCCATTGGAGAGAAGAAGTATAGCAAAATGGTAAAGAACATTGGTTCTGGAGCCAGATTTTCAAATTCCAGTTCATAATATTATTTCAGGGAAGATATCCTCATTGGACCTCAACTTTCTTCTCTGTACTTACTTAGCAGGGTTGTTATGAGGATTAATTGAGCTGATAAATGTGAAGTGCTTAGAACATTGCATGTGTACACTATGCAAGTTTTAAAATACATGATGTACACTATTACTTTTATCAGTATGATTGATGTGATGGCTCATATTAGGTATCAACTTGATTACACTGAAGGATACCTCGATAGCTGGTAAAGTATTATTTCTGGGTGTGTTTGTGAGAGTGTTGCCAAAGGAGATTAACATTTGAGTCTGGGGACTGGGAGAGGAAGACGCACCCTCAATGTGGCTGGGCACCATCCACAAGGCTGCCAGTGCAACTAGAACAAAGCAGGCGGAAGAAGGTGAGATAAGCTGGCTTTCAGAGTCTTCTGGTTTTCATCTTTCTTTCGTGCTGGATGCTTCTGTCCATTCCTCCTGCCCTTGGACATTGGGCTCTAGGTTCTTCTGCCTTTGGACTCTTGGACTTACACCAGCGGTTTGTCGGGGCCTTTTGGGCCTTTGGCAACAGACTGAAGGCTGCACTATCGGTGTCCTTACTTTTGAGGTTTTTGGACTCACACTGAACTACTACAGGTTTCTTTCTTCCTCATCTTGCAGACAGCCTATCATGGGATTTCGCCCTATGAACTTGTAAGCCAGTTCTCCTTAATAAACTCCCATTCATGTACACATATACCCTATTAGCTCTGTCCCTCTGGAGAACCCAAATATAATTGATGAGAACCTAGGCATTCTGTGCATCTCATTTTACCACTTTACCTTAATGACCAGAGTCCCTGCTTGACCATTCCTCTTTAATTTTTTGCTCAGTATGAACTGGCTGTGGTGAAAACATGCCTGTCTCCTAGGCAGATGACACAATGTCTCTCTGTGCCTGCTGTGCCTGTCACATTTCAGTGGCAGTAGGAGTGGGGCAGAGGAGATCCCACTTCAGCCTCCACTGTACAAAGCTCTTACTCATCTTTTTCCCCCATAATCTGCATTAGAAGATAAGGAAATTATAAAGCTATCCCAAACTAATTAATTAAATAGCCTCCCTAGGAACCTCACAAGAATGGACAGAGAAGTATTTGAAAGGATTCAGGGTTCAGGCATTTCTGAATTCCCAAGTATGACAACACAACACCCCTAAAACTTCATTCTTTAGCTAACATGGTATCTCTGATTTTAAGCTCATTTTAAAGTATTTACAAAATTATGAAAGACCATAAAGAAAGATAGTAGAAAGCTAAATATAAAGTTTAAGATCATTAATAAAATGAATTTCCAGTCTTCATTACCTGTAAAAAGAAATAGAATATTACAACTACCCAATGTTACAAGATTTTGTTAATTTGCTTCCTTAAAGTAATAGAGATAACATTCTCATCACAAAATGTTCTCTACTTTTAAAAAGAATTAAATTCACAATATTCAATATTAACATATTCCTAGGTAATGTACTCCTATCAGAATGTAAACAGTAGATCATTATTTTTCAATGCAAAACATCAAAACATTACATATTTTGGACATTCCGGATTTCAGCTCTTGGCATAAATATCATGTACCCTAGTATCAAGATTTCCAAACCCCTCCAATGCTGCCGTCTTTTACTTTACATATTTTACACTTGACTAAGTATAATTCATTCAATGGTTAAAAAAAATAATAATAAACATTTGCTATCCTGACAAGTCCTATGTTTGACTTTCTCTGCTGAGTTTCATCTTTATACTCATGGACTTTTTAATAGTTGGCAATGTGTAAGACCAACAATCAGTTAACCCCTCAAAGCTGAATTGCCAAAATAGATCCAACATTGTCTTATCAAGTTTCTGGTCTGGAGTAGACTATTTTTGACCTGAAAAAATCTCTCCACATAGACACTAAATAGGCCTGAAAAGTTGAAAAGGCAGAACAGCAATATGTTCCTTATTTTTTTGTTTACCCATATAAACTGTGTTTACTACTTGGTCTCAAATATCCAACAGTGTTTTAAAAAGGTCTTCTTCCAAAATACCACTGGAAAACTAGTTTATACCTAGATATGTGAATAGAGGGAGATACTTTCCTGAGGGAAATTCTAAGTAACAAAATAAGAATTTTATGTTTCCTTGACGCAGTAACTCAAATTATAGGGAATTTAACTCAATGTTTATACACATGTGTAAAGACATACATGATAAAATTATAGCAGCCTTGTTGGTTTTCTTGATTCTGTTCATTGACAAAGTAAAAATAATCTATCTATTAATAGGAGATTAGTTATTAAATTATAATGACTACACAATAGAATGTTATATAGTACTTGAAAAGAATTTGAAAGATTTATGTGTATTAAAATGGTTCAAAGTAGATTAGTTGAAAAGCGAGAGATTAAAGAGAACAAATATATTATGATTTCATTTTTATAGCTGCACACACACACATACGCACACATGCACACACACACACACATTTTAACAGAGAAAAAGAGCAAGAAAATAAATGGGCCTCTTTGGAGATGTGCTTCTCCTCTACATTCTCATCTAACTTTCATCAGCATTCCTACATACATTATATAAAATTATTCAATATATTTAAAGCACTTTTATAATCTCTGAAAGATGAAGTAATGTATGTAGAACAAGTTAATTTATAAAAAGACAGAGAAACTGAATATTGGATTTTTCTTGTTGAAGAAGACAAAAAATAAAACTGATGTGATGGCATTAAGAGAAGCTTTTACAGGAATTTGCTTAAGTCCCAATTTTTGCCAATGGATTTCAATTTGGGGGTGTCTTACAACATTTGAAGTAACTTCTGATGAGCCAGAATTAAGAGGATGGACTCCTCACATCAGAAGAATTAGTTGATATAGCTCCTACTTGTTTATTCCCTACCAGTGTGAAAATTATATAAATTGATATTTTGCTTTTGTACCTGTTAATAGAATAGAGCATCTAATTCCTGAAATTTTCTCTGATATCCATTTCAAGCTATGCCATTTCAAGCTATGTACTCACTGTGTGAAAAAGCCAAAAGATACAATTAAGAACAGAATCTCACACATAAAAGCAAATAAAAGGAAAAAACTCTCTCACCCAAACATTAGCCTCTTCTCACAATTTATTTATATTTATCTTCCCTGTTACTATCCTACCATCAAAATTCCTATATCTGAAACTCAAAGCAACCTTAAACTGCACACATGCAGCTAAATGTTAGCCTTTCACCTCCAATGACTTCCACATTTTATGCTTCATTCTTTTTAACAAATGCTTTTATTTGCTCTAAATGACTGTAACTGAGTTCTCTTTATTAATCACTTGAGGGATGTGTGTGTGTGTGTGTGTGTGTGTGTGTGCCGTGTGTGTGTTTGTGCATGTGTCTGTTTTCAATTTATTGCATAGGGTAACACTGGATATGCAAGGAAACTTGTTCTGGTAATAATAGGTTCTCCAACAACCACTGGATGAAGAGTAAATTGTTAATGCTTTCACCTGTATGATGAATAGATTTTGACCACTATTAACAGGCTTTGCATACACCTACTAGTCAACTAGTCTTTAAATCTGCTTTTCCATTCTAAACAACACAGATATGCAAAAGGTTTCCTATTTGGGAACATGTAGCACATTATTGGGTAACTATTAAGCTGCCTATAATATAGCCAAAAAATACAAATAGTTTCACTTAAAAAGGCCTCTCCTGAGAATTTTAAAGACCACAATTTGTGGCTTTCTAATTCTGGATTTCTGGAATAAAAATAAAACATAATTAGAATGAGGGAGGTATATAACCTATCTATAAAGTTATTTCCAGAAAATAAAACATATTTAATTTCATTTAATATTCAGAGTAGTATTGCTTTATGAGAAATGTAGTCCTATTGAAATTATATGGCAATATTTTGTTGAATTTGAGTCCTATAGGAAGAGCTCATTCCACCGTACATTCATCTACTTGAATATTTTCCACTGACAGTCAAACAAAGATTGTATTATTTGGCTAACAGCCAAAGGTAAACTTTTGAAGTATTATAAGTGTCATGTTCAGAACACTCCATGATTGCAGTATTTATGAAGCCAAGTTTTGCAAGACATATGGGCTCAGGAAATCCATTGTTAAGCCTTAATGATCTGTAGTAACTTCTATTCTATTCTCAAGATTTGAGCTACGTGACTCTAGACAGAAAGCTGTTTGGTATATGAGATGATTATCATTAGAGGTACATTCCAATAATTAAAGGACATTCTGATTTTTTCCCTCAGAAATATATTCCTGAGCCACAAAAACATTCCTCATCCATACATACATCAATACCTAAAACCCATACTCATAATTGAGGGAGTTTTACATGTGGTGTTGTCCAAAGATGTCAAATATAACATATAAGATACACATCTTATAAATAATATGTGTGAGGTATAGACATATATCTAGCATGATTCCTCATAGCAAGTTAGACATTACCTACGTACTCAAGTACATGTATAAGCCTGTATATGCATAGACAGTTCTGGAAAAATACACAAGAAACAATTATATAGAAAATACTCTAGGACATGTGACTAAGGAGTAGGGGATTTATAAGGGAAATGTTTATTTGTCAGCATATGCCTTTCCAAATTGTTCATTTTTAAAGCCACATGTACAATTTTATAATTCTAAACTAGTTTATAAATTCTTACGTATCAAATTAAACAAAATATGTTATCAATCATATAAGCAGATATACAATTAGTTTTCTATTAAAATCAAGAAAAATTAATTCAAAAGAAAAATGTTAGTGATATTTACAGATCTAAAACGGCTAAGCAAAAAATTCAGGTCTGATTTTCTTATGTCGTATATATACCTTTAATCAAAATATAACTTGTATATAAAACTTTTATACTAACCATTCTCGGATATTTTACCCAAAGAGAACCAGGACTCACACAGATAAATATTTACACTTACTGACAGCAATGTCTTCTTACTCTCAGCTAATTTATATGTTCTCTAACAGGGAAGTGGTTACTCTCGATGAACACTGGAACCTCCTTGCATAGAGCTCACATCTAAATTTGAAAAAAAAGTAATATCTCCAAGATAAAATAATTTTAAGCAATCTTGGAGCTGTTACCATAGAAGTTGGCACAAGAAAGTGGTAAATATGTTTAGATTTGAGCTACAGTGGAAAATTTAAGGTATCTCATATTCTTTAAGAAAATACTCTCAAGGCTAGAGTGCAGGCAGAAGTCAAAGGGGTGTGCCTAAATTTCAAGGAATATGCCCTTTGCTTTAAGAGATAAATGGGGAACATAAAAAATGGCTTTCCTCCAGATAATCTGTGAAGATGATGTCCAAAGTCAGGAACAAAAAATTGAAGGAGTGTAATATCCTTTGAAGACAAGAAAACAGGCTCCATTATGAACCTTTGCAGTAGGATTGTATTATTATATCACATCTTAACCAGCTCTGTTAATCTCTGTGTCAGTCCAACTCTGGATTAGAAAATTATTTTCAACTAGCAACACCCTAGATCTATACAATATTTTTCAGGTAATACCCATATGTTCTTTTTCTTCCTCCTCACAGTTTCCCCTATTAACATCTTGCATTACTATGATACACTTGTTACAATTGATAACCAGTATTAATACATCATTGTTAACTAAAGTCCACAGTTTACATTAGGCTTCACTCTTTGTGTTGTACATTTTATGTTTGAATGAATAATGTTATGTATCCACCATCACAGTGTCATGTAGAATAGCTTCACTGCCCTAAAAATCAACTGTGCTCTACATAGCCATTCCTCCGGCCCTACTTCAGACCTCTGGAAATGACTGATATTTTTACTATCTCTATAGTTCTGTCTTCTCCAGGAAGTCATACAGTATGTAGCCTTTTCAGACAGGTTTCTTTCACTACCCAAATATGCATTTAAGGGTCCTCTATGTCTTTTCATGGCTTGATAGTGCATTTCATTTTATTACTGAATAATATTCCATTGTATGGCTAACCACATTTTGTGTTGCTTGTCCACTCGGTTTTGAAGGACATCTTGGTTGTTTCCAGATCTAAGCACTTTTGAGTAAAGTTACCTCTCTGCCAGCTCTTCTCTGAGTTTACCAGCTATTTCATGTGAATGACTGGAAGCTGCATTATTCTTCTTTCTTGCCCTTTGTTAGGACACTAAATTATAAATAATGTATCTTTAGTTTCTCACATGCAATATTGCCTGTCTTTCCTTAACCTTTTTACTTTTCTGGCACCTCCTGAATGAAATGACACCTATTGGATTCACTGGACTTCTGCTTGCTACAAAGACCAATTCCTTGCATCCTGATAGTTTAGAACCTATGCTTGAAATAGGAATACATCTGCTCTTAAAAGCATTCATGGGGCCAGGTGCAGTGCCTCACGCCTGTAATCCCAGCACTTTGGGAGGCCAAGGTAGGCAGATCATGAGGTCAGGAGATCGAGACCATCCCAGCCAACATGGTGAAACCCCGTCTCTACTAAAAATACAAAAATTAGCTGGGCATGGTGGCGCACACCTGTACTCCCAGCTACTAGGGAGGCTGAGGCAGGAGAATTGCTTGAACCTGGGAGGCGGAGGTTGCGGTGAGCCGAGATCGCACCATTGCACTCCAGCCTGGGCAACAAGAGCGAAACTCCATCTCAAAAAAAAAAAGCATTCATGGGAAGAAATATTAGAGCTCTAAAATATTACCTTTGCCCTTGTAGATTTAGATCCATTCATCTATGATCACTGAAATCATAGAGTTAAATCTTAACCTTGGTAATCTTAAATCAAGAGTACAGAATGTGGGGGGAAATAAATGTTGAGAGGGGGATAGAGGAACAACATCTGAAAAGCTTCAAGTCTCTCATACAGATTTTCACAGGAATTTAAGCTCACCATCCTTCAGAGAGAGTGGGTCTGATAATATTACTGATCATCATTTAAATAGCATGTATGAAAAAAAATCACATATTTAGCATAAGCCAATTATTTAATAGAGGAAATTCCTATTCAAGGAATAGACAGACCATTTTTAAAACTGTTCCTAATGACAACTACAGAAATTAATGTACTGGGATGTCTCTAATAGTTTTTAATATCCTAAAATTATCACATTATTATTACTTATGTTTTTGTATACATCAAACCACTACTTTGAAATCTGTTAGAGATGTCATTCAATAAATATTGACTGTTTACTTATCTTTTGATCTTGTGTTAAAATCTGCTGAACAAGTAATAGTGGCTTATGCTTGGGGATTAAAAATTTCCAAATACCAGAATATCAGAAACATATCAACTGGTTCATATCTTACTTTTTTTAACAATAAGACATGACTCAATCATAGGCAAATATAGAAAAACAAACTGTAAAACTGGGGAAAAGCATGTAGTAGGCAGACTCATACATCCCCCTAAAGATGTTGCAGAGTCCTAGTCCCTTGAATCTGTGAATATGTGACCTTATTTGGCAATCAGGACTTTGCAGAGTTGATTAAGTTCAGGATTTTGAGAAGTGGAGAGTATCCCAAATTATCCAGGTGAGTCCATGTAATCACAAGGGTCCTTATAGGAATGAGGCAGGGAGTTAAGGTTAGATAAAGAGACATGAAGATGAAATGAGAGGTCTGAGTGATGCAGTCACATGCCAAGTAATGCACATGGCTTCTAGTAGCTGGAAAAGCAAGTTTCATGGTCCATGATAAAAGTGTCTTAGTCTATTTGGGCACTATCACAACATATCAAAAACCGGGTAGTCTCTAAACAACAGAAACTTACTTCTTACAGTTCTAGAGGCCAACAAGTTGATGATCAAGGCACCAGCATATTCCGTGTCTAATGAGGGCTTCCACTTTGATTCATAAATGGCACGTTTTATGTCATCCTCATATGATGGAAGGTGCAAGGCAAAGCTCCCTGAGGCCTCTTTTATAATGGGACTAAGCAACTGTCAAAAAGCTCTACCCTTCAATATCATCACTTTGCGAGCTAAGACTTAACATATGAATTTGCGAGGTATGCATTTAGACCAAAGCACAAGAAACAGACTTACCCCTAGCACCTCCAGAACAACTCAGCTCTGCTGACACCTTGATTTTAGTCCTAGAAGACACATTTCACATTCTGAGTTCCAAAACTGTACAATAATAAATGTTTGTGCTTTTAAGCCACTAAATTTATATTAATAATTTGTTACAGCAGCAATAAGAAATTAATACAAATGATAACTGTTTCCCAGCCATTTGCTCCTTGCTCTCGCAGCCATTTTGTTATTGTTGTTGTTATTATTTTTATTTTTATGCTCTACTTTGTCTCTAGCTCATTGTCCTCTAGCTTCTATGAAATTCTAACCAACTTAGAGGTGGGTGGGTAACTGGAGATTGGGAGGAAGGAAGTATCCAAGGCATCCCGTCTTATTCAGGGGAGTTGTCTCTGGACCGTGTCTCCTCTAAGATGCCAGCCTCTATTGGACAGAACTGCCCTATTTACTTAAAAGTAGAAGTAATAATTTATATACCTCAAAGAGGCTAACATTTTTAGAGCAGATATTTTATGACATTTATTTATTTACCTTTAGTTCTAGTATACTGGTTATCCTACAAATGTATGCTGGGCAACAAAAGTAAATTGCTAAAACCTGCACATTTTGTTCAGAATGTTCTCCCAAATTTATCTCAGACTTGCTATCTGCCACCCACACCAGATCTCCCATTATCCCAAACTCAGATTCTTGTGCTACCTAATTTTGGATTTTTATAACTTATAATATTTCTCAGCTTGTGGTTTATTTTGAAATTTGCAACAATTGCCTGGCTTGGATCTACAGTACCTGCCATCTAGCTTTCCTCTTTTAAAAAAATTTATTGTGCATATTTAAGGTGTACAACATGTTGTTTTGATATACATATAGATAGTAAAATCGTTACCCTAGTCAATCTAATTAATATGTACATTACCTCATGTAGTTACCCATATTTTTGCATGTGTGGCAAGAGCACCTAAAATCTAAATACAGTATAGTGTTGTTGTGAACTCTAGTCCCCATGTCGTAAATTATATGTCTAGACTTGTTCATCCTATATATCTACAACTTTGTATCCTTTGACCTACATCTTATTTCCGCCTCACCTCCGCCTCTGGTAACCATTGTTTTATTTTGTCTGTATCTTTAACTTTTTAAGCTCTCCTTTCCTCTTTAATTCAACTTTTATTTTTATTTATTTTTTATTATATTTTTTTAGACAGAGTCTGACTCTGTCACCCAGGCTGGAGTACAATGGCAAGATCTCGACTTACTGCAACTCCACTTCCAGGTTCAAGGAATTCTTCTGCCTCAGTCTCCCAAGTAGCTGAGATTACAGGCACCTGCCACCACACCAGGCTTTTTCTTTTTTTTTTTTTTTAATAGAAACGGAGTTTTGTCATATCGGCCATATTGGTCTCAAACCCCCGACCTCAGGTGATCCACTTGCCTCGGCTTCCCAAAGTGCCTCCCAAAGTGGCATGAGCCACTGAGTCCAGCCGTAAGTCTACATTTTAACAGCCTCAATATTTTTCTCAAATTTGACCAGGAAATACTTTCCACCTTCTAGTTCACTGAATGTTATCTCCACCCTTCTTCTGAAGCACTCCATCAAGGCAAATGATCTTAAAAGATATAGCGTATGCAATTTTGTTAAAAAGACATAAATATAGTTTTAGTATTGACAAGCTGTTAGTGAAAGTCTAGAGCAAAACATCTATTGCTTTCATAAAATTATGACAAAATGGTACGATTGTACCACTAAGTATTTCTTAATAGATAGCTATTAAATAGATATAGTCATGCACCACATACCAATATTTCAGTCAATGTCAGACAACATAGACAATGGTAGTCCCATAAGATTATAATGGTCCTGAAAAGTTCCTATCAATCACCTGATGATGATCATAGCTGCCGTAACGTCATAGCTCAATACACTACTCATGTGTTTATGGTGATGCCAAGGTAAACAAAACTGCTGCACTGCCAGCTGTATAAAAGTCTAGCATATACAATTATATACATCCATAATATTCAAAAATGATAATAAACAACTATGTTACTGGTTTATTCATTTACTATAATACGTCTTTTATTTTATTTCTGGAGACAAAATCTCGCTCTGTCTTCTAGACTGGAGTACAGTGGCATGGTCATAGCTCACTGCAGTCTCGAACTCCTGGGCTTAAGTGGACTTACTCCTCCTGTCTCAGCTCCTGAGTATCTAGGACTATAGGCACATGACACTACACTTGGCTAATTTTTTGTTTTTGTTTTTTAGGTACAAGGTCTTACTGTGTTGTCCAGTCTGGTTTGAACTCCTGGCCTCTAGCAATCCTCCTGCCTTGGGTTCCCAAAGTGTTGAGATTACAGGCATGAGCCACCATGCCTAGCTTATGATTATTTTAGGGTACATTCCTTCTACTTAATAAAATTAACTTTAAAACATTCTCAAGTAGATCCTTCAGAAGGTATTCTAGAGAAAAGGCATCATTATCACAGGAGATAGCTCCACGCATTATTCCCCCTGAATACCATCCGGTGGGACAAAATGTGGAGGTTGGGAGACAGTGATTTTGATGATCTTGACCCTCTGTAGGCCTAAATTGATGTGCATGTCTTTTCTTAGTTTTCTTCAAAAAAAAACTTTTAAATTTTTTAATTAAAATTTTTTAAAATAGACCCAGAGAATAAGGAAAGAAAGAAAATATTTTTGTACAGCTTTACAGTATTCGTGCTTTAAGCTAAGTGCTATTATAAAAGAGTGAATAAATTTTAAAAACCTAAGTCTATAAAGTGAAAAATGTTACAATAAGCTAAGGTTAATTTATTTTTAAAGAAAGAAAAGAATTGTATGAATTTAATGTAGCTGCAGTGTACAGTGTTTATAAACTCTGTAACAGTGTACAGCAATATTCTAGGCCTTCACATTTACTCACTCAATGACTCACCCAGAGCAACTTTCAGTCCTGCATACTTTATTTATGGTAAGTGCCCTATACACGTGTGCCATTTTTTTATCTTTTAAACCATATTGTTACTGTACCTTTTTTGTCTTTAGATACACAAATACCATTGTGTTGCAATTACCTACAGTATTCAGCACAATAATATGCTGTACAGGTTTGTAGCATAGAAGCAATAGGGTATACCACATAGCTGAGGCACATTATAAGCTATATCATCTAGGCTTGTCTATGTACACTCTAAGACGTTCATACAGTAACGAAATCACCTGACAAGTATGTCTCAGAACATATTCTCATAATTAAGTCATATGGGACTGTATTTTAATAAATAATAAATAACAATAAAAATAAGAGCACAGTAAGAGGCACATGTTAATGTATTGTTCAAGTCCTACATTTTTAAAGGAAGTTTGTTTGCTCTGTTTTTGTTAAA
Organism: Ateles fusciceps; assembly: GCA_036589455.1. Lineage (NCBI taxonomy): Eukaryota > Metazoa > Chordata > Mammalia > Primates > Atelidae > Ateles > Ateles fusciceps. The sequence continues at coordinate 200,474 of JAZHEH010003121.1, read as the reverse complement.
TACAAAAAAAAAACCTTTTAGAGATGTCAATACTTTTTGAACAAATTTTTTAATTATTTTCAGAATTTTTTAAATGAGATATTTTACCAATAATTTAAATGAAACATTTTTACCAGCTTTTTCTACTATAGGAAACATGCATTAAAAATAGGTACATTAATTTACTTTTCTACTCACAAATGACTATTACTCTTCCCAGACATGAATTAAAAATCTGTAATATCTTCAGACTATGAAAGAATACCTTATTCATAGACTAAATATTTGATCAATACACTTTTAACTTCCTATCGAAGCAAACTGGGATTTCACAGTAATAAACTCACAATTTTTTTCTATATATGCCTATATGAATGCATTACTTACAGGCAAAAGAAAAACAACAGTAAGCAGAAAGCTGTATTCAATTTGAGTCCAATTTGAAGAAAGAAAACACACACACATATACACACACACACCCAAATAAACAGCATTGCCCAATTTGCATACGGCTCTTGGAAAAGCAGCAGGGTGTCCAAGTATGATTAAGATTGGTCCTTAAATCACAGAATTACATCAACTCCAGAGTTATGGTTACTTTCATCAGAAAGGTGAAAGTTGCCTGCTCAGTCAGATTACTTTCAGCAATATGCCAGCGCTTGTTGGCCATATGTTTCAAGTTGTAAGATGTCCTGTTAGAGTTATGGATGCAGTTTTGCAGTCAGGAAAATGACAAATTTCTCTCCCTTGAAGACATTAACTTTATTCCACTTTGTTCTAACACTGTGTGCAGACAATGAGAATGATATAGTAGTCCCCTGTTTTCTCAATGAATATAATTCAAGATGAGCCTACTGCTACATTCTCACATGGCTTCCTTCTGACCTTATGAATTCCAACTTACTCTCAGCCTTGTTTTCTACCAGTGTTGTCTCATTTATTCCATTTTCGTATTCATTTCTCATTTATTCAATAATTATTCATTAAACAATGAAAAGTATTCTTTATTTTTATTGCCTGGTAGTCAAACCAGTTAGTTCACAAGCAAATATTAAGTGTCTAATGGATAACTAAAAAATGAAATTAGTCAGCATTTCCATAAAGAATACTTTACTCTCATAATAAAATTTCAAAAGATGCAAATATTTTAATGCCATAACTTGCATCTATATATTAATTCATAAGAAAATTCTTTATTTATGTACCAAATGCTGTAAATGTTTGCTTCATCCAAATATACATGATTTTTAGTTTACATTTTAGGTTTTTCTAATTAACCATACTCAAGTGAAAAAGCACTCTTTCTTTCTAGGATTTCTTGATCACAGAATCATGCCAGCACCCCCAATCTTTCTATTCTGCTTTCACATTTTTTCTTGCATTCTACTGCAAAATTTGCTTCTGTACTGCATGATGGTCAACACAAATATTTTGTTCATTTTTACTAAAAGTCTATCTCCTTTCCCTAAATCATTTAAAAATATATGTTGGTATTTGTTTTATCCATTAAAAATAAAAATAGTTGAAGAGAAAAACACCATGTAGTGATCTTCTCCTCAAAATCCTATGTTTTAGCAAGTTACATAATAAATGGAGTATGATTATGGTGGAAAGTTGACTTTGGAAGGCACATTGAATGCTCATGGAGTTTCATTTATTGAACGTCTGCTAAACATCTACTACACAGCCAGCACTGTTAGAGGCAAGTAATATATGGTAGAATAGATGCCCTGCTCTCATGCGGCTTACTCTCCACATTAGTCATCAAAGACAGAAAAGAAATTATGAATCACCTAGAACTGTAATGTGTCGTTCAACCATTGTGGAAGACGGTGTGGCGATTCCTCCAGGTCCTAGAAATAGAAATTCCATTTGACTCAGCAATCCCATTACTGGGTATATATCCAAAGGATTGTAAATTGTTCTATTATAAAGATACATGCACACGAATGTTCATTGCAGCACTGTTTACAATAGCAAAGACTTGGAACCAAACCAAATGCCCATCGATGATAGACTGGACAGGGAAAATATGGCACATATACACCATGGAATACTATGCAGCCATAAAAAACGATGAGTTCATGTCCTATGTAGGGACATGGATGCCTCTGGAAACCATCATTCTCAGCAAACTGACACAAGAACAGAAAATCAAACACCGCATGTTCTCACTCATAGGTGGATGTTGAACAATGAGAACACATGGACACAGGGAGGGGAGCATCACACACTGGGGTCTGTGGTGGGTAACTAGGGGAGGGACAGTGGTGGGTGGGGGAGTTGGGGGAGGGATAACATAGGGAGAAATGTCAGATATAGGTGATGGGGAGGAAGGCAGCAAACCACATTGCCATGTATGTACCTATGCAACAATCTTGCATGTTCTTCACATGTACCCCAAAACCTAAAATGCAATAAAACATATATTTTAAAAAAAGAATAGTTTAGGTAGTAATACATGTTTGAAGAACATAAAACAAGATATTCTGATAGGAAGTGAATGGGGATAGGAGACTATATTAGTGTAAGGAAAAAGGAGGGGCTCCTAAGGGGGTGACACCTAAGCTGAAGCCTGAATGATAAGAAGAAGGCCGCTATGCAAAGATCATACAGATGGGCATCCAGGTAGCAGCAAAAGCTAATGTAAAGAATCTAAGGCAGTATTAGCCATGCTTTTAAAACAGTAATGAAATAGCCAGTGTCTACAGCACAGGGAGGCAGAGGAAGGGTGACATAACAGTAAGACTGGAGGATAAGCAGGACCATTGGTAACAGGGTCCATGGAAAAAGTGTTGGGTTTTATTCTACATGTAGTAAGAAGCCTTTAATAAAGAGCAGTGACAATATCTGCTTGACTTTTAATAAAGATCCACTCTGAAGAATGAAAGATATGCTGGCAAGATTAAAACAAGAATGTCCATTTGAAGATTATTATAACAACCAAAAAGATCAGTTACAATAGAGATTGGAAAAAATTGAGGGATGCAAATTATAATTTATTGTAATACTTTCTCAAATTCTTTAAGCCCTCAGCCCTAGACTATATCATTCTCTACCCTGGAAGAGTTTCATTGGCTAACATATCACTGAGTCTTCCAAATCTCAAAATGAACTTATTTTGGTTGGTTTATGCATTCACTGTTGTTTTTTTGTTTTTCAGTAAAACGAAGAGTGGAATACTTGTGTCATATTAATTATATTTTAAAACTGTAATATTCTACTTTCCTCTAATGCAAGTAGTTTTCCTCTTTCTTGTGATATGGAATCACCTTAATGGCAGCAAACTATACATAAAGCAGAATTGAAATGCAGATGTCATACTTGCCTCAGCCCCCATATGTTCACATTTTAAATCTCCTGTTGAAGACCTGATTTTGTCTATTTTTTTCAGATCTTTTATATTTTATAGAAAAACTGTTCAAAATTTTAACTCTGCTTTTTAAGTTTCTGTGGTTAGAATTTAATAATCTTTTATAAAGAAGAATATATTCTTAGGCATTTGAGCTCTTGGAAAGAGGAGTAGGTCTGGAAGCAAGATGGGAAGAAAAATTTTGTTTTATTGTCTTGTGGTACTCAAGCTGAAGATCATGATATTGGCTTAATATGGTGACATAATTAATCCTCAAAACACAACATCACCAATTTATGGTTTTTTGAAAACGGAACATGGTTGTTCACATATAAACACCACCCATATACCTGAGAGTTGTTTTTTCCCTCAGGTAATAATTTAATTTTCTTCTGAGGTTGTCTTCATTTAATTTATGTCTTAAGGCAGATTGATTAATCATGTATCTGATCCTGAAACTAGTCTGAAGCTTCCAAATTTTATTTGAATCCTCCAATCTTATTAGGAAAGATGGAAGAAGGAGGTAAGCCTTGTATAATGCGGGAAACCAAGACCCTCCCAGACATTTACAATGATGGCTAAAGCAGAGTCAATTTCACATTCCTGTTAGAGAAGTGAAGTTGCCTACAGCAGTATATTTGGGAATTACGGCCAGGCTAAGAGGAAGGGCCTTTGTAGTAAAGTAAAATCTGACTAGATTTAGTTACAAAGCTATAATGATGGCCAGAAATCTAGAGGGAGGTCAGTTCCAAGGAGAAGTAATAAGTTGCATTGAAAGATTTCCATGGCCTCTTCGCTGTTTTAATGCAGAATCAATTGCAGCTAAAACTAGAATACAGTTTAAGCATATTTGGCCTCCTCTAGGACTCATAATCACCCTACTTTGCCTGGCATTGATAGACTGAAAGAGACATTTCCCATTCTGAAGTTCAACAATTACATACATATCTGGAGGAAAAAGGAGAGCAGTGACTGCACAGAACTGCTTCCCAACGTAGCCAACACATCAGGTTAAGAGCTGTCGTCTTTGGCTCTGTCCTATGAATGTTAATAAATAAATATAACTACGGGATTTGTTAATTCACTGGGTTAATATTGTATGCTAACAATTTTGTTTAAATATGCCAAGAAAGAGGAAAAGTTACAGACTTAGGGTAGTTTTATTGATATGCATTATTTAGAAGGGATTCTTGAATATAGCTGTAATTTTACTCTGCTTTTAATTACTCCTGAAGTAAAGTAAGTAGAAACCAATGTTTCAACAATTTTTGTATTTCCCTAGTTGATGCTGGTGAAAAATAAACCTGCAAATTAGTTGCTGACATAGTGGTGACTAAAGTTGGTCTTGATTTGTAGCAAACAAGTTTGATCGTATTTGCTATAAAAACAAGTTTATAAAAGTATAAAGCCAATCATTGTTCATGGTGAGATGTCACCATGAAGAGGGATATACAATGAGAGAGTCACCATGAAGATAGTCACGGAGGCATATACAATGTTAATAAACATTCCATTTCTTCCTTATTCCCTTCACATGACTCCTACTCACATAACCCAAAAGTGGTCATTAATAGCAGTTCCTGATGTGTTCTTCCAGAAACTTGTTATGCATGTGCAACATTTGTGGGGATGTTCTTTTTATTTAAAAAATAAAATTAAAAGCAATACTTTGAACTTGCTTTCTCAATAATATCTAGAAATACAGTTGCTTATACGCTTCCATTAAAAAATTTATCAACCCAAAGGCTTTCATTTATTTATGGCTACATCAGAAAGCAATATTAGAAACTCACAAATTTATTTAAAATACGGGTATTTTCCATTTTTAAGATTTTTTTAAATGATAAATAAGTTGAAGGGTATATAAAAGAAAGAAACAGAAACTTTTGGCCCACAAAATTAAAGAATAAAACAAAAAATCCCACTTTTTCTCCCAAAATACAAGTATATAAAATGGCAAATGTGGAAATAAATATTCCACATGGAAAATTAAATTTTAAAAAGAAACACTATTTTTTACTGTGTTTAAAAAATTGTTAAATAGAGATATTGATAAAAGTTAAGTGAAGAAAAGCTAATGACTCCATTGGTCAGATCCTTTTAGTACACAAGTTACTCTCCAGAATTTAAGTGTTTTGACAGGAGCATAAACTCAGTATCCTGCAGCTGGAACATAGTCCCAGGAGTGAAATTTACACACAGAATTTCTGGCTCATGATCAAGAAAACTTTTATCCCAATAAATAAAAAAAATATATAGTGCTGGAAGGGACAATGGAATTCACAAAAGAAATGTAGTCTATTTCTCTATATCGATAGATTCCACATCTTCCAGGGACATTCACCTTCCTTGCTTTTAAAATCATTGTCAATATTATTAAAAATCATTCTTCAATATCTTTGTGCGATGCAGTCTGTGGCCTCACACCCTTATGGTTAGAAACACAATGGTTTTCTACAAGTCTAATCGCAAATTATTTCAGTTAAAATTCGGTCAATTCGTCCTCTGTTGTTAATGAGAAAAAACTGAACACAACCTCACACTTCATTTAGTCCAAGAATATTAGCATGTGTCAGTCTGGAACATTCCCTAGAGAAATATTATTTCCAGTTTACCATAATGCTTCTAAAATCTCAGCAACAGCTTTGCGAAAAAAAAACTCAGCATTATTTGCATGTGCTGCACACAGCTTGATGAAATCACAGTTTTGATCCTTGCTCTAGTATCTCTTACATAGCAGGAAGCAGGAGAGAGTATACAAAGTAAGAGATCTCATCCCTGCTGGAGATCTGTGTACTCTATGGTGGATAAGAGGTAAAAGTCATTTTGAAATGTTTGCTGCGGCCACAGAAGAAGTAAGTTTGAAATAAAATGAAACATTTGAAGGACCTTCATCCTGATTAGTCTAGATCAGTTGGTCCTAAAACAAAAATGCCACAAAAGGTCCTTAAGGAAAGTAGCCAAAAGAGCCCCAGGAGAAACAGGACACAATGTGATAAATGTGTGTTCCACTAAAGGAAATATATTGCAAAACAGAGTTATAAGTGGGATAGAGCCTAGAGGTGGGAAAAAAAACATAAAGTGAAGTATTCATGGGTTGATTTCAGGGAATTCAAATAAATAAACTCTTATGTGAAGTTGTAAATGATCCATATGACGGGCAAGGGAAATGGAGAGAATGATCAAAGACCAAAAAATAAGAAAGAAAGAAAAAAGGAAAAGTACATAGGATATTACCCTTGCAGAAACAGCCTGTTTGATTCAAGAACACATGAAAACAATCCAGAAACTACAGGAACAAAATGAAATGGGAAATATAAAAGGTATTGAGATAGAGGATAAATGGTTTTACAGATAAATGAAGCAGCTACAAGCTCATGAGAGCCATTGTGCTTCTTTAGAGACCAAAGGCAACTGGGTAATGGAAGAGGAGGCTAGGTGCAACATTAACCCCCTTTCTCCATTAGAAAAAAGGAAGAAACGTCCTGAAAAGACACTTATTTTTTTCTGAACATAATTAGATACTGGAAAAAAATTATAGGTAACTCACAAATATGGTAGAAAAATCATTCTTAAGTCAACAAAAGTAGAAATCTAAAGGGACTATAGTGATAAAAGAAGAAATAAACACTTGCATCTCTTCATTAGTACATAAAAATAAAACCTACAGGAAAAGTATATTTTATATGGGTCAGCAGTTGTTTGCTTGTTATCAGATATAATAATGTTTTCAAGTACAATATGATATAGTTGTAACCAAATAAACTAGAATTTCCTTTCAATTTAAAATAAATGAAACTGAAGAAAAGATTGATGAAAACATGTTATTGATATATGTAATACGGAAAAAAACACATAAAATTATCAACATAGCTCCTATGGAGATATCATGGAACCATGCTTACCAGACATCTTTGTTAACTGCTGGCTAAACTTCATTTCTATAATACCGAATTATTTAGACATTTCTGTAAAATATCCAAATATGTTTTGTTCCTTAATGTTCCAATTTAATCACACTACAAATACATGTAAAGTTAGTCAATATTGTATGTCAGTATGATGAGATATAAAAATACATGCACTTTTATTCATTACATTTTATATGTCATTTGCATGCAGATGACCAGAAAGCATTTATGCAGTTAATCCCAAATAGCAATTGCAAACCTCAGAATATGCATTTTATATGCATGTATTCTTAGTCTACATTTTTATATCCCATAATTCTCTGTATTGAATAGCATTTTCTTTCCCAATTTAAAGGAATTGTCAACATTGAATCTAGTGTTATACACAGCCCTATACTTAATCCAAGGCATTGAATCCAGACATGTAAGTTTGTCTCTATAACTCTCTTTACTCACGAGAAGCAAGAAAGGGAAAGAAGTTTAAGTTTTCAAGTTTTTGCAATTTTTTCTCATCAAAAATAATGTATTACCTCATTATTGCATCACGTAAGTCCTAGAAGGATTATATAGTATTCATACAACTTCAATGATAGCATGAAAACACTGCAGACATACACCAGAGTTAACAGAAAACTTCGGAAAATAATCTTAATATATTCTTCTGAGAGGTGCTTTAAATATCTGTAGAACATTATTCAAAAGAGTAGCTCTTCTTCAGTGATAAGTTCTGCAAGCTATGCAGAAAATGCTTTCAATTGTGGAATGATGGTAATAGAAACACAGATATCAGGACACCAACCCTTTCATCTCTTGGCTGTGACTCATTTCACTAATGCTCCGAAGTGGTGTATTCAAAGAGAGGACCTCTGTTGACCATACAGTCTTAAATTATTTCCCATCAGTAAGTGCTATATTAAGGTAATACAATTTATACAATCTACACTGCAGCACAGTGTTTATTTTAAACTGATTCAACTGTATAATGCGTACATTACCATCAAAGCAAATATTCCAGAATGGATAGACTAATACAATGCAATATTATGTTGATATAATTAACAATATAAACAATTTACCCTGCAAAATGTCTTGCATGCAGCTAGTAGATTCTGAAGACATAAACTGATCATCTTCTGTGACGGTCAATGAGCATCTGACTTCTGCCAAATATAGTATTAATCACAGTGCCAAAGTGTCGCATAGCGTCAATTCTTTAGTAATCTATTTGTCAATTAGCTTACTATGAGGAATATAAATTGCTGAGAAAGCTGCCTCTCTTTCAGTGAATGGTGTCATTCAGATTTCCCTGATTTCACTTTGCTTTTTAATCAACAAGCCTAACTGTAGCTTGTAAATCAAATATCAAAGATGAATGAAGTTGTGAGGTATTTTGTTCTCATGTGTTGCTAGCCTCGATCAATTTAAAAAGATGTCATATGAGGCTGCCTTTATTAAATTACTTAAAAGTTAAGGAAAATAATAAAAGCAGCAGGGATTTCTACTAAAACTAAACTTTTTTTCTGTTAGAAAAGAGTATTTTAAAATCATATTGAAGTAGAAAACATAATCATGCATCTCATGATGTCATTGAAAACAAAATACATGAGAAATAATACTGTTAGCCAGAAAAAAAAATAAGATCATAGAAATGATCTTATTATTGCATTAAATTTTATACAATAATAAGATACTAAGATACTTATATTATTAAGTTTTAGTACTTTCACTAGTATCTATATTACACTTAGTTTCTAAAGATACATATTTAACTGAATATACTATTTACTTTATATCACTGCTACCTTTGGACTGATTCAACCCCAAGTAAGCCAAACAAAGACATCATTGTAGTTGTCTTTCAAAGCCCAGGCATGTTTACAGTGTGAAACAAATACAGGATCCAAAATATTATAGAATGTGCCCACCCCATGGTCTCCATGTAGTATGAGCCACATTCACTGGGTACTCTGTGAAGAGGGCAAACAGTTACAGGCTCAACAGAGCATATATTTTAATTCTTTGGAAACTCTAAAGAATTTCTGTGCTATTTCTGAAATTAAAATACATTTGTTCTCAAATGGAAGCATCTTTTATTGCCTTTGACATCCCAAAGGTTAATTTTAATATTGTACATACTATGCTTAGCATATAAAATCTATGAGTAGGTGAGTGTGGTAGCTGACACCTATAATCCCAACACTCTGGGAGGCTGAGCCAGGAGAATAGCTTTGGGTGTTAGGGGCCAGCCTGAAGAGTGCAGCAAGACTCTGTCACTACAAAAAATTAAATAATTAGCAGCAAGACTCTGTCACTATAAAAAATTAAATAATTAGCTGGGTGTGGTGGTACATGCCTGTCATCCCAGCTATTTGGGAGGCTGAGTTGGGAAGATTACTTGAGCCTGGCAAGTCATAGTTGCAGTGAGCTATGATCATGCCACTGCATGCTAGCCTGGACAACAGAGCGAGAAACTGTCTCAAAAACCAACGAATAAATAAATGAATTGATGAGCAGAAAAGACAAGATCTGCTCTTAATACGGGGCAGGGCAGGAATTATATGGGAAACTCTGGTCAGATGCATAATAAAGATAAAGGCAAACAAAGACAAAATCATCACCATAGTCACATCAAGGAAGTTCAGAAAATAAATATTGAATAAACAGCATACACTATCTTATTTTAAGCTAAATCCACAGAAAGTGCCTGGCAGTGCTAATATTTTTCTCAAAGTTTTGTGGTTAAAGGTATTCATTTAACATAATTCCAACTTTCAATGCCAAGCACAGTGAGTGACATTGTTTCCAGATGTAGCTTTTAGCAGATCATGTCTTGAGTAATTAACTGCAGTCGGATCTGAAAAGACTAGCAATTGAAGCAGCATCGAATACAATTTATTGCCAAACAATTCCAGACACTAGGAAAAAAGTACAATTACAGTGCTTCAAACATCAGACTCTGATTTTGGAAGCTGCAATTATTCCTTGAAGCAATAGCATCCATTTGTTTAAACACACACACACACACACACACACACACACACACACGCGCACACACAAAGTAAAAAAGTTAACTTGAAGAGATGAGGGAAGTTCATCAAAATATATCATCCCCTCTGAAATATCCATTGTTTTATTATTACTTTGTTTGGTTGTCCATGTATATATGATGTTATTTAGGGCAGTAATTATACATATAATGGAAACTCTTTAGATGTACGTTTTACTCCATCCCAGTTAGTCCTAAGGACAGACAGTTTGACTCCAAACCTGGACATCAGCTCTTAGCTCTCAGCTCTGAAGTGCTCAAAATAGTTTATGTCCATGTATAAACTGAACCATCAGAAGTAGGACCTCAATCCATTAAAACGTCAGAAGATCAACTTCACAGTAAGGCAATGGCTAAATTTCCAAGCCCACAGACTGCATCATTGTCAGAGGCCCAAGATTATTTAGGTAAGTTGATTTATTAACATGGCAGCCAACAAGATTTGTGTTCTTGGAGGCTGATTTATAGATTGAATCCATCGCATTTCATAAACTGTAAATAATATCTACTTAGAAACAAAATTTCAAACAGGCTGCTTTTAAATATCAGACAATCATACAAAAGTACCAAATGTATTATTCTGTTGCAGAATGGATGTTAGAACCCGAGGCAAGATCTCCTTTAACACAATCTCACTGAAAGGTCTAAAATGACGATTTTTTTACTTTTTATAATTGTCCTTTCTCACTTTGATTTTTTTTAACTCAACTGACCACAATCGGAAAAAATATCATATGAAAGTTTTCTTATGCTTTATTATGCTCTTTATCACTATATCTTATTTTTAAATTAAAGACTGAAATTAATAAACTTTGGGGGAAATATAGTTTATTAAAGCTCAATGTAATCATTGCTAGTTATAGATGAAATGCTTTCCTTCCAACTAGACTGAAATCTCTCTTCAATATTTGTTTCCTCTTCAAAAGTACTTGAAAAAAGTCACATTTTAGTTTTTTTCTGATATTCTCAGATAGGAGGATGTTCCATGAGTTTTATGAAACAATCATAATGTATTGTTTTAAACACTGTTTGAATTTGAACATTGTGATATTTGTTCCTGTAAATAAAATGCAAAGTAGGCTTATTCTTATGAATTGAGTAGTCATTGCCTGTATATTATGACTTCAACAACCGGCAAAATATGTGAGTATGATAACCAAAGTTATCTGTTAGAGTGCATTTATCAAAGCTATTAAGAAATCAAATATTTTACTTAGCAGAGCCTTAATTAAAAATAGAACTTAACACTGGTTTTGCAAAAAAGTTGGTAGAAGAAATATGATTTGCTTTTTTTCTCTAGAATATTTGTACTTGGCATCTAATAGCATCCCCATGATTCTTGGGTTGGCACTGCACTAATGGGCATAAAACCTGAGACCTAGTAAGCAAGATTATCCCTTGGGAAGCTATTGGTTCAAAATAGGCATATAGCCAATGTAAGCTAATAAAATTTTTCTCTGGGCCAATTACCTGAGGTACTTAATAAAATATTTTATTTCTCCCAGGTTTACCAGTGTGGTTGGATGTATGTTTCAGGAAGTCAGAAAACTGCCATTCTGTCATGCAGATGAAGAGAAAAATGGAACCCTATATATTATTTGAGTCCCTGGATCCAAGCATACCAGAATCAAATTAATCCCTGGTTTATCTGATTATATCAATAAGTGTCAAATTTTTGCTGCTTAGAATTGGGTTGATTTTGCTTGTAACTGAAGAAATTTGACCTATACTATGGTTAGACTATGTGACATCTAACCATTAGGGCTATAGTTTGATTGAACTATTCAAAATTCCTTTTTACTTATGTCTTGGCTGTTAACTAAGTCCTCTGAGGGATTATTTGGTGTGTTTTGGGGGGTAGAACTCATCATGAGATAAAAGCATTTTATTTACTACACAAAAATTATTGATTGTTAACTTGCCTAAAAGTCAAGCAAACTAATCAGCATAGTCTCTGGTCTCTGGCCTCAAAGATTTTACGTTACAGTGAGAAGGACAGACAAAGACAAAAACAAAAACAAATTTAGAAGTTTTTAATTTTCCAAGTTTTATGAAGGAAACAAGCAAGGGTATATTGGGACATCAAGGTGGGTGTTTAATTGTAGGAGTAAGATGAACAAAGATTTCTCTAAAACATTAATATTAATGTAGGGCTTTAAGGTTGAGACAGAATTAGCTACTTGAAAGAAGAGGAGGAAAATTATTCCGGGTAGGAAGACCAATATATGCAAATACCCTAAGGCAGACTAGAGAGTGACTTGTTCCAGGAATGAAGAGAAGTTTAGCATGAGTGGACACAGCAACGGAGAAAACAATAGCAAGAAATGGCTGGAAAAGAAAATAAGGAACACAAATAAATTCAGATATTGTAGATCACCAGTATCATTTTGAAATATTTTTATTGTTAGCACAGTACAAAACCACTGAAGATTTTTAAGCAGGAAATATTGTGGTAAGATTTATGTTTAATAAAATCACTTCATACTTTGCAAGTGGGTAAGTGTAGAAGTAAACGAGGCAAGTTTGAAAACTGTTGCATAGTCTAAGTAAGAGATGTTGGTTTTTTGGAGTGAAGAAATGGCAGAGCTCTGCAGGAAATATCTTGCAGATGAAATTGATGGGACTTGTTGATGAACTGGGTAAGGACTTAGACTTCTAGCTAGTGATAATTATGTGATTACTAGTATCATGGACTAACACAGAGAAAACTCAGTGAGGAGAAGATGCAGATGGCAGGAGAGACAAGTGAGAAAACAAAAAGTATGGAAATGTTAACTCGAAGGTCTATAACTATCGATTGCTTACTATGAACCAAGAGAACTAGACCTGGTCTAGTCTAGTTCTAGATTCTGGTCTCTGATTTCAGTGTTTACAGTGAGGAAGACAGACAAAAACAATTCAAGTATACAAAAAAATGAAATAGTGATGAATTTTGTAAATTTTATGAAGAAAATAAAAAAGAGTATAAGGCAGTGGGAGCGGAGAGACAAGACCTGAAGATGTAAATTTGAGTATCATGAACAAGAATACTGTTTGACTTTGTAGGACTGGATGAGATGACATTGGAAGGATGCAGACAGAGCAGAACAAAGGCACAGAGGATACAATAAAGAAGCACTAGAGGAAAAGTTGGCCTCTCACACTCTGGCTAGTACTACACAATCAAGTCTTTCCTGCCTGGGTTTCTGCTGCACTGATTTAGCAACTATCAATCAAAATGTGAACTCCTATGATTGACCTTTAGTTATGTTTCATTGTATTTTTATAGACTCTATAATATTTTTCTAATTAAAAGATATTTTTTATATACAATTTCATTATTTGTGTTTCTTTGGCCTGTCAGGTCCATATGAATAAGAAAATAGTCATAACTAGATTAAGAGTTTTAAGTAAATGTGTGAGCAATCAAGAATAGTTTTATTCTGTTTTAAACAGAGTTTTTGTTTAAAAACTCTGAAAACTCATTCTAAAGTATGCTCTGATGGGATCTATATATTGTGCATTTTTGAATTCCTACTCTTGCCTCCATTAAAAAGATAAACAGATAAAACTTCAATTAACAGAACTGGGGGTCACTAAGCTTTGTGAGATAGTGTTGGTTTCTCTTGATATTTACAAGGAAATTATTCTGAATCATAGACTTAAAATTTGCCAGAGGATTAATGGCTGAGTCTTTGAATGTACAATAATCATTAGTGCATTTTTTTGAATTTGAGGTATTTTTTACTGAGTAGTGAATCACCATATATATTTATGTCAGTATTGCTTTATATTTTACTTACAAAATTTGGGCCTTCACTTCTAACCAAGGAAACAATGACATAGAAACTTTGCAAATAGGTTTGGTCATGAGGTCATACATATGATAAGAACTATATTTAAGTTTATGAGGTATAACTATTTAAAATATTTTTCATTCTGACTACTAACAAGTGTGAATATGAGGTATTTTATATAAAACTTCTACTATCTATGAAGCTATTTAGGAGCTATGGATACCACCAAGGATGTACGTTTAAAAGACAAAACTTTCCTCTTCCTTGATATTTCTTAATTTAGAAAGGCAATACCAGAATTATCTTTAGAATAAACAAGTAGCAATAAAATTTGGACTGAATTACATTACTTTTCTTTACTATGGAATTATTCCACAAAACTTTGATAACTTTTAAATTGAATCACATATTATAATTAATTGGTTGCTTGTCATAGATAAATCCATAAAACTAAAGTTGAATTACATTACATTTTCAGAGAATGTAGAGTAAGTTTCTGTTGGTTTCTATTCTGTTGAGTGAAGCTTTACAATAAGCTCATCCTTACTTTTTAAAATACGAGAAAAGATATTCAGAATGCAAATTTTAAGGATTTCTTATCTACCTTTCCCTTAAAATGAAACTGACAAATGGTAAGTACTACTTGGCTATTGATTGGTGTACAAAAAAAGAAAAATCTTAAAACATATAAATGAATAAATATACAATTTTACTCTTTAGAAAGACTTATAGAGCCATGTTTCACTTAGAAAGATATTAGATGTCACCACGAATTCACTTTTATTGCATTCCAAATTATCAGAAAGTCAAATGAGATATTTCAATGAAATATGTGGCAATGACTGCATTTCACACAACCATATTTACATTTTGATTTTTGGTAGGTGAAATTCATAACTGTTTTGCTCTTATTACACGTCATCTAAAATCTTCATCACAGTTTAGATCTGATAAAATATGATAATTGAGGATGCTAAGTTAGAAGTTAGATACAATGTCTACTCCTGAGTCTGATCTGATCAAAGTGTGGGAGCAAAGCTTCTTTGACATGCATCCTAAGTACAAAACAATGTTAAAATAAGTTTCTAAAGCAGATTAGATGTTGCTACAAACACCAATATAAAATCCATAATGCTTTAAAACATTATAACAGTACACTGTATATTGTTTTTCATTTCATGCTGCTTAAACACTGGACTCATTTTCTGAGTCAATCTTCTTTACTCTTTTATATGCCTTTGGCAGATACTGTTTTTCTCTATGCTATTTACGAGCTGAATTCCTTGCTTGTCTGAGAGTCTTAATTTTTTCTTTGGATCTCCCCCAGCCTTTGCTTATTAACAAAATATTGAATCAGATATATTTGAGCTTATGTGATAAAATGCTTACAGATTTTGGTTATAAATAAGTCAACATATAAAATAAGATATATATTAATCCATAACTATAGTAATAGGGTACATAATTAGGCATCTATTCTATATAGCAATGGTCCCCCAACCTTTTTGACACCAGGGAACAGTTTTGTGGAAGACAATTTTTCCAGTAACTGTGGATTTTGTTGGAGATGGTTTTGGGATGATTCAAATGCATTACATTTATTGTGCACTTTATTTCTATTATTAGTACATTGTAATATATAATGAAATAATTATACAACTCACCATAATGTAGAATAGTGGGAGCCCTGGGCTTGTTTTCCTGCAACTAGACGGTCCCATCTGGGGGTGATGGGAGACAGTGATAGATCACCAGGCATAAAGAGCATGCGACCCAGATTCCTTGCATGCACAGTTCACAATAGAGTTCATGCACCTATGAGAATTTAATGTCACCACTGATCCGACAAAAGGTAGAGCTCAGGTGATAATGCAAGTGATGGGAGAGGCCATAAACACAAGTGAAATTTTGCCTGCTCACCTGATACCTCCTGCTGTGTGGCCCAGTTCCTAAGAGGCCATGGACTGGTGCTTTTGGGTGGCCTGGGGATTGGGGTACCCTTCTATATAGTATATAAGGACATACTTTTAAATATTTTGCCTAGTTCATCTTTCTCACCACACTCCCTGACAAAGTTTACTTTAAATCTCTTATGCAAAATTTATTTTATTATTTTGTTCTTACCAAAGTGATAATTAATTATTTATGCTATGTTAGTAATTCTAAATCTCAGCTATCCCTGTTGTTCCATAACAGTACCACCCCTGGAAGCTTTAGTGTATAGTATTGGGTCAATAGGAGAATGCTGGAGGCTTTAAAATAAAAGAGAAGTTTGCAGTAATTGTCATTTTATAGCCAAGATGAGACTTAAAGACTTCCTCAGAGTAGATGCTCAATAAGCATACTTTATTTTTATTACGGCACCTATATTAGGATTTATAATACTGTGATATTTACAGTACGTATTTCCAAAAATAATTTTATGCATTTTATTTCATACACTTCTCAGAATTTCTCTGAAAAACAGAAGTAGATATTGTTAGGTTGGTGCAAAGGTAATTGTGGGTTTTGCTTTTAAAGGTAATGGTAAAAATTGTATTTACTTTTTCACCAACCTAATAGATATTCTTTCTAGATTTTCTTAGTCCCTTATTCATGCTCCCTTAGTATGGGGCCAAATTATAGCCATAGACATATCTTTATCGCTAATCACATGATCAGTTATACTGTAATGAAAAAATCAAGTAAATAAATGTAATTGAATACACTAACTCATAGAAAGAAATGCTTTAAGGTCACACTACTTTTTAAAAACTGAAAAAGCCAGAAGTTGATTCCAGAAGTACAGACAGACACCAGCTTTCTCTCTCCTCTAGAATACATTTCTGAGAAAAGTTATTTATCTACCTGAAAAGAAAAAAAAAAGATTCAGTGCCTGGCATCTAGATAAAAATATATATCTCATGTCAAAATTCAAGCAAAGTAAAAGAATGTGTTGTCAGCCTAAAAAGTCCAAAATAGAATCCTCTTGATGCTGTTGTATTAACTCTTGCTGAATTAAGAGAACCTTACCAAAACAATATCTACTTGTTCAGGGATTTCTTTTCAGTTGATCAATCACCCACAATCTGGTTTATCACGCATTTGTCTCTAACTGTAAAACTTCATAGGGGAGTGTTTCACATTTTAGTAATCGAATCTCTGCAGCTATATTTACATATCCATTATGGTCAGTACTGCTGCCTTTCAGTACCCATCCTGGGATTGTTAAATTGATTAAAAAGTTAAGACACTAAAGAAACTCTTTACATTGCTTCTTGAAAACATAGCTGTCACTGTGACATTAGGAGGATCTACTATCCTATAACTTGTCTATTTTTTTCTCAATTTCATTATGACTTATTCACAGAAAACAGTTATTTATTTTTTTCTTGGTCGAATTCCACCCTTAACTATATTGGTTGAAACATCAAATTACATTTCTGTGGGTCAAAAGGATGGTTCAATCTAATATACTTGCCTAGTGTTTGTTGATGCCATACTAAGAGCTATTTCATATGCGTTATTCTGTTATAGTTACTAGTAGAGATTCCCCTACTTACTCAATGTGTGACTGAGCAAATTGCTATATAGATGTCTGTGTATCTGTTCCTCCAATTTTAAAATGAAGAACAATAATGGCTCTTATTTCATAGGATTATTTTAGAAATCAAAGGAGTTAACATTATGTAAAGTGCTCAGAATGGTGCCTGACCTAAAGTACATCTAATATTTAAAATATATTTTTTGTGTGTCTATTATGTACAAATATATAAATACACTTTTAGTTATATATACTTATATATTGTATGTGCTATATATAAATATATAATTATACCATATGATTACCTATAAAATTATAACATAATATACATATACCTCACTTCTGGAAATATTACAGTATATATTTCAAAAGTTTATCATGCATTTCATTGTACACACCTTTCAAAATGTCTCATACATACAGAGGCAAATATTTTATAGATACAAAAGTGTATCACTTAATTATGAATTACTAATCTACTCACTCATCAAATTGATATTAAAACTTTATATTCTGGATACTATGTTTCCTGAAAGGTTTTTACAGACTCATGAAGTAGTTAGGACATTGTTTTTAAAACAATTACATTAATTTGATGAAGAATATGAGAAAAAAAGCACCGAAAAAAGTGTTCAGGATGGCAATTCAGAAACGATGTGGGTATTTGTTTTTATAATAACAAGCACTGAAATTCATGAACTTCAAATTATCACACAATTGCCAGAATATCTATATTTAGCACAATCTAAATAGTTATCAAAGTAATGTGGAAATTTAAGAAAAATTGGACTTTCTAGGAAAAGCCGTCTTTGTAAAGCATGTCTCTACATGAGAGTGGGGTCAATGATTTGGAAAAACAATTTGGTGATATTAGAATTGTACTACCACAACCCTAGTTTTCTGTTCTGCTTTCTCAAAAGAAAGCAGTATGTTTAAGACTTACTGAAAAAAAACAAAAAGAAGAAGAAGGAAGAGAGCTCAATAGCAGCCTCTTATGACACTTTAAAAGCAGGATTTCAGAGAGGTCCAAGATGGCCGATTAGCAGCAGCTCAGGATTGTAGCTCCCATTGAAAGCGCAGAGAGTGAGTGGACGCCACATTTTCAGACGAATTTTTATTGCCCACAGACCAAGAGATTCTTGGCAGAGGAGCCCCACAGGTTGCCAGCGCGACTCTTTCGGTGGGCGCGGCCGTTTTGCAGGCGCCCCGGCGCGGCAGTTCTCAGCCCAGAGTATACGGGACTGAGTGCCCTTTTACTTGGCGTTTGGAGCTCCGGGAAGGCAGAGTCTCCCATTCAGCTGATTGAAAAGCGGACTGAGGTGGGGAACCAGACCAGGAGATTCCCGGGCAGAAAGCGCCATGAATCTTAACACCGCTGCTTCAGCCGGCATAGTGGGTCGCCGCAGGGGAAGGCTGGTCCCCCCCCCCAACACACACACAAAAAAGAAGCTGGAACTGCTGAGGATTGAGAGTTTCACAGCAAGTACAGCTGAACCCGGGAAGTTCCAGCTCTGTGGGGGGAGGGGCGTCCGTCAAAGGAAAATTAAGAAATAGAAAAAACTTTATCACCAACAAGCTGGATGTCCACTCAGAGACCTAATCTGAAAGTCAGCAATTACACAGATGCCAGGTGGATAAATCCACAAAGATGGGAAGAAACCAGCACAAAAAGCTGAAAACACCCGAAATCAGAATGCCTTTCCTCCTACAGAGGATTGCAGTGCCTCATCACCAATTGAACAAGGCCTGACTGAGAATGAATGTGAGGAATCAATAGAATCAGGCTTCAGAAGGTGGAAATGAGAAACTTCTGTGAGCTAAAAGATCATGTTCTAGCCCAATGCAAGGTAACTAAGAACTTTGAAAAAAGGTTTGACGAAATGTTAACGAGAATGGACAATTTAGAAAGGAATATAAATGAATTAATGGAGCTGAAAAACACAATACGAGAACTTCGCGAAGTATGCACATGTTTTAAGTCGAATTGATCAAGCAGAAGAAAGGATTTCAGAGGTCGAAGACCAACTTAACAAAATAAAACGAGAAGAAAAGATTAGAGAAAAAAGGGTAAAAAGGAATGAGCAAAGTCCCCAAGAAATATGGGACTATGTGAAAAGACCTAATCTACGTTTGATATGTGTACCTGAATGTGATGAAGAAAATGAATCCAAGCTGGAAAAGATTTTTCAGGATATTATCCAGGAAAACTTTCCTAACCTAGCAAGGCAAGACAATACCCAACTCCAGGTAATACAGAGAACACCACAAAGATATTCCTCAAAAAGAGCAACCCCAAGGCACATAATCATTAGATTCATCAGGGTTGAAACAAAGGAGAAAATGCTACGGGCAGCCAGAGAGAAAGGTCAGGTGACCCACAAGGGGAAGCCTACAGACTCACAGCAGATCTCTCAGCAGAAACCCTACAAGCCAGAAGAGAGTGGGGGCCAATATTCAACATCCTTAAAGAAAAGAACTTTCAACCCAGAATTTCATATCCAGCCAAACTAACTTTCCTAAGTGAAGGAAAAATAAAATTTTTTACGAACAAGCAAGTACTCAGATTTCATTACCACCAGGCCTGCTTTACAAGAGCTTCTGAAAGAGGCACTATATACAGAAAGGAACAACCAGTATCAGCCATTCCAAAAAACCCATCGGTAAGCTGCATCCAGACCCATCTCACATGCAAGGCTATACAGAGACTGAAAACAAAGGGATGGAGGAAGATTTGCCAACCAAATGGAGAGCAAAAAAAAAGCAGGAGTTGCAATTCTCATCTCTGTTAAAATAGACTTTAAAATAATAGAAACCAAAAGAGATAAGAAGGACATTGTATAATGGTAGAGGGATCAATGTAACGGGAAGAGCTAATGATCCTAAGTCTATGTGCACCCAATATAGGAGCACCCAGATACATAGGGTAACTTCTCGGGTGACTTACAAAGAGACTTGGACTCCCACACAATAATAATGGGAGACTTTAACACTACATTGTCAATATTGGACAGATTAATGAGACAGAAGGTTAACAAGAATACCCGGGACTTGAACTTAGACCTCAAACGAGTAAACTTAATAAACATTTACAGAACTCTCTACTCCAAATCCACAAAACATACATTTTTTTTCAGTAACACATCACATTTATTCTAAAAGTGACCACATGGTTGGGAGTAAATCACTCCCCAGCAATTGCATAGCATTCCATAGGTTTAAATGAAATACTGGTTGGCTGTTTGTTATTTTCCTCCCTTATTCCTTCCTGTCTCCATTGTATAACACAATTATTAGTATAAAAGAGCTTTTTAATATCCATTTCTAGACTGCATTCTAGCCTGGGCAATAAAGCAAGATTCCCGTTCTCTCTCCCTCTTTTTCTTCTTCTTTTTCTCTTTCATTCTCTTTTCTTTCTTCTTTCTCTCTTTCTCTCTTTTTCTTTAAAAAAAAAAAAAGGATTTCTGGAGCTTGACTCCCAGGGTTCAAGACCTAGTTTTGCCACTCTCAAGCTGTGTGACTTCAAGCAAGGAACTTTATGTCTCTGTATACTTGTTTGTCCAAGTGTTGAGTTATGATAATAATAATGAAGTTCTTTTCATTTCTTTGTAAAACATTTTTAGTTCAATACTAGAGATAAAAGAGGCATGCAATGAATAAATAAACCATATAGCTTAGTGACCAAGAGCATAGCTTCTGGGAAAAGACTGGATTTGAATCTGGCTCCCAGAATTACAAGATGTGAAACTTTACAAAAGTTACTTAAATACCCATAATTATCAGTCAAAAGGAGATTTTTAAAAATCTACAAACATCTTGGTAAGGATAAAATAAGAATTTGTTTTTAATTTTTCTTAAAAGGATGAATAGCTCATTTACTAATAACATCAGGCTAACTCCATACTTTGTAGCTTAAAAAAATAACAGGAAAGCTTCTAGAAGGTTATGTGGGCCTGATAATTTTTCTGAAACCATTTTTGAAAACTACAATCTACCACAATCTACTCTCTGGTCATAGCAATTCATATTCTCCTCATATGCAAAATACAATCACCTGTTCTCCTAAAGACTTGCCTCATTATGGCATCAGTTTCAGGTTTGAGGTCTATGATCTCATCGCCTAAATTAAATCCAACTACAGAGGAAGTTTCTATGCTGTATTTCTCTAGTACTGTCCCTAGAGAATAATTCCTATTGATCTGATGACCTATAAGCTAAAGAGACAAGTTATCTTCACTGCACAACTTCAATATATTATGGTTAGACGTGCAATATAGATCCTTGCATTTAAAAGGGAGAGAAATCTTAGACACCTAGAAATCATTTTTAACAGAAATTCTAAAGTACAGCTGGGCACATATTACAAGGAGCAGTCTCCATAGCTACTGGAGATTCAATGGCAGCTCTTGGCTTTGTCTTCAGAGATTTTCTTTAGAGCCTCTTTTAAGTCATTATTCCTTTGCCATAAAACATAGTATTTGTAGCCAAACAGTTCTCTTTTTAACTTGTTTCTTACCCACAAAAGTTTAAAGCTACAAAGGCCTCTTTCCATTATATCTTTTCATCCAAGCTGGCAAGGTTTCAACCAGTATCATTCTCTTTAAAAATCTATGAATTTCTTATAAATTTTATTGTAGTTTACCTCATTAGATAAAATCCACACTCACAAGTCTCCTTGAATTAAGTCTTCCTGTATCTTAGGTTTTCTATAAGAGTATTTCAAGGAATGTTCTTAAAAGTCTTAGAAGATTAATTTATTTTCTTTAAGGAAATATATGCGAGATACTTAAAAGAATTTTTGTTTAATCAGGGTACCTGAAATCTCTGGACTCTTAACCAAGAGTTGTGCAGCTGTGCCCTTGTTCATCTACAGATCACATTTTCATGGTGGTACCATGATGCCATCTTTGCCTAGAAGCCATTTATTAAATTTAGTATTGTTTCCATCTGGAAAGGATGGGAATGGGAAATAAGTTCACTTTCAAACCCAACAAGTACTTGGTCCTCTGTATTTGCTAGTTCTTTCTTCAGTATATCATTTCTCCTCAGGCATTTTGTGATAGGTAGTGAGAACCCAGGAAGCAACTTTATCCCTCTGCCTGGAAATCTCCTTAGCTAGGTCATCAGTTTATCAGTTATAATTTATATATTCCACAACTCTTCTAAAACCTTCTGCCACTACGAAACAAGTCTTCCCTATCCTCCAGCTTCTAGTAACCTGTTTCTCACTTCCCATTAAGCTATCAACAACCAACTAAAGTGAATCAGACATTTCACTTTTTGTACTTCTGCTCTTCCTGCCCCACAGTCCTAGATCCACATGACTAAATTTGAGGTTTCCTTAAATCAATATCTCACCTTACTTCTGATTAAAAGACCTGTGTGTGTGTGTGTGTGTGTGTATACACACATATATATATCTGTACATTTACATATATGTGTGTGTGTGTGTGTGTGTGTGTGTATATATATATAGACATATACACAAATAGATATACTGCAGGAAATAAAGTGATGGTTAATAGAATAGTAATAGGTAAACAATATACATATGTATATATATCCATGTATATATGTATATATCTATCTATATCTATATATATATATCTGTGTGTGTGTGTGTATATATGTATTGTTTACCTATTGCTACTCTATTAACCATCATTTTTTTTATTTCCTGCATTGTCGTGCTTTGGTACCTGGGGCCATGCTGCCTCTGGAGGGTCTGCCCTTCTCAGGGGCAATTCCTAGAGATAGCAAACAGCTCCTGCTCAAGCATGCCTTTCAAATGCAAATCAACCAATGCAGAACTCACACCCCCCAACTACCTCCTCTGTCAGGCTTACCCATTCAGGGCCACTATTCCTGTGCCCTTATCACTCCAGAGACAGGTACTAGACAACTTGGAATAGCCCTTGTGCCCCAGAAGCAGCTAAAATTATTCAAACAAGGCAATTCTAAACCAATGATCCCACCTGCCTTACCCACTCCTCCCCACAGACCTGCCATAAGGGATTTGTCCATATTTCCCCCACTCCCTGACTGACCCTAATCCTTCCCATGTGGCCACTTGTGGCCTCTCTTCTTGGGATCTGTGATTATAAAGAAACATATTTTCAATGGCAGCTGCCTCTTAATCTGATAGCCTAGCCATATCCAAATAGTAATAAAACACATATATTTTAAAACAATTATATTGGGAAGCTGAGGCAGGTGCATCATGAGGTCAGGAGTTCAAGACCAGCCTGACCAACATGGTGAAACCCCATCTCTATTAAAAATAGAAAAATTAGCTGGGTGTGGTGGTGTGTGCCTGTAACCCAGCTACTCAGGAGGCTGAGGCAGGAGGATCGCTTGAACCTGGGAGGTGGAGGATGCCGTGAGCCTGTATCACCCATCACACTCCAGTCTGGGTGACAGAGTGAGACTGAGTCTTAAAAAAACAAACAGAAAAAAAAATTATATAACAAACTACACCAAAAGAAGTAGTTTAAAGCAACCCATTAACTGAATTTTGTAGGGCTCAATGGAACAGATCATTTCTGCTTCATTCATTACTATCTGGGGTGGCTGGAAGGATGAGAATTGGAATCTTTTAAAGTCTTATTCACTGAAGTCAGAGGCAGTTCATGCTGGCTCTCAGCTGGGACATTAGGAGTTTTGAATGAAACACTACGTATGCCCTATCTGTGTTGCCTGGACTTTCTCAATTATGTGAGAGCTGGATTTCATCATCAAACATTCGAAGAGAGAAAAGTAAGTAAAAGTCACATCTCGTTTATGACCTAGCCTCAGAATTCACAGTACGTCACTTCTGCCACATTACATTCATTGCAGCAACTACAACGTCCTACTCATTTTCATGGGAAGGAAAAATAACCACCACATTTTGATGGGGAGGTGGTAAGATTGTGGAGGAGCAGTGTGGAGTCAGAAATAGTGAGGAAGACATTTTTGAGAAATACAATTATGCACACAGGTCATAACTGAAGAAAAAAAATGAAGGCATATTTTCAATGTCTTCCTATGCTGATAATTCTAAAAATAAGAGAAGCAGAATGTTTGTTTGATATCCATTGTCACAAGTATTAATATTCCTAAAAATCAGTTATCTGGAATTTTGTTAAAATTTGAGTTAAAGCAAATTATTTTTGTTTATGAGGTATTCCTCTCATAATCATCTCATATGCTTTTATGTGTTTCAATTCTGGACGTTGTAACCCATAACTTTTTTCCTGTGCAAGTATGTTCTATCATTTGTACAGCTACAAAAACTGTCCCGCTCATCTATAGCCACATTAGAAGCTAGAAATAATTTATTTTTAACTTTTTAAACTTGATTCTTGTTCCTATCAAATATTGTTTCCCTTTTCTTCTTTGTTACCATTTCTATGACTCAACAAATACCAGTTTATTATATAACACTGTCAGAAAATGAGATTCAAGGTAGGCCAGGTGCAGTGGCTCATGCCTATAATACCAGCATTTTGGAAGGCCAAGACAGGAGGATTGCTTGAGTCCAGGAGTTCACAATGAGCGTTGGAGACATAGTAATATCTTGTCTAAACCAAAAATAATAATAATTTAAAAATTAACTGGATGTGGAGGCATGCCCCTTTGTTCCCAGCTACTTGGAGACTGAGACAGGAGGATCACCTGAGCCTGGGAGGTCAAGGCTACAGTGAGCCATGATTGTGCTACTTCACTCCAGCCTGGGAAGAGAGCAAGGGAGACTCCATCTTAAAAAAAAAAAAAAAGTTACCTTATTTAAAAAAAAAAAATCCTGATAAAGTTTTACCTTGAATTACATCCATGGCGTAAAATGCAATAATATATATATATATATATATATATATATATATAATGACATCTATTTAATTCAACATTTAAGAGTAAAGAGTAAGCTTCTTTTCTTATAATTTGGTACCTAGGATTACACAGACAATAACAGGTTTTTCTCAATTTGCATTTATCTTTCCAAAGGTTGAGATTTACATAAGTATGATTTCAATAGTGGTTTGATGTTGTATATTTTAAATTGAATTTAAATTAATTTTTCATTGAGAGCTTAGAAATTGTATTTTCTCTTGAAATAATCAGAGATCCCCTGAGGGCGTTGCAACAGCAATCAATTAACCATTCATGCTATTATGTCGTAATAAAATTTTAATTAGTATCTATCTCTTCCTATCTTAAGTGGTTGCTGGTGGTATCATCAGAATTATCTAGATAGTAAGATTTTTATTTTTTTATATATTCAACAAGAAATATCAGGAAGAAAGTAGTGATCTGATTAGGCAAAATATACTTTTTCTTTGAGTTCTATGTTTAAATTGCTTTTGATAAAGCACTTAGAAATACCTATTTAATTCAAACTTTATAAGTTTGTCTTATAAAAGCAGAGAAATAAAATTTTTAAAAAATTTTATTATTTCTCTACTCAAGTTTGAAAAGATAGTGATGCTATACACAAATACTGAATTTTTATTTTAATGGAATAAAAACATTTAAAATTTTTTAAATTATTAGAACTCTGCTTTAAAGCTACATATAATTTCTTTAATAGGTTGAAATTGGTCATTGTTGACTTGTTATTGGAATTTCCTAATGGTATATGGGGAGTTAAATTGCTGTTATTTTGGGGTACACACTGAAGAAGAAAAATGCTTTTTAAAACATAGAAATTGGCTGGGCATGGTGGCTCACACCTGCAATCCCCACACTTTGGGAGGCCAATGGATTCCTTGAACCCAGAAGTTTGAGACTAACCTGGGCAAAATGAGGAAAACCTATAACTACAAAACTTATCCAGATATGGTATAGTGCCTGCCTGTGGTCCCAGCTACTCTGGAGGCTGAGGTGGGAGGATCAACTGAACCTGGGGATGCTGAAGTAGCAGTGAGCTATGATGACACCACTGCACTCCAGCCTGGTGACAGAGTGAGACACTGTCTCAAGAAAAAAAAAGTAAATAATTTGTTACAGAATGATAATATAGATGAACATTGAATACTGCACTTTCACCTGTGAAGAGTAAACAGAGCCAATGGTATAGTACAAGTACCATTTAAGAACTTAACGAATGTGAGCGCCATAGAAAATGAGTGCAAATCATGATAGCTATACAGGAATATTAACTTACTGTGTCAGTAGGAGGACATTTGTTCCTTTTATGCAGAATCAGCTTTGCTTTGGGCAATTTGGGGAAGAGCAACTGATACATCACCATGTATTCAGTCAGGGCTTTGAGCCAAGAATTTACATTTTTGTTTCAGCTATGATCAAATGTAACCAATGCATTTAAAAGAAAAAATCTTATTTTGGATACTTGATGAATAGTTTACTTATCATTTCCAAGATTCTAGAAGGACAATTTTTCTGTATTTTGAAACACAAAGTATTGAAACATTATTCAGTATAATAATTTCAAAACCTTACTGTTTTCTTGAAACCTTCCATTTTCTTGGGTTTGTTGAAACTGCACTTCGCCATAACGGAATCTGTGCTAGAAAGGACCTATCCTCATCTTGATGTCCTTCTTACTAGAACACCAATTAATGTCCTTCTTAAAGGTTGAAGGACATTAATTCTCCCCCAAATATTTTACCAGGCATCAGTAGCAATGATTTGTTAGGATATACATTCTACGCTGACTCTCTCTTAGCTCACTTACTGTCAAATCCTTGTTTTATGTTGACAGAAATGAGAGAGCATTTAGGGAGGTACAAACAAACAACACATCATCAGATATTGCCTTTCAAGTAAACAACAGAGAAAATTCAAAAGTGTTAAATTTAGCAAAAGATTCACACTAAATCCAACTGGCCTAAATGTCATGATTATGCCAAACCAAATACTCTTTTATTTTTATTTTTTTTAGAGATGGAATCTGACTCTGTTGCTCAGGCTAACATGTAATGATACATGATACAATCATAGTTCACTGCAGCCTTGAACTCCTGGACTTGACCAATCCTCTGGCCTCAGCTTCCTGAGTAGTTAAGACCACAGACGTGTGCCATCATGCTCCACTTATTTATTTATTTATTTATTTATTTATTTAGAGAGACAGCAGTCTTGCTTTCTTGCCTAGTCTGGTCTCGAACCCCTGGTTTCATGAGATCCTGCCACCTCTGCCTCCCAAATTGCAGAAATTACAGGCATGAGCCACTGCACCTAGCTACAAATAACCTTCAGACCCCAGGTTAATATCAATATAGAAGCTAAACTGTGTCATGTTACACACTCACAAAATAACTGATGTTCAATATAAAGAAGAAACTGTTTGCTAAGTTCTCTATAAAGAGTCTACATAAAACTAAAAACACAAACATAAAACTGAAAATATTCAACTCAAATGTAATCATATTACTAACCTTCAGCTGTGAGAACTGGAAGGGAATCAAAATCCGAGCAAAAGACTGAAAGCCTTTGAAAACAAGTGCAATGGAAGATATTCTACTGGAACGAAACCAATTGTATTCCAACAGATAAACTAAAGAAATAACCATTGAGAACTATGTCTCTACCAGAACTAGCAACAAGCACAAACTTATTTAAGCCAACTATTCCAGATGTCCACCCACAGGCATAGAGCCGCAGAATCAGATGGTATGACCTGTGTGCCAAAGAAAAACCTTACAAAGCACCATGAGCAGAAAAAAAGGGCAGTTGATCTTAATGCCACAGAACAGATGGCAATAGAATGTAGAAACAATTATTTTTTACACATTGTGCCAAGGTTGGAGATGAAAGGAGGCAATATTCTCATTTGTGGTAAAAAAGTATATTGTTACCATGTCAAAACTAAAATATTCGATAGTCCTTTTTAAAATGGTATAAAACACTGAAAAGTTTATCTTTCTTTCACATCAGAGCATATATTTTAGTTCAGCAATGCTATACATATGGAGATCACTTCTCTTTGCCTATAACCAATGCATACAGAGCTTGATACTACTGGCAAAACATTTCTTAAATGTAAAAAGTAACAGAATGAGAGAAAAATATGAATGAATTTTATTCTAGTCAATGATAGATGGCGGGATTTTAGCCTCAACACTTTGCTTATCTATAATTTTTACCATTTTTTTAATCACCCATTGTATACAGAGTGAAGTTTTGAGATTTATCGTATACAGCAGGTGGGCAATGCTTTAATACAGGTGAAAATGCTGTAAGACTACAATGGACCCGTTTAACACTATGACAATGTCTCAGTGTCATTTGGTAATACAGATTGACAGGAACATATAGTTTATTCTTCGCAATGCCCATTTGTATCTTTGGCTCTCTGGACACTACCTCCCTATTATTGCTTTGCATGTATTTGGGGAAGGCAAATTAATGACGATATTTTCCAAGGTAAAATGTAAGTAGAAAAACACATACAGGTCAACTAAACAAGGAAGTGACACATACGAAAACAAAAGAGCAAAGTTTTTTTTATTTATCCGTTGTTTTGGTTATGTGCCGTTGTCTTCTGATGGGCTTTGTAATTAGTGTGCAATGACACACTAATTAGGAAATAGTACATAGTACTATTTTAAATGCTTATGTTTCACACATACTGCAATTATCTTTTAAAGCTCATAACTATTTCTACCTAGAAGCGTAAACTGATGAATATGGAGGCTACATAAATCGACCAAAACAGCACAACCAACAAGCCATGTTACCAAAATTTAGCATTATCCATCTATCTCGTTAATCTAAGGAAAACTCAGGAAAAAGTGAGGAACACTTTAGGTACCTAAATCTGAAATAATGAATAGGAGTTGTGCTAATTTTATCGGTGGCAGTATGTTGTTGAAAATCATTAAGACATCAAGTGGGGGATGACTAAAAATTCTCCCCAAATGTTTTACCAGGCGTCAATAGCGATGATTTGTTAGGATATACATGGCTTTAAATTGAGTTTTGTCCTTGAAGACTTAATTAGGCCAGATGTTAGATTTCAATAGACGACATTTCTAAACTAAAAGGCCATCGATATTTTTATCATCAAAAATATTTCTTAGGCAAAATAAACTAATAGTGGTGTTCAAGCAATTATGCTATAGAAACACTGTGTGTAAAAAAATGGCTTATGAAGGACATCATGCTACAATATTTGCTTTTCAAATAAATCTTTATTTCCTATTTTGCCATCTTAAGTAGCTTTGAAGGTTTGCAAATTAAAATGCCTTTAGCAACCAGACGAATAACATATATATATGTGAAGGTACTGGTATTTTATAATAGAAAGTGGTGGTTACCTAAATAATACAGCCTAAATAATACAACTCAAGGTATTTTTAAATTATTATTAACAATACTGAGTATTAATTATGATACACCTATGCAATAGATTACACGTTCCATAGGTATTCTCATTAATAAAATAATTAATAACTTGACCATGAATCAATCCACTCATTCATCAAATTTATATTGAAGCTTTACCTCCTCAATACCATGGTTCCTAAAACCCATCCTGAAAGTTGATTATTATTTACATGAAACCACAACACATAATTCAAGAACCTGGATATTTTATGGAAACTTAATTACCATTTGAGATTTAAGATGTTTGCTTCTTACTGTTATATATGTTATGAACATCATAAGAATCCTGGTATGTTTAGTAATTCATTTAAACATTTAATTGATCATCTACTACAATGTCATGCTGAGGATCAATATCAAGCTTGAATCGTTCCCTGCGATTTACTTACAGTAAGATAAAAATGGTACACTGTATTCTCTAAAATGTAATTTGTTAAAATAATTCAATGTCAGTAACTCCCTTATGGCATCAAGCAGGGTACATCATCGGCAAACAGTAGACCATCTTTAAATGCTGAGAAAAGAGAGAATATAATAAACTTTTCTCATCTCACTAGGTGCTATTTCACTAAGGGCCATAACATTAAAAATTCTGTTCAGAACAGGCAATATAAGGTGAGGAGGATGTGATCTCCCTGCTGATAGTTCTAACCAGCAGTTTAAGCCTGCTTCGTCCTGTGCCATCTGTAGACTCCATGTGGTCCTAGAGCATAGAAAGCAAAATCGGACCCTTAATCCTGGATGAATCAATGCTACTCCATGCTCTGCTATAATTTACTGTAGTTACAAATGTTATAAAGAAAACTGGTATGAAAATTAATCTTTCAAATAAAATCCAAAGCACACTTTAGAAGCATTCATGCAAGTTCCCACTTGTTAATGTCTAATTTCTGTTTTTAAATATTTCCCTGTGTTATTTTAATATTTTTTCTTAACTAATATTTGTTTTTCTTTCTTTCTCCATTCTTTTGTTTTCCCTGTAGAGAACCATCCCCCAGCGTGGATGTCAGTCAGTATAATCAAGTTTGTTCATTTTATTATTACTTTTTTCCAATTGCTGGTACCCAAATCAGCTGTTTAATAAAGGAAGATAGAAAAGGCATCTGGGAAGTTTGGTTCCCCCACACTTTTTGGTGTCCCCCCACACTAGTTTTCAAGAAGTACCAGGTTTAAAAACAGAATGCTGTCATCTCCACCTTCATTGTTCTTATAAGAATAATAGTTTCTGTGCTAAAACCTGCACTTGTGATTCCTCATCTGTACCATAATGGAACAGCTCACAACTACAGAATTTTGCTTGGGAATTTGTGGGAAACAACTGCTCCCACTTGAGCTATTCAGGGCTGACTACAATTATCAGTCAGCTTATGGGACTTCAGAAGTTGCAGTAATGAAAGTACAATCCACCACAACTTGGAAAGTGAAAATATTATGGAGGTGGCTTTGCTCCGGCTCCTTTTGAGTCCCTTGTGAATTTTTGGGTCAAACACCCATTCCTGTCTAAAACATTCCTCCTACAGACCACTCACCTGGATAATTGCATTTCCACTAAGAAAGATCCAAAGGAGAAAACAACCAAAAATAACACACAGTGACTCACAGTCATTTGAAAAAATGTTTCTGATTAGGTTTCATATTCAGCACACATATTTCTAAAGGCCGTAGATCTTGAGTTAAAGTACATTGAGCAAGCATGTTTTTAAAAATTGTCTTTAGTAGTTATTTTGTGTGGTATGGTGTGGTGTGGTGTGGTGTGGATTGGTGTGTGTGTGTGTGTTTGTGGTGGGGGGTGTGTTTGTGTGTTGCCAAGGCATTGAGTATGATAAATTCCAACCGACAGACAGAAAAAGACAAAAAAAAAAAAAATGCAATGCAACTTTTTCACCCTTTAAGTCTCAGCTAGATAGTTAGGAGAATTTCTATCTTCTGCCCTGAGGAGGAATAAATAACGACAGGACTGCTATGGGGAAAGCAGACAAGCCACCCCCATCATACGAGGAATTCCTTCCCAACAAGGTCTTCTTAATGCATTTTTTGTAGTCCAGGTGCAAGCTATTACCTTGTTTGTGACAACAAAGCATGTGATCTCAGCCTGCATATTTACAAATGAGTACAGGTGGCATTACAAAATAAGATTTGGAATAGATATTAGAAAGCAGAAAAACAGCAGTGTGTCAAGGAGAGTATTTTCAAAATTGTTTTACTACAGTTACAATCTTTTCTCATTCAAAGACCAAACTTTCTGGCTAAAACCATCAATACCATTATTATTATTGTCAACATGATTGCTACATATTATTGTTACTTATCTCATTATCACAAAAGTGCTCAGCAAAGCCACCATCAATTATTTACATCATATTTTCACATACCAAAAAAAAAGTTGCATGAAATGAAATCTGAAGCTTAGGCAGGATCAGTGATTAACCCTTTTTCAAGGTTATTAATTGTGAATAATGCCTTCCTTCCATGGAAATGATTTAGTGATATTAATATAAAGATAAATATAAGAAAAATGATTTGAAAATGAGCTCAATTAGTGATTCAAATCTCTGTATGTGTCTTTTTACCTCTTATTCTTTATCTGTTGAACCACATATAAATTACACACACAACATAAATGTTACTTGTAGCACAATATTACATTAAACAAATAGCCTAGAACTGTCCATGGAATTTAATTGTTGAACCATGGATATTAGTTTCTGTGAATCCATTTTATTTTACCTCGAAAGAGCATTATTTACAAATATGCAACTTTACTTTATCCAATAAAATAAAATTTTTTTTTAAAGATTAAGAAAGGTGGGTAAAAAAGGAGATTAAAATATGCCTTTATGATTCAGAGCACTGAATTAAGAGTAAAATGTAATTATGTAAGCTTTGACCTTTTAATTTTCTTAAATCTGCTTATTGTATTTTATAGAATGATTGTCTTTTTTAAACTACAAGTTACTCATTGGAATAGTTTGGGATAATATAAAAAAGTGAAACTATATTTTTATAATTAAATACTATATTTACTATTCTACGCTACAACACTTTTCCTTGAATGTTCTAATTGTGTTTAATTTCCAGCTAAGAGAATTTTAATTATTGTGAAGATACTCCATTGCTCCCAAGATTATAATGCAATATTTCTTTCCAAGATATCTTATCTTAAAAAAAGAAAAATTTGTGTAACATTTACAAAAATTGCATTTTTACTTCAAACATAAAAGTTGACACCATAGAACTCTTGCTTATAATATATTAAATAAGAAATAATGCTTAGTGCATTGTACCAAAACTCATTAAACATAAATTTCCAAATACTGTTATATCAAGTAACGGCTTTGTCTGTGTTTGACCTACTCTATGACATAGCTAAGGAAAAAATGATCATTGGGTTTTAGATGCTCAGGATGTTTTTAATTGGCATGAAAGGAAATCTTTCAAAACTCAAATCCATTCAAACTTTTGAATATCTGCTATATAACTCGAAAGAGATAATGATATGCATTTACATGTCTTTCTTAAATTTTTTAAATATAACTAAGAAATATGTGACTCACTACATCCATAAAACTTAAACCCAAATTAGAAGGTAAGCTGTCTTAGTAAACTTGCTAATTAGAATATTTTTTCCATGACACTACTTTTCCTTAAATAACAGATTTGACATTATAAACTATCTATCCCAAATAGATCTGATGACTAAGACATCGAATAAAAAGCTAAAATTAGAGACTATTTCAGATATTTTTAAAATTTAGAAAAATCCCAATTCGTTAAACTATAATCATATAGCTCATCTACCAATAAATGAAATAAATCTCATTTATATCTTCTATCAAAGAAAAGGTCATGTCTCCTACTTAGATTTGTTCTGTTTCTACAGCACATAAATGCATGTGCACATTTATACGCACACACAGAACTCCTGCCACATTTCACCATCCTCAATTTGCTTCTACCATCATCACTAAAAGATATTTTAAAGGAATATTACCTTAATAAAATTTCAATAGGAAATACTGTAGGCTGAATGTATCCACACTGTCTGTCATTAGTCAAGGATACTGCAAGCAAAAGCCAATAGTAGATTTACAGAAATTTTAGAAAAAATTAGCAAAAAAAAAAAAAGCAAAATATTTTTTTAAGTAAAAAGTAATACTAACTCTAACATATCTCACAAGGAAAGTAACTTTATTAACTGAATAGTCATGGCAATATTATTAAGAAATACATGAATCAGAAGACATATTGGTTATAATAAAAAGAAATCAACTCCTTACTTATAATTTAGCTTGTTTGGAATAAGTATTTCTATGAAAACTATATCCGTCAATATTTAGGAAGTCCAAATACTTTTTACTTGAAAATTTTCTTCTTCTGCAGTAGATTATTGATGTAATAATATTGGTGAAATTAAAATGGTTCCAGGTGAAATCACTGGCTGGTTGTGAGAATTTATTAGGTGGCCTTATTTTGACATATTACAGTTCATCTCCTCTTTTAGTATCTTGCCTTATTAATTCAAATTTTATTTCCTTGGAAATTTAAAGCTTTTTCCCATTGTGAAGAATGTGAAATGGAATTAGTAGTTTTAAAGAGGACTACAGTAGAGAAATTTTAGTATCTCACTGAATAAAGTAAATAAACCACAGTCATAGTCGGACATATGTTTGCATTGTTAAAAATAAAAAAGGAACGGCTGAGATAGAATGTTTAATTCTCTTTAATTAATGAATAAAAGTAGGAGAGTACATTTAAAAATAAATATTCTTTGATCTCAGAAATTGAAAGTATAAAACAATGGCCATGGGGTTTTTTCCAGAACTGTTTAATAGCACATGCTGTGCTCTCAGTTATAATGTGGGTTAGTATATTTTGTCCCTGTGATATAAGAAAAACCCCTTCCTGAAGTGAGAAAATGGTGACAGATTCTGGAGGAAAGCAATGTTTTGGCTGTATTAAATTTAATCCAAAGAAGAAAATGAACTAAAAATCTATTTGCCACATTCTACATTTATCCATCTAGCTGTGCAAAGAAAACATATTTCAATCAGGACAATGTAGAAATCCTGTTTAAATTCATCTAATGATCTACATAGATATCATCTTTTAAATGTATAGATTAGCTCTACCAGTTAGCTTTTACTGCAAAAAAACCACCCAACTCAATGACTTAAAACAACAACCTTTAGCCCACAGTTCTGTGGGTTAGCTGAACTGAGCTCAGCTATGCGGTTCTCTTGGTCCGAAATGGGCTTACTCACATGTCTGCAGGCGATAATGTTAGTGTTTGTGAGGGTTGGCTGGCTGTTGGCCAGAGAGACAAGATAAACTGAGCCATCTGTATATCACCTTCCAGCAGGTTAGCTCAACCTTGTTCATGTGGTAGCTGAACAGGTTTCCCATGGAGACTCTTGTGTGTAAGATCTCTTGAGGCCTATGCTTGGAACTGGCACAATATTGCTTCTTCCACATTCTCTCTTCCAAAGCAAATTACAAGCCCAGCTCGGATTCGAAGAGCAGAGAAATAAACTCCATCATATGACGAGAAGAGCTGCAAAGTCACATTGCATTGGTTGTGGGTACAAGCACAGAATATTATGTGATCTTTTTTTTTTGTTGTTAAATTACTATGGTAAATTACAAATATTAACCATTTTATAAAGACTTGTTAATTAAATGGTTAATAATCACATGAATAAGTTAATAACTGGACGATGAAGAGAAGTAATAAAACTCCTCAGTAAAGTAATATCTTTATTAACTGGTCATGGTCCAGATTAAAATGTTGATAATATATTGTGACTATTGTTTATTCATACCAATAGGCTGTTTTGACTAAATTGTATATTTGTTTCAGTTTTCTAATCTTTTTATTTATATGCCACTTTCTGAGTTTTAGTTTCCTGAATTGTTAATACAATTCAGTTATTACTAAAGAATATTTTTTCAAACTGATTTAATAAAACCTCCAAATTCTTTTACTTTATAATTATTTATCTCATTAAATTATTTATGCCCATCATATAGTCATTTCTTTCATTTTATTAATTGGAAACCTAAAATTCATAAGGGAATAAAAAACATTACATATATATATAACATAAATAAAACTAACTGATATCAAAGATAAGTTTTACATTTAAAACCTTAAATTATAGGTTTCACTGTATTTTCAATGTCTAATTTTCCTTCTACCTCAACATAATAATAATATTTGAATAGGTCTTTTTATCCAAATTGCATCTTCATTTCTACTGGTATACTTTTATAAAATGAAGAGCACTTTGCTAATGAGCTTTAAATAAAAACTGGAAATTATCCACAACTAAATGTCTGCCCACATACAATACATCTCAAAGTAAGATCACAGATCTGTAAGGGCAGCAACAATGTGAAGATAATTCAATTCTAAGTAACTATCATGTAAGCTTCTGAAATTTTGGAATGTATATGATGACATTTACTATAGACGGTAAATAGTTGCTCAAATATTTATGTGAAATGCATTAGTTTAGAATGCATATAGCATATAAATTTGATTTGGGCTGGCATTATACTTTGGTAGGTCCATGTGTTAAATTAAGTTCAACCTCATAACTGTCCCTGCAGTTAGCATATCAGTACAAAAAAGATCAATGCTAGGTTACTGTTCAAGCACAGACAAGGTGCAGGGTTTTATGGTCCCTGAGCTTGCTTTACTATGTGACACTATTAAAATTTTCACAGAGCATAGCATTATACAGAGCTCAATTTGAAAAAGGGTAATGCCCCTTTGAGAGAGTTAGCTCATTTTCTTTTTATTGGTTGTAATGTGCATGGTGCCAAGCCTCTAGTTTTATCTTCATTGCTTTAAAGAGAAAAACTTGTCTAAGAAGACAAATAAATTAAAATGCAACTATATCTGCTAAATCTTTTTTCTTTGTTTATGAAAAAATTTAGTTTTGTGGGAAAATAATTTTTTGTTTTATTTCATTGTAATGTGCATCCCAGCTGCCTCCTGTGTCCTGGAGTTGGAAGGAAAACATAATTTGGGATTAGAAATTCTCTTAAAACATCTTTGAAAGATGAAATAGTCCATCTGAATGTAACTCATATTAGGAATAACAAGGTAATTTATAATAGCTCTCCAGAGATACTATATATTATCTGTATACTACATCATCTATAATATATAGTATCATCTGTAACATATACTACTATTACTGTATATTATAGTCTACTAATATCTAGAGGCCTTCTCTGGCTATACATGGACATACTGTATGTGAGTGCATGGATGTTGCCATCTGTACATACAAATTATATTTTCGGTACAGCATGTGCTTATTTCTCTGCTCCCCTATTGTGGCTAAAGACTCAAGACTTCATTATTAAAAATGGGTCTTGGCTGGGTGTGGTGGATCACGCCTGTAATCCTAGCACTTTGGGAGAACCACGGGGTTGGGATCACCCGAGGGCAGGAGTTCGAGACCAGCCTGACCAAATGGTGAAAACCCGTCTCTACTAAAAAATACAAAAATTACCCGGGCATGGTAGTACACACCTGTAGTCCCAGCTACTCGGGAGTCTGAGACAGGAGAATTACTTGAGCCCAGGAGGCAGAGGTGGCAGTGAGCTGAGATTGCACCACTGTAATCCAGCCTGGGTAAGAGAGTGAAACTATCTCAAAAAAAGGGGGGGGGGGAAGGGGGGTGGTATTTTTGCTCTAATTTAAGTTGTAATATATTTCATTTACTGAATAACCACAATTAAATGTCTTACATATTATACACCTTGGTGACCTTATTAGGGAAGTAGGTGAATTTACATAAGTGAAGAAAATGTTTTTTTTAATTAAATGGAGCTACCTGAAAATACCTATACAAGAAAGTTAGCCTGTGAGTAATCGGTGTATACATGATCTTTATTTTTTCAAAGAACTTGGAAAAACGGTAATAGTCTTTTCACATATGAGATTTCTTATATATAGAAATGTGATTTCTGAAATCATCCAGGAATACATAGAAAAAAATCAAAATTTCCTCTCTGTCAACCAAACTCTTCAGACTCACTGCAACAATTTGAAAGGTTGTTTTCTCAAAGTCCTCCAAGTTTTGGTTTTGGAAAAGACTCAGACTGATGTCATAGCAACATTACTTCACACATTATACCAACTTTACACATTTTTAATAACAAAGGAGAGTAAATAAAAGGCACAATATGTATTATTTTAGTTTCTACAAACTGTGATAACCTATATTTTAAGTATGTATTTTCTCAAGTAGAAAATTTTTTAAAACATTTTAGAAACACAGGCTCTTCAATGTTGAAATAAAATAAAGAGATTGTATCAGTGAATCTAACATTCACTTTAGGATTCCTTTATATATGATCCCTAATGTCTGCTTAAGAAAATCATCTGGTGGAGGTCAAGTGGCATCAGGGAGATGTTGGTCAAAGGACATAAAATTTTAGGTAGATAGAAGAAATAAGTTCAAGAGATATCTTGTACAATGTGGTGACTATAATTAATAATAATGTATTCTTGAAAATTGCTGAATGTAGGTTTTTTTTTTTTTTTTTTTTTAGATGGAGTTTCACTCTTGTTACCCAGGCTGGAGTGTAATGGCATGATCTCGGCTCACCACAACCTCCGCCTCCTGGGTTCAAGCAATTCTCCTGCCTCAGCCTCCCAAGTAGCTGGGACTGCAGGCGTGTGCCACCATGCCCAGCTAATTTTTGTATTTTTAGTTGAGACGGGGTTTCACCATGTTGACAAGGATGGTCTCGATCTCTTAACCTCGTGATCCACCCGCCTCGTGAATGTAGATTTTAAGTGTTCTCACCACACACAAAAAATTGTATGAAATAATGTATATGTTAATTTGCTCAATTTAGCTATTCCATAATGCATACAGATTTCACACATGATATAGAAGATAAATGTATACATCTTTTATTTGTCCATTTTTAAAAATAAATTTTAAAAAATTATCTGGGAACAAGAGTTTATTACATCATTAGAAAGACCATGATACTTTGTTTTAAAGTTCTTATACTGTGTCAAAATAATATTCCTCACATTAAGCCTAACTTGCCACGAGTAGTCCTACTTTATGAAACTAATTAAAGTTCTTGATTCCCCTTCTATACGAGCATCTTTTTGCATATTTAGTACTGACTATATTAACAATAACATTAATAATAAATTTATCACTCTTCCAATATAATAATTCCAGGAACAGTTCTTTGTGTTTTGCAGTCTTTTAACAGTAACAACATTCTTAAAAAGTAGACCCAGTTATTCATGTTATTTTACAAATACGGGGCAATGAGGAAAGGATATCAACAATACTTGCCAAAGGTTAAATAACTTCCATGATGGGACTGGATCAAACCTAAGGACCCTCGTTCCACAGTTGATAAAGCAAACTAAATAGCTAAAGCTAACTAAGACAACTAAATATTGTGCTATAACAATACAGCTCTTATATTGTCTTTAAGTCTTTCCTTCTCACATATGTGCATTTCTTTCTATCATTTTTCATATATCAAGAATTGGAGTGTCTTCACAATCCTTTGAATTATTATGTGTAAACTACTTTTCTGAATCAGATATGATAGGTTGGATGTGGCATGAGTCAGCAAATATTTGAGGGTTGATTTTCCCACTTCATCTAAAGACCATACTAGTGTAAATGTGGTTTAAGCTAGCACAAGCTTGGTATAGTCAGGTCATATAGTTGACTCTAATGGAGGAGAAGATCAGTGCAAAGACTCAAGACTCGTTCACAAGAACTATTGCCAGTCAGATCTCCCTATGTCTCTACTTTGTAGTTACTTTATTGAATCCAGACACAAAGCTCTACGTCTATATTCAGGAAATTTTATCCCATACAATTTAACTTGTCAAAAGCCTTTGAACTCTGTACTTTCATCCAGAATATTAGCTATCTTTTTAGCATTGTATGCTTTATCTTATTATGGTTATCAAACAATTTCTGTTCATTTATTTTTCATTCTTGAGCTAAAACAATGTTTTCGGTCTAATGGTCAGCCTAAGGTTACTCTAACATCTTATATTTATCCTCACAAAGGCAGTCAGGCAAAACTTATTAAAACTTAAAACAGTTTTGAAAACTCATTTGGTTCTCAAACATTCACTCTCCATTAATGTTGCAAAGGAATTGCTTACTTGGTAAGTCTTCACTTCCTTTCTGACTTATTTACCTATTCTCTTCCAATTTATGGTATTCCTAGACTAAGACAGCAGACAGCTCCTTGCTGGAAACAAATGTAGTTTCAGCTAAAAGTAAGAAACCCTATTCTCTTATATACTTGAAGAGGAACCAATAAAGAGAATAAGGTCACTGTGATAGGAGAGATTTTACTTGTGTTTTCTGCAAACTCCCTGTATAATTCCCATTGGCATAGTCATTTATCTTAAGTCACTTGGAACTTCGATTGTTTTTATGGCCCCCTTCTGGGATTATTTTTAAATGCTTATGAGAAACTAAAAAAAAAAAGTAATGGAAAACAATTTAAACTAATCGGTCTCTTTATTTAGTTAGCATTCTGTTTCCAAACTCTTCCCATAATACTTAAAGAAAACACATTCATCTTGTTCCCAGAGATAATTCTTGGTAATCAACGATTAGAGAAAAAGATCAAATACACTACAGGAAAATACAGAATGGTGCAGGAGCACCAGGCTTTTATTTGATGTGAGCCTGACACACAGTAATTTCTCATCTGATATAGAGGTCTGAAAGATTAGTGAAAATACAAGTTTTAAATTAATGTATACCAAGAATAAAAAATCTATTCTTTGATAGAAACTAAGCTTATGTAAACTCTTTAATAATATACTTAAGAATTCAACAATGCCTCTGTATGTAATTCACAGTTCCAAATGTCTACAGCTCTGATTCTAACCTTTCAAAACCCCATTAAGCTATGTAAATACAGTACAAAGAAATGTCTACTGTGAATAAACAGTATTCTAATGTCAACTAAACAAGGACATATTGCCTCACACTCTTGTCTCCAGTGTTTATAAGGGCATTGCTGATGTCTTAACACATCCTTATTATTGATTTATATGACAGATCTACCACGAGACTCATGTCATGGTAGTTCCTATTCAATGTATGGTTTTAGGGTAAATCCTACTTACACTATTCTCGTATTTGACAAATATCACAAACATGTTTAGTGGTTCAATGAACATAATAATAATGAAAATTTCTGAAAAGGAAAAGAAAGTAAAGGTTCAGGACATCATATTAAAAATCATAAGATTCTGGTAGGACAGCACTTGATTAGCGTGTTATGAATAGATTAATATTTTTAATTACACAATTAATATTCACTATGAAAAATCTAAATCACCACAATCCCACCAACAACTGAACATTTTTCTTAGCTTTTAAATTCTTACCTTGCAGAGCATCATCTGTGTATGTAGTGTGTGTATGCACACATGCTCACAATCATATAAACACATATATAAAATGGAAAGAAATCAAACACCAAATATGATTAGAATACATTTTTCAATTAACAATGTATTTTGCTCATATTTTTATGTCAAGAAATTATACTTCTAAAATACCATTTTGATGACTAATTAATATTATATTTTGTCCTTAACCCAAATAACTAAATTTTTTGCCCTTGCTTTAAGGCTGCCCATGTTAAATGATGAATTCAAATTAAACAACAGTAGAATGTCTTGTCTTGAAGATTTGGCAAGGAAAGTAAAGAAGATAACACTTATCCAACTGTATTAGTTTTCTATCTTTGCGTATCTTAGTTCATTTCAGCCAGTATAACAAAAATATCATAGACTGGGTGGCTTCAACAACAAACATTTATTTGTCACAGTTCTAGAGTCTAGAAAGTTCAAGATCAAGTTGCTGGCACATTTGATGTCTAGTGAGGGTTCACTTTCTGGTTCCTAGATAGATATCTTCTCACTGTGTCCTCATATTGAGGAAGAGGTGGGAAAGATGTCTGGGGTCTCTTCCAAAATGGCACTCTCACTCATGAAGACTCCACCTTCATGACTTAATTACCTCACAAAGGCCCTACCTCCTAGTACCGTCAAGTTGGGAGCTAAGATCTCAACATACGGATTAGGAGAGGAAACAAACACTCAAGTCTATGCCATTCCATGCCTGGTTTCCCAATACTTATGTCCTTCACACACGAAAAATACATTCTTTTCATTCCAACAACCCTCAAAGTCTTAGCGTGTTCCAGCATGAAATCTAAAGTCTAAAGTTCAAAGTCTCATTTAAATATCAGCTAAATCAGATACTGGTGAGATTTGAAGTACAGTTTATGCTGAGGCAAAATTCTTGTCCATCTGTCAGCCTGTGAAACCAAATAATTTATGTGCTTCCAAAATACAATGCTAGGATGGGCTTAGGATAGACAACTACATTCCATAAGAGACAATAGGGAAGAAGTGGCAGGTCCCTAGTAAACAAAAACAATAAGACAAATTCCTTTATATCTCAAGACTCAAGAATAAGACCCTTTGTCTTGATGTTTTGCCTTCTAGACCCACTGGGGTAATAACATTTCCCCCATAGCTCAGCGTCATGCTGCCCACACTGAGGCTGTCTGTGATGACTCCACTCACACAGTGATTATCTGCTGGGGCCGTACAGCTTTCCCAGACTGGAGTTACATCCCCATGCTCATAACTCTCCTACGCTGGGGTTATGGCTCCATGACTCTGGACAATCTCATCCTCTTAAAGCTAAGTGTAAACAGCCTGGTATCCCAGTATCCCAGGACCATGCACTCTGGATCTGTGATGTGAGTAGCAGCCCTGATGATCTATAAATAGCCTTTGGGGTCATTTCTTCATTATCTTGAAGAATAGTGCCTGGCTGCTCTTGGATGGTTGATCTATATTAATCTATTTATAAAACAGTCACTTGTCCGCACACAGTGTTCTCATTTTTTGCAATATGCGTAGGCTATTTTCCAAATATTTAAGTTTTGCCTCCTTTTTGCTTAGTAATTTCATCTTTAAATCACTTCTCTCTTCTTGCATTTCACTATAGGCAGTCAAGAGGAACCAAGTTACACTTCAACACCTTGCTTAGAAATTTCCTTAGCTAAAATATCCAATCGTATTGTTTGCAAGTTCTAGCTTCCATAGAATGTTAGACTACAAACACAATTTAGCCAAGTTTTTTTTTGCCACTTTTTGACAAGGATAGCCCTTCCTGTGTTGTTCAATGACATTTTCTTCATTTTTATCTTATCTTTCATCCGAATGGCCTTTACCATCCATATTTCTACCAAAATTCTGTTCGTTATTTAGATATTCTCTATGAAGTTGAGACTTTCTCTCCCATACTCCTTTCTTTCTGCCCCTTCAGAAGAATCACCTTTAATGTCTATACTTTTAACAAGCACATCAAAACCCTTCTAGCCTCTACCTAGTACCCAGTTCTATGGCCACTTCCACATTTTTAAGTATTTATTATGATAGCACCCTAATTCTGATACCAATTCCTATCTAGTCTGTTTAGACTAGTGTAACAAAAATACCATAGACTGGATAGCTTAAACAACAAACCAGTTCATTGATCCTGGACTTTCAGTCTCCAGAACTGAGAGAAATAAATGTTTGTTGTTTAAGCCGCCCAGTCCATGTCCACTAACAGAAATAAGTGTGTGGTGAGGGCCCACTTGCAGGTTCTTAGATGACCATTTTCTGTGTTCTCACATGGTGGAAGGGTTGAGAGAGCTCTCTAGGTACTAATATAAAGGCATTAATCCCACTTAAAAGGATTCCATCTTGTGACCTAATTAACTCCAAAAGGCCCCTCCTTTTCTTTTCTTTCTTCTTTTTTGTGGAGATAGGGTCTTACTCCATCACCCAGTCTGGAGTACAGCAGCACAATCATAGCTCATTGCACCCTTGACCTTCTTGGCTTAAGTGATCATCTCACCTCAGCCTCTTGAGTAGCTCGGACCACAGGTGTGTGCCACCATGCCTGGATTATTTTAAAATATTTTGTAGAGACAGGGTCTCACCATGTTGCCCAGGCTGGTCTTGAACTCTTGACCTCAATGATCCTCCCACCTTGGTCTCCCAAAGTGCTGAGATTACAGATGTGAGTCACCACAACCAGCCTCCATCTTTAAATACCATCACACTGGGGTTAGTATCTTAACACATGAATTTGGGAAGTAAACAGTCACAGCACTGTGTAACAAATTACTATCAATGTAACAAAAAGAACATTAACTTAATATCTCATAGTTTCTGTTAGTCAGAATTATGAGTTAGCTGGGTCCTCTGCTCAGGGTCTCTAAAGACTGAAATCAAAGTGTTGGCCAAACTGCATTCTCATCTGGAACCTTGACACAAAAATAATTTGTTTTCTGTCGCAATAGAGTTTTGGCAGAATTTATGTCCTTGCAGCCCCAGGGCCCAGGCTCTGGCTTTTTTGTTGTGTGTCAGCTGTGAGTCATGCTGAGGTCCTACAGGCTGCACATTGTTCCTTGACACATGGCCCTTACAGGCAATTCCAACCACATCAGCTCATGTCTTTATCCTCAAAGCTAGAAGAGGTGTATCTCTCTAACTTTTTTGGTAGCTACCTACCAAAGAAAATGTTCTACTTATGGAGAAATTACCTAATTAGGTCAGGCTCAACCTAAAAACTCTTTTGCTGTACAAAATAACATAATCAGGAGACTAGTAACTCATGATATTCACAAGTTTCATACACATTCATGAGGAAGAGATTATACAAGGGCAAG
Source organism: Ateles fusciceps (assembly GCA_036589455.1). Taxonomy (NCBI): domain Eukaryota; kingdom Metazoa; phylum Chordata; class Mammalia; order Primates; family Atelidae; genus Ateles; species Ateles fusciceps. The sequence goes on along the minus strand of JAZHEH010003121.1, from coordinate 155,791 downwards.
GGTGATTGGGGTAATCTTGGAATTCTGCCTCCTACATCAGCATAAATGGGAAGAGTTTATTCATTCAACTATATTTAACATTTCTAAAACAAAAAATGCACATTTATTCATCATAAATTTGGTATATAATTTTATTATTTTTCTTAATAATGCACACATCTAGTTTAGAATAATTTAAAGAAAACTTTTTGGCCTATTAATAGCATAATTTGTATTTTCTTTTTTCACCCAAGATAGATTTGTTAATGTATTATTTGTCTTTTATCAAAACTAAATTCTACACTTGTATAATATAAAATATGACCTTCACAATGCTAATTTTTTTATAGTTCACTAAGACTTATTTTTGTGGCCTCGGTAAAAACAAGTTTCATAAATATTATACAGATATTTGGAAAGAAAATGGAATTTAGGTTTTACAATAAAAATTTGGCCAGGCATGGTGGCTCACACCTGTAATCCCAGCACTTTGGGAGGCCGAGGTGGGGTGGATCACGAGGTCAGGATATGGAGACCATCCTGGCCAACATGGTGAAACCCCATCTCTACTAAAATACAAAAAAGTAGCTGGGTGTGTTAGCATGCATCTGTAGTCCCAGATACTCAGGAGGCTGAGGCAGGGGAATCACTAGAACCTGGGAGGAGGAGATTGCAGTGAGCCGAGATCACACCACTGCACTCCAGTCTGGCCACAGAACGAGACTCTGTCAAAAAAAAAAAAATTGAGTTAATCTAGTACAATAAAATTTTGTCAAACAGTATTTTATAAACATAACTTAAGTTTGTTGCATTCTTACAGCACATAATATAGCATTATAACTACTGTGGAAAATTAAACGTCTCTTCTACCTGGGCAAGTCTCCATTTTATTTGCATGTTCCCTGTTCTTGGTTCCCTACTTTCTGATTAATGCAATGACCTGTAACAGTAACTGTGTAATTTTAGATGTGCAATATCTACCTCTTTACGGCTTGATCATTTGTAAAAATTCTCTTTCTTCTGTAAGGTTTTTCCCATGAGTATACTCTCCTCTTAGGAAACTACTCCTACGTTTGACTCAACTACAAATATTTGAGCTTAGCCAATATCAAATGACTAATTGATTGCCTTTTGTGAAAGATCTATCTCCCTAGCCATATACTATGTAAAATAATTCTCAAAAGACAGAAAAATATTTATTTTTTGTGGCTTTTCTCAGTTACCTGTCTAGCTGTATTAATGCTAATAGGACTGTCAGTTTATTTTAACAGTTCAAGAAAATGACCATGAAGTGTGAAGGAATTTAACATTCTCACATAGAATGCAATGTGACTGTGTCTCTAGTACACACTGAAGAATACTTGGTAATTTCTGATCCTCTGAAGGCCAGTTTATTATATCTCTCTAGATAACATGGGACTTTGAAATGCTATGGCTTTATATCATCTGCATATTAGGATTATTGCCTAATAAATTATGAATGAAATGCAAAGCATAAACTGGCGTTAGTATTCATATTGCAAAAATAAAGCCTCAAAAGGGATAATTAGGGAGTCTAAAGAGTAAACCCCTTCAAAATAAAAATGAGGTTAAAGATCATTCTTACTTGTCATTTTAAGGTTAAATATCTTTATGTTTAGTACTCTGAAGTACGCCTTGATTTGAGCATCCCCTGTACAAGTGATTTATAAGGAAGTGTTATTGAGGAAACCAAAAAACTGATAGCAGTACCAAGGAAGAGGAAATGATCAAGTGGATGAGCTGTTTGAGGCTAAGAGCCAGAGCAGTAGCTTCAACCTGACCCTGCAGAGATGCTCTGGAGTCCCCATTATGCCCAGGAATTGTCCTGGGCTAAGTAAAGGAAGGAGGCTGGTGTTTGTGAACTCCAGCACCCAGTAGTCATTAGTTAAGGAGCATCATCTAGGTGAACAAAGAGGCCTCCAGAATCTAAGACAATCTTCCAAAAAAGCCTGAAGCTGTGGAAGGCAAAAACAAACCAAATGGTTCCCTTCATGCACATAAACAAGGGTAAAAGGAATGCTGGGAGATCTGAATGAAAAATCAAAATTACCCACTCTAGTTATTATTTTAAACCAAGATATAAATTTGCAAATAACATTTTATATGATTAAAATTAGGCAGACAGAACATAAAAATATGCTAATGAATAAATAACTTTCCACTAGCTATTTTTCATAGTGGTAAAATATACATATATAGATATTTTTATTCTCTTTATATGTATTTTAACAAAGTAACAAAGCTTATATATCTATCAGCAAATCCAAAATGAAAGATATGATCACAGTATGATTAAGCTGCCTGAGAAACCTGAGCCAGTAATGCTGTCATGGAAAAAACTATTAAATCATGGAATTGTTTAATGTGGTCTAGGGTTGAGGCATTTCAGTAATTTTCAACTTGAAACTGACAATGCCAACTGAAGCAGATAGCATCAGAGCAGCAGAAAAATTAGACTCAGTATCGACCAGAACGCTAAATGTTTCATTTGCTTGCTTATGTTTAAGGTTTAAAATTTTCATGGAACATGTTATTGGTACCAACTGAGGACTTACATCATGCCACCCTCAACAGCTCCCTGGTAATTTATGTTATACTGTCAGCCCTATAAGGACCAAATAAATACAGGTTAAACTGGTTTATTTTGTTATCAAAAGCAAATTTGAAAAGAATGTGAGTTTAGAAAGACATATTCTGAAATTAGAAGGAATAGGTTGTGTGTAGGAATGGCCAATTTATCTTAGCTGAAGGAAAAGTTCTATCTAATTTAGTAATTTTTTAAAAATTAGTTTGGGGCTTTGTGTCCTTATTTTCTCTTTCCCTTTGCTTGCCCAGACTCTCCATCCAGTCAGCCAGAAAATTCAGTATTCTTTGCTTCAGGGAATACCTATAATTTCACAGAGCAGAGAATAAGTATTTTTTTCCCTCTTTTAAGTTTCCATTATGTAGGTTTTAAGAAACCAGAAAGAACACTTGACTGAGAAAAAAAAAAATGATCATTTAGAAAATATAATGAATAAAATGTTAAATAAATGTGTAGAGGTAAACTCAATTGTTTTTAAATAAAAAAACTGATTAGAAAAGGACAGTACATAATTAAAAAGCAGTCCAGGAACCTATTGTTGTCATTTTCCATTGTTGGTTTGAGTTCCTAAAGTTCTAATTACAGTGAATTTTAAATAAAAATGACACAAGTTTTCTATTTGCTAAAATGACTACCTGGTTCAGTCATTTGTTGACACACACACACACACACACACACACACACACTTTTTACCCAACAGAGTATACACGCTATTCTGAAGCCCACATGAAATATGATTGCAAATTGACCATAAATATGTTCTCAAAAAATGTCAAAGACTTGTCATAGATATCAAATTCTGGGGCCTGTTGGGAGTTGGGGGGGGGGGGTTAGGGGAGGCATAGCAGGTGATGGGGGGATTGGGGAGGGCTAATATTAGGATAAATACCTAACATAGATGATGGGGGGGATGGATGCAGCAAACCATCATGGCATGTGTATACCTATGTAACAAACCTGCACGTTCTGCACATGTATCCCAGAACTTAAAGTACAATAATAATAATAATACAATGTGATGGCTAATTTCATGTGTCAATTTGACTGGGCCATGAGGTGTCCATACATTTGGTCAAACATGATTCTAGGTGTGTCTGTGGTTGTTTCTGAATGAGATGAACATTTATTTGAATTAGCAGACTGAGTAAAGCAGATCATTCTCCCTAATGTGAGTAGACCTTATTAAATCAATAAAATGTATGACCCTCTCAAAAGTAAGGAAAGATTCCTCGTGCCTGACAGACTTCGAGCTGTGGCATCAGCTTTTTCCTGCCTTGCTAATTTGGACTGAAACATCAGATTTTCTTGGGTCTGGAGCCTGCTGGCCTTTGGACTGAACTCATCAGTAGGCTCTTCTGGGTCCTCTGATCACTGACTCACCATGCAGAATCTGGGACTTGCTAGCTCCCATAATGGCATTATACAAACATAAACACACACACATACACACAAACATGTATTTATCCTGTTTGTTCTCCCTATATGAAGAACCCTGTCTTATACAGTTAGATATTAATAATAATAAATATATTTTTAAAAAAAAATTTATACATTTTCAAAATAAGAAACACGTTTAAATAATTCTTGAGTCAAACAGGAAATCATAATGACAACTATAATACTTACAACTAAATGATACAACAATATATCAAAACTTGTGAAATAACTGTGAGTAATTTCACCCTTCCCTTAGCCACCAAAACTCATAATGGTGCATAAGTAGCAATTTTGATTTTCATCGTAATGATGACATTTGAGCCCCTCAAAATATCTCCTCGATAATTGAATATTTGCTTCCAATTTCCATTGCTTTCTTTGGAAAGGACATTATTTTGGAACTGTGCGTTCATGCTACATTTTACCTCCTGTGTTGCAGCACCTCTCCCACCAGACTGTAAATTATCTGCTTTATGTATTCATCACTCATTGGAATATAAACTTGATGGGCTTGAGAATTAGTGTTATGAGTTATTCAACTTCTTTATCAGAGTACATAGTAGGAACTAAAAATTTTTTAACTATTTTGAAAATCTAAATATAAAACAATTTTTTAAGTTTCTGCTATAAGGGTTATTATGAAATCAGTGCCAATCTAATTTCTTAAATGGTTATATTTCAAAACACAAAGATGACAAATTACATAAGTATCCCCATAAAGATGTTAGCAACAGAACAACAGAATTCAAAAATACATAAAATAGAAAAAAAAATAGTAAAGATGGGAGTGAATTCTATTAAACTTTCAATAACATCCCATTCTTATAAGATGTATTCTAGAAAATAAAATGCAGGCATTATTGTAGCTTACTTTATGAAAGCAAATTAGACAAGGACAGTAACTAAAGAAAAACAACAGTACATTTTGATTCATAAACATAGCTAGAAAAAGACTTTCTTAAGCTGATAAAGGTTTGCCACCAAAACCTCACAGCAAATACTTTTTTTTGGCTGAGGTTTTGCTCTGTCTCCCAGGCTGGAGTGCAGTTATGCAATTACAGTTCACTGCAGCCACCAACTCCTGAGCTCATGTGATCTTCCCACATTAGCCTCCTGAGTAGCTGGGACTACAGGCTTGAGCAACCACAACCATGCCCATTCTTTTTATTTTTCTTATTTGTTTTTTTTGTTGGGTTTTGGTAGAGATCGGGTCTACGTTTTCCAGGCTGATGTGGAAGTCCTGGCCTCAAAAAATCCTCCTACTTTAGCCTCCCAAAGTGCAGATGTGAGCTACTGCACCTGGCCTAAACATTGCCCTTCTTTTAAAAAAAAAATAACTTCAACTTTTATTTTAGATTCATGCAGTACATATGCAGGTTTGTTACTTTGATATATTGTGTGATGCTAAGGTTTGGGGTATCAATGATCCTGTCAACCACGTACTGAGCATAGTACCCAATAGTTCTTCAGCCCTTGCACCCCTGCCTCCCTTCCCTCTCTAGGAGTCCCCAGTGTCTATTGTTGCCATCTTTATGTCCATGAGTGCCCAATGTTTAGCTCCCACTTATAAGTGAGAACACATGGCATTTGGGTCCTGTATTAATTCACTTAGGATAATGACCTCCAGCTGCATCCATGTTGCTAAAAATGACATGATTTTCATCTTTTTTATGCTACATAGTATTCACTGGCATATAAGCACCACATTTTCTTTATCTAGCCCACTAATGATAGACATCTAGGTTAACTCCATGTATTTGCTATTATGAATAGTGCTATAATGAACATACAAGTACATGTGCCATTTTGGTAGAACGATCTATTTTGTTTTGGAGTAATGGGATTTCTGGATCGAATAGTTTTGTTTTTAAGTTCTTTGAGCAATATCCAAACTGCTTTCCACAGTAACTGGACTAATGTACATTCCCACCAATGGTGTATGCACATTCTTTTTTCTCAGCAACTTCACCAGAATCTTTTTTTTCTTTTTTGGATTTTTTAATGATAGCGATTCTGACTGGTATGAGATGATACTTCATTGTGGTTTTGGATTTGCATTTCTCTGATGATTTGTGATGCTGAGTATTTTCGCATGTTTGTTATCTGCTTCTGTGTCTTCTTTGAGAAGTGTCTGTTCATGTCTTTTGCCCACTTTTTAATGAAGTTATTTGAGTTTTGCTTGATAAACTATTTAAATTCCTTATAGACTCTGGATATTAAACCTTTGTCAGATGCTGTATTAGTCTGTTCTCACTCTGTTAATAAATACATACCTGAGAGACTGGGTAATTACAAAGGAAAGAGGTTTAATTGACTCACAGTTCCACATGGCTGGGGAGGCCTCACAATCATGGAAGGCAAGGAGGAGCAGCAGGGAAAAAAGAAGTGTACAGGGGAGCTCCTCTTTATAAAACCATCAGATCTTATGAGACTTACTATCACAAGAACAGCATGGGAAAGACCCTCCCCCATGATTCAATTACCTCTCACTGGGTATCTCCCAGGACTCCTCCTTGAATTGTGTGAGCTACAATTCAAGATGAGATTTGGGTGGGGACACAGCCAAACCATATCAGATGCATAGTTTGTGAATATCTTCTCCCATTCTATAGTTGTCTGGGTACTCTGTTGACAGGCTTTCTGTTTGTTTGCTTGCTTTTTGGCTGTGCAGAAGCTTTTTAGTTTAATTAGGTCCCACTTGTCAATTTCTGTTTCTGTCGTAATTGTTTTTGAGGACTTAGTCATACTAAATTTTACTCTAAGTGAAGAACATTCAAATAGTTTATTTCAAGATCAGGAACAAGACAAGATGTTCATCTATTTGTTTTCACTCATTCACTTACTGAAAACATATTGATTAAGCCTATACCAGGAAACTTCTTAGGCATCTGTGATACATAAATGAATAAATGGACAAAGATTCCTGCTTTCAAAGCATTTACATTCTATTAGGGAATAGAAAGTAATCAATAAATACAGTGAATAATTACCTAGAATGCTAGAATCTAAAGAGTGATATGGTAAAAAACAAATTTAAGTTGAACAGATTAGAGTAGATCAGGAGTGCAAGAGGGTGGAGGGGTGTCGAGGGGTGCAGGTGGTAGCATTAAGTAAGTAGTCATCTTCAGCCTTACAGAGAAAAGGTTATTTAGCAAACACATGAAAGGTATGAAGAAGTTGACCCAGATGATATGTGAAAAAAAATAATTCCCCTTGGTGAAATTTTGCTAAGGCAGTAACATGCCTTTGTGTTTGAAAAACAGCAAAGTGAGTATGGCCAATGCAGTATTCCAGATTGGGTTTTCCCTGGAAATAATATCATTATCAAGGTATTGAATGAATGTAGTTTGCTTAACAGGTGATCCTGGAACCAGGCAAGACAAGAAAGCAGAGAAGAAGAATGGCTTATAAAAGGTGAGTGGATGAGAGTTTACCAGGATGGGCAAATGCTGCCCATCTTGTAGAGGACTTACTGAAGACTAGCTGAGGATGCATTTAAACAGTATCTCAGAATTTTCCAACAAGAGAATAGAAAGTAGTATTTGTCCACAGATTCCATATCTCACAGGTTGACAGTTGTCCTTGGAGCCTTATGTCCCAAACACTTCTGCGCTGTCCTGCAGTGGGCTCAGAAAATTTCTGTGCTGCCAGAGTCAGCCCTTGGGCAGAGAAGCAAGAGCCCAGATACACAAGTGTTTGAAGGGGGATAGTGCTAGTGGGCATAGAAAATACCCATAGCTGGCTGGGCGCAGTGGCTCACGCCTGTAATCCCAGGACTTTGGGAGGCCGAGGCGGGCAGATCACGAGGTCAAGAGATCGAGACCATCCTGGCCAGCATAGTGAAACCTGGTCTCTACTAAAAATACAAAAAAAAAATTAGCTAGGTGTGGTGGCGCGTGCCTGTAATCCCAGCTACTCGGGAGGCTAAGGCAGGAGAATTGCTTGAACCCAGGAGGTGGAGGTTGCAGTGAGCCGAGACTGCGCCACTGCACTCTAGCCTGGCATCTGGCGATGAAGCAAGACTCTGTCTCAAAAAAATAAAATAAAATAAAATACCCATAGCTGATTTCAGATGTAGGTCCATGTGATATGAGATGGGGCATCAACAGTGTCTGCTGCAAGCAGTGAGAACAAGAGGAGTGGAGAAAAGTACAAGGAGGCTTCAGGGAAGGAAAACTTTACAGAAGCATTGTACATCTTGTAATGACTTTTAACTCTGAGTTAAATGTGGAACCATTAGAGGGTTATGGAATCATTTGGCTGTGGTATTGAAGATAGGCTGTGGTTGATAGAGTAGAAGCAAAAGTAAAGGCAGGAAGAACTGTTAGGAAGCTATTAAAGTAATTCTGGCAAGAGATATAGATAGCCTAGATCAGGGTGGTGCTGGGCAAGTAGTGATAAGTGGATCACATTCTGCATATATTGCTTAAGGTGAAGACTTTTCCATTTTAAACAGTACTAGAAGTACTTAACATTCATTAAGAGGAGAAAAATAAACAAATACCTAAGGATTAGAAAGAATATAAAGCTATTTTCCGATACTGATGATTGTCTATCTGGAAAATTCCAAATACACTGCAGTCTAATTATGAAAAATAGCAAGAGAGTTTGGCAAGGTGAGTTTCTCTGAGATTAATATTTTAAAAATCAACTGCATTTTATATGTCTATAACACATAGAATACATAATTATTTGAAAATGCAGTATGTACATTAGCAACTAATGTGGTACCTAGGAATACATCCAATAGAAGATGTGTAAGACCTGCACCAAAAAATGCATAACATGTTTTGACAGACACTAAAAACATAAATAGACAAATATTTTGCATTCATAGACAAGAACACTTAATTAGCAAAAAAATGTAAATTTATGTCAAATGAATCCAAAAAGTCAATTTAATTGAATTTTAGCAAGAGTTTGAAATACAGATCCTAAAATTTTTGTGATAGTAAAAAAATAGCAAGATAGAAGCATAAAGTGAGGCGATCTCTTTAAAGATATCAAAACCCATTGTAAAGCTATGTTGTTTGGGCATGTGGCATTTGTGCCGAGAGATAAAAAGTAGGCAATGTAAGAGGTAAGAGAGTCCAGAGGCTGACCCAAATATACACAGGAATGCGATATATGGTGAACATGGTATAGAAGATCAGGAGGGAACAGGGAAAAGGGGACATTAATAAATGTTGTCGATAGAATTTTTGAATCCATTTTGGACCAAAAAAAAAAGAATTTCTATCTCATACTTTTATAGAGTCAATATCAAATAGATTAGAGAATTAAGTGTGGGGGAGGAACACAGGAACTTTATGAATAAAACTATAGAACAATATTTTATTGATTTGGAATGAAAGAATAATTTCTTAAATATACCCACCCCCAAAAATGCAATAAACTTGATTATTTCAATTTGGTTCACCAAAAATATGTCAAAGACTGTGAAAAACTAAGCCACAGAGTATGAAAAGATCCTTTTGACACATAGAATGGACAAAGACTCAGTATCCAGAATATGTGAAGGATTCTTATTATCATAAGAAAATGACATATAGATTACATTTTACATCTACTTGCTTGGCAAATTGTAAGAAGTCCACAGTAAGAAAGAATGTGGATCAATGAAAACATATGCATTACTCATAAAATGCAATGTGGCATCTTCTGGATAAATCACACATTCACATAACTTACTACCCAGAAATTTGATTTCAATGTACATTTCAAGGAACACATCCACATGTATACTAACAGACATGTATAAAAAGATCATCGAAGTGTGCAAAGTATTAAATATAATATAAATGTCCGTGAATTAGAGATTAAATTTTAAATTACAGTATGTTTATATCCATATGATAGAACAGTGAAAGTAAATAAACTACATTTACAACAGCAAGGATGAATCATTACAGCATAATTTTAAGTTCCAAAAGAAGTCTCAGAAAACTAAACCTATATACAAATATGATACATTTCTATAAATTTTAAACAGGCAAAACACAATAAATTGTTCTAGCATACCTACATACGTGATAAAATAATAATGACAAAAATGAAATAATAAATCCAAAATTCAGAATAACGGTTACTTCACAGAGGAAGGAGAAATATTAGACTTTTAAATTTATGAATTAAACTCATATCTATCAATCATCATCCAGTTTCTGGATGACTAGGTGGTATATGCAATTTGGGGATTGTTTGTTTGGATACATGTTTGCCATATCATTAAGCTTTATAATTTATATAGGTATAGTAGTCAAGGTTCTCCAGAGAAGCAGAACCAACGCCAATATTATGGAGATATTTATACGCATATATCATCTGTGTGTGTCTATAGACACATACACATACACACAGAGATTTTAATGACAAGAAATTGACTCATGCAGTTGTGGATGCTGAGAACTCCAAAATCTGCAGAGTAAGCAAGCAGACTGGAGAGCCAGGGAAGAGTTGTAGTTGGAGTCTGAAGACAGTCTGCTAGCAGAATTCCCCCTTTTCTTATTGAGATTTCAGTCTTTTTCTTTACCTCCCATTGATTGGATGAGGTCCACCGACATTTAAGAGAGTAGTCTTTACTCAAGATGCATTGATTTTAATGTTAATTTCATCTTAAAAGTACCTTCACAGCAACATCAAGACATGTTTGACTAAACATGTGGTTACTGTAGTCTAACCAAGTTGGTGTATATTATTAACGCCAGGCATGGTGGCTCATGCCTGTAATCACATCACTTTGGGAGGCTGAGGCAAGAGGATTGTTTCAGACCAGGAGTTCAAGACCAGCCTGGGCAACATAGTGAGATTTTATCTCTATTAGAAAAAAAAAAAGCTGGGTATGGTGGTGCACGCCTGTTGTCCTAGCTACTCAGGAGACTGAGGCAGGAAGATCACTTGAGCCTGGGAGTTTGAGGCTTCAGTGAGCTATGGTCATGCCACTGCACTCTATCCTAGGTGACAGAGCAAAACCCTGCCTCTTTTATATGTGTCTAAAAGTGAGCTATGGTCATGCCACTCCATTCTATCCTGGGTGACAGAGTAAGACCCTCTGTACCATCACAAAAAGTAGTATATATCAATATATTGCATATTATATGATTTTGTATATATCAATATATTGCATATTATATGAAAAAAGCAAATACTAGGAAAAGTAAGTTGGAGACCAAGGTGAGAGAGTGAGCCATGGCTGAAAATAAAATGAGAAGAAATAGGAGGGGGTGCTGCAACCAGAAGGAGCACTTTTAACAAGAGGCGTCTCTCTCTGGGCTATGAAACTGGATAATTGGTAGATGAGTTTAATTCATGAATTTTAAAAGTCCAATATTTCTAACCAGTTACTTAACCTGGATTACTTTGGGCAAGTTACTTAAGCTTTCAGTACCTCTAATTCCCATGAGTAAAATGAGAATAGTAATGGTATCTATCTCCTAAGATTATTTCACGACTACATAAGGTAATGTATATAAAGCCTTAAAAACAATACCTGGAATACAGCAAATGTGAAATCTTACTATTTTCATCAGTAAGATTATAATTTACATGAGGGAGCCAGTGGAACAATGGATAATGCATCTGACTGTGGATCAGAAGATTCTAGAATTTATGTTTTTACCCACATTTATTAGTAATACTGTTATATATTGAGATATATGTAAGTGGTACACTTTCCCCCCTGAATCGTAGTTTAATAAAAGAAAAGAGACAAAGCTTCTTTTGTCTTCCTTCTCAATCTGGCAGAACCCCACCTGCACAGAAACTATTGCTGACATCAATAGTCCCAATGGTACTAAAGGGCAAGGAGAAGGCTATACTAAAATGAATCATCTATGTCTACTGTTTCTAGACATCATACTCCTGTTCATTCTTAGGACATTAGCTAAATAGATCAATAATAACTGGTCAGTGGGTAGTCCCTTCTCACCATTCCATACTCCACCAGATACATATATTTTCAACTGTATCATTTTAAATATGTGGTGTATTTCCTTAGTTTGTAAAAGAAAAAGGTTAAGCCCTAGAATAGCAGTGTAACTAACTATATATGTCTGTATTACCTAAAATCTAGATTTCACGAAGTGTAGATCATTTCTAAGATTTTATTTGCAAGTATGGGTATACATAAAATTAAACAGATAAACAACTCACCTCTTGTGATCTTTCAAGTCCTTAAAAGGATATTATTTACAGTAAAATAATCTTTTAAGAAGACCATTATGTTTTGCCATATAACAATTTCTCCAGAGAAACCACCAGCTTTCAGATAGAGTAGCCCTTATCTATTATAAGAACAATTCCCTCTTTCCTTTAGACATTGGTATAAAAATAGCAACTCTGCTGAATTGTAAATAATGCAGTCATTTCACATATATATATTAACAAATGGTGCTACCTGTGTGATTCTCTTTTGCTTTCAGAAATTGTTTGAAAACCCCAAATGTTACTTCAGTGGCCCACTTGAAGTTTTCCCCTACAATGACACTGGGGATAATTAAGCTGTTAAAAGAAGATTCCTAATGAAGCAAAAAACAAAACAACTAGGCAAATATTTTATGCTTATTTTATTTCATTCATTATTACATTCATTAGTATTTAAAGGTCAGAAAAACATTTATAACTTAGAGAAAAAATTGTAAAACATAAATACTCATTTCTCCTTGCTTTAACTTGGAAAAAAATATTAACATTGCTTTGGAATGTAAGCCCAAACACAACTAAAATCAAATAATAATCTATAGGGCTAATGTATGGTGTATAATTCATTTGCAATTTTCAAAATCTCAGAATTGATGGTAGACCTGATGCTGTATTATGATAATGGTAGGTTTTAATCTTTATTCTTAAACAACCAGATAACTTCCACTCAGTATTATTCAGAACTGTGGTACAGCCCCTTTTACATGGCTGATAGGATTTACATTCTATGTGCTAACCCTTTCTGACCTTACTCAGATAAAGGCCATGCAATCTGGGATTATCTAGTTAATCACAGGACTTGAAAAGCTCTCGTCAAGATTAAGGTTCTCGGTTAGGTCAGGAAACCAATAAATTTATCACTGATGTCAAAGTACATTCCCTGATATTGTTAGTTTATTATCTCATGAGAACCAAAATCTGCATTTTATTTCACTTGGGGGAAATATATTAAAGATCTATTTTAATTAGTATTGTGGGATATTAAACAGGACCAGTTTTAAAGGAACTATTCCCATAGAAAATTCTTTTATTCCTAAACTAAAACATACTGTTACATGTAAGACCAAAATGCAAAACAAATTCCCAAAAACCGCATATACTTCTTCTTTTTTTTTTTTTACTTTATCAACTACTCAATGATATTCCTGCTACTACATTTGATATAAAAAATTTGACAAGTCAATCACAGAATTCTATGGTAAAAAAGAAATATAATTTTAAAGATTAACTTAGCTAAGCATAAGTTTAATTAACTCAACATCCCTGGAGTTTTCAATACTTCAGAAGAGATTTAAGTTGAAGTTTACCATTTTTTATCTATCCATTCTTTTGCAGATTCTATAAATGTATGGTGCAGACAAAATATCTAAGTTTCATTTAAAATAGAAAAGACAAAAACCTACATTCAAGAACTTCTCAGGCAATTTACATACAAAAATATAGTAACTACAATATTTCCCTATCTAGTCATTAAAGAACGCTCCCAGTGATTTATGTCCAGCAAAGCATTTTTGCTGAGTCAGTTTTGCAGTTTCATATTTGTGTAGTCAATTTTTTCAGTTAGTTGTATTTGGGTAATTGTATGTATCTGAAATAAAAACACTAACATTGTATGATTCAATTTGTAATTTATTAAAATAACCTTTACTATAAAGAGTCCTCCTTAGAAAGATTTTTATGGCAGCAGTAAGTGATTCTTTCCCCTCCCTCCCTCCCTTCCTTCCTTTTCTTCCTTTCCTTCCTTCCTCTCTTTTTTTTTTTCTCCCACCTCAGCCTCCCAAAGGTCTGGGATTATAAGAGTGAACCACCCTGCCTTGCCTATAATTTATATTTCTATTAGACAGTTAAGATTTTCTTGTCTTTTAAAGAGAGCTGTGGGCCCTATTTTCTACCACTAGTTCTCTACTGTCAATGTATTCTAGCTCTTTTTCTCATCTTTCTTTCATTTTGTCCCTTATAAAGGCTGTCTTAAGACTCTCAATTCTGGAACACAGAGAGCCCATGTGTAAACTTTGAACAGCCATATTCATTGCCAGTGGCTCCTCACAATTATCATAATTAGTCTATGTGATGGTTAGTTTCATGTATCAACTTGGTTAGAACACAGTACCAGATAGTTCATTCTAGGTATTTCTACAAATGTATATTTTTGGATGGGATTAACATTTAAAACAGTAGAATTTGAGAAGGCAAAGTTCCCCTACAATGTGAGTGGACTTCATCCAATCAATGGAAGGCCTTAAGAAGAACCCAGGGTCCCTCAAGAGAGAGGGAATTGTGCCAGCAGACTGCCTTTGGATTTGAACTGCAGTTCTTCCCCTGGGTCTTCAGACTGCCGGCCTAACCTGCAGACTTTAGATTTGCCAATTCCCTAAAATAAATCCTTCTCTCTTTTTTTCTTTCTCTGTGTACACACACACACAAACACACACACACATACACAATTGATTCTGTTTCTCTGGAGAACCCTAATACTGTCTGTGAAAGTGGGAAAAACAATTTTGAAGAAAGTTATTTTACTCTCCTTAGTTATAAATGTTTTTATTTATGAAGTTATTTGACTACTTTAAACTGTAAAGTCTTTCATATTAAAAGTTTGTAGTTAAAAGTTTACTTTTAATGGCAAAACCCACAATTATTTTTGCACCAACCTAATTAATTCTGACCATTAGTATATAATTATTTGTGATTATTTTTAACATAGTTAAAGTTAGATTTTTCTCTTTTGCTGTGTCTTCTACATGGCCAGTGAATCCCCACAGTTCTGCCTTAGAATAAATTTTATAACTATAGCATGAAAAAAAAAACCAGGAAACTTGAAGCTTTTTATAATTACAAAATATCAGAGATAACTATAATAGCAAGCAATAGGTAAATTAATTATAATTTTGTTCATCCATATGATGAAATATGAATTCATTGTGTATGAAAGAGATGTACCACAATATATTGTCCAGCCTTATCTATGTAAATATATAGAAAATAAAGAAAAAGAAAATATAAATATATCAAAATATAAAGGTTATTTGTAGATGGTGAGCTTCTATGTAATTAGTATTCTATTCTTTTATTTTCTACAGTAGGTATGTGTTTTAATTATTAAGATATTAGGCTTCGAGAAAACAAGTAATATGGTTTTCTCAATGGATTCTTCACTGACTTCATGCTGCCTTTTCATAGCACTTATTATATACATATATATGATAATACCAATTATGCTGTAATCATCTATCTATATATCTATCTTTTATTGTAGTCTCTGGGCTTTACAAAGAAAGTCAGGGTATGCAATTTGCCTGGGCATGTCCTCAGCACATAGTAGAGTCTGTAATATTGAATAAGACTTTTTTCGTGATAGGCAATGTGTACTAGCTACCATCTTAAATAATACTATTAAGAATTACTAACTGAATCACAGAAGTTATCAGCAGTATCATTAATTTTTCCAGCCAGTCACACATTTCTAATGAGGGTCTGCTATTCCATGAAAAAACAGACAAGACAATTGATACTGGTAGGAGGAAACCTCAAATGATCCCCCCTCTCCCCCACCTCACCTCCCACCCCGTGATCTCCCGTCGTAACTCCCAGAGCTGGGACTGGAAATAGGATGGGATATTATGCTTATGATTATACTAGACTATAGGCCAAAAAGGATTTTTCAGATTAAATAATGCTATGAATCAACTGACTTTTTCTTCATGAAAAGACAGATTTTTTTTTTCAGTAAATTGGCCAGATCTAATCACATGACTCTTTAAAAGCACATAATTTTCTTTAACTGGTAGCAGAAGAGACAATCAGAGAGATTCAAAGAATGAAAAATACTTGACTTGCCATTGCTGGTTTGAAAGTGGAGAGGACCACATTAGAAAGAATGCAGGTGGCTTCCAGGAACAGAGAGCAGGGCCCAGGTGACACCCAGCAAGAAAACAGGGACCTCAGATCTACAATGCGCAGCAAGGAACTGGACTCTGCCCATGATCTGAATGAGAGTGGAAACGGACTCTTCCCGAGAGCCTCCAGATAGGAGCCCAGGACTCCTGACACCTTCATTTGATCCTTGTGAGACTAAGCAAAGAATCTAGCTGAGCCTTCCCAGGCTTCTAATTTATAGGACTAAGAACTAATAACTTTGAGTACAATGGGAGAAAATGTATAAATCCTCCACACTTATATGACATTGCTAGCCTCATTTGGGTCTTATAACCACAGCACAATATTACTCTTAGTTTAGGACAAACTTATTAATAATTGGGACCTCTTAAAATAAGAAAAATTTATTAGTGTATCAGGTTTCCATTTCTTGAAACAAATTTAGTAGTTTACAAGAACACAAAGGTACACATAGAAAAAAATAGCTATTTTATTCTCTAAACTTGGCCTAATTTTCTTCTGGAGCCTGCTCCACACAGAAGAAAACTTATTCTTGCCAAATAACAGTATTTCAGTCTCTTTGGGTTTTTATACTTAGTCTCTTCAAAGTCCATATCCTTCACAGGCATGTTTTAAAGAATCTTTTTTGGATCATTCAGTCCTTTAAGATGGATATTCCATCTTGACATTCTTTCCCCTTCACCTTTTTCTTCCTCAGAGTGGGGTGCGGATATATTAGGAGGCTTAGTTCTCGTGACAGCGAATGCGAGGTGCAGTAATACCTTGAGTCCTTGCGCTCCTCCAGTCTCTGTGAGTTTTTATCTATCTGACTTCTGCTCCCCCTGCTGGAATTCACTGTCAGGGTTCTTAGGGCTTCGTCAAGGCCTAATGATGAGCTCTAATTCCCAAGGCAGTACCTCAGCCCTCGCTGGTATTGTGAACTTTCCTGAACCTCTGCTACATCTTGCATCCACGCCAGGGATAAGCAACCCATCCCTGTTTTCTAATCACCGCAGTTGTATCATATCACTTCAAATCCTTTCACTTGGAGCAGGGTCATGCAGGAAGCCTGGATTCCATTTACACCTCACAGGGACAGCAAGCAACTCAAGAAAGCTAAACTGCATCTCTTCTTCAGCCTAACCACGTTAAGTTCCAAAATTTAGGTTTCTGTAACCTCAGAGATGCAATCTCCTTTCAGAGTTCCACAGCCTAGGGACTCTAAAGTGCTCCCAGCCTTGGTAATTGCTTCAACTTTTACAAGATGCCTCCTCCTGTCCAAGACAAAGTCTGAAAGTAGGAGACTAGAGGGACCAGGTGTTTCAGCCCTTCACTTATCTGCCTTTCTCCCTCTTTATCTCTCAGAATTCCTTGTGACCAAAGGACAGGCTCTGTGCTATCTACTGCTTTTACATCAATGCATTACATGGAATGTAGAGATAGGAATGATTCTTCCTGTCATTGGCACCAACTTATGAGGACTGAAGCTGAAAGGTGAGGCTCTCTCTGTTTAGGAAAGAATTTTCAAAGTGTGGGTTTCACCATTGGTATGTTAAGTAAATTTAGAAAATATCTACTCCAACATTTTCCTTCCAAACCAATTTTCTTGTGGAAATATTGTCTTTTGGTCTTCGGAAATTCAACATTAATGGTATCTTAATCTTTGCAAACTGCGGTAAAAGTACTAATGCTACCTACTTATCTTCTGAAGCCAATAGAAACGTTAGTTTATCTAGAGACCTTATAAACAGAAAGTCAAAGAG
This sequence comes from Ateles fusciceps, assembly GCA_036589455.1. Taxonomy (NCBI): domain Eukaryota; kingdom Metazoa; phylum Chordata; class Mammalia; order Primates; family Atelidae; genus Ateles; species Ateles fusciceps. The sequence continues at coordinate 137,932 of JAZHEH010003121.1, read as the reverse complement.
AAAACCATAATAATATAATTAAAATACCACCCAGGTATTTGAAAACATCATAAGGTTGAGCAAAAAAGTCTCAACATGGGCAAATCTTATTATTTTCTCATCTTTAGTAGACATTAAACAGTTTAAACATTTGCAAAAGTAGATTTTCTATGAATCTTACTGTCACTGGATGAAAACAAAGGTTATTTTTCTTAATTACTACATTGAATGCTGTAATAAGATACCTAGTATAATAATAACCTCAATGACTTTAAAAATAGGAAGATTTAAAGAAAGTTTTTGTAAAAATGACACATGATTGATTTAGACTGTATCACCAAAAGGCCATTTTGGGAAAAGTCTCCTTCTCTAATTGAAAGCAAAGATTATCTTTCCACATGCCTGACAGCCTTTAAAATATCCAAGATCACAACTGTGGACAAAAACATATGTAGCCCTGTGTAGGACACTTCTCTGATGATATTATAAAATCGTGGGTTGTAATTAATTTCCAGTAATGGGTACATTTTAAATATTTTTAAATTAAAATATGTTTTTGAAGACTTGTCTCATATGCAGTGTTCATCCTGTTTTCTTATAGAGACTTGACTGAAAATAATGTAAGAAACAACCTCTCCTCTACATTTCCAAGGATCTAAGTATAAGGATAAAATAGAAACATAGCATTGTCCTAATTTATTTTTAATCGTTTCCTGTGATTTATTATGTAGGACACTGGACACTCCCTAGAGAGCTAGAATTCTGCACCACAGCATATTCAACATTGCCATTTGTTCATTTAAGTCTGTATTTCTTTTTTTTTAAGGCTGTATTTCTGAAGTTGCAGTATCTCATATTTTCAGGAAGTTCTCATAGTTTTAGAGTGTTTGTTGAATGGAAACTCCACTGTGTGGTCTTTGAATTGCAAAAAATTTCAGTTTTATGGATAAATATCAGTAACAATTTAATTTCCTTCTGTTTTGTGAGCATCTTTTCTGTGAATATGTTTTATTAACAAAATGTTTCCAATAATCAGATCACATTATTGAATACTGCTTTTGGTTTATGAAGACTGAAGGCAGATGAGGAGTTAATTCAAAGAAAGAGCAAAGGGTATGGGGGAAAATTATATGATAGAGAGCTCAGTGACTACTAGCTATGTAAGAAAATGAAAAATGTGCAGATTAACTCATCTATTTCTATTAGTCTCATTTATTAAAGTTATAGCAAACTGTTTACCCTGCTGGTTAGCTCTTGCAAGAGTAACTCTGATCTCACGAATGTCAGCACTGCCCTCCAGGTTTCCTCAGCTTTTAGCACAGATACCTTTCTTGTTCAGCTCTTCAAAGCAAAGAAAAGAAGAAAGGAAAAGGAAAAAAGCATCCAGTGGGAGATTACAACATCCTCCACAGGGAATCCCTCCTGCGATCTGCTGACTGTAAGAACATGTTGAGACGGCGCTCAGTATGCCATAATCCATTCTGAACGTGCCTGGAACCTTCTGTGCAAAGTGAGCCAAAGGTCAGTCTGATATCAACACAGAAAGGAAACAGAATCCATATTTTGCATCTCTGTCAAACAATTAATTGTCACCTATGATTTCTTATTGTCAAAGAGTGAATTCATTCTTTCTTAAGAATTTCTCGTTTTGCCAGTTGAGTAACAGCAAGGCAAAATATTCACCAAAAACTGCTTCAGCAATTTTAATTTGTTATTTCAGTTCTTGCAAAATAACAAGTTCCAGTCTCAAGAACAGGAGACTGTTTTTGTAGTAGTGTTCCAGATGATCTTATCTCTAGAGAAATCTCAAGGAAATTTAAGCAATTTAATAGTCACCTTAAGGTATAATCAAAAGGAACTATAGTCTTATGCCATTCATGGTTTTTCTAGGTCCACTTCGTCTAAGCCCATTTACAGAGGGTCTATTTTATTACCAAAGGTTTGTGAATCTAATAAGAGAACCAAGTAATTTTTAGAGAAATGTGTATGTATGAGACAAATTTAATTGATTGAGATATCGATAATAGGATGTTTATCCAACAGATTGAAACATTACTTTTTTGATGTTTCATATCACCTCCGTGTGTTAATTTCCCTGTAGTCCATATGGAATTTTTTAATCCAAACTGCATAATTCCAGTAGCCCGCTACTGAATCTACCTTCTTCATGTCCTCTCTTCTATTAATCTTTCATGCCTTCATTCTGATGCTACCTTTTGCTTTCTAAAATACAGTGGTGATCATGTTACTTTCCTATTGAACTTTCTATGGATCTTCATTTCATACAAAATGAAGTTCAAACAACTCACCATTCAAATATATTTGAAGTCTGTTTCAACTATGTTTTCAGGTTCATCTACTCCTTCACTGTGATGCCCAATTTAAAAACTCTACTCCTTATAATGTTCCATACACTCTAGTTGCTTTCAGTTACTTCACACAATCCGATAAAAGAAGGTAATTTCCGCCTGTGTTGTTGCACATATTCTGCATACCTAAAATATCAGCTACCATCTCACACTGAAAGTTGTTTCCTTTACAAGTGTTATCACATCCCTCCCTGATGACTCTAGGTGAAATTTATTTCTCCCACTACTATGTCTACTTACAAGACGATTCTTTATTTAAAGACATTTAATCCCCATAGACTCCAATCTCCTCAAATCAAGGGTTTCATTTTATTCAAGCTTTTTAAAATAGGAATTATATAAATTTTTGAACTGTCCATTGAATAAAAGCATAAAATAATCTAGAAAAATGTCTTATATTCTTACCTATGAATTTATTCATCCTGAAGTATCAATACTATTGGCCTGATAGTTGTAAGCAATATCATTTTCTATTAACACTTGAAACATAATTACTGAATATATTGCTATAATTCCATTCATGTAAGTAAATTACAATCATACCAGCTGTGGTAAACAGACACAGGAGCTTTGCTAAAATCTTATTTTTTGATTGTAAATGAATTAGGTTGAGATGAAACAATATAGTAGTTCCAGTTAGCTGCATGTTAAACTTATTTGTGACAGTATCACATGGTTTTACCTGAGTAACACAATTTCACCAAGGCACTATTAAGAACAGATACATGAAACAATGAGCATATGTATTAAGGTTTCATATCCAATTCCTTACATATGTAAACCTGATCCCCTTAAAAAAAAGCTTTTACAATATCTAGTAAATTGAAGAAAAACAGTTTTCTTTATTCTTAGAATGCTACTGCTATATTCAATTTACTTTTATTTAAAAATATGGAGTTCATTCTATTAATATACAACAAAAGCATGCCAGATAGCAGTAATTATTTCACTAAATAATGGTATGCTGTTTAAAAAAGAATTAATTTCCTGAAATCTAAGTTATTTATATTATTTCAGTTAAAACTAAGGATGAGGTATACAGTACAATCTTTCTCTGCCACTTTCTCTTAACTACCAAATAGATATCATTTGTTGTAAGTTTAAGGATACTTGAACAGCTGAAAACTGTTTCAAAGGCTTTTATGAAGGTGCTTTAGAAAGCAAAGTCATTGATAAAAAAAAATAAGGCAAATCTTTGAAATGCTTACATAATGAAAAAGAATTTAAATTCTAAGAAAGACAATCAATATTAAAATAATTAAACGTGGATTTTTTTAAGGCATTATACAATCTCCCTGTTTCAACCAACAACTAAAATCAGTGACAGGAAAAGTAGCAAACAAAATTACAGTTCTATTTGCTATTTGATTTTATTAGCATATCTCAATCGATTTTACAAATCAGACTTCCTCATGTCATCTCTTAAGTGGAACGTATTTTAATGATTATCATTTCTAACCAACCCATGGATTCTTATAGGCTCAAAATCTTTTAGTTTCATTCACCTCTGAATGCATTTCATTTTCATAACTTAAAGAAAAATATTTACAGGCAAGACTTTTAAATAAATGTGTATATTACTTAGCTATTTAAATGAAAGAACTCAAAAACCAGTATAAAGAATTGAAGTAGGAATTTATTATTTTATTATTATCTTTATAAGTTAACTTCAAGAATTGTACAAGCAAGAGAGTTTGAGATGGAAATCTAGATTCTCTTTCAAATATGCCTTGAATTAATGCTGTAAGTTAGACGTAAAGTACAAAAGGTCATCATTATCATGTAGCATTTAGTAAGCATTTAAGAGAACATGAAGCTTCCCTTTTGATTATATTGAAATTCTTCATAAAAAGCAACTGCTATCAGGGTCCTGTACTAAAAGAGCCTATTATTATAGCAAATGTGAGTATATTAAATAATAAACAATAAGCGAATAAACAAAAAGTAAGGAAGATATAGCTACATTAAGTTAAAACAAGAAATTTGGAACAATTATCAGTAATAAAGAAGAGTTTCAAGTCTGAACAAAATAAGCATTAAACATTTCCAAATGTGACTGGGCATTATGTGTGCATTTGAGAGCCTGGATATGAGGTCCACATATGCTTAAGCATGAAATACACCTTTCATTCATTCAAAAAATAGACAGAATCAAATTACATTGTAAGTTGCATAAACCAGGGCATTTCTCACTCCTAATAATTTTAATTGTCCAAGCACATCAACGAGAACTTTTGCAAAGTTGGTCAGGTTATCACAGTTGAACACTTCCTAAAGTATAGTTTGTCTTTGTACCAGTTTCATGTATTATCTAGTTCTGCATTGTAAACTAGAAATAACTCTGACTGCTTTCTGGTACACTAATATTTCTTCATGATCTCCCTTACAGTTGATTAAATGGCATATTCCTCAACATTTTTTAAAGCTTATTTGTTATTATAGTTCAGTAAACAACCCATTTTAAAGATGGATAAAATGAGGAATAAGAACATGGAATCAATCAGATAAATTGATAAATTCAGTCAATTTGTTCAAAACTTGGAATCAGAGCCTAAGTTTAAAAAACTGAAGAAAATTATTAGACCCAAGGTCAGCCCAGCATAACAAATACAAAGAATAGTCAGCCATAAACACAATGTGATATATTAATTATTTATATTTTTGAGAATAATTAAATCCAATTAGTGACTTAAAAATCTTTTTTTTTTTTTTTTTTTTTTTTTTTTAATTTTATGACAGAGTGAAGCCGGGAGGGAAGATTCGGAGAGAAGTGAGATACTAAGCTCCTTCACTGGTTTGATATAAATAAAGGTAGAGGAAAACAGGTAAGACTCAGTTGAGGCTTCTTCACAATTGTCTCAAGTCTTGTGTTTCAGAGCCATAGAGTACTTGGTTCTCAAATACTTTGTAATCACTTTTCTGTATACTCATCTGTATAGATCGTTTTTTAAATGTGAACATTTCCAGTGTCTTTCTATTTCATACCTGCATCCATCACTGGCAGCATATATCTGATTTTCTTTCTAGATGACTTTATTAAAGTGTTAACTATTTGTTTTATTGCATATGTTTCAGGCTGACCTTCTTTTGTTTTTTCCTGCAGCTGAGACTATTTTTAAATCAACAATATACCAGGCTGGGATCATCCTCATCTTAACTTTCATAAGATTTAAATGTCACTCACTGCACAATCATTCAGCCACCCTTGCTTTTAAACAATCTCTTGAGCTCTAGTTCTGGCTTATTTGTGAAATCATATTTTAAAATACCAACAAATGGCAATTTATATAAATACTATGTGTAATTTTTTAATATAATTATATTTTGGTATCATACTTTAAAATTATATAACTTATGTGTTGTTTTCACATAATATATATATTAAATTATCAATTTTAAAGATAGATATATTTCATCATAATAATATATAAACATTACCCTAAGTCAAATAAATTGAACACTATGTGTCTAAATGCTTAGAGGGATGCTGTAAAATTTATCAAATTTCTATTTGAACACATTCATTATTTCTCTCCCATCACATATGCTCATAATTTTTGTAATAACTAAGGAGTCTAGCTTTGTGTCTAAAGCTTTTAATCTCAAATTCTCAAATTATTTTCAGTGTAAAAATGCTAATGACAGTCAGATGTAATAGTAAATCTTCAATGTCAAATTCTCCATAACTGAAAAAAGGATTATATATACTTTGTTACCCAAATTTTCCTGTATTTTGTTGATATCCTAATGTAAAGGATGTTATAACATTATCTCAAATTGTAAAAATGGAGAATAATGAAAAATAGTGTTTTATCTCATCCTATGATGTTCTTATGTTTATTAGAAAAGCAAAATGAATTTCAGCTTTAACTGTAACTATATGTAATCAAAAGTTACACATTTCAACTACTTTCTCAGAAGTCTAATAAGAGCAAACTTCTGCATTTGAAACAATATGAAAGAGATTAATGTGGCAGAGATATTGTTAATAAATTTGTAGATTCCAATTTAATAATTTTTTTAAAAAATGAGAGCTAAGGAATTATATTCAAACATTTTCAACATTTAATATCCATTATGGTTGAAAGAGCCTGGAGCAAATGTGAGTATATAAACATATTGAGTATTTTTAACTTAGCCTGTCCCTGGAGACTTCAATAAAAGTCAGACAATATACTTTAGGACAAATACTCTGAAAGAATGGGACATAATCTTATGATTAAATATCCTTTGGCTTCAAGTATACCTTTCAAAAACCAAAAGAATTATGACACATAGAGTATGTACTTTACTCACGGGACATTCTTCATCCATAATTTTGAATGAAATCTGCCTAAGTTCTGTTTTATTTTATGGCAAAGACTTTTGATCATTGCCTATTGTCAGATTCTTAGATGGGAATATCTCAAAGGTTTAGAAGTAAAAATGTGTCTGAAATTGAATTAAGTTAGTCATTCATTCATTCATTCATTCCTTTAGAGATGGAGTCTCCGTTGCCCAGGCTGGAGAGCAGTGGTGTGATCTTGGCTCACTGCAACCTCCTCCTCCTGGTTCTAGCAATTCTCTTGCCTCAGCCTCCTGAGTAGCTGGAATTACAGGCGCATGCTGCCATGTCTGGCTAATTTTTTTATTTTTAGTAGAGACAGGGTTTCACCATATTGCCCATGCTAGTCTTGAACTCCTGACCTCATGTGATTCCCCCCGCCTCATCCTCCCAAAAGTGCTGGGATTACAGACGTGAGCCAATGCACCCAGCCAAAGTTATTAATTTAGTTGAAGAAAAATTGCAGTAATATTATTAAGAAATTGAGCTTTCATGTATATACTACTTTCTATAAGGCTGTCATTGTTTGAAGTGCATTACAAATATACTCAATTTAATTTTATCATAACTTTGTGAGGCAAGCTATTATTATTATCTACAATTTACAGATGAAGAAATTCACAGAGAGGTTATTGGCTAACAGATGAAGAAATTCACAGACAGCATAGAAATAGTAAGTGATTACAGATCTGACCTAGGCCGTTTGGCTTTAGAGGCCATGAGCCTACTCACTACTCAGCTCAGTTCCTCATTATGAAAAACTACAGACAGCAAAGAAAAATAAAAACTGCTGCCTGCATATGAGTAAAACACCAAGCCACATATATTTTATTACATACCATAAACTCCACAAAGCACTTTATCTCCTTCTCTCTTAAGACACTTATTTCACTCTACCTAGTATTATAAATATTTTTTACATATATTCTCTCACATAAGTTTATATTAAGACTCTAAATTCCCTAACATAAAAATTGTGCCTGATATTTTTAATCTTTCAAAATCCTAGTACAGTCTTCCATATTCTTTAAACATTCATTAAGCATATTTGCATAATAGAACAAAAATGTCTCCTACATCAGGAAACTGGATAAAACAAAAATGTACTTAACAAAATGAACTACTGATCTGGATTAAATTTTGGCTCTCCATATAACAATGATTCTTCATTTAACTTCCTTATCTTGCCAAAAAGATAAATAAAAGTAGGTCTCAATCCTTTGAAATATCAACCCCCCACTGAGACCATGAGAACTGAGAAAAATTAAATATAAAATTTTAGCCTGTACTGATATTATTTTCAATTCTTTCTAATTTTAATAACTTAAAACTTATTTTATTTAAAATTAAATATGTTTTTACTTACTCACTAATTTCTAGTCTTTCTAATGTAACTGGTTTAAAAATTTTTAGCAGCCATGGAATTTATGCAACAGTTGAAATTTTAGCATTTTGTTATGAAAAGAAAGGGAAATGGCTGAGACCAAAATCAGAGAATGACCCAGATCATAAAGGTGAGAATCAGGCATGTTCATGTTACAGTTGCCAATTTCAAGCTATCTAAGGGAATAACAGGAAGTAATGGAGAAATGGTAAAGTCTAGGGATAGATATAGAATTGGAATTTATTCTCATTTGAATGATTGTTGAAACCATAGAAAAGAATTTAATAATGAAAGAGAAATGGCTAAGAGAGAAAAGTGAAAAAAGATGAGGAAAGAACACTGAGTAGTGACTATGCTTCATGGCCTAGGATAAGGGTGTGAAATGCAAAGGGAAGGAAGAAATGGGAAAAGAACTCATTGACATAACTACCATAGATCATTTTAAAGAAAGTGAAAGAACAAGAATTTCAGGAAATAGGGAATAATCAAAGTTTCAAGTACTGTGGATGTTTCAATTAGAATAAAGGATGAAAGAAGTCTTCAATTTTGGTGACAAAAACAGTTCTCAGTGACAATAGAATGGTTTTATTTGAATTGAGGAAGCTAAAGTATGGCCGGAAAGGAATAAAAATTGTATAAATACAAGAAAGCAAAAACATATGTAGAGATTATTTTTAAAGAAATTTGGAAATAAAAAGAAAGAATAGTGGCTGAGTGGTTGGTTAACTTAGAAGTTTGCAAGATCATCATCTGATCATTGATAACTATTATTAAAATTTTTAGCAGAAGGAAAATTATTTCAACTCAAAAAATTAAAGCTATGAACATTCTTAAGTTGAAAATCATTGTAGTTTTCTAAATACATCCGATAATTTACCTGTGGTCTTAAATACTTATAGAAATATTTTACAGACAACTTTCCTGACTTTCAAAGTATTGTGATTCTTAAAATAATCATATAAGTAAAAATGATGTGTAACCTTTTCTTTCCAAGTGGGAAAATATGTTTTCTGAGAAACAGCACTTGACTTTGTCGAATTAGAGGCATCGTTCAGGCCAAATTCAGTGCTAATCCTAGTACTAAGAATCTCTCCACTGCAACCAGTAGGTTCCCAAGCAGTTGCTTTCAAAATTTATGACCAAGAAGTGACTTTGAAGATCCTAATAACCCAAATATGTGTAAATGCACAAAAGTAGGGATCCCATCACTACAGTTCCTGAAGCAATAAACAATTTTAATATGAATCATTTGTCATTAATTTTATACCCCTTTTTATTCATTATTCTTTCTCATAAAATCATTTCTTGAGTCAATATGGCAATCTCTGTTTTAGAACAGAAATAAACAAACTGAGACACTTGTGTTAAGTTCACAAAATAGGTCAGTGATAAAGCTGCCACTAGAATTTAAAAATACCAAATCCTTATCCAGCTGCTTTTACTGAATAACTCTATTTTTCATAAAACTTACACTTTTTATAACAGGTTTATGGTGCTACAGACAATATGTAAGTACATATAGCACATGTGTATATATACACATTTATAAAATATTTGATTTTATATACTTGAATTATGAAATATTATATTTTCAATCAACTGGTAGGATAGAAAATTCCCTTTTCCCTCTTACCTACAAAGAAACCCCAAGAACTGAAATAGATTCTCCTCATTTTTTTATAACAAAAAATACACTCTGTTCTACACATGGCTTTGGTGTCCACGGAGCTACATAAGCTGTTAGGTAAGCTAGTAATATATCTCAAAGTAAGAGGAGATGTTTATAAATGTGATAGATCTAAGGAAATAAAAGATAATTATAGCTTAGATATCAAGCATCATTTCAGAATATAAATAATGTGAGTTCAGGTTATCTGGAACCGTATCACTACCTAGGGGGAAAGTAATGACCCCTGTAAACATCTAGTTCCCATGAAACTGTAACAAAATATTGTTCAGAGATGTCTACTGATTGTGAAATTAACTTCATGGAAAATAACTTAATGTAGATCGCACCAAAGACAGAGGAAGCATAAATTATATAATATTGCAGTTACAGGCTACATAAAATCTTATTGGATCAGTGATAAATACTTGCACTCCAGCAATTTTACTGTTTTACTGACTACCTTCTTTGGGAATGTTTACAAAATACATGGACAACTTATTTGTCAGTTTATAACACAGCATTTTTAAATCCAGTAGCATGAAATGTGTGCAAAGCAGTCATTCTGAAAAGTATTTGATTCTGGGATAATTTTCTAGTCAAAAACTATCTTCCCTAAATAAAGTTCCCAGTACACAGAGAAAACATTTACAAGGCACATGAAGACTGAAAGCATCTTGTCCAGAAATGAATGTTATACAAATAAAAAGTGTTCTTGATTGTGACTCTAATCACATTTTAAAATACATTGATGTTTATATTAAATATTGAATAGCAAGCTTTTATTATTTATGACAGTCAGATATCTGCATTTACTTCTTCTGGTTCCTGAATTTTTAAATAATTTTTGTGATTTTTAGTTCTTATTATTTCTGCCAATCAGATTCTACCATGGTGTTACTGGTTCACAAGGATGTCAATGTGCTATTTAACTTTCCATTTAATACTCATGTGGTTAATTTGGGATGATGAGGATATGCTTATTATTTTATAAATGAATTATTCATGCCAAAGACAGTATTACCCATGAATACAAGCAAGTAATATTAAGCAAGGAAGTGCTTTGACCATAAAGCCATTATATTTAAAATCTAAAGACAGAAAAGAAGAAAAGGTAAATTTTAAAAATGCAACTAGCTGAAAAATGAAAATATATAGATTTACATATATATAATTTCCCCTCAAGTAGTATCATATATTTTATATGTACATATATACACACATATATACATATATATATTTATATTTATATGTATATATGTGTGTATATATATATACACACACATATATAAATTTCCCCTTAAGTATCATAAATAAGTTGTGACACCTCACAAATGTCATTTCTCAAACTCCTGGGCTCAAGTGATCCTCCTGCCTTGGCTTTTCAAAGTGCTAGGATTGCAGGAATGGCATAACTATTATTAAAACTCTTATTAAACAATAGATTTGTGGTTTAATATACTCTTATTAATAATAAGATAAATTCATCAATTAAACTCTTATTAAACCACAAATCTCATTTTTCTTTTTCTTTTTGAGACAGGGTCTCCCTCTGTCTCCTAGGCTAGAATGCAGTGGCACGATCTCAGCTCACTGAAAACTCTGCCACCCTGGTTCAAGCCATTCTCCCGCCTCAGCCTCCCAAGTAGCTGGGACTAGAGGCACGCCACCATGCCCTGCTAAATTTTGTATTTTTAGTAGAGACGGGGTTTCACTATGTTAGCCAGGCTCATCTCAAACTCCTGACCTCAAGTAATCCTTCCACCTCAGCCTTCCAAAGTGCTGAGATGACAGGCGTGAACAAACACACCCAGCCCACAGATCTCATTTCTAAGAATTTAAATACTTACTATACCACTGCAACTATACGGTCATTCTATTCACTATCACCTCATCCCACTCAATCTTAAAAACTGAATTCAGCTTTCTCATCCATATTTCAGATGTAATAGACTCCAAAATTGTGATCCATGTACTCTTCAAAGCAAATTATTTCTGATTGGAAAGGTAGAACAATAGCTTGAAATTTTAAGAAAATTTCAAACACTCATCCAAGACACTTTGGGCCATATTGGTTTTATTTGGAGCCTGGATGACGATGAGGAAAAGGAGGAATACAGCCACAAAGAAGCAAGCAAGGAAAGCACTATGTCTTTTTTCACTTATGAAATAGATATTATTATGTATGTTTCCCATTGAGGAAACAATGCTTCAGAGAAAACATATAACCTGATTTTTTTTATTTTACTTTAAGTTCTGGGGTACATGTGCAGAACATGCAAGTTTGTTACATAGATATACACGTCCCATGGTGGTTTGCTGCGTCCATCACCACATCATCTACACTAGGTATTTCTCCTAATACTATCCCTCCCTATCCCTCCATCCCCTGCTATCCTTCCCCTAGCCCCCACCCCCTGACAGGCCTCAGTGTGTGATGTTCCCCTCCTCCCTGTGTCCATGTGTTCTTACTGTTCAACACCCACTTATGAGTGAGAACATGCATTGTTTGGTTTTCTGTTACTGTGTTAGTTTGCTGAGAATGATGGTTTCCAGCTTTATTCATGTCCCTGCAAAGGACATGAACTCATCCTTTTTACAGCTGCATAGTATTCCATAGCATATATGTGCCACATTTTCTTTATCCAGTCTATCATTAATGGGCACTTCAGTTGATTCCAGGTCTTTGCTGTTGTGAACAGGGCCACAATAAACATACCTACACCTGTGTTTTATAATACAATGATTTATAATATTTTGGATATATAACCAGTAATGAGATTGCTGGGTCAAATGATACTTCTAGTTCTAGATCCTTGAGGAATTGCCACATTGTCTTCCACAATGGTTGAACTAATTTACATTCCCACCAACAGTGTAAAAGCCTTCCTATTTCTCCACATCCTCTCCAACATCTGTTGTCTCCTGATTTTTTAATGATCACCATGTTAACTGGTGTGGTATGGTATCACACTGTGGTTATAATTTGCATTTCTCTAATGACCAGTGATGATGAGCTTTTCTTCATATGTTTGTTAGCAGCATAAATGTCTCCTTTTGAAAAGTGTCTGTTCATCTTCTTCACCCACTTTTTGATGATTTTTTTTTTCTTGTAACTGTAAGTTCTTTGCAGATTCTGGATATTAGCCCTTTGTCAGATGGGTAGATTGCAAAATTTTTTCCCATTCTGTTGGTTGTCAGTTCACTCTAATGATAGTTTCTTTTGCTGTGCCAAAGCTTTTTAGATTAATTAGATCCTATTTAACTAAACCAGAAAGAAGTCGAATCCCTGAATAGATGAATAACAAGCTCTGAAATTGAGGAAGCAATTAATATCCTACCAACCAAAAAAAGTCCAGGACCAGATGGGTTCATAGTCAGATTCTACCAGAGGTACAAAGAGGAGCTGGTACCATTCCTTATGAAACTATTCCAAACAATAGAAAAAGAGGGAATCTTCCCTAACTCCTTTTTTTTTTCCGCAATCTAACTTTATCTTTATTAAATGCAAATTGAATATAAGCTAGAGTAGCACATGGTCTAGTTTCTGCCTGGTATTGCATTCAATAAATGAAGGCCACGAACTAGAGTAATTAAGAGTAATATCACGCTTCATTTATGAGACCAATATCATCCTGATACCAAAACCTGGCAGAGACACAACTAAAAAAGAAAATTTCAGTCCAATATCCATGATGAACATCAATGGAAAAATCCTCAGTAAAATACCGGCAAACCAAATTCAACAGCACATCAAAAAGCTTATCCATCACAATCAATTCAACTTCATCCCTGGGATGCAAAGCTGATTCAACATATGCAAATCAATAAATGTAATCCATCACATAAACAGAACCAAAGACAAAAACCACATGATTATCTCAGTATATGCAGAGAAGGCCTTCGACAAAATTCAACAGCCCTTTATGCTAAAATCTCTCAATAAACTAGGTATTAATGGAATGTATTTCAAAAGAATAAGAGCTATTTATGACAAACCCATAGCCAATATTATACTGAAAGGGCAAAAACTGGAAGCATTCCCTTTGAAAAGCAGCACAAGACAAGGATGCCCTCTCTCACCACCCCTATTCAACATGGTACTGGAAGTGCTGGCCAGGACAATCAGGCAAGAAAAAGAAATAATGGGTATCCGATTAGGAAAAGAGGAAGTCAAATTATCTCTATTTGCAGACAACATGATTGTATATTTGGAAGACTCCATTACCTCAGCACAAAATCTCCTTAAGCTGATAAGCAACATCTGCAAAGTCTCAGGATACAAAATCAATGTGCAAAAATCACAAGCATTCCTATACACCAATAACAGACAGAGAGCCAAATCATGAATGAACTCCCATTCACAATTGCTACAAAGAGAATAAAATACCTAGGAATACAACTAACAAGGGATGTGAAGGACCTCAAGAAGAACTACAAACCACTGGTCAAGGAAGTAAGAGAGGACACAAACAGATGGAAAAACCCTCTATGCTCATGGTTAGGAAGAATCAATATTGTGAAAATGGCCATAGTGCCCAAAGTAATTTATAGATTCAATGCCATCCCCATCAAGTTACCATGGACTTTCTTCACACAATTGGAAAAACCACCTTAAATTTCATATGAAACCAAAAAAGAGCCTGCCTAGTCAAGACAAGCCTAAGCAACGAAAACAAAGCTGGAGGCATCATGCTGCCTGACTTCAAACTACACTACAAGGCTACAGTAATCAAAACAGCATGGTACTGGTACCAAAACAGAGATATAGACCAATGGAACAGAACAGAGGCCTCCGAAGTAACACCACACATCTACAACCATCTGATCTTTGATAAACCTGACAAAAACAAGCAATGGAGAAAGGATTTCCTATTTAATAAATGATGTTGGGAAAACTGGCTAGCCATATGCAGAAAGCTGAAACTGGATCCCTTCCTTACACCTTATATAAAAATTAACTCCAGATGGATTAAAGATTTAAACATAAGACCTAACAACATAAAAACCCTAGAAGAAAACCTAGGGAATACCATTCAGGACATAGGCATGGTCAAGGATTTCGTAACCTGATTATACTACCATCAGTGTGAGATAGATTCAGCACTCGACCTAAGTCTCCTTAACCCAAAGTTGTTTAATTTTTACCATGTTGACTTATTTTTAAAGAATTACATATTGAGATCAAACATGGCAGATTGAATAATTATATTTCTGTTTACTGCCTCCAAAATCCCACTAAGATTATAGTAAAGGGAAGTATTATCAAAATCAGAAATTCAAGAATACAGAAGAAAGGAAGAGACAACACGTAACAGAAGTAAATGTTTGGAAAATTAAGAGGAGATGGAGGATAACTAATATGGCAGGAAGTAAAGTTCAAACTCCTGCTGAAATTACCAGAATAGATTAAGGCCAAAGTGTCAGGGTTTAAAAGAAATTATGACTGAAAACTTGAAAAAGATTTAAAACTTAAAAATTTTTCCCTAAATTCCTTATTTTTCCCATTTAGATAATTACTCTATTTCAGCCTAGCAGAAGATCCCAGTTTCAGAAGGAAAAAAAAAACGAAGCGGAAAAAATATAGTGTGGGGAAAATGTGCACAGTTTAGGTAGAAAAGAAGTGCTATCTTGAAAAGTGGACATGGAGAATTCACATCTGAATGTGAATTTCCTGGCCCACCTAACCCCTCAGAATGTTATCTACAAATTTCATACCACACCAACATCACCAAAGCAGTACCTATTCTGGCACAGTCATGAAGCTGGAGGATTCCTCTCTGGAATAACTGATCAGTACCACAAAAAAAAAGCCTTATAGAATTTTCAGTTCTGTCCCTCAGGAAAACAGCAGTTTCTGCCCAATCATTCTGTGGCCTTTTGTATATTCATTGGCTTCTTTTATCTTTTTGTCTAGTTTGATTGAGGTATATTTGGCTAATAAAAATTGAATATATTTGAGATGTACAGGTGATAATGTAATAAACATAGACATTGTGAAATGATTACCAGAATCAAGTTAGTTAACTTGTCAGTAATAGTATAGCCACTTTAGCTCTCTTATGGTTACTGTTTGCAATGGTGTACCTTTTCTATCCTGTTACTTTCAACCTATTTGTTTTTGTTTTGTTTTGAAACAGGGTCTCACTCTGTCACTGAGGCTGGAGTGCAGTGACATCATCACAGCTCCCTGCAGCCTTAACTTCCTAGGCTCAAGCAATCCTACCGCCTCACCCTCACAAGTAGTTGGACCACAGGTTCATGCCACCATGCCCAGTACTCTTTATTTTTTGTAGAGACGGGCTCTTACATTTGCCCAGGCTGGTCTTGAACTCCTGGGCTCAAGCAATCTGCCCACCTTGGCCTCCCAAAGTGCTTGGATTACAGGTATGAGCCACTGCGCCCAGTTGACTTTCAACCCACTAGTATCTTTGAATATAGAGTATGTGATATGTAGATGCCATATATTTGAATCATGTTCCTTTCCTAAACTTAACCTAATAATACCTGACTTTTCATTTGATTTTTAATTCATTTGTATTTAATGTTGTTATGAATATAGTCAGAAATAAATCTGCCCTTTTACATTTTGTTTACTATAAGGCTCATGCAATTTTTGCTCCACTTTTACTGTCCTTTTTTATCACATGGATACTTTCTAGTAACATTTTAATCCCTTTAATAATTGTCAATATTTTAAAAATTATTTTCTTAATGATTATGCTAAGACTTAAAATATATACATCTTAATTTATCAACATCTACCACAAATTTTTATTAACTTCATTCTAGGGCAATATGAAAATTTCACTCCTGTATAGCTATATTCTACACATTTTCGTGCTATTATATTTAGACATATTTATTTATATTACAAACCCTAAAATACAATGGTATAAGTATTTTATTTTGTAACCTTATGTCTTTTTTAAAAAGATGAAAGAAGAAACAAGAACAAGTGCATATTTACAGAGTTTGTTGTTATGTTAATCTTCCTATTTATGTCTAATTAAAAAAAATTTTTCCTGTGGATCTAGTTACCATATGGTGTCATTTACTTATACCAATAATGCTTTGCTCCCACCCACTGTCTTCATGTTGTTTTTGTCAAATATTACATTTCTATGTGTTAGAAACTCAACAATATAATTATACCCATATTATTTTATCCAATTACTTTTAAATCAGTTTAAAAAAAAGAAGAAATATGCAGTTATCCTGACTTGTGTAATTACCAACATAGTTGCTTTTATTGACACTCCTTTGCTTGTGTGTTAATTCAAATTACTGTCTAGTGTCACTTGCTTTCAGCCTGGAGAACATTCTTTACTTTTTAATAATTTTAATAATTTTCTAAAGTGGGACTCCTAGCAACAAATTTTCTGGTTTTGCCTATCTGGGAAATTATTTGCAGTCATGTGTCATTTAATAAGGGGGAACACATTCTGAGAAATGTGTACTTAGGAAATTTCATTGTTGTGGAAACATCATAGAGTGTACTTACACAAACTGTACCTGGACTAATGGCATAGTCTTTTGTTCCTAACCTGTACAGCATGTTACTCTACTGAATATTGTAAACAATTGTAATACAATGGTAAGTATTTGTATATCCAAATATATCTAAATATAGAAAAGATACATTAAAATACAGTAACATATTTTTTTATGGGACCACTAATGTGGTCCATCACTGACTAAAACTTCATTATGTAGCACTTGACTATATTTTACCTTTATTTTTTAAAGATATTTTTGCTGGATATAAGATTGTTGGTTGAAAGATTTATTGTATTTTGTTTTATATTTTCAGTGCTTTGAATGTATTGTCCCACTGCTTTGTGGCCTTCATAGTTTCAAAAGAGAAGTTAGTTGTTAATTTTATTGGGATTCCATTCTTTGTAATGCCTCATCTTTTTCTTATGGCTTTCTATTTTTTGGCTTTTAATATTTTGACTATGACATGTCTGGGTGTGATTATCTTTGTATTTATTCTACTTGGAGTTAATTGGTCGTCTTGGATGTATAGATCATTCTTTTTCATCAAATTTGGGAAATGTAAGGTAATAGAGCCTTAGGGGTACTATTTTTAAAAGATGGTGAGGAAAACCAATCTTTGGCTGTGAAATTTGGCCACAGGCATGAATTACGTGACAATAATAACAGCCTGCTCATGTACTCAAATAGCTCATGTACTCAGAGCTTTCAATCTGCTCTGTGGTGTTTCTCCCTTAAATAGCAGAAGGTGTAGCATGATCACCATATGTATTAGCGTCCTACTGTTGTGTAAGAAATTATCATATTATAAACTTAGAAGCTTAAAACAATATCCATTTATTGGCAGTTGAGCCGTGTTTAGTTTTCCAGCCCACAGAATTATAAGCTAATAAATGTGTCTTAAAGACTAAAGTCAAAATTCCAGTCAAGTTGTATGTTTGGAGCTTGATTAAAGAATAATCTGTTTGCAAGGTCATTCAGGTATTTAGTCACATTCCATCTTTTACAATATGGTTTTAGAACTGAAGTTCAAGTTTTCTTGCTGATTTTTTTTGGTTGGGGTCACTCTCAGCTATTTGAGACTAGACTCAGATCCTGGCCACAGCCCAGTTTGCTTCTTCAGGACCAACAGAAGGATCCCTTCTAGTCTGCCAATATGGAGCACTATACAACGTAACTTAATTAATATAGCCAATCAAGGGAAAAACTATCCCATTGTATTCATACGGAAGAGGAGAGTTTTACGTAAGGCAGGTATACCAGAAGAAGGAATTTTAATTCTGCCTGAGACACCAGATATTTCTACATACTTGAAAAATCCTTTGATGATAAATTCATAGAAAATAGAAAATAAATAAGAAAGTAAAAGGAATCAGAGGAAATACTGATATAACATGAAGCAAACAAAATATTTTTTTTCCTTTTTTTTTTTTTATTGCATTTTAGGTTTGGGGGTACATGTGAAGAACATGGAAGATTGTTGCATAGGTACACACATGGCAGTGTGATTTGCTGCCTTCCGCCCCATCACCTATATCTGGCATTTCTCCCCATGCTATCCCTCCCCAACTCCCCACCCCCCACTATCCCTCCCCTTTTCCCCCCCCCCGACAGACCCCAGTGTGTGATACTCCCCTCCCTGTGTCCATGTGTTCCCATTGTTCAACACCCGCCTATGAGTGAGAACATGCGGTGTTTGATTTTCTGTTCTTGTGTCAGTTTGCTGAGAATGATGGTTTCCAGGTTCATCCATGTCCCTACAAAGGACATGAACTCATCGTTTTTGATGGCTGCATAATATTCCATGGTGTATATGTGCCACATTTTCCCTGTCCAGTCTATCATCGATGGGCATTTGGGTTGGTTCCAGGTCTTTGCTATTGTAAACTGTGCTGCAATGAACATTCGTGTGCATGTGTCCTTATAGTAGAACGATTTATAGTCTTTTGGATATATACCCAGTAATGGGATTGCTGGATCAAATGGAATTTCTATTTCTAGGTCCTTGAGGAATCACCACACCGTTTTCCACAATGGTTGAACTAATTTACACTCCCACCAACAGTGTAAAAGCGTTCCTATTTCTCCACATCCTCTCCAGCATCTGTTGTCTCCAGATTTTTTAATGATCGCCATTCTAACTGGCGTGAGATGGTATCTCAATGTAGTTTTGATTTGCATTTCTCTAATGACCAGTGATGATGAGCATTTTTTCATATGTTTGTTGGCTTCATGTATGTCTTCTTTTGTAAAGTGTCTGTTCATATCCTTCGCCCACTTTTGAATGGGCTTGTTTGTTTTTTCTTGTAAATGTGTTTCAGTTCTTTGTAGATTCTGGTTATCAGCCCTTTGTCAGATGGGTAGACTGCAACAATTTTTTCCCATTGTGTTGGTTGCCGATTCACTCTAATGACTGTTTCTTTTGCTGTGCAGAAGCTATGGAGTTTGATTAGGTCCCATTAAAAAACCACCTTAAACTTCATATGGAACCAAAAGAGAGCCCACATAGCCAAGTCAATTCTAAGCAAAAAGAACAAAGGTGGAGGCATCACACTCCCAGACTTCAAATTATACTACAAAGCTACAGTAATCAAAACAGCATGGTACTGGTACCAAAACAGAGATATAGACCAATGGAACAGGACAGAGACCTCCGACGCAACACAACACATCTACAACCACCTGATCTTTGACAAACCTGACAAAAACAAACAATGTGGAAGCGAGTCCCTGTTTAATAAATGGTGTTGGGAAAACTGGCTAGTCATGTGCAGAAAGCAGAAGCTGGACCCCTTCCTGACACCTTACACTAAAATTAACTCCAGATGGATTAAAGACTTAAACATAAGACCTAACACCATAAAAACCCTAGAAGAAAATCTAGGCAAAACCATTCAGGACATAGGTGTAGGCAAGGACTTCATGACCAAAACACCAAAAGCAGTGGCAACAAAAGCCAAAATAGACAAATGGGACCTAATCAAACTCCATAGCTTCTGCAAACAAAATATTTTTTTAAAAAAAAACTATAAATAATATCCCCAGAGAGATAAGAAAGTGCCTTTTTTCAAGAAACAAGAACAGGAAAGGAAAAATAGCACATAATCAGAAGAAGATAAAGAGATATTTGAAACTAAAACTATGATGAATTTTAAAATCAATATAATATTTGGAAAGTAAAGAAAACATTTCAAAAAGTATGGCAAAAATAGATATTAAATGAGAGAAAACATTAAAAAATTAGAGACACAGTACAATAACTCCAATATCTAAATGCTACCATTTCTAGGAATAAAAAAAATAAGAAAAGTAATTTAAGTAGGAAATACAAGAACATTCTCCTTAATGAATAAAAAATATTTC
Source organism: Ateles fusciceps (assembly GCA_036589455.1). Taxonomy (NCBI): domain Eukaryota; kingdom Metazoa; phylum Chordata; class Mammalia; order Primates; family Atelidae; genus Ateles; species Ateles fusciceps. The sequence continues at coordinate 117,350 of JAZHEH010003121.1, read as the reverse complement.
CAGATTAAAAAGACCCATCTAAAACCTTGCAAAATAAGTAAAAATACATTGACAACAAATTTTATAATTATGTAAATTCTGGTAATACAGAGAAAATCCTAAAGTGTTCAGTAATAAAAGTAAAAACAACATCATAGGAAATATCTGGTATCAGAACAGCATAGAACATTTCAACAGCAGCACTAGAGATAGAGGACAGTGGATTAGTATCTCCAATATTATTGAAATGGGAAAGTTCCCTGACCCTGCCCCCCTCGTAGGGTGTGCGACAGGAGTGTCGCTTATCTGTTCTGCCACAGTGTGCTCAAACCCCTGACTGGAGGGGGGGGCAACACAGATGGGCAGGTGCAGGAGCTGTGGTGAGCACTTTTGGGCTCTGGCCACATGATAGCATGAAGGGGTGGGTGTCTGCAACTCCTGAAGCCCCAAAGGGAATGTTACAGTACTCTTTTACCTCTGCCATCTGCAGATGGCTTAAGCATTAACCAGCTCAGTGCCCATTTTTTTTTTTTTAGGTGAAAAACAGATGCTTTTATTTATTATATAAACTTTATAAAATAATTTGCAGCTCTACATATGGGAAACTGCTGTGAATAACTGGGAAAACAGCTATTGCATGGGAAAACATATGCAAACCAGCTTCACTGTCTCTAGACTAGGTTCTTCTTATTGATCTCATGTCATCACAAAGCAGCAACACCAGCTTCTAGAAAAATGGAAGCTTCTCCTCTTCTTTCATTTTATATTAGATTATGTCACTTCTCTGCTTAAATTCCTGAATGGCCCTCTTTAGTTTTCAGATACAATTTTCAAAGTGTACTTTAGCACTCAAAGCCTTTGATATTTAACCTATATCTACTTTTCAAGGCTCACCCTACTCACTACCTTTTGCCCCATACAGTCCCATCATCAGTCATACAATGAGTCACTCATGGTATTTAATTCCCCTGCATATTTGCATATACCATTCACTCTGCCAGGAAACATCTCCTTGTCCAACTACACAACTCTATCATCTATATAACTGCCATTTTTTCTTCAAGTCTTCACCTTAAATTCACTCTGTATAGATATTTTCCTGAATATTCATTCCCAAACAGCTCCTCTTGCTCTTTTTACTATGTTTTCTAGCTCAATAAACAATATTAAAATCCACAGAGTTTCCCAAATTCTAAGCCTGGGTGCTATTCAAGATTCCTTCTTCTCGTCTATCTCCTGTGTGAAACCAAAGACTAAATTCAGTGACTTCTACTGGCAATGTCTCTCCAAGCACATCTCTTTTCTTCTATCAACTGCCTGTCTCAATGTCAATTTAGAACCCTATCATTTCTCTAGAATATTATGGCAGCCTGTGTCTTTATTTTCTGTCTTGCCTCCTGTTCTAATCCATTATCCATACAGTAACTATAGTGTGAAAGGAGTCGTGTGTTTACTGCTTCCCTAGTTGATAGGGAAATTTCACACTGATTACATCTAACTCCATCCTGTACATAAAGCAAGATTTTCCTTTCATTTTGCCATGACCCACCAATTTGTCTAAATCTCTACTTTCCATTTTAGTAGAGAGTTCAATTAAAATTGTAAGAACCATCTGTTTCTGAGTTTTTTACAATCAATAGGGTGATAGGGTTGAGGGAAAGCAAAAGCTGAAGAAACACCACTGTGTTGTTTTCTTGTTTTTGTTTTTGTTTTGTTTGAGACAAACTCTCTCTCTGTTGTCCACACTGGGTGCAGTGGCATGATTTTAACTCACTGCAGCCCCTAACTGCTGGGTCCCAGTGATTTTCGTGACTCAGCCTCCCAAGTAGCTGGGATTACAGCTGGGATTAGCCCACTGGGCTAATTTCTGTATTTTTAGTAGACTGGTTTTCACTATGTTGGCCAGGATGGTCTCAAACACCTAATCGCAAGTGATCTGCCTGCCTTGGCCTCCCAAAGTTCTGGGATTACAGACACGAGCCACCGTGCCCAGCCAGAAATCCCACTTTGAATTGATGGTCCATAAGCTGACCAATGATGTACTTTAATTCTCTCTGGACAGTTACAAGAAAGAAAGTCAACTTTCAAGTAGCTCCCTAGTACTTTACAGGCTTGCTATTCAAACCAGGATTCATGGACCAGAAGCAGTGGCATCTTCTGGGATCTTGGAAGAAGTAATGAAGATTTTCAAGGCTCATCCCAATCCTCCTACATTTAAAATATGCATTTTCACCATATATCAGGTGATACATATGTACATTAAAATTTGAGAAACTACTCTCTAAATCAAATTTCCTTTTCATTCACCCTCCCAAGAGCTCTTTGAGTGCTGAGGGGCAGAGAACCATACAAGAAACACCAGTTTAAATGTGTGAAATTAATCCTAACACTTGAATATATTAAAATACAAATATGTAAACATGCTAGGTTATATCATAAAAAGCCTTCAGTGGTAATGTGAAGCTCTCAGGAGAATATTCTCTTTCGAAATGGCTTTCAAGACTGTGTTGAACATGTATTATTTTCATGGACCATTTTTTTTCTTCTGATTTTTTTCTCAAACCAACTACTCTTCTCCCATTTTAGTCCACATGCTTCAGATAAAGTTGCTTCAATCTTTAGTTTCAGGGGCAGGCACGAAACCTAAACCCAGCCAAGCTGCACATGGCCAGTGTGGCAGGACAGCTACAGTCCCTTAACTCAAGCCAAGTCAGTCAGACTCAGAAATAATCACAGGACCTTTACTTTAAAAGAGGAGTTGGCAAACTTTTTTGTAGCAGGCCAGATGGTAAATATTCTAGGCTTTGAAGACCCAGCCACATACTGTCTCAATTACATATTTATCTTTCTGTTTTTTTGTTGGCTTACAAGTCTTAAAAATATGTTTTAAAAAATCTTAGCTTGCTAATATCATAATAAAAAGCTGTGGAACTGATTTGGCCCTCAGGCCATAGGTCATCCACCTCTGCTAAATGATCAGGACAAAGGAATTGTCTTTTCTAATGTATTAGAAGCTGTGAGAAGGTAAGTCTTCCCACTATGAGAGTCCAAATGGTTGGAAAAGAAGTTATAGCAGAAGGACAGAGAAAGATAAGATCCTCAGGATTTTGTTTGAGCTCTATCATTTCTACTTCTGGACTTCTGAGTCGCAGGAACTTGGTAATGTTCTTTTTGCTCAAGTTATTATAAATGAGATTTTCTTTCACTTGTGACTAGTAAGAGTCCTAATATCCAGATCCTTTTTGTTCTTGTCCCCCACTTAGTTCATCGGTGCTTGTAATAACCCAGCCTCACACTCTGTGCTTTGGTCATGATTTCTCTTGAGTCTCAAAAGTTACTGATTTTTCTTCTTCCTGCAGTGATCTTCCTTCCCCAGTTCACCAAGTTGACTTGAGGCCACCCGAAAGATTCAGGTTGGAAGTCACTGTCTCTGCGAGGCCTTTGCTGATCCCTGTCCCACTCACTTAATATCATGCACTTCATCGATACTATTCATATAGAAACATCTTCTGGTGTTAATAGTTAAAAAAAAAAGAAAAAAAAGAAAGAAGGTAACATATTATAAATGAAGCATCACAGATCAATAAAGACATGATGCTGAGAAACAGATAATGCTGAAAACACTGGCCAGCAATTAGGGAAAATTTCCAAATAGATCCTCACCTCGTCTCACGTAACTAAAGGAATCTCAGATAGATTAACTCATTAAATGTAAAACTGTATATAAAACCAGAGGTTCACCTTCAATAGAATTAAATGTCATTTTTGTCAGTTAAAAGTTAGAAATATTTATAGGAATTATAATTTTTAATTCTGGAATAGGTTCCAGAGAAAGATAGAATCATGCACTCAGGTGAAAGTATAATTATTTACAACTTTATAGAAAATATTTTTAATTTGAATAAAGAAATTGTTTTAAGTTCATACTGTTTAACCAATCACAGGAAACTAGTTATAGAGATATGTACAACTATGTACATATAAAAATGTTCACTGCTTTGTAATTTAACATTGATTATATAAAATTCAAAAATTCCAGAAGTTTAAAGACAGAAGACTATTTTAGAAGGTGAATATACTTTTATTAGCATAAAAGTTATTAATAATCTTAGACATTTTTAAATACTTAAAGATCTAAAAATTTTATATGTAACATACTCACAATTAAAATACCATCTTTTCAAATAATTATAATTCCTGGCAGTTTATAATTACAAAACCTGAAGAAACTGAACTTTTAGCTATACCACTGACTAAATTACAGACTGGACTTTTATCTACATCATTTAGTAATTTGGGACATTATACAAAGTATTCCTGCTTTCTAACCTTTATTTCTAGTAAACAACAGGGAAAAAAACAAGCCTAATACCATAGTTGTTTTAAAGATTATGTAAGATTATTATAGTAGATGTTCCATAAATGTGAGCTTTTTCTACACACACCTCCACCTCCTGACTTTTTTCTCTTTAGTTGTATCTTATAAAAACGTATGTGGACATGCTTTCCAGCTGAGTTGTAATACCTATAGTAGCATTGTATGAATACAGATACCCAGTTTTAGTGATGAGACAATTGAGACTTAGAAATATGTTGATTGTCCAAGGTCACATTGAGAATAAGCTGCAGATCTGAGATGAGGATCCATGTCTCCTGGTTCTCAGTTTCTTGCTGCAGAGTACACATGATATATCATTGCTAAAAATTAGGCAGCCTGTAAAAACCTGAATGCCTAAAGGACATCTTCCAACTCCCACATTTCAACAATTACCTTTTTGTTTCAGAGGTGGTATCTGTGAAGCGCCCTGACTTGGCTGTGCCCCAACTTATTGTCTTGGTTTGGTTTTGTTTTTAATAGGAATTCAAATGCTGGCAATAATAAGGCTTGCTGCCATGTGAAATGCAAGAGTAGACTTTTGTTGACCACCTAGATTGGGTACCTTTATAAGGAAGAGACTGTTGATAATGGAGAAGAATTTATGCCAAAAGATCTAGCATTTTTTAAAAAATGGGTTACTTGATGACTATCAGCCAAGAGTTTATTTTAAAGACTGAATAACACTAGGAATGCATTTGCTGAATACTTTTCAAGATCCTCTATGATCATAAAGATTATTACAACATCATCATCTCTGTATCTGCCTACTCACCTTTGGAAAACAAGAATATGAAACTAGAATAGATTATGCTTCATTCTGCATGATTGTTCCGAGCTGTGTGGGAGAGCTGTGTGTGTTCTTTCTTGCATATCTTTGTGGAAATATATGATAGTGATCCTGCTGGCCTGAGGACAGGTGGGTGTTGTACCATGTGGAGTTAGCTGTGTGTTTGTGGGAAGAAAGTTGTGGGAGGCTGGTGTTATGGGTCTGGAACTCACATCAGTGTATGAGTTAAGGATGAGTCAAATGTGTACCTAACAGGCAGCAACATCTTTATACGTGCATACGTGGAGCAAAATTTATTCTCAGTATACCTGGGATTAGATTTGAGCCTACCCATTGAAAAACCCAGGGAATCACTTCCATTATTACCTTCATGGTTAAATATAAACAAAAGGTAGTCATGGTAGCACAAGAGGTACCAATTCAAAAACATGGAAACTATATTTTCATCACTACCAAGGAATGAAAGCAAACTTTCTAATTTACTTCCAGTCTAGAATTAGTGCTTCATTTCAACGTGCTGTGCACAAAAGAATGTCAGCGAAAAAAATTAAATATATAGGGCAAACTCAGAATTTAGCATAGAATTATGTTTATCCTAAACGTTTAAAATTTGTTCTTAATATGATATGTAGTGCAAAGTTTAAATCAACTGGAAATATACTTTTAATTACTCATTACTACTAATAATGTTGCTCTGAGAGTTTAATCAATGTATTGCACATTAACTGAAGCCTATTAATTATTCTTGGTATAAAAAGTTAATAAAATCTTCTTATGGCCCTGCAATCTACTCTAAATTAAATGCATGTGATTCCGTTTTGTCTTTTTTTTTCTCACTGTAAGCAACGTATAGTTCTCTGCCTATATTTCATGCAGAATATTAAAATTGTAGTATTACTATCTAATTTTCACAACTACACTGCAAATTTTTGAAAGAAAGGATGACATTTTATTTGCATGTCAGTCTTAATATAACAGGCATTCAATAAATATTGATAAATTGAATTCATATAATATAAAGATGTATTAATTGAGGCATTTATGAAACGTGGAAATAGAAGGGAAGGTGAAGGCAGGAAAGGTGTCTAAATCATAGGAGCTGGGGTCTTGATAGGTGAGTAACAGTTTCAATTACAGGTCATATTGTTTATCTTCCTGAGAGGCTATAGCATTAATCCTCACTCCTAATTCCAACACATCTCACTCCCAACTATGGAAAGAAGGTATTTGGTAGTCGCCTTACTAGCTCCCTCATGAAGATGGTTTCCTGGAAGGCACTGTATAGCATTGAGTCAACATTGAAGAATAGCATAAAATGAAGCCAAACTCATTTTTCAGCCAGCAGGCACATCAAAAAGATGTTTTATGACAAGCAAAATAAACAAAAGATACTCTATGAACAATGACACTCTAAATCTTCATTTATTCATTCATTTGGCAAATATGTATTGTGCACCTACTGTATGCCAGGCACTCTTAAGTTTTGTGGGGAAGAACTGTTTTCAAATTCCTTTTATTATTTCTCTAAAGGCAGAGACTGTGGGCCTAACATGACATACCTCATTCAGAACACTACAGAGAACATGTTTCTCCTAGGTTTAGTTGACACATTCTAAAGTTAGCAAAAGAATTACTTCAAAACAATGAGAAGCTTGTAAGATTAAGTTTTCAGATGATACATACGTTTTTCTCTTGCCGAAGTTGCTTAGCCTAACTTTGGCAGGAGAAAGCTACAGATCCTGTTTAATATATTAATTAAGCTCAGTAGTTAGTCCTCTAAGATTTCCCTAAAAGAAAATCAGTAATTTGAAGATGTCAGAGAATCTCTGCACCCATATGCAGTATCTTACCAAGTTTTTCCCATAACTAGCTGTTATTGACATAGACTCCCCAAAGTGATAACTCAATGAACAGATCCTTTAGAAAAATCCCAAACGACACAAAAAGAAATTGCCTGCCTACTGGTGCCATCTCAATGTAGGGGAAACGTTAGAATGAAGTCATCTTGAAATTTATATGTAATCAATCCTTGTATAGAGTCTATGGTCTAGAGCAGTCATACTGAATGGTGCTTGATACATAGTATTGATAAAGCAATTTCTAGGTAATTTTTATGAGTTGTGCCTAGAAAGCTGTGTTAGATTACCTTTTGGCAATTCAGTGAGAGTATCTTCTCATTTCTATGTTGTAACTTTTCACAAGGGCCAAAAGCCTAGGAACTACATTGCCCGGAATCTCTGGGTTAATTTCCACCAATGAGAGGCACTCAAGGATTTGAAAGGAAGAAGCAAAGCAGGATGGTCTTCAACAAAAGTAAGATTTTACAGAAGCCTCCTGTGAATCACACACCTCAGTTCTGGAGCTGTGGCCATCACCACATAGTTTACTGCACATTTTTAAACTTCCACAACAATTCAAAAGCAATGGGACAATTTCCTTTTTTATTTGGATCCATTGATTAGGAAAGATTTATTGAGTGCTTTCTATGACCCTGGTACGAGCAAGGCTCTGTTTATAGAAAATCAAATAAACATTTCCCTGCCCCAGAGGAACTCATTATAATTTTTATAAATATCTGATGACAACAAAAACACAAAAGTACTCAAACCTACAGAGACTAGTGAGAGATTTTTCTCATTTACAGATAGAGAGAAGAAGCAGTGCTGGTTTTGCTTTCACTGAATATTGCACTCAGCAATTTGATCCTGTAAAGTTGCCAAGGCAATGCCAACCAACTATGACAGCATATGGGACTAGATAGACATTCACGTACACAGACACAGTGATTTTGTAAGCCTCCTTTATAAGATGCCACACTAAAAATAAAAGTTTTCATCAAGATTGTTTTATCACATCAAAATAGCCTAATTTGCCTGGCTATGGAGAATAGATGCTTAACCACTTCTGGCAGTTTGAAATGTGATCTAAATGTATTAGAAGATGACATTTCATTTGCCACATGCACTTCAAAGGCTTCTCACTAAATAGTAAAGGAAGTAGCATAAAGAACAGAGTGAGAATGTGTATCACATTCTTTACTCTTATATGCCCTAATGGACACCCACCTCCTTGTATCAGACCAAAAAGACTATAATGAAGAAATGATGAATAAATTATTTAGGTCAAGTATCTTTCTATATATGGTTGAAGCCATGATTTTAAAACTAAAGCCCTTATAACTTTAAAATACTCTGGGCTACGTGCAGCATGTCAATTTCACATTTAACTCAAATGAGAGACACAGAGTTGTTTTTTCAAGAGGTGAACTGAGCATGAAATTTTGATGTTGTCTTTTCAATGAAACCAATGAAAAAGCCAAAAAGAAACAGAATAATTTGTTTTTCACTTTGTATTTCAGACTGGACATTTCTCTCAACAAAATCAAAGAAAAATTCCTTTACCCTTATGACACTACTTAGTTAAGCATGAATATTATATACGGAATAATTCATTAGGTTAACCAAAAGATTAACAATAATGTATTCAGGAGCACTTTATGATAAAGAAAACCAGGGTTCAAAATAATCTTAGCCAATATGTGTCACAGACCATTTCAGAACACAAACTTTTTCTCTATTAATGGTTCTGTGGTTCTCCACAGCCTTGTTCTGTTTTGTTTTTTTTTTTAGTATATTTTCCTTCCTTAACTTATTGTGAAGGGCCAAAATAATCACCTTCTTCATTAAGAAGCAAAGCCATAAATACTGGAAATTTCAATTATGTTAAGGTGAAATAAGCCATTAATAATAAAACGGTGAATATATCCAGAGAAAAAGAGAAAGTTGAACTAAATTATCTTAAAAGAAAATCTGATATCTTTGTAGAAGAAAACTACTAGCATAAGATTATAGTGAAACATAAACACCAAAGGCAGGATCAGATAAATAAAGTTCACTTTAGGACCATGGGATGCTTGGGTAACACCGTCAGTGCCACTAGGTAGGTGCTTGGGATGATTGACAAGTCAATGTCATGATGTTGCCAAACATGATATCTGTCTTTAGTTGGTCCCCAAACTAAAAGTGACATTGCTTATTACTATGCTTGAAATAGTGAATGGATGAATGAGTGAATGAATGAATACATAAATATAATACTCTTGATCAATCAAAGAGCACAGAAGATAAAGAAAATAACAACAAACATAAGAATAATCTATTTCAATTAAAGACCATTCTCAAATTAAGTAATTGTAGATAATTTGCAGAAAATAGTGCACGGAATAAACGCACAAAGAAAACTTTTGATAAAAATCTGATACTTGAAACAAAAAGGAATATTTTGTATTCAGTGTCTCCTGCTGAGTTTTATCATTCAGCCTTTACCCTAAAATTAGATCCTTACTGAATTTTTTTAACATATAAACATGATATTCCTAGCAATTTCTAGAGAACAGTAAGCAAGCAATAATCATTATGCAAACACTAGTGATATGAATAAATATTTATCTCGGAACATATTAGTTAGTGTGAGAAACTTACACACAGAATGTATCAGAATCATTAAAAAAATCATTTTATAAAGAATTCAATCAGAGGTAAACCCACATTAAGCTCTATTCAAATGTTATTTGCATAATAACTAAAATAACAAAACTTTCTAGTCAGGGGAGTAATAGGACATCATGGATGTGTAAAATATCTCATTCAAACTACAGTACCTATGAATATCTAATTTTTTACATATTTTTTGTCACTAAATTTGGCTATTTTTTTCAACATCATGTTTTTACTTATACAAACATCATAGTCATAAATATTGTGTATATTCACAATAGGATTCTAGACTGCAAGTTAGTCAAATAGCCAGACTGAACTCAGGATAGGCAGGAAACTATTGTTATGTATATATATATATGTGTGTGTGTGTGTGTGTGTATATATATATGTATGTGTGTGTGTGTGTGTATATATATATATATATATATATATACTCTCCTGTAATAGTTATAGAAGTGGGGTTTCAACCAAGACTATATATTGGAGTCACCTAAGGAGCTTTTCAAACTACCTATTGCATAGGCCCCATCCTAGAACAAAGGAAAAAGAATTTTTAAAGTTGAGACACCGCATTTTTTCCAAAGACATCCTAGGTTGTATTAATGGTGCAGCCAAGATTGAGAACTACTAGATTTAACAGAAAATATATACATATTGTTAAAGTAATATCATCTCTCATTAAAATTACCTGGTAAAAGCATAAAGATGGTTTACTGTAATACAGGAAAATACTAAAGATGGGAAATTAGCCTGCAAAATAGTCTCTGTAAAGGTAAAATATTGAATAAAATAGTGCAATGACAGTTACTTAAATCGTATATTTTCAATTTTGTAATAATTTTCTCTGTTATCATTTAGATCAAATTGTAAATATATAACCAGCCTAAAGGCCTCTCAGCATATAAGTGGATCTGTATCATCAAGCTAGATGAGGTAATAGTATTTAGTAAGCAATGTTGAGAAGAAATGAGGTAAATTCATTTACAACATACTCTTTCTTCTTCTCTCAAGAATACTCAAGGTTTTACTCAAGCCTTCTAAAAATGAAATCTCAAAGTTATAGATTAAAATCTTAATTAACATTTATCTTGTAGATTTTTATTCTTTGAAAACCAATTATATTGCATTTTAAATACCAAAAGTCATATATACTCATTGTCTTTTATTATAAAAAATCTTTTAATGTATATCCATATAAGTCAACTAAAATACAGGTGTCTTTTACATGTTTTGCCTTTATGACTACCTATCCTATATATAGAAATCAAATTATTTTAGAACTGAAATGGGCCTTCAGGTTCATACTTTTTTTAAAAAAATTCCTCACCTCAAGCATATATACCATTTCTTTGTATTACAAACATTCCAGTTATATTCTTTTATTTTTAAATGTAAAATAAATTATTTTTATTGTATCATCCTGCTGTGCAGAATAAGATCAAATATTAGATCTTATTCATTTTATCTAACTATATTTTTGTACTCATTAACCATTCCCACCTTACCCCCTACCTCTCACTTCCTTTCTCAGCCTGGTAACCATCCTTCTACTTTATCTCCATGAGATATACTAATTTCCTTTCTTTTTGGTAAACACTTAGAAGTGGAATTGCTGGATCACATGGTTGCTCTATGTTTACTGGAAGAAGCTTCAAACTGCTCTCTGTAGTGGTTATACTAATTAACATTCCCACCAACAGTGTATGAGGGTTCCCTTTTCTCCATATTCTTTCCAGCATTTGTTCTTGTTCGCCTTTTGGATAAAAGCCATTTTAACTGGGGTGAGATCATATCTCACTGTAGTTTTGATTTGCATTTCTCTGAGAAGCAATGATGTTGGGCACATTTTCATATGTCTTTTTGCCATTTGTATGTGTTCTTTTGAGAAATGTCTATTTGGGTCCTTTGCCCATTTGTTGATCAACTTATTAAATTTTTTCTTCCTATTGAGGTGTTTGAGATCCTTGTATATTCTGGTTATTAATCCCTTGTCAAATCAGTAGTTTGCAAATATTTTTCTCCCATTCTGTAGGTTGTCTCTTCACTTTGTTCGTGGTCTCCCTTGCTGTGCAGAAGATTTTTTTCTTCTTCTCCTTTTTTTTATCTTTTTTGAGATGAAGTCTTGCTCTGTTGCCCAGGCTGGAGAGTAGCTGGGACTATAGGCACCCGTCACCAGGCTCGGCTAATTTTTGTACTTTTAGTACAGATGGGGTTTCACTATGTTGGCCAGGATGGTCTCTATCTCATGATCTCGTGATCCGCACACCTCAGCCTCCCAAGGTGTTGGGATTGTAGGCTGAGCCACCGCACCCGGTCACAGAACCTTTTTAACTTGATGTGATCCCATTTGTAAATTTTTGCTTTGGTTACCTGTGATTGTGAAGTATTACTCAAGAAATTTTTGTCCAGACTAATTTCCTGGAGAGTTTCCCCAATGTTTTCTTGTAGTCGTTTCATAGTTTGAGGTCTTATATTTAAGCTTTTAATGCTTTTGCTTCTTGTGTATGGTAAGAGATGGCAGTGGTCTAGATTTATTCTTCTACATATGGATATCCAGTTTACCCAGCACCATTTATTAAGGAAAATGTCCTTTACCCAATGTATGTTCTTGGCACTTTTTTTAAAAGCAAGTTCACTTTAGATGTTTGAATTTATTTCTGAATTTTCTATTCTGTTCCATTGATCTATGTATCTGTCTTTATGCCAGTACCATGTTATTTTTGGTTACTATAGATATGTAGTATAATTTGAAGTCAGTTTACATTATTCCTCCAGTTTCATTCTTTTTGTTCAGGATGGCTTTGGCTATTCTGAGTCTTTTGTTGCTCCACATAGGTTACTGACTCAGTAATAATATATGGACCAATTCACTTTGTGAGAAATCCAGAAGCCAGTTAAGAGACTGTTGTACCCCAGGCAAGTATGAAACCAATCGTGTTGAATCTAGTAGGAAATTTTGTGCACTCACTCACCATAGTCCCTCATCCTGACTCAACATGGCACAATCATGAAAACACTTAAGCTCCCAGCTTAAGTTCTCCTCCCTCCAAATTTCACAGGGAGGGAAAATTAAGATTAAAACATACATCCAACATTCAGACTTTTGAGGGAGGCTGCCCAAAGAACTAGTTTGTTTTGCCTGAATCTACATGTTGACAGGAATAGGCACTAGGCTGGGAAATGCTGAGAAAAATGGCAGTGGTCTGGGTACTCATTTATTATAGTACCATTTTCTAGTTCAACATGAAATGAGTGGGAGAAAATCTCCAATTCCAACTTCTCCCTGGGAATGTAAAGAGTTGGAATGTGCATACAACTTTTTTCCAGCTTTTTGAAGAGTTATCCATGGACTGGTTTCTGTCTCATCCTGCTAGGAGTGCTGATGGGACTTGGCCTACTATAGATGGCTGAAGGCTGCTGAAAACAGAAACAGCTTGATTGCATGCTATTGCTCCAGAGAATGTGCAATGAGGCTGACAGAAGCCAATGTAGCTGGGCAGCCTTTTCCTCAAGGGGTAACAAGAAGAATGGAGCCTGCATCAAGCATTCTAGCATTTTAGTGCACTGCCCAAAGGACTCATTTCTGCCCTGCTTGACTCATAGCACTAACAGGATTTGGCATATCCTAGAACCTGGAGTCACGGAAAACAGGAAAGAGTTGAGTAGCCTACAGCAACTTCAGAGATCCTATAGTGCCATGGGGTCTATTAGAGACAGTAAGAGATTCCAAGCTCCTAAAAAGAAAAGATAGGCAAATCCTTCAAACTGAGAATCTCCATGTGTGAGTACAGATAAGACACATTGACAGAAAAGGCTCAAGACACTTCCAATATCTCTAGCCAAACTGGTTAACAAAGTTCTTTTTCTATACAAGGACAGTCCATGGAGAATGGAAGAGGTGGCCACATTTTCAAATATAAAATCACAACACAAAATTATAAGACACACAAACAAACAGGGAAATACAGCCCAATCAGAAGAAATAACTGAATTTCCAGAAACCTACCATAAAGAATCAGAGGAATATGAATTACCTGACAAATAATTCAAAATAAAGATCGTGAAGATGTACAATAACCATACAATATGCATGAACAAAGTGAAACTATCAGTAAAGATATTGAAAATATAATCAAGAACTAAACAGAAATTTTGGAGTGAAAGAATACAATGACTAAATTGAAAATTCCACTGGAAAGATTCAATAGCAGATTTGATCAAGCAAAAGAAACAGCTCAAAGACTGACCTTTTGAAATTATCTAGTCTAAAGAGTAAAATGAGAAAAAGAATGAAAAGAGGGAAGAAAGACTAAGGGACATATGATATACCATCAAACAGACCAATATACACAGGAAAGTTTCAGAATGAGAAGAGAGGAGGAGAGTAGAAAGCTTCATTGGAGAAATAATGGCCAAAACTTCTGAAATCTGGAAAAGTAAATGAATATGCAAATTCAAGAAGCCCAATGTGGCCAGGAGTGTTGGTTCATTCCTGTAATCCTAGCACTTTGGGAGGCTGAGGCAGTGGATCACTTGAGGCCAGGAGTTTGAGACCAGTGGGACTAACATGGTGAAACCCCATCTCTACCAAAAATACAAAAATTAGCCAGGCATGGTGGTACATGCCTGTAACCCCAGCTACTTGGGAGGCTGAGGCAGGAGAATCGCTTTAATGCAGGAGGCAGAGGTTGCACTGAGTTGAGATCATACCACACTGCACCCCAGCCTCAGCAACAGAGCAAGACTCTGTCTCAAAAACAAACAAACAAGCAACAAAGGAAGCCCAGTGAATCTCCACGGAGGAGGAACTAAAAGAGGCCCACAACAAGACACTTTATAATCAATTATCAAAGTCAAAAACGCGAGAAAAACTTGAAAGCAGAATGAGAAAATCAACTTGACACAAACAAGGGAGACTTCATAAGACTATCAATGATTTCTCAGCAAAAACTTTGGGCTGGGGGGGGAAAATGCCAAACAACACTATATCCAGAAAAATTGTTATTTAAAAATGAAGGAGAAATAGACTTTCTCAAGTAAACAAAAGGTGAGAGAAAACATTACTACCAGATTTACCTTACAAAAAATGCTGATATTGGTCAAGTTGAAATAAAAGGATGCCAGAAAGCAGCACAAAAGCATAGAAGGTATAGAGTTTACTGGTCAAGATATATATATAGGCAATATAAATCGTATTGCATATAAATCACTTTTATTTTGCTATAGAATTTTAAAAAACAATAGTATAAAGCCAACTATAACTATAAAAAATATAAGAATGGATCCACAATATAAAAAAGATGTCATTTGTGGCATCAATAATGTAAGTATGTGGGAGAAGTAAAAGAATAGAGTTTTCACATGCCATTGAATTTAAGTTTGGTATTACTTTAAAACAGATTGTTATAACTGCAAGATGTTTTATGTAAGCCTCATGGTAATTAAAAAATGCATACCTCTAAAATATACACAAAGGAAAATGAGAATGGAATCAAAGCATGTCACTCCAAAAAATTAAAGAAACACAATGGAGGAAAACAGGAGAGAAAAATAGGAACAAAAAGCTGTAACACAGAAAACAACAAAATGATAATGGTATGGTTCTTATCAATAATTACTATAAAAATGCATGGATTCAACTTCTCCATCAAAGACATACCATGGCTGGATGAATTACAAAAAAAGACACAACTATATGCTGTCTACAAAAGACTCACCTTAAATGGAGCACACATATACTGAAAGTGAAAAGATAGGAAAATGTATTACATGAAAATAGTAATCAAAAGAAAGCAGGGGTGGCCATACTTACATCAGACAAAATAGACTTTAAGTCAGAAACTGTCATAAGAAACAAAGAAAGACACTGTATAATAATGAAATAAGTCAATTCAGCAAGAAGGTTTCACAATTATAAATACATACACAGTCATCATCAGCGCACCCAAATATATAAAGCAAACATTGACAGAACTAAAGGGAGAAACACACAGCAACACAACATAGGGGATTTCAATACCAAAGTTTTAATAATGAATAGAACATACAAACAGATCAATAAAGAAATGGAGGACTTGAACAATACTATAGATCAAACGAACCTAACAGACATATATAGAACACTCTGCCCAACAATAGCAGAATTCACATTCTTCTCAGCACACATAGGACATTTCCCAAAATAGATCACTTTTTAAGTCACAAAATAGACATTTCTCAAAAGAAGACATAAAAATGCCTAAAAAGTATGTAAAATGATGCTCAATATCACTATCATTAGGTAAATGCAAATTAAAACTACATGAGATATCACTTTACAACTCTTAAGACAGCCATCTTAAGAAAAAAGAAGAAGAAACAAGTGATGGCAAAAATGTGGAGAATTAGGACCCTTATGCACCATTGGCAGGAATGTAAAATGGTATAGCCATTATGAAAAACAGTATGAATGTTTCTTAAAAATAAAACTACAATATGATCCAGCAGTCTCACTCCTGGGTATTTATCCGAAGGAACTGAAACAGAATCTCAAAGATATTTACATTCTCATATTCATTGTAGCATTATTCACAATAGTCAGGATGTGAAAACAATCAAATGTCTATCAAAGGAATGAAGAAAATGGTGTGTGTATACACATATATATGGAGTATATAATGAAATATATAATGGAATGGAATATGGAATATATATGTTATATATAAAAACAAAATGGAATACATATGAATATATATTATATATAATATTCCATACATATGGAATATATAAGATGGAATATGGAAAATATATATATATATATGGAATATTTTTCAGCCTTTTTCAAAAAGAAAATCCTGTGATCTGCAAAATCATGAATCAACTTAGAGAACATGCAGAGTTAAATAAGCCAATCATAAGGTAAATACTGCATGATTCCACTCATATGAAGTATATCATCAAAGTATAACATCCAACCAGAAAGAAGAATGGTGGTTTCCAGGGGCTGGTGAAACGGGTGGAAATGGAAAGTTGTTTCATCAGTAAAGAGTTTCAGTCATGCTAGATGAAAAAGCTCTACAGATCTGCTGTACAGCAATGTGTATGTAGTTAACTGCACACTTAAATATTTAAGAGTATAGATTTCATGTTACATGTTTTTTGCAACAACCAGCCAGTCAGTTCTCTTGCCTAAATATCAGATTTAAATATTTTAAAATAGGATAAGCGTATCTCTATCATAAATGCATTATGAAGATTAATTTGCTAATATGTGTAGAATTCACAGAACAGTGCCTGGAATGTTGTCAGATGGTTTTTTTAAAATAAATGTATATATACATATGAATACAATTTATTATTCATTTTTGTTGCCACATAAATTACTGATACTTAAAAAATGTTGATGATTGATTAATAAAGTGTTCAAAGATGTCAATAAAGCAAGTAATTGAACTAAGCACTAACAGGGCTGTCAATTAAAACAATAGCAAAATTCTCCAGCAGGGTAAATGAACATGGATGAACCTGGAAACCATCATTCTCAGCAAACTGACACAAGAAGAGAAAATCAAACACCGCATGTTCTCACTCACAAGCGGGTGTTGAACAATGAGAACACATGGACACAGGGAGGGGGAGCATCACACACCGGGGTCTGTCGGAGGGAAAAACAGGAGGGACAGTGGGGGGTGGGGGAGTTGGGGAGAGATAGCATGGGGAAAAATGCCAGATATAGGTGATGGGGAGGAAGGCAGCAAATCACACTGCCATGTGTGTACCTATGCAACAATCTTGCATGTTCTTCACATGTACCCCAAAACCTAAAATGTAATAAAAAATATATATAAAAAATTTGAAAAAAAAATTTGATTGAATAAGTGTATATGGTAACGTATTGTACTTTTATCATTTTTTTTGTTGTTAGGTTTTTTTTTTTTTTTGAAATGGGGGATCTCACTCTCCACCCAGGTTTGGCGTGCAGTGGTGTGATCATAGCTCACTGCAGCCTCAACCTCCTGGGCTTAAGTGATCCTCCAGCCTCAGCCTCCTGAGTAGCTAGGACCACAGGTATGCAGCAACACACCCACCTAATTTATTTTTATTTTTTGTAGAGATGAGATCTTTCCACCTTTCTCAGGCTGGTCTCAAACTCCTAGACTCAAGGGCTCCTTTCACCTCAGCCTCATAGAGTGCTGGCATCACAGACGGGAGCCACTACACCCAGCATCATTGTTTTTTGGTTTTTGCTTTGGTTTGGTTTTTTTTATTTATTTTTCTAATTTATATTTTTATTTCAACAGCTTTTGGGGTACAAGTAGTTTTTGATTACAAGAACAAATTGTATGGTGGTGAAGTCTGAGATATGTCCTTATTAATCTTTGTTCAAAGCAACTGGTAACAGATCTATTACTATTATTTATTATTTCCTCTTAAATTAACATTCAATCCATTTTTTTATCTTTCCTAAATTCAATTTGTTTAATGACATTCAG
The DNA here is from genome assembly GCA_036589455.1 of Ateles fusciceps. Classification (NCBI taxonomy): domain Eukaryota; kingdom Metazoa; phylum Chordata; class Mammalia; order Primates; family Atelidae; genus Ateles; species Ateles fusciceps. Next base: position 99,236 of record JAZHEH010003121.1, on the reverse strand, counting down.
TAATAAATTGAGTATATTAACACCATGCAACTGTGTAGCATTAACTGAGATTATACATAGATTTTGAAGCAGGAGCAAGAAACTTGGAACTAGTGCTGGATTTTCCCTGTTGACTATGTGACTTCAGGCAAATTGCTTAACCTTATCTGGCTCACTTCTCTCATGTGAGAGGATAAAGATGGAAAACTAAGGTGCCTTCCAGACAAGTGTTTTCTCCTGAGTAACCTCAGTACCTGGGCCTTGCTGCTCTGCCTTGCGGCACATTTCCACATACCATCACGTTCAACTAATAAAAGTTCCACATTCCAAATGCACTGAAACATATTTTTACTCAAGTTCCTGAAGGCAGACAAATGGACGGACATTGCATGACACAGAGTAAATGCTCTAGAATTTCTCTTTGCTTCATTCTGTCCTCCAAATATCCCCCTCCCTATGACCCCCTGTTTTACCTCCAAATCTCTTTCCTCTCAAACCTACCTTTAATGATTCAGCATTGGCTTTTGTTGTAACATGCTTTTTCCCTGCACTCTTCCACATTCAGCTGTATGTTAACGTAGCTCAATTTAGTCTCTTTAGATCTCAATCAATTCTTTTTTATGAATTATTCCAATCAGCCCCACAGAACAAAGTAAGAAAACATTTATAACTTAATTCTTTTCCTTTTATCTGTATGAAAATTTTAACGTTTGCCAACAATTCTCTGTGTCCCAATTCTGATAGAATCGTGTATAACATTGAACATAATCCCAAGGAATATCCTCGAAAAGAGACTCATAGCTTTGGCAGTACCAACAGCAGCATTACTGCCAGACACAAAATGTGTAATTAAATAGAATGACACAATGCTTTTTCTTTTAAGCAAAAATGTGGTTGTTGAAAGAATGCATTGCAGAGCTCAAATTTTGGCTAAGAAATAGAAAATAATAAATGAGTTAGAACTATCCTTTCTTCCATTTGCAGGAGATTCTTCCATTATGTTTGTGCTCAAAATAAGACACAATCTTACCTAAATTGCTTTTTGAAATAAGTTGCAACATTTGTTACAAAATATAACAATAAATTAATTGCAAATACTTTCAGAAATAATCTTCCCATAATTTCTGGCTATTTTTATTTTTATTTATGTATCAGATAACTATTTAATTATTGCTACATATACTCAGAGATACAGTCTAAAAATAAGAAAATGTAGTGATATGGAAAAACTCAATTGACTAAAAATCATTCATTTATTATTTCAGAGAATAAGACACTGAAATGATAGAGACTTACCTAAAGCAAAGGCTGAAATGCTAGTATTTCACATTTCACTGTCACTGGCTAAACCTTGTTAAAAAACAACCCTAGGTGTAATACAAGTTTCAAAGATCTTTTCAAGACTTTTGCCATTTCTAGGCATTGTAATTGAATCTACAAATTTGCCAAAATTACTTTTCAATCACTATGGGCTCAAATAGCTAGAATATTGTTTTTATCAACTCACCTATACAGTGGCTTGTCCTTTAGAAAATTAAGAAGGCATTTACAGACTTTTCTAAATTGAATACAATTTCTACTCTAGGTCCACAATTTCAGACTTTCAAAACAAGAAGTTTAATATAAACTCATTTAAAAACAAACAAAAAAACCCAAGAAGTCATGTCTTTCTCCTACATAATTGTGGCATACTAACCAGAAAAATACATACACATACACATATGCACACACAAAATGCAAGGCCCTAACTATGAGATTTTTGACCCTTGTTCTTTGATAGTATGTTGCTTTTTTACTCGCAGTTCTTTTTTGTATTTCAGTAGAAATAACCAATCGAAAGAAAAATGGCACATAGCAGTACCAGCATGCCAGTTCAGATACCTGGTACTCTTATGGCTTCATTCAAGTGAAACCATTTTACTCACACTTCTTCACAAGGAGGTAGCCTTAGATGGCTGGGACTTGTGCAACGTGACTTAGCTCTCTGTTGCCAAACCAGAAACAGGCACTTAATTCAAGTTCAACAATAATCTATAGATTGTTGTCCAGCAACACATGATGTTGCCTGCTAAAGCAAGGTAAGCTTAATTAAGCTGATTTTCTCTGGAATGTCTGCTTGGAAAGAACTGAGCCACTAATAGATGAAGCTAAAGCTGAACAGATGCATACACATAATCAAGAAGGTATAATCTGGGCTTAGATGCAGAAATCAAATCTGAGAATGAGGAATCACAGAAAGCCAAATTCATGAGCACACAGAAGTTATGAGATACAGAAAAGTGGAGTAAAGGAAAGGGAATAAATACTGAGTCAAAAGCAAAGGAAATCGAGAAAAAAAGGAGAATACCAGAGTTAAAGATTTGACACTAGGTAGAAGGTGTATGCCTGCTCCTATTTGGAGTGCTGCAATAGCATCCTAATTGTTGCCCTGTCATTCTAGCTCACTAGGATCCACTTACTCTCCTACAATAGCCAGTGTAGGCTTTTAAATTAAGCATCATTTCACTTGGCACCCTTGCTTGGACTCCTTCAAGATCGTCACATTTTACTGAGAATCCAAAGGTCCTATATGAGCTAGCCAGTTCCTCCTGCTTCAACCCATCTTGTACTATTCTCTCTTCCTGCTCACTGAGCATCTGTATTTTAAACATTTTATTTCTAAATCTCTTTATTCAGAGCTCTGTTCAAGTGTCAGCTATTCTCAGAGGACATCCAAAACCACCCATTCTAAGGTGCATACAGGTGCAACCACTAACCCCCTAAACCCTCTACCACTCACTTATCCATAACCTGGTTGCGTTCTCTTTTTAGCATTTGTCACTAACTGCAATTCTCTTATATGTTTACTGGTTAAGGTTACAGCGTTTCCCCCTCCTAGGAAATGTAGGCAAAGACGTTGCCTATACTCCCAGTGCTTAAAAGATAGTAGTAACTATAAAATGCTTAAGAAAGGAATGAAAAGATAAAGGGAGAAGAGCATGAAAAGAGGGAGGTAGAGGGAAATGAAGGGAGAGTAGGAGGAAGGAGGAAAGGTAATTCCTCTTGAAGAAATCCAGAGTGCTGCTTTGGAGTCTTTCTCTATTATAGATCCTGCTTTTCCTCCATGAGACCTTGAATTTTCTATAGTTCTGCAATTTCTGCTTTGTCTGTGACCTGATAATCTTTGTTTTCCTGGTCGTCTGATGAAACTAGAGCTTAATAAGTTCATACTTATAGAAAGTAACTTGCATATATTTCAATTCTTTTTTTGATAACATATGGAAGAAAATCTTATAAGAGTAGCAGTAATGGCAGAGAAAAACTGACCATTTAAGGATGCGACAGTTCTACTATTTCTTCACTAATAAAAATGTAGAAAAAGTTAAACAATTATATTTGGTTTTAGTTTCTATTCTATCATACAATTTATCAAAAGTTTCTAAGAAAAAGCAAAAATACAATTTTACCATCCATGGAAAATTACTGATAATGCTTTTTGCATGCATTTTAAATAAACGTTAAATCACAATGGGTAAAATTTGTAACCTGATTTCTTACTAACAAATCAATAATATTCCAATATATTTATACTTTTATACCTTTCTTTTTATGCCTATAGTTTTATACAATGTGAATGATGTCATGTGGCTTACCATTTTGTTTTTCCTTTAGATTAGGTTGAAATTTTCACAAGTATAAATAATACTGAGATGAACTTTCACAAAATTAGATTTTTATATACATCCATAATTTTTCCTTGGGATAAATTCAATGAATTATCTTAGCCATGTATTTTAATGTCATCTGAGTCACAACTATGTAACTTTAAAATAGCAAAAAGTCAACAGTCAAAACTCGGTTGAATTACCTTCCTTGTTAAAAAATGGGTAAGAAAAATCTTTGTAGGCATCGTGAAATAGCTGAATCTTTTTTTCTTTACACTATTGTAGCACAGTACAGATGTAATAGTTTAGATAGCAGAGGAGAAAGATACTGCCTCAAAATATGCACACAAAGAACATTAACAGGACTTTAATGAGCCTTTCTTAATTGCCTGTGTTTTAAAAGAACAAAATCCATAGCAAGGAAAGAAATGTGAAGTAAAGTTGCCCATCAGATGACAGATTGGCAGAATTCTTATTTACAATCATAGATGCCATTAAGATTTGCCTTTCAACATCCACTAAATACAATTTCTAAAAATCTCTGAACGTTCCCAGGGATTTGAGATCGGTGTCTATGTTCCTTCAATTAAAGTAAGATAAACCAGGAGAAGGGGAGAATAGATGCAGAAAGAATATGTCCTTTCCATCCATTTTTTTTAAATTAGCCCTCAGCTTGAAATTCACTGAAAGAATTGCCTCACATGCTGAAGAGACAAGGATAGGCCTTTCTTAATCAGGGATGACACAAAATCAAGACATTTCAGGGTAATACCTGCAGGAAAGGATAAGTATTCTGACAACGTCAGTGTCTGCAAACATCCTCTAATGCCACCAGGTAAAAAATAATCACCATCAGCAATATCCAATGCTTATTCAGCAAGCCACGGACCTAAATGACCCTCGCTCAGATTTCTGCTGTAAAATTTACAAAGATAATAAGAGACTGAAATTCATCTTAAAAACTCACTAAAAATTAAGACTCAAAATAGGATATATGATCACTAATAATCAATGGTGTCCAAACTGCCAAATAGCCGACAGTCGGCATGAATCCTTTATTTGTTTCAGAATTTGCCATAGTGTTGTGTAAAGCATTTTTAAGGACAGAGATACTGTATGTATATAATTAATTCTAATGGTGTGCTAAAGCCAGTGCCACAACACATACTGACTGTCTCTAACTTTGTTTCTTCAGTAAAACCACAATGGTAGCTGGAAATTGGTCATGATGGAAGTATTTTCATGAAAATTTCCAAACACTACATATTAGAAACTCTACTCTTTTTTTCCATTAATGCTAATTGTTAATGTATTAGTAAAACCTTGAAATCCTAATTGCATTTTTGTGAATTACATATACGCATGCAAACTCTCCTGATGAATAAAGTTTACAATAAAATAATTAGTCATGGGGTATTTTGGTTAGTGATGTTAATATTAGGTACAGAAAACATGTTTTGACCAGGCGCAGCAGCTCATGCCTGGAACCCAATACTGTGAGAGTCCAAGGCGGGCAGATCATTTGAGGTCAGGAGTTCAAGACCAACCTGACCAACGTGGTGACACCCTGTCTCTACTAAGAATACGCAAAATTATCTGGGCATGATGATACATGCCTGTAGTCCCAGCTACTCGGGAGGCTGAAGCAGGAGAATTGCTTGAACCCAGGAGGTGGAGGCTGCAGTTAGCCAAGATCACCTCACTGCACTGTAGCCTGGACAACAGAGCAAGACTCTGTCTCAAAAAAATATAAACACATTTTTAATACAGACTCCAGTGTCAGCCAAAAAAGCAACTTGATTTTTGCTTAAGTACACTGTCTGTCTACTGGGATGATAATTTGCAAATACACTTTTTATGATTATATAATTTTATTGTGGTATATTTTACATAGTGTAAAATGCACAGATCCTAATACAGCTCCATGAGTTTTAGCAGATGTATCATGTACCTTACAATAAAATCAAGGCACAGAGAATTCCTAACACCTCTGAATGTTCTTTTGTTTCTTTTCCAGTCAAGAACCAGACTCATCCTCCTACTCCTTATTCAGGCAACCATAGTCTGATTTCTAACATTATAGATTAGCTTTATTTATTCTAGGACATCTAAAAGGGATATCATAGTGAGTATATTTTTGTGTCAGACTTCTTTCACTCAAAATACTTTGAGATTTATTCTTGTTTGTTAATAGAAATAAGACTCATCCTTGTTTCTTTTTTTAAAAAAGTTAATGTTTTTATTTGCAAGTAATTTTAAATTTACAGAAAAGTAGCAAGAATTAGAGTAATACCACAAACAACTTTATGCCTATTAGCCAGATTTATGTATCTGTTCTACCATTTGTATGTGCTCTCTCTTGCTCTCATTTCATACCTGTATATATACACAATAAATATGTGCACATACATAGTTATGTATGTATGTAAATATCTCCATATACACATTTTTATATAATAAATAGAACTTTTTTGAAACATTTGATGAGTTACATGCATTATGGCACTTTACTGACATATATTCAGCATGCTACTTAAAAATAGATTTTCTTACAAAATCTTATTACATTTTTCAACTTAAATTTAATATCAACAAGATTTTTTAATAAACTATACCATATTCTCATTTTTTCAATAGACCCAGCAATGCTAAGCTATCCTTTTCTCCTATAGAGAGTCCATTCTAGAATCAGACTTCTTTTTTATTGCAGAAGAGTAATTTTTTTGCATGATTTAAATTATTTATGCTCTTTCAGAGACATTTGGGTTGTGTCACGTCTAAGGCTATTATAAATAAAGATGTTGTAAACATTTTTGGCACATTCTTTTGAAGACTTATCATTCCCCTACACAAATAACTAGCAGTAAAATTGTTGAGTCATAGATGTTTTATTTTACTTATTCTATAAAATATTTTACTAATATAAATTTTTAAGAATTACTAGTTTTCTAAAGTACTTGTGCAATTTTACAGAAATAAATGAGCATTCCAGTTGCCCCATACTCTCACAAACATTTATTGTTGTCAGTCTTTAAATTTCAACAATTTAAAAAAAAATGTGAAGTGTAATATCTCATTGTGGTTTATTTAACACATAATGCCCTGATGACAAATAATCTAAAGCATCTTTTCATGGCTTATTGGCCATTTTTTATATTTTCTTTTGTAATAATCTGCTCAAACCGTTTTTTCCCATTCTTTTCATTATTGACTTGTAGATGTTCTTTATAAATCATTCATGAAAGTCCTTTGTCAGTTATATGTAATGTGAATACTTTCCTTTTTTTGGCTTTTCTGACAAAGATGACTTTTTATAAAGAAAATTGTAAATTTTGCATTAAGTGCCCTTAAATTTTATTTTTCTACCTAATATTTTACTAATATAACACCTAAAACCTATGGTTTTTGCTTACATAATTAGTTCTATAATCTGTCTTAATTTTTGAGAATGTTATTCAAAAGAGTCAACATTCTTCTTTTCCTCCATAGTTACCTAGTTGTTTCAGAAACATTTGTTCAAAGGGTTTTCCCATGGTATAGTATTGCCACATTTAAAAAACAAATACTTCATCATATATTGTGGACCTATTTCTGTACCTGTATTATGTTTCACTGAACTATTTGTGCTAATGCTAATACCACACTGTCCTGATCATTGGTAAGCTTAAAGTAAGACTTGGAGTTAGATAATATATATCCTCTTGGTCCTTTTTCAAGATTTTTTTTTTCTTGGGCCTCTTTGTTTTCCTATACATTGAAGTATCAGCTTGTTTTCTACGTAAAATTTTATTTTCTTGTAATGTGATAGGATTTTCATTGCATCTATAGCTAAATGTGAAGTGAATTTACATCTTAAGCATTGAGACTTCCCACTGGGTATTCTGCATATTTCTCCATTTATTGGTTTTTAAATTTGTCTCAACAATGTACTATAATATTGTGTAGTACTATGCAATGTACCGATGCATTATTGCTAGTATATAAAAATGTAATTGTCATTTATAAATGGATTTTATGTCATAGGAAGATACTAAATCCAATCTTTATATTCTTCATTTCTTTATTTTGAATGATAAATCCTCCAGAACAATGTTAAACACAATGGTGAAATCATCCTTGCCTTTTTTCTGATCTTAAGAAAAATGCATTCAAAACTTCACTATTAAGACTGAGATCAACTACGGGTTGCTGTAGATGCCTTTTTATCAGAATCAGGACATTCTGCTTTTTTCCTACATTGCTGGAAGTTCCTACTATCAATGGGTAGTGAATTTTATCAAATCTGTTATTTTTTTCTGTTGGCATCCACTGCAACATCCATAGATTTTTCTCCTTACTCTGTCAATGTGGTAATTATATGATTACAAATTTAATTAGATATACTTTTTTTCTTTTTTTTTGAGTTGGAGTCTTGCTTTGTCCCCAAGCAGGAATGCAAAATTGGGTATAAATTACTTTTAACAATCCACAATATAAATACACAATTTGATATGTCCAAAAAACAAAGGGAAGGTTGTGAATTTTATTGGAAAGAAATATTTCATGTTGAAGGAAAGTATGTTGACATTAGAACAGTTTTGAGGAGGCGGCAAGCTCTGAAAGGTGAGTGATGGCAATGGGTAAAACTAGTCTTAAAGTTTCAGCAGCTTGTTTTAGTAGCGATTATATAAAACTGCTTCCAGTTTATTACAAGGAATTTCAAAAGCTGGGCTTACAGAGAGAATTACATGCTTGTAGTGATGTTGTATACCTTGAGTGCTTTTTGAGCGCTTTTTCCTCCTGGCCTCTTGACTCTGCTTTAGTCCATATGATGGACTTTCACAACGGAAATGTTCCATTTTATGATTGTGGTAGCTGTTACATGACTATATATACTTAACCCGACTAGTTGAATTATAATTTTTAAATGTACAGATTAATTTTTATATTTTATTTGACTTTGACACCACAAACTCAAAAAGTTACTTTGTGTCTAAAGTCTTTCATTTAGCATAATGCTTTTATGAAAATTGAATTGAATTGCAAAGTTTGTCAAAAATCAATTACCATGTATGTATGGGTCTATCCTATTCCGTTTATCTGTACTACCTTTAAACCAATGTCAAACAGTCTAGATGCTAATCAGTTTAGAATTAATCCTCAAATTATACAGCCTAAGTTCCTCAACTTTATTCTTGTTTAAAACATTATTTAGAAAGTCTAGATTTTTTACATTTTCATACTACTTTTAGCATTCACTTGTTGAATTCTACAAAGTTTTGCTTGCATTTTGAATAGTATTGCTTTGAATCCATAGATCCATTTTCAGATAATTGACATGTCAATAATATTGAGTCTTCCACTCCATAAAGCTAGGACACTTACCTTTGTTTAGTTAGGTTCTATAACTTCTCTCAACTTTTCTTTCTATTTCTAGTGTTACATGTACTTCTCATAATTTATAAAATACTTTAAAAAATCCATATTTATACATACTATTATGTTTTCTTGATGAATTGACTTCTTTATCATAATTAAACTTACCTTTTAATCTCTTCTAATATTTTTTATTCTGAAATTTATTCTCTCTGGTATTAATATAAGCACACCAGTTTCATTTTGTGTATCCTCTTCTATCCTTTATTTTCAAACTGACTATATACATAGAGTTTCTTGTAGGCAGTGGTTGGATTTTGCATTTTTATATCAAATCTGATAATTTCTGCTTAATTGGATTTATAGTTTTTTTACAAATATAATTATTGATATATTTCAATTTGTTATCTTGATATTTACTTTCTACCCATCCCATTTGATGTTCATCATCTTTATTCTTTGTTTTCTGACTTCTTTTGGATAAATGGAGGACTGAATTTTAACTCCACTTTTCACTTACTAGTAATACGTCTTTGTTTTGTTTTTAGGGAAGTTTCTATTGCTTACAGGATGGATGGATGGATGGATAGATAGATAGACAGACAAACAGAGACAGACAGAAACTTTTATTCTACCTTTAAGAAATACTATACCTTTTCAGGTATATAGTGTAAAAAATCTATAACATTATATTTCTATTTTCCCTCCCATCTTTTGCACCTTATTATCATACGTTTTACTTCTAAATATGTTATAATCCCCATAATACTTATTTTTGCTTTAAATCATCTCTTTTAAAGAGACTAAAATCACATGAAGATAATTGTTATATTCATCTAAATATTTACCATTTCCAATATTATTTCTTCCTCTAGATCGTTTTTTTTCTGGCATATTTTTTCCTGTTGATTAGCTTTCTGTAACTTTTTTTGAAATTCATTTGTAATTCTCAAATTTCATTTATCCAGAAATGTTCTCTTGGCCTTCATTTTTGAAATATAATTTCACCAAAATTTTAGATAGTTTTATTTTTTATTTTAGCATATGAAAGAGATAATTCTTTTTTCTAGCTTCCATTTTTTTGAGTGTATGACAAGTCAATCATGATTCTTTGTACTATTTCCCATAGGCAATATGTTCTTTTTACCTCCAGCTACTTCCAAGTGTTTCACTCTAGTTTTGATCTTCAGCTGTTTTAATACGACATTCTTATATATAGCTCTTTGTGTTTATTCTATCTGAGTTTCACTGAGCTTGTTGAATCTATTTGTCGTATTCACCCAATTAAAAAAAATTATCCTTTTTCTCTTTCCTATCTTTCTGAAATTCCAGCTGCACATACATTTAACCACTTGTTATAGTTACACAGGCTACAAAGCTACAACTCATTGTGAATATATTATCTCTGTGTGCTTGAATTTATATAATTTTATAAACTATATATTTATATGTACATTTTTATGAGTAAATATATATAATTTACCTGTGGAGTGTTATGATATATAATTAATTTATACAATATAGTTGTATTAGTCAATATTCAAGTTTACTGATTCTTTCTTTTGCAGTATCCAATCTGCCCTAAATTTTATTGAATAAACTTAGTGCTATTAATTTTTCAGTTTTAAAATTTATAATTTTTTTGTTCATATATCTCTAATAATGTCCTTTAGTTGTTTACCCATTCAATGTTCTTCTATATTATTTGAAGTATTTATAATAGCTGTTTTGAAGTTCTCATCAGTAAATTGCAACATCTAGGTTTTCTTTGAGTCTAATTCTATTGAGTTTTTATCTCTTGATTATGGTAGCATTTAGTTGTTGGGTTTTTTTTAGGGGGGGGTTGTCTAGTAACTTTTGATTAAGGATACTAAATATTGTAAATGATGCATTATAGAAACTTTGGATTTTGTTTTCTTCCTCTAGTAATATTTGTCTTTGCACCCTGGTTTTATGGAAGTTTAGTTTTAGTCTTTGCTAATGTGGTTCTATATTTATTTTTTCCTTAGTACTAGGGTATATTCCTCATCCTAGGTTCATTTATACCAGAGTGTATATATATCACTGAGTCACCTAGAGTAGCTTCCTACTGGCTACATCTTATAGAAGCAAAAAAAAAAAAATCATAAGGAACTATCAATGAAACCCCGTCTTACAACGTACTTCCACTCCACTCTAGTGACAAGGCCTAACCTTGTGCCAGTTGGCAAAGAAAAAATATTTGCAAAGTCCAGATCCAGTACCATAATGCAGAACAAGGAAGGATTTTGATAACTGAGACAGATGGTATAATACTTTCATAATTATTTTAAAAATAGAAAGAAAAGTAATTATAGCAAATTTATTTTCTATTTCTAGTCATCTGGTACACCCAAACTCCAATTGTCCCTTCATTCCATTAAGACAGGTTTTTTTGTTGTTGTTGTTTAAATTTTAGTCATCCATGTACCATTTAAATTTGGAGGTGCCTTGTCAGCTAATTGCAAAAATCTGGGCAACCTGTGTGTTTGTTAGAACCTGCTTGTGGTTCAATAGAAAACCTGAGGTTTACACTGAGATTCTCCAAATTGGCAGCTCTTGAACTTCAAATTCTTCTCACCAGCATCTCAGCAATAACTTTGTGGAGAGTCTCACCAGCACCCCAGTGGGCAGTATCCTAAAGATTCTTGATAACACCCCAGTGGGAAGCTTCCCAGGCAGTTTTACCACCAACTTAGTAGGCTGTTTCCTAGCACATTTTACTAGAACTGGAATGGAAGTCTCCCTAGAAAATTTCCCTGGAACTCTAGTGTTTCCCCTCCTCAGGAGTCTTGGCCAGTGACACCCTAGCAAACTTCTCTATCATTCATTGTTCCACAGCCACTGCTTTTCTCTTGAATACTCAATCGCAGCCCTGTTGTTAGGTACCTGTTTGAAATTTGTTCCTTCCTTGAGCACAATCCCTTAATAATGCATATGGTATTCCAGTATTCCCTCAGATTCTCTTTACTCTGTATTAGTAGATAGTCTTATTATATAATGTAATAATTTTTTTCAAATTGCTGGCATGGTTTCTGTCTCCTTAATAAAAACTTTGTTTAACTTCAATGTGTATGACTGATGTTAACTCAGTTTAGAGTTCTGCAAGCTAAGTTCTATGCCTGAAAATCTACAAATGGAATAATAGCAACAAATCAATTTAGTTAAAGTGATTAAGATAGGGAGATAGGGGAAGCAACATTCAACATGAAGTCTGTACACATTCTTCAAAAGTAGGGTCTAAGAAATATAAAGTAGGTGTCAATGTATGATGCTCCTATGATGGTGAGCACTTACATTTTATGATGAAGTTGAAAGAAAACAAGCAAAATAATCTCCTTATTAAGACAATTATCACAATCTTGAAACACGTTTTATCTAAAAATATAATTGAAAATATAAGGTCATTTTAACAAGAGCCAATACAAAACTTTAAACTTGTACCCTCTGATAAATGGGACTTCTACTTGACTACTGTTATTTCTTTTTTAACTTGTGAACATGGATTCAAATACTTGTTTCAAAGCCTGTTACTCAGAGTACCTAAGTTTTCATCACGTTCTCTCTCCCAAAACAACTCATGTATTTCCCTCCCTTCAGTCTCACTGCTGCTGTTTCTTAACACTTGCTTTTGAGGGTGTTTGTTCTTTGTTATCACTGGTAGAGACTATGAGGCTGGAAAACTGGTACGTACTGGGTTTTGTTTACCCCTAGGTACTTGAAGCAACTAATTTCTTTTCCACTGCCAAGAGGAGCTGAAATTTGGAAGATACACTGCTGTTTACTATTCTTGAAGCTTATTGACTGTAAGTGTCTAGGAACCCCCTGTTGTGACTAGGGAATGTGATCTGGCTTTTCCATTTTCCAATGAAAAAGTGTTCATTTTGTTAATGATAAATTGCTTCTCTCTAAAATATTATTGAAAGATCATTGCTACTAGCTACTGCTCTTTTCATGAAAGAGAACTTTCATTTTGGCAGCATATCGACTGATATAGAGAAATGAAAGGACCATATCATTAAAGGATGCCATAGGGCTTGCAAACTCATTGATTCAGAATGGTGGTAATTGTCAAATTAATGAGTATTCTGATTGATAATCATATGAAGTCATTCTACTCAACTCAAAAGGTATTTATGAAGCATCTGGCATATGTTTAGCATCATATTGAAGAGGAACTATTTGTAATTTTGAAAATGTTAAGGCCGTAGAGTCAAACTTATATTTCAGATATGAGTCAAGCTTCTTATATCTGAAATTTAGCATTTGCATTTAATACATGTGTAAAAATCGACAAGGCTTTCTATGCCCCAAATTCCTCATTTATAAATAAAAATGATAATATTTTCTACATCAAAGGGAGAATACATATTTCCCTAGAATTATTCATAATTATTGCAACTATTTTTCTAAATATTGTGGAATTATATGAAATGTTTCCTGCCCTCAATAAGCTTCCATAAAACAGAAAATAAACAATAAAAGAAAATACATAATTGTCATCTCCCATAAAATATGTTATATTAATATAACATACAAGTATGTTTTATATATTATGTATACATACACTCTATATGTATATTTTATATATATATATATATATATATATATATTGTGTGTGTCCCACAAGATATTAAGTGATTGCTAACCCAGAAACAAAATAAAAATTACTCCATTCCCCAGTGGATTTGGCTAAAAAATTGGTAATAAAAATCAAGCACAACACCAGCAGAACACATGGTGAAAAGCCAGGCTGGGTCTACAAGGTATCACATTTCGAGACACATATTTATGCTGCTATTATGATTACTAGCATCTTACCATATCAAGTAAAAAGATCACCACATTCTGGAGAATTGGACACGTTTTACAAGGGAAATAATGTTTTTCTTTATTTCTGTGCTTCTGTACTTAATAGGTTGGTTCAGTAATATGGTAGACCTTTGGTTTGAGTAAGGGGAGGGGAACAGGTTGAACCAGCTCCAAAGAAAAGATCTAAAGAAACGTTTCATAAGTTACTGATGCTGTAAGTTCCCCAACTTTCTCCTTTTTCTAAGTTTGACTTTTCAGATTTTTCTGTCAATTTTGTGAGTGTCTTTATTTTTCATAAACTTTTTACTTAAATTAGATGAGTCGATCTCAGTTATTAGCAATCAAAGATCCTTAACTGTTGCAAATCTGTTCAAAAAGTGTTCCCCAAGTGTTGACAGGAAATAGAAGAAGGTACTCAGAACTTCTTCCAATTATCTTAATCCATGTCCAATAAAATGAATATATGACAGAAAAAAATGATTACATCATTTAAGGCTTTCATGATCTCATTATCTCTGAAATCTGTAGCCACTGTTCTCAGGTCAGTCATTTATTAACTTTTATTGACATACGTACTGTGAAATTTACCCTTTCCAGTGTTTTTGGTTTTTTTTTTTTTTTTTGCTGTAGTCACAAAGTTGTACAAGCATCACCACTATCTAATTGCAGAATATTTTCATGATGCTCCCCCAAACTCCTCCCCTTTATCTGTCACTTCCCATTACCTTTCCCCGCTAGTCCCTGGCAAACAGTAATCTACTTTTTCCTCCCTGGATCTGCCAACGGTCAGTATTTCATATAAATGGAATTAAACAATAAGTGTCTTTTCTTACATGTTTTCCAGATTCATCTATGTTGTAGCATGTATTGGTACTTTATTCTTTTTTATGGCTAAATATTCTACTGTGTAGATACACATTTTATACCCATTAATTCATTGATAAAAATATAGGATGTTTCTACTTTTAACAATTTTGAATGTTGCTATGAATATTTATGTTCACATTTTTATGTGTACTTTTGTTTTCAACTCTCTTGAATATATATAGTCATCTCTTCATATCCATGAGGATTTGGTTAAACCCAGGACCCCAGCAGATACCAAAATCCATGGATGCTCAAGTCCCTTATATAAAATGACATAGTAGTTGTATATCATCTATGCATATCCTCTTATATAGTTTAAATCATCTCTGGATTACTTATAATACCTAATACAATGTGATATGTAAATTGTCATTATACTGTATTACTTAGGGAATAATGATAAGAAAAACTAAGTCTGTAAGTGTTCAATAGAGAAACAATCATCCTTTTTTTAAAAAAAAATTTTTGATCTGAAGTTGATTGAATCTATGGATGTAGAACCCACAGATACAAGGGGAGACTGTCCCTAGGAATAGAATGGCTATGTCATATGATAACTCTGTATTTAACTTTTTGAGGAACTACCAAATTGTTTTACAGAGTAGCTCTCAGGTCAACTTGAACAGACAAATCAGTCTCTGAAAATGATGCTTGCAAATAAGTGATTATTATGTCAAACTCTGCATGATATATCTAACCTAAAGGATTCCCAGATGACAGCCATATTGCTGTTAGAGTATTGTAATGGTTAATTTTACATACCAAATTAACTGGGCCATGGGATGCCCAGGTAACTGGTTAAATATTATTTCTGTATGGGTCTGTGAGGGTGTTTCTGGAAAAATTAACATTTGAATTAGTACATGAGTAAAGCAAATGGCCCTCCCCCATGTGAGGAGGCATCATCCAATCTGTTGAGAACAGAGGAACATCAAATGAAGCCTTGAACTAAGACATTGATCTCCTGCTCTCAGCACTGCAGTCTTTCAGGCCTTCAGGCATGCATGAGAATCTCTACCATGGGCTCTACAGCTCTTAGGCCTTCAAACTAAGCCATCAGCTTTCTTGAATCTCCAGATTGTAGACAGCAGGCTATGGGATTTCTCAGCCTCCATAATTATGTAAGCCAAAGCATTATAATATCACTTCCTTGATATATCTTTATATCAAGCCTTTTAGTTCTATTGAGGTCCTCAATAGTTTAGATGATGCTCACCTACACTGGAAAGGGTAGATCTTCTTTACACAGTCTACTAATTCAAATGATCATGACTTCCAGAAATACTCTCATAGTACACAGAACATATATAGAGGAATATGTGTAGATATGTCTTCTGTTGGTTCTGTTTCTCTGGAGAATCCTCATTACTACAAGTATCATGGTGGTTCCTTTTTTAAGAGAGGATTTACTGAGAGACTATTATAGTCTGTGATCAAGCTCTCAAAGAAATTACCGGATTTCACAATGTTTATTTACTTGCCAAGAAGAATCCAAGATTATTTGATGTTTGTAAAGAAAAAAAAAAAAGCAGTATCTAATATAATAGCAGGAAAGTTTTTTTCCCAGGTGACTAGTATAAGTGGTTCAGAAAAGTGCATGAAACCCAGTCAGGGGATTTCAGTTCCAGTTCCTGATTCCCCTACCTGTGCCACCTTGGTCCAGGCTCTTACATTCTTCAAAATGAGTTTTGCCATCTCTAAACAAGAAGTATAACATTCATTCTGCTACACCTAATTCACAAGCGTCCTTCAGCTAAAATAGGATGATTGTATTAGTTAGTATTCTCCAGAGAAACAGAGCCAATGTGATATAAATAGATATATGAAAGGAGATTTATTATGGGAATTGGCTCAGGCATTTATGGAGGTTTAAAAGTCCCAGAAGTCTCATGATGAGCTGTCTGCACGATGGAAAACCAGGGAAGCTGGTAATGCAATTCACTTTGAGCCCAAAGTCCCCAAAACCAGGAGCTCCAATGTCTGAGGGCAGGAGAAGATGGATCTTCCAGCTCAAGAGGGAATCAATTGACCCTTCCTCGGCTGCTTTTTGTTCTATTCAAACCCACAACAGATTGGATGATAACCACCCTACACTGATAAGGGTAGATCTTCTTTACTCAATCCACTGATTCATATGATAATCTCTCCTAGGAATATCCTCACAGATACACCCAGAAATAATGTTTTACCAACTATCTGGTCACCACTTAACCCAGTAATGTTGACAATTAATTTATCATATGATGTATGTACAATTTTTTAAATAAATTATCAGTTTCTTTAATAATGTTATGACCTATTATCATAACATTTATTTCCTGTCTTAAAAGAGACAGTAAATAGTGTCTTATGATGTTTTTATAGGTTTTAACACAGTCTACATTTAATTCAAGTAACCAGAAAGTATATTATAAATTATAAGTATACAATCCGTCTAAACACTTAAGATGACGATTTTACTCAGTGGTATTTAATATTCCGATTAACTTTAAGAAACTATAAATTCTGCTAAGTTCTGGTGTAACAAGTACAAGAAGATAATTTCTCTAAATCTTTTGTTGCTATATTTTGCTTGCATTTATGTTATATTTATATAAACTATTTAGTCCTGGGTTTTGGAGGCTGCAAAGCAAAGATGCTATACAATGAAGAGAGGACAGAGTTGCAATCAAAGATCTAGAATCTAAACCAAGTTTCTTATAACCAGAATGAACATGGGCATAAACTTCTAAACTAAACTTATCTGGCCCATAAATGGTTCAATGATGTAAGGTATGCAGTGAAACCTCTCTCAAAACAATGTTGAGGAAATTAAGTAATATCCCATGTGCAAAAATCACCTAGAAAAAACTCAAAAAAAAAAAGTATATTCTTCCCTTCTTTCTTTTTGTAAACTTTAGGCCTTAGGGCAACTCCTTATATGGTAAACACTCAACACAAAATGTTTTGAGGCTGATGTAGTATACATTTATAAAATTTGATCTTGCAAGTGTGCATCACTAGTTTTTTAATAATTATTGTTGATATATTCTCAACGATGTGACAAATAGTTGCAATTTTAATAGATATTTATTTTGAAGCTATTAATAATGTCAATGATCTATTATTGAAAATACACTACTTTTTGAGAAAGAAAAAATACTCATTTCCCCATCAAAACATACAATACTACTGTGATAATAATTGGTGCTGGCCCCTGACATTGCTCTATTCTCCCCATAGAGAAGCACAATCTCTCCATCCTGCTAACTCCTGAAAATTAAGTATGACCATGTTTTGGTCAACCAAATATGAGAAGTGGTCAACGTGCAGTTTTCCACTTGCCTTTTAACTTTGACTGGACAACTGACAATGTTTTGAAGAGTATTGGTTCTCAACCTGGGTAATTTTGCCTTCTCAGGGGATGATTGCAAGCTCTGGAGACATTTCTTGATTGGTTTGGAATGAGAAGGATGCTACCTGCATCTGCAGAGTAGAGGCCACGCCTGCAGTGACTATCCCACAACGCACAGAATAGCCTCCTCAGCCTTTCTTTGACCCTAGGGTGATAAAAAAATCATCCAGCCCAAACTCTTAATAGTGCCACTGTCGAGAAACCCAGCTTGGAGTAAAGATTTGGATCTTAGTCCCTAGTTGTTCAGAAACAGAGAAGAAGTATAATATATAACAGAGAAGAAGTAAACATATCTTAGCTATTTCAGACCATTAAGAGTTTCAGGTTCTGTATTACCATAGCATAGCCTAGCTTTTCTTAACTGACAAGTTTATTTTGCAATTTGAGTGAAATTAGAACACAATGCACTTCCCCAAGTAATGTTTAAAAAATGTGGTTCCAACATTTTTGGATTTAATAACCATTGAATACATGACTGCTGGGCTGATAATTGAGGCAGAATTTACATAAAATGGAAAATAAATTGATCAATTCAAATTTCAAGATAGTTTAGCTTGCCTTTAGAGGAAAATGATTGTTCATAAGCAGCATCTGGCTTTAATGCTTAATGTCATGTATCTAAGATACCCAACAATTCAGGCAAATATTTGAAAAAAGAGATTATAAGATTTGATTTTGAACAATAAGCTTACACACTTATTGAAAAAAAAACCTTTACATCATTTACAAGTAGTTTAACAGTTTCTACTATTTGCTTATGAAGTAGTTTAATGTACAAGTTGAAATAATTTTTAAAAAAGCTATTTTGATGTATACCTTCATGAAAGAAAAAGAAATTAAGAAAAAGAACAAATGTATAATGACAAGAGTTTTTATTCTATAAGAAGTATTTCTCTTAATGAAAGATATTAGTTGCAATATCAGACAGATGTAAACACTTAGCAATTTTAATTTCTGCTCTCAAAGTCACATACTTCTCTCCTCCAAACATTTCTTATGATTCCATTTACTTTTTCATTTGCTACTTTAAATAGTTAATATATTCATATAATTCAAAGAATTAAAAATTATGTGAAGATAATTAGCAAAATGTTTTCCTCCCACTCAAGGCAGCCACCTATGACCACATGGGTGGCTCATGGCTGCTCATGAAGGGCACCACCTAGAGCTGGGCACACTCACAATGCAAGCAGACTCCCTACACTAACCTCATTCACAGTAACCTTGCTATTAGTTTCATATGGATATGCATATATTCATTTACTTATGCATCTATATGTATATATAACATATGCATAGTCATATGCAATATATGCATGCAAATATAGACACATCCATATGCATATGGAAATAAATGTAAATTAAATTGTTCCCCTTTTTTTACTGTGTTTCTTATACAAAATACATGGCAGGGGAGAATGTTATCCCCATGTCCATTCACAATAAAGCGCTCTCAAAGAGAATACCAGACTCTTCTACATGCCTTAGGAAAATGAACCTCAGTAAGAGTCAAAGCAATTATTTAGGCAGACTTTGAAGTACATGTAGTTTATGCATGGCAATTAACAGCATCTCATTGCAGAACGTTGTCTCTCTCTTTATGTATACTTCTTCAGATAATCTATGTCTCCTGTCACTCAAGGCCTCTCATTTTCAACTATTATTCTTGGCAATACTAAGTAATGAAGCTTAGACTCCACAAATATCCTGTTGACATTATTAAGCACATTTATTTTATATTTCCTTAGTGTTATATATCTGATGATCTGATGCATAATAATGTCTCAATTATCAGTAAATGCTCCAACTGCAACCCTCATAGATAAATATATACTGTGATTTTTACTGTTGCTAATATATAAGGTTGCATTTCCAAATGTTTATTATTGTTGTTATTTTAATAGTTTGGGGGGGAACAGATGGTGTTTGATTACATGGATAAGTTCTTTAGTGGTGATTTGTGAGATTTTGATGCATCTATCATGAGAGCACTGTACACTGTACCCTATGTATAGTCTTTTATCTCTCACCTATCCCCATCCTTCCCCCCAAGTCCCATGAATCCATTATATGTTCTTGTGTCCTCATAACTTACCTCCCACTTATAAGTGTGAACATAAAATATTTGGTTTTCCATTCCTGAGTTACTTCACTTAGAATAATGGTCTCCAACTCCATTCAGGTTGCTGTGAATGCCATATTTCATTCCTATTTATGGCTGAGTAGTAGTCCATGGTAGACATAGACCACATTTTCTTTATCTACTTATTGGTTGATGGGAATTTAGGCTGTTTCTGTATTTTTGCAAATGCAAATTGTGCTTCCATAAACAAATGACTTCCTTTCCTCTGAGTAGACACCCAGTAGTGGGATTGCTGGATCAAATGGTAGATGAACTTGTAGTTCTTTAAGGAGTCTTCATACTATTTCCCATAGTGTAGTACTAGCAATGTAAAAGTGTTCCCCTTTACCCATTCTGTGGGTTGTGTGTTTACTTTTTTCTGTTTAATTTTTTAATTGTAGCCATTCTTGTAGGAGTAAGGTGGTATCACATTGTTTTGATTTTCATTTTCCTGATAATTAGTGATGTTAAGCATTTTTTCAAACATTTGTTGGCCATTTGTATATCTTGTTTTGAGAAGCTCTATTTCCTTAGCTTACTTTTTGATGGAATTATTTGGTTTTTGTTTTGTTTTTGTTTTGAGACAGAGGCTCACTCTGTCACTCAGGCTGAAGTGCAGTGGCATGATCTCAGCTCACTGCAACCTCCACCTCCCAAGTTCAAGCAATTCTCTTGCCTCAGCCTCCAAAGTAGCTGGGATTACAGGCACATACCATCATGCCTGGCTAATTTTTGTATTTTTAGTAGAGATGAGGTTTCACCATGTTGGCCAGGCTGGTCTCGAACTCCTGACCTCAAGTGATCCACCTGCCTCAGCCTCCCACAGTGCTGGGATTACAGGTGTGGGACACTGCACCTGGCCTATTTGTTTTTTCTTGCTGATTTGTTTGAGCTCCTTGTAAATTCCGGGTATTAGTCATTTGTCAGATGCATAGTTTGCAAGTATTTTCTCCCACTCTGTGGGTTATTCGTCTACTCTGCTAATTATTTCTTTTGCTGTGCAGAAACCTTTTAGTTTATTTAAGTCCCATCTGTTTATTTGTTTTTGTCATTTGCTTTTGGGTTCTTGGTCATGGAGTCTTTGACTAAGCCAATGTCCAGTTTTTCCCATATTATCTTCTAGAATTTTATGGTTCTAGATCTTAGATTTAAGCCTTTGAGCCATCATGAGTTGATTTTCATATAAGGTTAGAGATAAGGATCCCGTTTCATTCTTCTACATGTGGCTTACCAATTATCCCAACACCATTTGTTGAATAGGGTGTCCTTTCTTCACTTTATGTTTTTGTTTGCTTTGCTGAAGATCAGTTGACTGTAAATATTTGACTTTATTTCTGGATCCTCTATTTTTTTTCCATTGGTCTACATGCCTATTTTTATGACAGTACCATGCTGTTTTGGTAACTACAGCCTTGCAGTATAGTTTCAAGTTGGGTAATGTAATGCCTCCAGATTTGTTCTTTGTGCTTAGTCTTGCTTTGGCTATGTAGGCTTTTTGTTTGTTTGTTTCATATAAATTTTAAGATTGTTTTTTCTAGTTCTGTGAAGAATAATGGTGGTGTTTTGATGGGAATTGCTTTGAATTTATATACTGCTTTTGGCAGTATGGTCATTTTCACAATATTGTTTAAAATACTGCATGTTATGTTTGAAAACATCATTTTTAAAACATTTGGAAAATTTTTTGTTGATTGATATTGAAATCACAGTATTTAAATTCTACCTTCTAGATATTAGAAGTGAACTTTAAAATATTAAAATAGAGAAAAGTATACATTAACCTTAGAAATGAGGAAGGTATTATCCATATTAAGATAGTCAGTGTGTTTCTAAATTATATAATGCAGATTGTCCCAGAATAGGAACCACATAGGAACAACTGATCATCCTCATTCATGTGAAAGAACAATATACTCAGAAAATAAATAAAGAAGGCCTTGTCAATAGTAACCTCTAAGATAGGTTAGGGCTTTGACTCATGATCAAAACAAACAATAAGCTACTACAGTGGCTTAGTGACTTACTACACAAGAAACCACTGAAGCAATGGAATGATACCACAAGAAAGAAGAGAGTCCATTCTAAAGAATAAAAATAAAATATTTTTCTCTATGTAATATATATACAATAAGAAATTCTGTTGTCAGAAAAACATTTATTTTTCTTAAGATTAAAAATATTCTGTAGCAGAGTATGATTGAGAAAATAGTCTAAATTCCACCTTAATAAGGATTACTTTTGTCTGTTCAACCAATTTCACACCTCATCCAAATGACACAGCACAGGACAGAAAAAATGTAATCTAATGATGATCAGTGAGACTTTATCTCCAAGTAACTAAATATTGAGAAGAATCATGCAGAGAACAACTCTCATTTAAGCTGAGACATTTGATGACAGTTT
This sequence comes from Ateles fusciceps, assembly GCA_036589455.1. Classification (NCBI taxonomy): domain Eukaryota; kingdom Metazoa; phylum Chordata; class Mammalia; order Primates; family Atelidae; genus Ateles; species Ateles fusciceps. Next base: position 76,642 of record JAZHEH010003121.1, on the reverse strand, counting down.
CTGATGACAAAGTTCTTGAATTTTTTAATGCTCATTCAAGTTGCCCTTCAGTTTTCTAAATTAGATCATGATATTTACAATAAATCCCTTTTTTTTTTTGCTCACTTTGAGTGTTTCAGTTCCTAAGGCAACAAACTTAATTGAAGTTTTATATCCACAAAATCAGAACATATCTTTGACATCAGAGCAAATAATCATGGGAAAAGACAAACAATATGAGATCTTGGAAAACTTGCAACAAGATGAGAAACATGAGGTCAAGTTTTAAAGTATGATAGAAGCTTTGAAAAACAAACTAATAACTGAAGATCTATTTAGTAAAAATGGAAACCTCTAAGAAATTCATCAAGTATTCTGATGAGAAGAATAAGCAATAAAAAGTAAATAATTGTTATGGACCAAATGTTTGTACCCCTCCAAAATTCATATGTTGAAGCCCTAACCCTCAGTTAAGGTTGTATTTGGAGATGGGCCTCTAAGGAAGTTTAAATGATGTCATAACATTGGGACTTTGATCCAATAGGTTTGGAATTCTTATAAAAAGAGAAACCAAAAGACTCTGTCTCTCTCTCTCTCCTGTCCCTCTTTTTCTCATGCACTGAGAAAAGGCCATATGAGGACCTAGTAAGGAGGTAGCCATCTGTCAGCTAGTAAGAGAACCCTCACCAGAAACTAAATCTGCCAAACCCTTTATCTTGCAGTTCTCCACAAATGGGAGAAAAAAAATTATCTGCTGAAGTCATCCAACCTGTTATATGTTGTTATGGCAGCCCAAGCTGACTAATAGAATGATGAAAGAAAAAGGGAACAGATCCAGGAAATTCAATCTGCAAGAAAAAAAAAAAAGACCTTAATGAATTCATGAAAATATAAGGCAAACAGACTCAAAATAATAATCAAAGAAATAATAGAAACATTCCTGAGCTGAAAATGAATGTTAACTTGAGTATCTAAGGGTTTCACCAAGTACCAAGAATAAGTTTAAATGAAATAAAAAGAAATATTTCTATGAACAAAGACCATTTCTACAGATATCAAAAAAGTTACCCACAAAGAAATAAAAAATGAAACTGTATTCATGTGACTATAATAAAAAATTAAGAACATATTAACATCTGTAGTGTTTTGAGGAAATATCACTGATACTTCAGAATGCTATATTATGACTCCTAACATTTTCATAGGGCAATGTACTAGTTACATTGTGCTAAATGTTGTAACTAAACACCTCAACATATCAGTTAACAAAATCAAGATTTATTTCTCATTCAAATCACAATTTCTCTTAGCTTGAGGAGGGCACCTATGATCTGTTGTATGCAATCATTCTGAGACTCAAGTTTCTTCTATGCTTAGCCAAAAGAACATATTATTTCCCTAGATACAATGGATGAGAACTGGTAGCAAGGTCAGACCTCAATGGAAGCGCATTCAAAAATACATTTAGCTGCATGCCCAGGTAAAAGAAACAAGCTTGACAAACATTTAGGCAGCGCTGTTCAAAAGAACTTCTTATAAAAATAAAAAATATTCTATTGTGCTAATATGACCAGCACTAACCATATGAGGCTAACTTAGCCTCTTTAATGTTGTTATAAAGGAATACCTGAGACTGATTAATTTAGAAAGAAAAGAGGTTTATTTGGCTCACCATTCTGCAGGCTGTACAAAAAGAATGGTACCAGCATCTGCTTCTGGTGAGAGACTCAAGCTGTTTCCACTCATGATGGAATGCAAAGAGGAGCTAACATGTGCAGACCACATTGCAAGAGAGGAAGTGAGAATGAGAGTGAGCAGGTACCAGGCTCTTTTTAACAACCAGCTCTAGGAGAAACTCCTATGGGAACCAGCAGAGTGAGAACTCACTCATTACCAAAAGGATGGCCCTAAGCCATTCCTGAAGGAAGGACTCAGCCCCATGACCCAAACATCTCTCACCAGGCCCCACTACCACCACTGGAGGTCAAATTTCAACATGAGACCTAGTGGGCCAATCAAACCATATCCAAATGATAGCAGAGGCTATTTAGCATTTAAAATTTTGCTAAAGCGACAGAGAAGCTACTTAATTTTGCTTGATTTTAATATTTAAATTAAAATAGCCACATGTGACTAGTGGCTTTCCTATTGAAGAAAGCAGACCACTCATCTGTATCACAAAGTAATAGGATGTGTGGTCAAGGATGTTATTGAGAATTATTGGTAATAATAAATACATGGAGGCCAGGTGCAATGGCTCATGCCTGTAATCCCAGAACTTTGGGAGGCTGAGAAACGTGAATTACTTGAGGTCAGGAGTTCAAGACCAGGCTGGCCATCATGGTGAAACCCCCACCTCTATTAAAAAAAACGGTAACACACAAAAAAAAAAAACATTAGCCAGGCGTGGTGGCATGTGCCTGTAATCCTAGACACTCAGGAGGCCGAGGCACAAGAATCACTTGAACCCTAGAGGTGAAGGTTGCAGTGAGCCAAGATTGTGCCACTGCATTCCAGCCTGGGCAACAGAGCAAGACTCTGTCTCAAAACCAAAGCAAAACAAAACAAAAAATAAATATAGAAATAATGCAAGTATCCATCAAGTTGGGAATGTGTGATATTACCTCCTCGGCAAATGGCTAAGTATTACCTGTTGAATCTTGGTGCATACTTCCTATGCCTGTGCAGGCTAGAAGTTTAGGAGACTCTGAGAAAAATATCAGAATATCAGCATGAATTGGCTCCTCCTAAAACCTTCACAGGGTTCTGCAAATAGTACCATGCTTTGGTTTGAGGCAGTAGTCCTCAAAGTATCACCTGGAACCAGCAGGACCAGCATCACCTGGGAACTTATTAGAAAATGAAATTTTCCAGCCCCATCCCAAACCTACTGAATCAGAATTCTAGGGGTGGGGTCAAGCAATCCGTGTCTAATAAGCCCTCCTGGTAATACTGACACTTGCTAAAGCTTGAGAGCCACTGATCTAAGGCAATAGTTCTCCCTCTGGCTGCTCATTAGAATTACCAAGGGAACTGCAAAAAATAGGGTTGCCATAGTTCCATCCTCAGAGATTTTTATTTAATTGTTATGTGGTAGGGCCAAGTATTTTTAAAGGCTCCCTGGGTGATTCAAATGTACAAACAGAATCAAGAACCAAAACTGAAGAGACCCAAACTGACAGCAGAAAAGGAAACAGAATACAACTCAACTTTAATACAAAAGACTTTTTCTGCCTGTGGTCCATTGTGCAAAACTACTGAAAGTCAATCATGGATTTTGGATAATTATAATAGCTCGATTCTCTGAAACATTTTAAATTTCACATGAGCAAAAACAAGGGCAATAATAGTCCAAATAGAAGAGAGAGCCTGAGCCCTTTGTGGTATGAGGAAATTGAGAAAAGTCTGAAGAAAAGTCTGAACTCCCTGGCCCAACCTGCTACACAGTTGCCCTGACAAAGCCTCTCTAAGATGAATCCTGGGATATTATTCCCTTAGACTCCTCTCTTTCTCTAGTACTGCTCACGTCTCTAAGAAGCCAAGGCCCATTCTGGAAAAAGTGTGATCAGAGTGGTCACATGCACAGACTTAGGAGCCAAACTGCCTTGTAGGACCCTGGTTCTACCTCTTACTAGCTGTGTAACTTGGAAACATAAGTAAACTCCTTTATGCCTCACTTTCCTCTTCAAAAATATGTGATTTACCTACATTTTTGGGTTGCTTAAAAGGAAGGATGAATGCATGCATTGCAAAAACTTAAAACAGTGCCTTACATTTATTATCAAGGGCAGAAATAAGATGAAAATACAGAGTCCATGCTAGCTAGTTGCTAAGAAACAAAAATCAGAAAGGCAGGTGAACATTAAATGACCATGAGTTAGGCATTGGTTATTAGTTATAAAAATGATTAAAAATGCATTATATATTATATGAATAATTGCATGGGTAGAAGCATAGTGTATTAGTCCATTCTCAGACTATAAAGAAATACCTGAGACTGGGTAATTTATCAAGAAAAGATGTTTGATTGGCTCATGATTCCACAGGCTGTACGGGAAGCATGACAGTTTCTGGGGAGGCCTCGGGAAACTTTCAATCATGGTGGAAGGTGAAGCGGCCACAGGCACATCTCACAGGGCCAGAGCAGGAGGAAGCAGGTGGGGTGTGTTGAGTGGGATGGTTAGGTGCTACACACTTCTAAACAACCAGATCTTGTTAGAACTCTACCACAAGAGCCATATTAGAGGGAAGTTGCTAAACCATTAGAAACCTTCCCCATGTTCCAATCACCTCCCCACCAGGCCCCATCACCAACACTGGGAATTAAAATTGAACTTGAGATATGGGTGGAGACACAGATCCAAACCATAATCAATAGAAAAAAATAGATGAGACGATAGAGAGGTAAACACATAAATAAATAGATATATAGGGGAAAATATTCCAGGTACCATTCTAGAAAACAGCAATGAACAAAATGGAAAATGCCTTATAGTGAGATTATATTCTAGTGTTTCAGGTGACAAAAAATAAAAATACAAATAATAGACATATCAGGTATATATAAGCACTGTGAATAAAAATAGAAGAAAATAAGAAAAAGGTGTTGACACTTAAGGAGCAACTTGAAAAAAACAAGGAAAGCTATGCTCACATCTGGGGACACAGAAATAAAGGCAAAGGTTTTTTAAATGGAGTTCCCCATTTAGAGGTTTTATAAAACCCCCATTATAAATGGGAACTCCCGTTTATAAAAGCATCAGCTCTTGTGAGACTTATTCACTACCATGAGAACGTTGTGCGGGGACTGCCCCCAAGATTGAATTATCTCCACCTGGAGATAATCCACCTGTCTCTGACACGTAAGCATTATTATAATTCAAGGTGGCATTTATGTGGGGACATAGTCAATACAGAGGGAACTGCAATACAAAAGTCCTAGGTCATTACAAGTTTGAAGTGTTCAATGAACAGCAAGCCAATGTGATTAGAATGGACTGAACACAGTGAACCCCATGAAAGAATCAATAGCCCAGACACATAGCACCTTGCAGGGTAGGTACAGTCAGGCATTCAAATCCCATTTTACAATAATGAGAAGACAGAACTATTTGAGCAGGAGAGTTTGCTTTATTTGGCATATAACTTTAAAATTTACTCTAGCTGTATGAGATGAATTTATATTACTGGATGAGGAGAGGGGACGATAGTTATGAAGCTTTTGCACCACACAAGAGTTTGTACTGTCTTGAACCAGGGTGATGGCAGTGGAAATGGCGATAAGTGGCCAGATTCACAGTAAACTGGGGATTTCTGAATATGATTAATGAGAATGATTGGCCTGAGAAAATGGGTGAATCATTAAGGTCGTGTACTAAGAAGTGAGAAGACCCATGGGTCTGGCTTTGTTAAATTTGAACTGCCCACATAAAGATTTCAAGGACAGGTTGGGAATGCAAGTCTGGTGCTCAGGGGAAATGTGGGGGCTAAAGATATTGACCAAATTTCACAAATTTATTTACATTTATAAAAATACATGAGATATCTAGGAAGTGTGTGCACATGGAAGAAAAAAATCTAATTTCCTTGCATTCCCACCAGTTTTTTAAGTGACGTATTTACCATGTAGGGCTGGCTCTCAGAGGCCTGTAACTAGTTAATCCCTAAAGCAATTCCAAGATTCCCTAAACATATATAAATAGGAAAAGAATTTCCAGTATAGTACTATCCACGGATGAGAAATCCTCCCAACCTCCTTTTGAAGTGATTATGGAGGATTTTGGGCAAGGAAGACACTGTGTTAGTCTGTTCTCACACTGCTAATAAAGACATATTTGAGACTGGGTAATTTATAAAGGAAAGAGGTTTAATTGACTTACAGTTCCACATGGCTGGGGGAGGCCTCACAATCATGTCAGAAGGCAAATGAGGAGCAAAGTCACAGCTCACACGGCAGCAGACAAGAGAGCGCTTGTGTAGACTCCCATTTATAAAGCCATCAGTTCTGGTGAGACTTACTCACTACCATGAGAACAGTGTGGGGGGAAACTGCCCCCTTGACTCAATTATCACCACCTGGAGATAATAATCACTCATCTTTGACAAGTGAGGATTATTACAATTCAAGGTGCAGTTTGGGTGGGGACACAGCCAAGGCATATCAGGAACCAATCATTTTCAACTATCGAACATGTAGCTGCTTCTTTGAAGAAGTCACTTTTCAGCCATGGGGGGGAGAGACTACCAACCATTCTCTACCACAGTAAAATCTGCATTCTAGAGCTCTGATTGTTGTATGTTGCTTTCCATTTTTCCTGTTTCCGAAGGGAGGTCTTATTGTGCTTATATTATCTTTCCACTTTTATTTATAAATGGTATTGTTTATCATTTAGCCCATAAATGGCCAGATCACAAAGTGGTACATTCAGAGCTGACTGAGAAAGCGGAACAGAACCCAGAGATTTGTAAATTAACTAATTGAACAAGATTTCAGCTGTGTTCTGATGGAAGCGATAAAACCTGTTTCCCAGTTACCCAGAAACTACCTTGTCTTAGGTATGAGCACTGCTGCAAATTTATGTACTGGTATAGGATATATGTATCTATCAAAGAGGAAAATATAGTGAATATTTTAATTTTTGCCTGTTTAAGAACTCCTTCCCTTTCTCTCCCCACTTTTCCTTTTGGAAACTACTCCTTCAATTCAACAGGATTCAATAACCCACCTTCTAGGTTTAAAAGGAAGGCATATGATCCAGGTCTAGACAGTCATTTTGTCAATTCACCTGGCCACGGTGATTGGTCCACCCTTCTTATGTGATCTAATACAATCCAAACAGATCCCTGCCCTGAGATTTTTGTTTAAAGCAAGAGGAGAGGGGTCACTGGGGGTCATGGAGTTTGAAATGTGAATTGGCTGCTACTGGAAGCCATTGTCTCTCACCCCACATTGGAAAAACCTGTCTGATGTAAGGAACAATGAAGTCAAGAAGCCATAATTGCAGATGAGAAGAAGCTGAAGGGAACACCAATTGTGTCAGGTCTCTAGTTCTCGAATCTGACATCCCAAGATCTGTTCTTAATCCTGAAGCTTTTTGACTTTATGACCTTCCAACTTCACCAATTGATAAATACCCTTGTATAAGCAGGCTTTAGTTGGAATTCTGGAATTTGTAACTTTTAATTAATACAGATTAATTAATCTTAATTTTACACTTTAATCTAGATAACTAATTTAATTCTATATAATTAGTGCTGAATATATATTTATATTATAATACTTAAATTATGGGTAAAAAATAGTAAAGGAAATCACAGTGATTACATTCACATTAGAAGTCCTTAGGAGAGAATGCTGTATGAGACATATGCCCATGAGTCACAGGGACTGAACATACATTTCAGATGCAGGATGTGACCTTGATTTGGGTTATAAATGCCCTGGTTTTATACTACACCAGTATTTCCCAAATAGTGACCCCCACATTGGTGGCTTGCATGAGGTTAAATGTGCTACCAAAAATTATTTATTGCTCATACAAATGTAAACAGTTAAAGTTTGAAAAAAGGAATGTTTATTTTCTGTACCATTTCTCAAATCTTCTAATTACATTGTAATTCTTCACTGTTGTATAAACAAAGTACCATCTATTCAAAAAACACTATCATCTTTTAACATCTCTGCAGAACACAGTTTGAGAAATACTGGACTAGTCTTAGGTTGTAGATAGGGAAAATTGTTCTTAGGAATCTTAATCTTATCATATTTGTTCTGATTTAAAATCTTAGAAAGTAAGAAGAATGGGGCCAGAAGTAAAATACTGTTTTTCTCCTGCGCAAAAATAGTTCCAGATAAGGATACCAAGCCAATTCAGCCTAGCTGCCCAACATCTAGGTTGTTAAATCAAATCGCAGAGAAGCAAAGCCCTAAGCCAAATAAACAAATCTCTAGTGATGGAGACATAGTGACTTTGACAGGCAAATCCGAGAGTATTTATGAATAAGAAGAAATTTCTTAGTTCCAAAAATGACTGATATGCCTGCAGTCAGCTGTCTATGAATCCTGATAGACATCAAGCCTCTGATAAATAGTAGTCTATTCCAGCTATTTTAAGTGTTAAGGATATTCTGATAGCTATATAGTTACGAAATAATTGTGATTTTTTGAGGAAACGATGGTATCTTTAGTTTCTATATTAATCCTAAAATATAAAGGAATCATCTTTAGTCTAAAGATAAACTAAAAAGAGATTAAATCATTTGCTCTCAACTGTTAAGTTTAGTCCTGGCCTGAAACCATGAAGATAGACTAACAGCCTTGAAAATCCCTGTGATCCATCTTCTTTTAAGGTAAAATGCAGTGATATTTTGCTAACCAATGATACTAAAGCCATTTTACTTTGGCTCTTTCCAGTTTTTGAAAGTGATGAGTAGCATTTAAGAAGAGAAAAAAATTGACATATACAGTGAGAATTTGTAATTAAAAAGAATTAAATTGACTCCAAGATGCCAATTTGTACAATCCATACGAAACCAATGTTAGTAGCATTGGCAGAAATAAACCTAGAAATTGTCTGTCTGTATGTGACTGATGTATATAGGAACATACAAAAACTAAGTGAAGCTGATTTAAGTGATATCTCAGGAATGTTGGACTGTAATTTCCAAGTTCAAATTTGGAAACAGCAGCATGGAGAAAATGATTTGATGAAGACAAACATAATAGTGGAATATAGAAAAATGATGACAAACCAGCCTCAAGTTTACAGTGTTTTAAAAGTGCTATATGAGTCCCAGTGTGATGGCTTCCACCTGTAATCCCAGCACTTTGGGAGGCTGAGGCAGTCGGATCACTGGGGCCAGGAGTTTGACACCAGCCTGGCCCACATGGTGAAACCTCGTCTCTACTGCAAATACAAAAATTAGACAGGTGTGATGATGTGCACATGTAATCTCAGCTACTTGGGAGACTGAGGCACAAGAATCACTTGAACCCAGGAGGCAGAGGTTGCAGTGAGCCTAAATTGTACCACCACACTCCAGCCTGGGTGACAGAGTGAGACTCTGTCTCAAAAAAAAACAAGCAAACAAACAAAAACTATACAGGTAAATCATATATGAGTGGAGATATCACCCATCAGGGTTCACCATGGCCCAGAAGAAATATACCTCAAAATTACATATTCTAGTAGCTCTGAATCCATGCACAATAAGCCATTTTCAGATTACCACAATGATTTCCCACATATGACAAGAGGTGCAGTAATCTGAATAAAAGATGAAAGATTTCAATGACTAGAAATGCCCGGTCCCCATGGCAAAGTAACCCGTGTTTACCAGGCCACTCTAGTTCAGCATTTTAAATGAAGATGTATTAGCAGTAAATTCTACTTACTCTTGTTCTGAAATGCAATTTCTTCAATTCTTGATGGAATCTTTTTCAGTTATACTGGCAAGGCCCCAACAGCTGTCTTGTATGTGCTCATAAACAATTCTATCCAGTAACCACATGACATCACCATTTTCATGTTATTTGTTTGGTCAGCCTCCAGGCATGAGTAGGTCAATACCTCCATCTCTGCTGAAAGGCAGGAAGGCAATTCACCACTATCTTAGGTTATGCTCCCCAGAAACAGCGCCTAAGCAGTATTTTGGAAGAGTGCATTTATGAAAAATTTGGATGAGACAGGCAGATACAGCAAGGAAAAAAATGCTAAACAAGGATGCGTCTCATCAGAAGACCAGCTATACTCTGATCTCGTTGTGAAATTTCGAAGTTTAAATTGCACCACAGAAGTATACTCACCTTAAGACAAGAAGCTGCTTTTTTGAACACTCATGTCCCACAATCACTGGCCAAGGTCTGCTTGCAAGAGGTGGTGGAGGGTGGCATCTGTTGGCCAATAATAATTTTTGGAAGGACAGCTACAGGTTCTTACTAACCAGCATTCTTAGCCACAGGAAGATGGGCTTATGTATTAGCAAAGGGATCTGCGTGCTGCATCAACAATGTGGATCCCTTGCATCACTCGGATTCACTTGTCACATTAAATGAATTCCATCCAGACATAGCTTCTCTAGGATTCTGGCTGGTCTCATTTTCTGGGAAAATTTACAAGAGAATGGTTAGTAGGATGAACTGCATCCCCTGCTGCAGTGGCTGATCCTAAAACCGTAACTGTAACTCATCATGTCGCTCTTCAACCACCCCTTTCTAGATTCTTCTGCTAATTGTCTAGCATTTCTGCTTGTCAAAATCTCTGGCTTATCTTGTAGGATAAGCTATACTACCACCCCTGAGAATCCTGAGCTCCTATTTATGATGTATTTTTCATATCATGGTTACTGCACTTGCCCAATTGCAGTTACAACTATAGAGATGTCCTAGTATGGAGTAGCAACCATACTTTCTCATGGTGATCAAAATCAAGTACCCCTGACAGTATGATAACTCATTTGTTTTCTAGTTTTTTATGATCTGCGGGTTGAAGATATACAAAGAGGTCAAGTAGCATCTTGAGATTTGTCTGGTGTGAATCTGACTGTGTTCTGTAGTAGAAGTGAACTATTCTACAAATCAGAATCTGAGGATCTATGAGTCTAAAGTTGCAGGAATGGGAATCCCAGATTCCTAAATGGATCCCCAGTAGAAAAGGTTAATTAATCCTACTTTCTAGACCCATATATTCTAACTACTGGATACACCATTTAATATACTAGCCACTAGTTTAAGACAAATATTATGTCCTAGAGGATGGCACTCAATTCCCTCAGGGATCATCTCCAAACTGATTCAGTCATGCCAGCAGCTTTTAGATGGTATCCTATGTGGATTTCATGGTCACAGTCTATTGATACAACTTATTTTCCAAAAAGTATGTAGAAAATAAGTTTCTTGGTCCAAGAAAGTGTTCTATGAAATCCTACATTGTTGAATCAAACACTGAAGCCCTTAAATAATGTTGAAGGGTGAGGCACTGCAGGAAAGAAAGGTAAATGCGTACTTGAATCCTATGTCAATCAGTCAAAATTATTTCCCTTTCCATAGTGTAACGGGTCTGATATAGACTACATGATACCAAGTCACTGATCGGTCTCCTCAAGGAACTTTGCCATGTGGGGGACCTCAGTTTTATTCTTTGTTGTGGGCAGTTTGAATATTCAGCCTTGATGACAGGGGGCCCATGCTGTCAGACCCATGCATAGCTTCTTTCTCTGCAACCATAGTGCACAAGCACTGGGACAGCCAAAGACAGAACCCGCTTGCATCTATTAGCTGAGACATCCTGTGCATTAGGTTGTTTAATGCCTCATTTGCAGTAGTTGCTTTCCGGTGGTCCTTAACATGTGAATCAAAGATTCTCACACTTTGTTCCTACCCCTATGTGTCCATCCACATGCCTTTTCTTCAGACATTCTTGTCCCTAAGCTGCCAATCTTGCTCCTTTCAAGCTGCTGAGCACAAGCTACACAAGTTGACACTGGTCCTGTGTCTGTATATACACTTGCCTCAGACCATGTCTTCACAATGACTGGGTAGGGTATTACCCTTCAATATTCAGTACATACCTTTAATCAATGGCAGTTTTAAAGTGGTATGTCTCCAGTATTTAGAATGCATGGGTCTGGAAACCAACAGCTAGAAGCTGAAGTGACTCAATTGGGGAATTTGTTTCCAGAAAGCAAAGAAATGAGTACCCATACTAGCAGGACCCTGATCATGGGTAACTCCTCATCTTCTCTTGCATATTGACAGCAAGGAGAGGACAGTTCTACAGCTCAGGGATCATACATGAGTTAGAATCAGACAACGTTTACAGCAACTGAGGCATTAGTGTATCAGCAGCCAACAGCATCTGAGAGAAGAACCAACAGCATCTACTATGATTATTGCCTCCAGTATTTAGATAGAAATAACTGATTTCTGTCGGTTTACTCATTTCTTCCTGGTACAAACTCCTCTGCTAGGCAATGTAATCACTTTCGGTGCAGACTGCCCCCATGTCTCTTCTAGGCAATAATGCTGCCTCTATGTGTCAACACTTCCACAGGGCACTGACTCATCTGTGACCAAGTCCACCTCTTCCGCACACTGTGCTATCACCTCACCAAAGCACAGCTGCCTCCTCACTGTATATTATCACTTTTTGAGAAACAACTGGCCCTCCTAACATGTACTGCTTCTGCCACCTGTCAATACTGTTGATTCATGGGAGACATTAAGAAACCAAAGCTCTCTCACAGTTTTTGGCTGCATGAGAGAAAATGCTCTCTTCCTTCTTTGCACCACATTCTCTTAAAGAAGAATTTAAACAACATTGCCATGGCCCTAACATTTTGAAGTGTTTACTCAAAGCTCTCTTGACTTAGAATTCAAACACAAATTCAGTAAGAGTAGGCTTAGAATCAACTTATGTGAAAGAAACCCTGATCTTCTCAGAATCATTCCTTCTATCTGATAAGGGAGTCTGAGCTCCTTCATTCCTTAGGATGTGTTCTTTTTTCCTAGAAGTCATCTCTAATTCTCATACAATAGTTTGCTGGAAGCCCTACCTGGCCAGTCTGTCTGTCTGACACTTGCAGCTATTTCTGAGTCCCAAGAATGAATATTGCTGAGGCTTAAGGCAAAACAAAATATAGAATAATTTGGCAAATATTGTATATACTCCAGTGCCTTCTAAATCTGTCTTATCTGTCTCCCCAAGTCTTCTCAAAGACCTATTGAAGATTAACTTTACATCCTGAACCTTCATGAATTCAACAAGGTAACAATGTCCCATAAGGCCTTACTGGAGACAGCAATCAAGATTTCTGCTTAAGGTACCCCAATCTTGCCATTGTTTCATTTCCTTCCTAAAACAAATAAATTTCTTATTCTCTTTGTATTTTTTCCATTCTAGTCATATAATGACATTTGTATCACCTTTTATTTGATTTTTACAGCAGATGCAGATTATAAACAGCAGCAATGATTCAGAAGCTCCTGAAAACAAAATGCAAAGGTTGTAAAACACATGCTTCACATGCTTTGTAAACATTTTCATTTATAATTGTCTCTATGAAGAACTGAAATGTTTGAATTGTGGTTGAAGTTGATGGGATTCAGCAGGCTCGAAATTGATTTTTTGTTCCGCTTTTCAAATGTTAGATTGCCATTACCTTATGTGTTTTATATATATGTGTATATAATTTTTAATAATGATTAAAGCAATAAAGTATATCAAGTAATAAATATAAATTCTTCCTGTAAAAGAGACTTAATTCATTTTTCGGTGACTCTAGGCACAGACTTCCTGTAATTTGTTTTCAAATGCAGATTGTATACTTTGGTAAGCAACCTAAGAAGCATGTTTTCTCCTGTTAAATCTATGGTTTTTAGTTTCATGGCAAATAGTATTTTGTGACCAAAAATATATGAAGTCTATGAAAAGGAAAGAAAATAAGGTTACATAATTTGGACTCACATTTCATCTCTCAACAGTTTATTTGAAAAGAACAGAATGTGTTTTCTATAGAAGAATGCCATGAATATTGCTGTTTGCAAATTGATGGGAGGGTTCATGCTATTTTAGCACTTGTTTGAAGTCAGGAAACCTGACTATTGTATTTACGAATCTGGTTGACATTATCAGCTAAAACCAAACATTTCACCCAATCTTCTAGGAGTTTCTATATCTGTACCATCAAATGATTGTTACTGTCCTTAATTATAATAGTAATGGAATGGTCTTGAAGTACATTTGGTACTTAGGAAGTCAAGCATGTATTTTGAGAGACCCCACAGCATAATGGTATCTAGCATATATTCTGCAGTAAGAATGTATGAGTTCAAATGACGGCACTACCTCTTATTATCTTACAACTTTGAGCAATTTATCATTTCTCTGCCTTATTTTCTTCATCTATAAAATGGGAATAACATTTGTACTTATTATATGGGGTGGCTATGAGGAGTCAAGCTGTGAATATCTATAAAGCTTTTAGAACCGTAGTTTACATATAGTAAATGATGTGTTTGTTAAACGAGTACTCTTCAGGTAATTATCATAAAATATAACATTCTTTATATTATATACATGGGAGGGGGAAGACTCAGATAATTAAAAAAAAAAACACCATCCTTCAAAATAATACATAAAATGACATTCAGTAGTAGCAAAAAAAGTTAAGCCTTATAGTAAAAAATCAATTATCATAGTATAATATTTCTTTTTTTCTTAAGATGGAGTATCACTCTGTCGCCCAGCTGGAGCGCAATGGCATGATCTCTGCTCACTGCAACCTCCGCCTGCCGGGTTCAAGCAATTCTCCTGCCTCAGCCTCCCGAGTAGCTGGGATTATAGGCATGTGTCATCAAGCCCCGGCTAAATTTTGTATTTTTAGTAAAGAGGGGGTTTCACTATGTAGGCCAGGCTGATCTCAAACTCCTGACCTCAGGTGATCTCTCGTTTCGGTCTCCCAAAGTGCTGGGATTACAGGTATGAGTCACCGAGCCCAGCCTAATGTTTTTGTCTGTATAGTGGAAGTATGGTATTCTTAAGGACTTGTCTTAGATTTTAAAAATAAAATTTATAAAATTGGTTACTCAATTTAATAGCAATTTAAGTTTTAAAACACTATAGAATTATCAAGTCTTCTTAAATAATTTTAAAGCAGACAATTTAAAAATTCAGAATTTCAGAGACAGCAGAGCCTGAAGTTTTCACTGGCAATAGCACATGGAATTTAAGGATTAATAAATTATCTTGCTTTGCTGGTAGGTAGGTGTATAAACTAAGTTCTGACAATTAAAATCTAAGCATGAGTGCCATGTGAGACTTTTAAGAAACCTGTTTAAAAGGATCCTGTTTTGCCCTATCCTGCCCCTGGAATAAAATGTGATAGCAGGAGCTCCAACACCAATCTTTACCTAGGAGGCAACCCTAGGAGGTTGTGCTGAGGGTAGCAGCGTAGAAAGTTAGAAGAAAGCTAGGACCCTGGTAATTCCACCAAATCAACCTGAGTCACCTATCTTGTATCTTTAAGTTTGAGAGAGAGAAATAAATTTTTACACTATTTAAACCAATTTTATTTTTATGCTTTTTTAAAAACATACTGCCAAATGTAGTCTTAAACGAAGCCTGCTCCCACAGAAGAATATAACCTGTAAATGCCTCTTCCCTCTACTCAGTAAAATATGGAAACATCTGAGAACTGTATTTGTTTGGAAAAAGTGGGTGTTGAGGAGATATGTAATCAAGCAAGCGTTATCCCACTTAATTTGGTCTGAAAAATACAGCTTAGTAAAAAGGAATGTTCTGGTTATCCAGCTCAACTTACTCAAATTTTCTGCATTGGGATTTATGGAAAATCAAATCAGAAAATTTTTTTTTGTTCACAGTCTTCATGTGGATGGGCAGCAGGATTTGATATTTCTGGGTTTCATTTCTATAAATTTATTTAACATTGTAGATGCCTCCTGTCCTCTCCATAAACCCAGAGCGTCCCATCTGATCTCCTTACCTGAAACTGGTTAGAGCTGTAGTATCTAGTGAGTAGGGAGAGTCTCTGACAGTGCTCACGTGCTAAAGACATTGCAGCCTCCCCTGAGTCATGATAATTGCTCAGAAATATTCCTTACAGATGCCAGTCTGTTATCAGAGGAGGAGCTATTTCAAAAATGTACATTTAGAGTAAAGCTATAAGCGGTGCAGAATTGAACAAGAAGGTTGAGGGCATGTGTCTGATTTTATTTTCCCTTTACATAATGCAAAATAGTTTGCCATGTAATGTACTAATAATGTGCAAAACCCAAAGGGACGGTGACTATAACACGGAGTCGTTGTTTACTCAGTAACTAGAACTTTGCTAATTTTCTCCACTACACAAGATTCACCAGATAAATACATGTTTCAGACAAACAATTTCTAACACTTGTATGAGAATTATAGATCTAATCAAAATGAATAACACTATTAGGTGAGAATATCTTGAACATAAATAGCTTGGCCAGTCTCTAAAAACATTTATTTTAAATATTTCCAAATATTGAGGATGCATTTGCAATACAGTTGGTCAATTCTTTATTAAAAACAACATTTCTTATTATTTGTTTGGCAATAACTAAACTTACAGGATTCAGAAAATCCATCAACATACGGATCTTCTGTCACACAAGAGTGTTTGGGATTTGGGTGGTTATTTTTGTTTTTCTTAGAGAAAGGGCAGAAGCTGGAAAGATAATGTTATATCAAAGACACAAAAAAAGTGATGTCTAATAGAGATTCCCTTATTCATAGACAGGATGCAATGGAATTAATCACTCCATGTTCATAACCCACTTGGTAATATAAGCACTTCCTGGAGTGAATGGGATGTAAAGTAATGCATCCTGAAAAATAATCTGTAAAAGAGTGTGTCACACATTTGGGGGAAACCCAACGTCTAATACAAATGACCAGGGTGTAGTGTCAAGAGAATACAGTGTATAACTAAACTCATTTCATGTCTAAAGTGGATAGAAGAATGTTTTAACTCTAGTGGGTGGTCTGCATGAAGTTTAGCAGATCCAGCCCAAAGAAAGAAAAGTTGGCCTATTTATGCAATGTTGCCCAGGAAAATGGAAGCTAGATTTGACTAGAGAATGAGCTTATTCTAATCAATAAACTGCACACTTAAAAAACAATTTTAACCTGCGTTATTTAAAATGTAGTGCCTAAAAAACTGGCAAGCTATTATGATTAAACCAAAGGGGTCGATGGAGAAATGCAGCTTTCAGTTTAATTTTATCAAAAGGCATACCACTTCTTTGAACCTCCATGACTGAAACAGTCATCCATATTAAAACAAACAGAAGAGAAAAACAATGGCTAGAAACCAAAAAGATATATGTCAGGGGGAGGGGCAGTGAGAAGTGTCTCACTATTAGAAGCAGTAGCTGACAGTAGAGTATTTTTTTTTTTTTTTTTTTTTTTTTGAGATGAAGTTTCGTTCTGTCACCCAGGCTAGAGTGCAGTGGCACAATCTTGGCTCACTGCAACCTCCGCCTCCCAGGTTCAAGTGATTCTCCTGCCTCAGCCTCCCGAGTAGCACCTGGCACCATGCCTGGCTAATTTTGTATTTTTAGTAGAGACAGGGTTTTACCAGGTTAGCCAGCTGGTTTCAAACTCCAGCCCTCAGGTGATCTGTCCACCTTGGCCTCCCAAAGTGATGGGATTATAGGCGTGAGCCACTGTGCCCAGCCAACATTTTCAATACAATTTTATCAGCACCTGCTTTCACCCAATCTCATTTCTATATCTGTTCTGGATGGAGAAGAGGGATATAATTCAAAAGATTATAAATGCAGTGTCTTGTATATAAGAACGACTTTGCACTCTCAAACATATTTGGTTCAAGTTCATGGATTAGATAAGAATGTGTGTGTGTCTGTGTGTATGTGTGTGTGTGTATGTGTGTGTGTGTGTGTGTCCATTTCCAAATAAGCACTGGAGAAAGGATTGAGGACATAGGATTCATCATGGACAAGATAAAATTTCCTTCAAGGATACCCACTCATGCCTATTATGGATATCTATCATTGCTACATGAGCAATTTCTCAAGTATTCTGACAGTAAGGAGGTATGTGAGTATTATAGTTTTTGAATCTTATCATAAATTTCTTAAATACTATACTAACCAATTGTTTTTTAAATGTTTACTTGTGACTTTAAGTAGCATGGAACCCAGATTAACTGAAAGTTAATGAAGGGCAGAGCCTGTTTCTCATTTAATGTTGCATTGCTGGCGGGGTGTGGTGGCTCATGCCTATAATCTCAATACTTTGTGAGGCTGAGGAGGACAGATCACCTGAGGCCAGAAGTTCAAGACCAGCCTGGCCCACATGATGAAATCTCATCTCTACTCAAAGCACAAAATTTAGCCAGGCCTGGTGGTGCATGCCTGTAGTCTCAGCTACTAAGGAGACTGAGATGGGAGGATCACTTCAACCTGGGAGGCGGAGGCTGCTGTGAGCTGAGATTACACCACTGCTCTACAGCCTGGGCAACAGAGTGAGACCCATCCCCTCAAAAAAAATCTTGTTTTACTACTTGTGCTAGGCAGAATAATGACCCCTGGAACCTGTGAATATGTTATTTTACCTATTATACATTTTCCAGGATTAAGCAGATGGGCCCAATCTAATCACATGAGTCCTTTAAGATGGAAAATTGTTTTTGACTCAGAGAGGTGACATAGAAGAAGAAGATATTGGAAGACAGGCCCTGCTGACTTTGAAGGTGAAGAAAGGGATCTACCAGCCAGGGAATGAAAGGACTCTAGAAACAGAATGCCCCTCAGCTGACAGACAGCCAGAAAACAGGGATATTAGTTCTACCACAATGAACTGAATTCTGCCAACAATGAAATGAGCAAGGAGACAGATTCTCCCTGATAGCCTCCAGTATGCAATCTTGGAATGCAATCTTGCCAACTTGAGCGCAGTGAGACTTGTGTCAAACTTCTGAACTACAGAACTGTATGATAACAGTTTTTTTGTTTCTTAAAGCCAATAAGTTTGTTATAATTTGTGATGAGCACAAAATATTGATTACTAAAAGTGTGGCACTGAGGAGAACAGCAGAGCCCGTAGGTACTTTGTGGCAGTAGAGGGAGGGTAATAACATGATTGAGAGAGCAGGAGAGACGGCAGAGATCTCCATTTGATTCATAGTTCACGCTAACATAGTAAAGCCTCCAAAAATCCTAAAAAATAAACTATATACGCTGTATTGGATTTAGTGTTTCTTCATCTTATTTGACTTCAGAAACCTTCTCTTTTCATGTCAAGTACTTTAATATCCTCTGGAATAAGATCAGGAGCTACTATCTTAAGCAAACCCCTGTTATTTTCCTAACTTGAGTTTCTTTTCTTTATCTTATAGGAGAGTCAGTAAATCTGAAGAAGAAGAATGAAATGATCAACAAATTTGGCAATTATTAAGGCCATAGGGTTACTAATAATGCCAAAAGGATAATGTTCTGAAAGAGCAGACTATAACCTTACAGGTACATTTGTTCTTTATGAAAATCACATGTCTAAACCATTTATCTTTAACCATCTTTGTGGCAACTTTGGTTCTTTATATATGTATAGAATTATTGTAGTAATATTAATAAGTTAAACACTTCTAGAAATCCATGTCTTTGACTTCATGATAACATTTTGTCATTAAGTATAATTTTAAAAGGTTGAACATTTTATAATGTGTCAAAGATGGTGATACCTAACCAAAAGGAACAGAAAATATTTTTATATTTTTTCAATTTTCATCTCTTCCAAGATGCCTGAGGATTTCTATTTGGGAACAAATGTTCAATGATATAGACTAAAAATCTTATATTATTCTTGACAATTAAACTTTAGTTCACTTTTACTCAGATATTCATTCAGTAAGTGAGGTTAATGTAAACTAAATAAAATAATAAATCATCCTGGTTAGTAATTAAACTATTAAATGTTATTTCAAATCTACTAAATAATTTGAAGTCTAATTAATCAAACTGGAAATCCTAAAAATTAAATTTTGTCTATTCCATGATTTGTTTCCTTACAGAAGCCTTGCCTTCTTATTATTACGTATTTATTTGAAACAGAGTCCTGCTCTGTCACCCCAGGTTGTAGTGTAGGTAGCACAGGCTCAGCTCAGTACAACCTCTGCCCCTGGGTTCAAGCAATTCTCCTGCCTCAGCTTCCCAAGTAGCTGGGACCACAGGTGCACGTCATCACGCCCAGCTAATTTTTGTATTTTTAGTAGAGATAGGGTTTCACCATGTTAGCCTGGCTGGTCTCCAACTCCTAACCTCAAGTGATCCTCCTAACTCGGCCTCTTAAAGTACTGGGATGACGGGCGTGCCTGACCACCTTGCCTTCTTCTGAAGAAAATTACTAATAATGGAAAGACAAGACTTCCAACTATAATTTTTTTCTACTATTGGTCTCATTAGAATTGATTTTACAATGCTAGATTGCAATGCAAAAACACCTTTATTGTTGCAAAATTCGAAAGTCTACTTTGGCAACATGTTTACTGTAAATATTCTATCTGATATTAAGGAAAGCAAAGCATTATTAAAGTCATTGTTACGAAAATTCCAGCATTCCAGCATTGTAATAGTATAAAAATAGCATTAGAAATAGTAACAAAAACATAACTTTAAATCAAAGAGAGTATATGTTTAAAATTCCAACTGAATGGTAAGACGGAAAAAGTTTTAGGTCAGGTGCAGTGACTCACGCCTGTAATCCCAGCACTTTGGGAAGACAAAGCAGGCAGATCACCAGGTCAGGAGTTCGAGACCAGCCTGGCCAACTGGTCTCGAACCATGGTGAAATCCTATCTCTACTAAAAATACAAAAATTAGCGAGCGTGGTGATGCACCCCTGTAGTCTCAGCTACTCAGCAGACTGAGGCAGGAAAATCACTTGAACTGGGAGAAGGAGGTTACAGTGAGCCGATATCGTGCCACTGCACTCCAGCATGGGAGACAGAGTGAGACTCCATCTCAAAAAAAAAAAAAGAAGTTTTAATTTGTAAGTTGAAATTTTTCATCATGACTGCTTCAATTTCACTTTTGCCTGGAATTTTGGCTCCTCTTCTGTTCACATTATTTAAAGTCTTGTCTTTACATATGAAATATATGAATTGTGGCACAGTCAGTCCATTATTTCAGCAGGCATAACAGCTGATATCAACCACAGTTAGGCTGATGTAACTTACATCAATCATGAGCATCACTAAAATGGACAGTTTTATCAGGGCCTGGTGTCGTGGTGACCAGCAAGTAAAAGCAATGCCTGACTGTGGAGATCTTCATGTATGATCTAAAAAACAATTACATTGTAGCTAGAAGTAGAATTGGGCACTCCTTAAAAACAGTTATTTTAAACACCTCAAAGCATATTCCCTATGAGATTGGAATAAACTTCTACGGAAATAACTGTTCTTACAGATAAGAAATTATTAGCCTAAAAATTGCCTTTATTTCTTGCCTGTTAGAATCTCGATAAGGATAATTTAGGAATATGAAAAGGTCATCAGGAACAGTTTTTGGAAAGAAAAATTCCCTTCTCTCTCAGAAAGTTCATATTCCAACACACAATAAGCTGAGTCACATACTTGACTGAGTCGTTGTAAATTGGAGATAACCATTAGACTTGTCCTTTCATTTCCAGACTTTGTGCTCTATCTATACAAATCTGCACTTCAATCAGACCCAGTTTTGTAACCCTAGACACCATCTTCTGCTTTTCTTTCTTGTATGAGATAAAAGGATTAAACTGCCTGCTCAACTGCAGGCTGGCCTTCCAGAGCCCCGTGGAAATGGGCTACAGCTGAGTGTTTAAGCCAAACCAATCCAAGTAAAGCATGGAGGTGGTCCACCAGGCCACTGGTCCACTCATCCAGAAATGCTATAACGGAAGTCCCAGAACCCAGCCTTCCTAATGATAACAGATGCGAGTCTGGTGCTCCCGCACCTTGGTGGTTGGTAGAACAGCATGGAAACCAGGTTTGCCATTTGGTGATGCTGCTTTTACATCCCAACTTCTGATATGCCATGGGAGAGACTGGTATTTCTTAATCATGATGCTTAAAAGACTGAAACCCACAAGTCAGTAGCAATAACAGATACTGCTCACTGTTCTTGAATACCATGATCAACGGCGGACCACTATGGCTCTGGTTTCCATGAGTGTCCCCCCACCAAATGTTTTCCAAAGGCCTGCTCTGTGTTTGCTCTGTCTTGCCATTTACTCTGTCTGACTTACCCCATCATCTGACATACCATGAGCCTGTCTTTCCTTCTTACAAGCTGAAAGTGTACAACTTTAATACCATTTTACTTAGTTCAAATAAAACCAAATTTCCAGACATTTTTTAATGAAAACACAGATCTTGCCAAGAAAACAAATACTGGCAATAGTGACGAAAGAGCTTAAGATGTTACTGGCATTTTAATGTTAAGAACCTGAAATTTCTCTGAAGAGATAGTTCATATTTAGGGTCTTTTACCACAGAAAAGTATGTATCCTCTTTACAAACTAGGGGGCAAAATGATGTCACCAAAAAATCTTTGGATTAGAAGTCAACAGACATACATTGTAGACGAATCAACAGAGTAACGTTGAGCAGGTCACTCAATCTTTCTAAAACTGTTGAAAAGAGATATTTTAAGAGAAAGAGCAAGAATTGGCGGCAAATGAGAAAACCTGAGTTGCATCTTGTGGCTTGAAACTTTGAACTAGTAGAGAGAGTGTATTAACACGTGTGGTCAAAGAGCGGCACCCAGATATTTGCATTTTGAAAGGCCCACCAGCCAGGTGTGAGGGCTCATGCCTGTAAACGCAACACTTTGGGAAGCTGAAGTGGAAAGATCACGTGAGCCCAGGAGTTACAGACCAGCCTATAATAAAAAACAGGCGTGGTGGCACATATCTGTGGTCTCAGCTATTTGGGAGGGGACACTGAGATAGAAAGATTGTGGGCCCAGGAGATTGAGACTGCAGTGAGCCATGATTGCATTGCTGCACTCCAGCCTGGTGACAGAGTGAAGAAAAAAAGGAAGGGAGGAAGAGAGGAAGGGAAGAAGGGAGGAAGGGAGGAAGGGAGGAAGGGAGGGAGGGAGGGAGGGAGAGGGAGAGAGGGAGAGAGGGAGAAAGAAAAATAAAGGGCCACTAATTCATAAGTATAATTTTTGGGTTTTCTTTTTTCTCGTGCCCTCGCTCTCTCTGGCTAATTACAACTCACAAGGCAAGAATCCCTTCAAGTGGATTAAAACCAGAGGCTTGCCAATTAATTTAAATAACAAATAATGTCAGCTTGGCCGTCTGCCAATCGCTGGCCCCCAACCTGACCACCATCAGCAGAAGGATTTGTTCTCTAGGCTCAGCAAGATCATAAAATCCCAGGCCAAGAGACCCCAGGACCCCAGAACACCCGTGCCCGGCACGGTAATGCTGAGTCTCACGTTGGTGATAGCTGCACTGCCAGACCCTTGTGGCCAAACTGTAAGGCCTGCCAGTTTGTCAGTTACGTCCTTTTTCACCCCTATTAAGGAAGCCTGTGTTCCTTGGCCTATCCTTGCTGTTGTGTTCATGGTTGGTATAAATATTGCCTTCCAGTTACACAGAATTTTGAAATTTTGCTCAAAACATTTGTTTGGTTAATTCACTCTCTTGTCTTTCCAAATTGTCCCTTTGCTCTCATCTGAGACTTCATCGAGGCCACTCCCCAGGAGAGTGGGAGTGAGATGTCCTGGACTTCTTCGCAGGCCTGGTTACGGATCTGACCCCGCTGGATGGATGGGGCTGGGCCGGGCTAGACCTAGTAAAAGTCGGAGGCTCTTGCTGCTGGAAGAGCTTTATTTATGGGCAGGAAGACTGAAGCCAGGAGAGGAGCAGCACAGGCAGAGCTGGGTTTGGACTCACAGGGGCTTCCTCCTGCTTCAGTGCTCCACACAGCACCCCAGTCACCCCCTTGGGCAGGAAGAGGCCCCCTTTTGAGTGATCTAAGTTCTGAGCTTTGCAAAGACCCTCCTGGCAGGATCTCAATCTAGAGCCAGGAACCGGAAACCTAGGCCGGACCCCTTACAATCCTATTGGTCTTCTTGTCTCCATGCCCACAGTGGCACCAACTGGCCCACGCCAGCATGAGCCACCGGTGAAGTAGGTCTTTTGTTGTTGCTGGTTTCTGTTTGCCCAGCTTTCCTTCCCTTGATTACAGCAGCTCTTAACTCTTTTTTTTTTTTTTTTTTTTTTGAGACAGAGTCTTGCTCTGTCACCAAGGCTAGAGGGGAGAGGCGTGATCTCGGCTCACTGCAACCTCCACCTCCCAGGTTCAAGCGATTCTCTTGCTTCAGCCTCCGAAGTAGCTGGGATTACAGGTGCCTGCCACTGTGCCCAGCCAGTTTTCATATTTTTAGCAGAGACGGGGTTTCACCATCATGGCCAGGCTGGTCTCGAACTCCTGACCTCGTGATCCACCTGCCTCGGCCTCCCAAAGTGCTGGGATTAAAGGTGTGAGGCACCATTCCTGGCCTCTTAACTTTTTTTCTTTTCTTTTTGTATTTTTATTTATGTATTTATTTATTTGTATATTTTATTGCACTTTATTTTCCAGGGTACATGAGCTAAACATGCAAGATTGTTGCATAGGTACATGCATGGCAATGTGGTTTGCTGCCTCCACCCCGCCATCACCTATATCTGGCATTTCTCCCCTTGTTATCCCTCCCCAACCTCCCTACGCCCCGCTGGCTCTCCCCTATTCCCCTGCAACAGACCTCAGTGTGTAATGCTTCCCCTCCCTGTGTCCATGTGTTCTCAATGTTCAACACCCACCTATGAGTGAGAACATGTGGTGTTTTTCTGTTCTTGTTTCAGTTTGCTGAGAATGATGGTTTCCAGATTCATCCATGTCCCTATAAAGGACATGAACTCATCGTTTTTTATGGCTGCATAGTATTCCATGGTGTATATGCAACACATTTTCCTTGTCCAGTCTATCATCGATGGGCATTTGGCTTGGTTACAGGTCTTTGCTATTGTAAACAGTGTCACAATGAACATACGTATGCATGTGTCTTTATGATAGAAAAATTTATAATCCTTTGGATATATACCCAGTAAAGGGATTGCTGGGTCAAATGGAATTTCTATTCCTGGTTCTTGAGGAATTGCCACACAGTCTTCCACAATGGTTGAACTAATTTACCCTCCCACCAACAATGTAAAAGTGTTCCTATTTCTCCACATCCTCTCCAGTATCTGTTGTCTCCAGATTTTTTAATGATCACCATTCTAACTTGCATGAGATGGTATCTCAATGTGGTTTTGATTTGCATTTCTCTAATGACCAGTGATG
Organism: Ateles fusciceps; assembly: GCA_036589455.1. Classification (NCBI taxonomy): domain Eukaryota; kingdom Metazoa; phylum Chordata; class Mammalia; order Primates; family Atelidae; genus Ateles; species Ateles fusciceps. The sequence continues at coordinate 51,781 of JAZHEH010003121.1, read as the reverse complement.
ATGAGCATTTTTTCATATGTTTGTTGACCTCATATATGTCTTCTTTGGCAAAGTGCCTGTTCATATCCTTCACCCACTTTTGGATGGGTTTGTTTGTTTTTTCTTGTAAATCTGTTTTTGTTCTTTGTAGATTCTGGGTATTAGCCCTTTGTCAGATGGGTAGATTGCAGAAATTTTTTCCCATTCTGTTGGTTGTCAGTTCACTCTAATGATTGTTTCTTTTGCTGTACAGAAGCTCTGGAGTTTAATTAGATCCCATTTGTCTATTTTGGATTTTGTTGCCAATGCTTTTTGTGTTTTAGCCATGAAGTCTTTGCCTATGCCTATGTCCTAAATGGTTTTGCCTAGGTTTTCTTCTAGGATTTTTATGGTGTTAGGTCTTACATTTAAGTCTTTAATCCATCTGGAGTTAATTTTGGTATAAGGTGTCAGAAAGTGGTCCAGTTTCTCTTTTCTGCACATAGCTAGCCAGTTATTCCAACACCATTCATTAAACAGGGAATCCTTTCCCCATTGCTTGTTTTTGTCAGGTTTGTCAAAGATCAGATGGTTGTAGATGTGTGGCATTGCCACCGAGGTCTCTGTTCTGTTCCATTGGAGTCTTGCTGTGTCACCCACACTGGAGTCCAAGTGGCATGATCTCAGGTTACTGCCACTTCTGACCCCTGGGTTCAAGCAATTCTCCTGCCTCAGCCTCCTGAGTAGCTGGGATTACAGGGGCCTGCCACCACACCCAGCTAATTTTTGTATTTTTAGTAGAGATGGGGTTTCACCATGTTGGCTAGGCTGGTCTTGAACTCCTGACCTCAGGTGATCCGCCCTCCTCAGCCTCCCAAAGTGTTGTGATTACAGGTGTGAGCCACTGCAACGTGCCTCGTAAGTATAATGAAAACATTTTTATTATCAATAGTTTAATGTCAATACATTCAGTACTAGACAAGAAATCTAACCAATCCAAGTAAAGCATGGAGGTGGTCTACCAGGCCACTGGCCCATTCATCCAGAAAAGCTATAACAGAAGTCCCAGAACCTAGCCTTCCTAATGATAGCAGGGGAGAGTCTGGTGCTCCCTCTCCTTGGTGGTTGGTAGAACAGCATAGAAACCAGGTTTGCCATTTGGTGATGCTGCTTTTACATCCCAGCCTCTAATCATATATGCCATGGGAGGGACTGATATTTCCTAATCATAATGCTTAAAATTCCCAAGCCCACAAGTGAGTAGCAATTACATTACAATTACTAGACAAGCAAGTAGATGAGGACTGTATGATTACCTTTCCCTGACAGGAGATCATCCAGCAACTCATACAATAAAATTACTTTAGAATAAATCTAACAAGTACATTTTAAAAAGCATAAAAATAAAAACAAGTAGCTACTAACTCTTCAATTATTACCTAATAAGCTTTAAGAAAATACTTAGATGCAAAAAAAACTTTTGAAATGGGTTCAGCCAAAATGTAATAACACATTAATCTCACATAGCATTTTGATTTTCAACTAAAAAGTATTTTTAAGTTCCATCCTATTGAAAGCTGTTATTTCTAGCAAAGAAAGGAAGATGTCCAGATATAAAATAGCTATGCTAATAAACAGTATTAATGAGTATTACCCAAAAGAAGCATTTCCAGAAGAAAACATTTTGGAATACCTGTCTCTATGAATTTTTGCTTTTTCTTTTTTTCCCCCACCTGTTCTTTGTGGGAATTTGTTTTTCCTTGAGGAGCTTTTCCATCTTATTTATTTTCCAAAATCGTTACTTATAGTTCTTAGGTAATTAATGTTTTTAAAGTTTCACAATTAATTCTGGTAAGCACTGAGATGTTTTTAAGTTAGGAGATTCTTTAGTGTTTAGTTTGTTTTTTTTTTAATTATTTGAGTGACCAGATTGTCACAGAGCACTGTCCCCCCAAGTATACAAGACAGTCTTGTTTTATTGACATCCTGGACTCCCTCACTGCTCTTTGTCTTTTTCTTTTTGATCAGGAAGGTGGAGGGTAGAATGTAGACAATGGAGTGGTGATAACCACCGCAGGGCGAGGAGGAAAGCTGCCAGGCATATGTGAACATATGTGTGTGTTCTTACAAACCTCTGTAGTCGCTAATTGTCAACTCCTTTCTTTCTCAATTTTTCTTCCTCCAAATCTCATCTCTCTGTGCATCCTGGCAAGGTCACAGATGTTTCACAGACTGAGAATTGTTGGGAAATGATGGTTTATATAAACACTAGTGTGGAGCAAAACAAAAACACACCCAAAGGAAGAAGACTACGGTCTTGTCTTGACAAGATAGTGGCAGCACAAATTGGTTCTTTGCCTCTTTAAAGAACAATTTTAACAGTGTGCTAGAGTCATGCTCTACAACAAATCTCTGCATCGTGTTAGCATATTATTTCGTGACAATATCCCTGTTGGTGTTTCTGTGCTGTAATTAAATGTTAGACATTCTATATCTGTTTACTACCGCATTACACAGTATTCTGTAAATGTATAAAACAGTATGAAATATATTTTCACGTGAATTAAACTGAGCAGTATCTCTCCCAGTGCCTCCTTTTAGATAAATTTTTGTCTCAATTCAACAGTGATAGTTTTACATTGTTTTATCTTTAATAGAAAGGATATTTTATCCTAGGTAGACAGCTAAGGAATAAATCACACAGCCTTCTCTTATGACAATCATCCTAAATTCCTGATTCTATACAAATAAATAGCAGAGTTCTCAGAAACATATTTATCTCTTTAGAAGCCTGAATTGCTAGGTGATAGATAAACAATTTACAGTTTTTTACAAAAATCCAGATTAGATTCAGACACAATAATCTATTTATACTGTAAACCTCTTCTCCTGATTCCTTTATTGATCAATTCATGGCTTCATTATAAGAAATATTGAGCATATTGGTTTGTACAAATTACTGTATTAGATGTTAAAAAAAGAAATAGTCTCTAACTTTCAAAAACTTACAGTTTGCTAGGCAGAAAAATAATAATATTAATAACTACAACATAAGATAGAATATGGAAGTAGGTACTAAAAATATTTTAATAATATAGAAATGATTAGAGGAAACATAGTCACTCAGGTAGAATATGAAAAAACTTAATTGGGTCTGAAATGTTGATATCATTATGGTATCTACAGATAAGTGGAAGAAGGTATTTCAAACAGAGAGAGTTGAATGAGCAAAAGCTCGGGCAACGTAAAGAGTCAGGCTTGCTTATTCTGTTCTGGGCCAACACTGGGCTTAACACTGGAAATAAAATGATGAATATTAAAAAGTTTCTACATTATGGAGTTCACAGTTGGGGGAAAAATCTGGGAATAATAAGTAGAGAATTATTGCTTGTAATACCAGTACCAGCCAATGAAATCACGAAGTAAAGAATATTCAGTGAAATCCTGGTGTGTGTGTGTGTGTGTGTGTGAGAGAGAGAGAGTCTGTGCGTGTGCGCATCCACACGTACTCACTTTAAGCAAGAGAGAGACAATCATAGTTGTGATTCAGGAAGATTAATTTGGTAGAAATAAATAATATGGGGTTGGAAGATAAAAGCCAGGGAAGAGTTTACTTTTGCATATCAAGTTAAGTCTTTTTTAAAGCAAGGTTTTACATTTCATCTCTCCCCTTTAATCTTTTTTTTTTTAAATGGGAGATGGATGACGGTGAGCAAGGTCACTTGCTTTTCCTCAATCTGCCACCTGCTTGGATTTCTCTTATCATATATATTACATGCACTTTCTCCACTTCTTACTGTGTTTATTCTTGCATCTATTGTCTTTAATCTCCTTTGTCCCTGATGCCAATCCCAAATATTCAAAGGCTGGCTAAATATATTACTGCCCACTTTCAAACTCTGATCTTTAAGTTCTTATATGGATGTATGTTTCATTCGGGTTGGCAGTTCAACTTATTATAAGCAGAGCTTATACAGACAGAATCATATATCCAGGTCTTTTCATTTTAAAAAAATATAAAAGAAGGGAAACTGGTGCCTCAGATAAAAGGGCTGCCCAAATACAAGATGGGACAGGACCAGATGTATGAGTGTGGAGAAAAGGGATCAGGAATCATAGTAGATAAGATGACAATGAGTCATCAGTGTGGGACTATAGTTAAGAAAGGGAACATGATAGTGGGATACTTGAGTAGGATCATAAAATGTAAGAACCATAAGGTACTCAGCATTAATCAGGCCCAACGAATCTGGGCTTAGCACCAAAAGGAGTGTGATGACAGGGTCTGCCTAAGGCACAATCACAAGGTAAGTGAATTAGACTTTAGCAGCAGCTGCAGACCAATCTTTTCCACACCCTGCTTATCCTCACTGATGCCCACTCCTCCAGAGCGTTAACACTCAGTACTGTCACAGGGGGCCACCACAAGGCAACCTCCCACATTCAAATACCATCCGCCTCTCTTTCTACAATGCTGGAAATTTGAGATCTGGATCCCAGAGTCCTGACAAAATACTGCAGAAAATGAAAGTAGTTGTATGTTCAAAGGAGATGTTGGAACAGTAGGACTTAAACTCAATGTAATGACTCTGCAATGGTGCAATTTCAGACAGAATGGCATGCCATCTAGTGATATATTGGGATGGGGGAGATGGAGTAAGGAAGGCTTTTAGTTTTCTTCTATAAAGAATATTTAAACCAAAACCACATTCTGCATGCAGCTATTTAACATAACACGTAAATCTGGCACAAAATATTTTAGAATGACTTTAGGTAACTAAATGTGTAAACACACACACACACACACACACACACACACACACACGCAATTTATTTAATACCAAAGCATATTGCTCTGCTTTTTTCTTGCTGAACCTCAATCTGTTTCTTACCAATTCTGAAGGTTAATAAGTATGATTTAAATTCAGATTATACTCTGTAAGTCTATAACCATCTAATAATCATATATAAGGTATCATGAGCAAACTACATATATGTATATATTCATATGTTCTCCAGTATGAAATTCAGTCACTCATTAAAATATTTAAAAACACTAAACAAATTAAAGAGCATTTAATCTCGTTTATCCCCCTTTCTCTGGACTGCCAAATAACACTGTTTTATATATATATATATATATATATATATAGAGAGAGAGAGAGAGAGAGAGAGAGTTATATATCTGTTATATATATAGTTTTATATATATGTTATATATATATTGATACAGTCAAATCTTTCAAAACACTTATATACATCTCACACTACTTAAAGTCTTCAGGACTATATTTTGGAAGGCAAAATCAATAGGATGATTCCCCACACATCAAAATAAAATAACTGAAGAGTAAGTCCTTTTAAATCTACGATCTTTACAGGGGCTTCCATTTAAAGCAGATCATCACAGTGTGCCATCATTTCATTTTTGTACCAGTTAGGTCAAAATCTGCTCTCTAAATGTGCACATTCACTCATTTACTCACTCAACAATTTTTTTTAATGTTTTCTATGTGCCAATGTAAATAAGACCCACAATGTCTTTGTTTTCATAGAATTTAAATTCTAGCTGAATGGGAAAGACAATGAGCACATAGAATAAATATCAGATGAGGTGAGGTGCTATGAAGAAAACAAAACATGGTGCTCGGAGACTGGTTGGATGATGCGATGAAATGTCAGATAGGAGGGCAGCAAAAGGCCGCCTTGAGCAAGTAAACTGTGAGCTGAGACCTGAATTTTGCCAAGGATTACCCATGCAAAGATCTGAGGGAGGAGGATTTCAGACACAAGGAAGAGAAAATTTCAAGGCCCTAAAATAGGGAACAAGCTTAGAAAATTTGAGGAATAGAAAGAAGGCTGAGGCACAGGCACAGGCCCATGTCTGTAGTTCCAGCTACTCAGGAGGCTGAGAAAGGAGAATGTCTTGAACCAAAGAATTTGAGGCCAGCCTGGGGAATACAGCAAGACCCACATCCCTTTAAAAAAAAAAAAGTGCTATGACTACAGTATAGTGACCAAGAATGCAAGAAGAAAGGTGACCAGGGAGAAACCGATCGGGGCCAAATCAGGTAGTGCTTTGTAGGCCTTGGTAAAGAACTCAGATTTGATACTGAGTTAAAGCAAAATCGATTTTAGAGTGTTATGCAGAAGAGTAAACATGCCTTGTTTTTGTTGTTAAAAGGTGAATCTAGCTTCTGTGTGGAGCTTAGATTGCAAGGACAGGAGTGTAGAAACAGACAGTGGGGAAAGTATTCCAGTTTCCAGGCAGAATGTCCAGGGTGGTAGTAGTTTAGAAAGAGAAAAATGAAAAATTCAGGCTATATTTTATTGGTAGAGCCAACAGAACTTATTTTCTATTGGATGTAGGAGGAAAAGGATAAAGAAAGAGCACTCAAGTTCAACTCTAAATCCCAGTCAAGTAGGAAAATGTAAAAATTTATGTAAAAAAAAAAAGTTTTTTTAAAAAATAAACACTATATGCATATTAAAGTCACTTGTTAAACTAACCCTCTTGAAATCTTAAAAAAAAAAACAACTGCTTTAATTTTAACACAATAAAATTCAATTCAAAAGCATTTCTTAAGTGCCTACTATGTACAAAGCACTTTGATAAAACTTACAGATATTACAAAAGATGCAGTTCCTGCTCTCAGTAACTACTAAAAATAGAAGATATATAATTAACCAGAGAATTAATTTTTGGATAACGCTTTCAAATCAAGCAAAACATTTATTGAATGCCTACCATGAGCACAGCACTGCTAAGAATAAAAAGTGGTTATATAAAGATGAACAAAATGTGCCATTGGCAGCAAGTAATTTAAAATCAAAATGAAATACATAATTTCTCCTGGAATTAGCGAACAGAAATGATAAAATATACATCTATCCATTCCATCTTCAATAAGTTGGGAATCATCATTACTTCACTTTTGAAATCCGTCTCTATACTTGCCCAGTGGCATCTGGTAGTCATTTTCCCTTCCTCTTTTATATTACGGCTCAGCAAACATGCTGAAGGGACTATAGCAATCAGCACATTGTGTTTTTCTTATAGTCATACTTTGCTTGGCTCATGCTGTTTTAGGTAGAGAAGCTGCACTGCTAAATTAAAAGGCTATGTACTCACAGCAAGTGGGTTCTGATGACCTAAATGATCAGAGGGAGAGTAATTTGCTATGCCATCTGAACTCTGAGTGTAGGAAGCTGAGTCGTGCATGGGGCACAGCTCTGCTTTTCTGTGCATTCATGCACTAGGACTTCCCATTTCACATAATTTGTCACTTTATATTAAAATAATAAGAAAGGGTTTTAGTATCTTGCATGTTGCTAATGGCTTGTTGCCACAAGCATAAAAATGCTTCAAATGTATCTTTGGAATATAAAAATGTTTCAAGCGAGCATTGGGCATTTTCAGAGCTGGGTGGGAGAATAGTGACAGAGTGCTTGTGTTTTTCAGAATGACTGAAACTACCTCATCTGCCACTTATAATTGTAGGTGTTAAATGCCAATTGTCTGTTTTCATTTGGAAGGGAAATTTTGTATTATGTCAAAGCCAATGGTATGTTTATATTCATGAGATTTGTGGCAAAGATTGGTAAAAATGCTTAAAGCATGGAATTTTTCCATATGGGAGCAATTCAAGGGCAAAAGGCAGAATCTTATAGAACAAGTCGACTTTCAGGGGTATTCTGAGTACTGCCGACTTCTCTATGAGTGCAGATGAGTACCTAGAGGCTGGATCTGGCCCTCATAGTGATAAAAATAACATGTTCCCACACTTATGGTGATAGACACCTGTTATTTAGACAATTTCCACCAACAGCAAAAAATAAAAGTGAAAATCTTCATTGCCAGTGCTTCCCTACTCACAGCTGCTTTCATCTCATACTAATCACAGCAAAGCAGACACCCATCTTAAAATTGACCAGAGAATGCAAATGGAAATTAAAATCACTAAAGCATCTGAATATGATAACTGTCTGGTGACAGTACTAAGGCAATTTAAAAATAAATAAATAAAGCAAACGGAAATAGAAACAGACAGAGAAAAAGAAAAAAGTTATAACATTGCAAATTGTTAAGTCTTCAGATTTAAATGTCCTATACGTGTATAAAGAAAAACATATTTGAGCATAAATGTCTGTTTATCTTTTTCAAAATGACACTACATTATTCATTTAACATTTAGACAGTATCTATCATGAGAAAGAAGAAATTATTTCTTCTTGTGAGTTCAGAATGGACTTCATGGAAAATGGTGGTATTTGTCCTGTGTCTTAAAGAAAAACCATATCTTTGTGAAGGACAAAGATGGAAGATGATAGTATTGAACTAACAGTTCTTTTCATTGTGTGGACAAGTACTATTCATCCCACTGCAGTGAATGTCTTACCCATGCCTCGCGAAGCTGCCTTCTAGACTCAAAGTTGGTTCTTTCGGCCAGTATAGCTGGTCCCGTCCTTACAGCGATTGCGTTTTCCAGCTGCAGTTGCTCCTGAGTTATCTAGAGCTGTGTTTGTGATTTAGGATTGTGCAACTCAGAATTCCATCAGCATTTTCTCCTGCCTTTCCCGTAATTGTCCCAGTGGAACTTAGAACAAAGCAGGTGCTCAGCTATCCTTCCATCTTCCACTTTTTACATATGCCTTCTTCAGCATGTGAGAATTGTGAACACTGTGGTTTCAGTGCTCAGAAAGTGGCTATGTTTTAGGGCTGAGCTGTTGTTTGTATTGATCTTGTCCTGTCACTTGATATTCATAAGAGTGTGTAGACTCTAGTGTCACAAGGACACAGATGATGAGAGAAAATGACTACTTTGTGGATGTCTGGTTTCCTGTGGGGTTTACTGAGTGTTTGTAAATATAACTTGCAAACCAGGAAAGTCCATACAAATGTGTGACAGCAGTTACAATGGCATTATTATCATGCTGTTGGCCTTTCAAAGGACACAATGACCTTAAGTCAATTTTCTCTCTTTCTCGGTGATAGCACCATTAGACAATATACATATTTCTACATGGTTTTACATGACTTATACCTAAACCCGATCAGCCACGAGTGCAGTTTGATTACTGCAACTTCAAAGTGCATTTGGTTCACTGAGAAACTTAACATACTAAGGCTATAGTTGATATTGTCAACATGGACACTATCTAACCTGGACCACTCTCTAACAGTGAAGGGAGAAAGAGCTGTGTGTTAGTCCCAGTCACAAGCTCATACTACAAGCAGTAAGCACCTAACACAAATTTGTTGGAAGGAGAGGGGACATGTTTTGAGGCACTGGTGTAATCTTTTTCTATCTCTCTAACTCACTTGCCATTTTCCCAGATGATTATTTCACCACTTCTCTCTCTTCAAGGCTAGACTTCTCCAAAATTGCTGATGTCTCCCATTTGCCCCACCCCTAAGTTCTACACTCTCCCCTTCTCTGCTCCTCTGTCTTCTGGGAATTGACCTATAAATGCCAAAGGAATCTGAGAGGCCATGTGTTTGACAGATTTCAACCTGGAACCTATGCTGTTTCACGTATTTTCTAAAAATTGTAAGAGAAATTGGATATTTTCCATATTACGATACCGCACATGGAAACAAAAATACGTTTACCTTATTTTAATTGGAATTATGTGAACATGTGATAGAGGAATCAATAAAAAAGTAGTCTTTGGTGAACTATTAATCAATTAAATAGTTAATTATTAACTATTTTCATAACAACTGATTTAGAAACGAGTCATGCTATTAATTTGAAAGAAAATTCCCCAGTTAGCTCCTGTCTTGCCCTTTCTAGTACATGTTCCAAGCCACTACACTGTGACATTTCTTACAAAATCAAACCTGATCAAGAGTTTCCTCATTTGTATAATCCTTTAAAGATTCTCATTTGCCTAGGGAACAAAACCAAACTTCTTATCAGAGTATAGACGACATTCAGTGTCCCAGCCCCAGCCTACCTTTACAGCCTCATTTCTCACTTAGCTTCTCATTTCCTTCTACCCACTAACACACCCACTCTTCCCAACCTCAAACCATACAAAACCGCATGACTTGCAGTTCCTCAAAAATGCCAGGATATTTCAAGCTGCCTCGCCTTTGCATACAGTGCTTCTTCTGCCAGGAGTGTTCTTCCCATCTTTGTATGCCTAGCAAACAGACACCTACTCATCTTTCAAAATTCAGCTCAAGTATTACCTTTCCTAGGAAGAGTTTCTAGATTCCTCCCTCCTGGATGTCTGCCCCAGTAGAATTATCACTCCCTCGTTTAAAGTGTAGATAATTGTAGTACATTTAGCATCAGGCACATATTATCACTTACGTGCCTGCTCTGGTGCCCCCACTCCATTCGGTCTCCTTCCTGCCATTGCCTTGATTGTTCTAATGGCCAGGAAATTTTCCTTATCTTAGCATCCCCAGTACTACCGTCCTACCATTCAGTGTTTGTGATAGGAACAAAGAAGGTAGAAGGAAGGGAAGGAAGCAAAGCCAGAAAGTCATATCAACTTTACTTAAAATTGTATTTCAAATCTTATAACTCAGCAGTCCAGAGACGTCTCAGTTGCTACTTCACTCATCCAAGCTGCTCTCATCTGGACTCCTGCAACAGCCTCTCTCGGTCTCTTTCCTTCCATTTTGGCCATATGATGGCCTATCCTTCACACATCTACCAGAGTAATCTTTCCAAAAAGTAACTTGGATCATATTGTTTCTCTGCTAAAACCTTCCATGGTTTTACAATTTTTCTTTTAAAAACAAGCACCTAAACACTTCATGCCAATTTACCTCTCCAATCTCATCTGGCATGGTGCTTCTCCTAATTCAGTATCCTCCAGCCACACTATTTATTTCTTTCCCACCAAGACAGCAAAGCTTTCCTGTCCCACGGCCTTTGCACTTAATGTGTCAGGAATAGTCTTCCTAGATCTCCCTATGGCTGCCTCCTTGAGATAGTTTAAAGAAAAGTTCAAATATAATCTTCAAAAAGAAGTCCTCTCTACCACATTGGTTAATGTAGCCCCAAACCTATCCCAAACACTATTAACTGTGTAAATAGAATGTATTGTTATCTAGGGTTATTGTTTACTTGTTTACTTGTTTTCTGCCTGTTTCACCCATTGATGGAATGAAGAAGAGCTTTGTCTTGTTCATCACTCTATTTCCAGGGCTTAGAATAAGTCAAGATATGTACTGCAAGCAGTAAGCACTTAACACATATTTGTAAAGAGGAGGGGAGACATCTTTTGAGTCACTGGTATAATCTTTTTTTGTATTTCTGTGGTTCATTTACTCCACCATTTTTATAGGTGATTATTTCACCACTTCTCTCTCTTCAAGGCTAGACTTCAAAATTGCTCGTGTCTCCATTTGTCCCCACCCCTAAGATGCACACTCTTCCCTTCTCTGCTCCTCTGTCCTCTGGGAATTGACCTATAAATGCATGATCTAGGGTGCTCTACTGCATGGCTTCCCAAATTTTGTCAATGGGAATCTTTGGAGGGATATCGAAGGGCAGAATAAAGAGATCATGATAGTTCCTTCCTGCTCCCCTGCCTGCTGTGAACATGGTTCTGGCAGTTGCTGCATCCTTAGAAATACACAGCTTCTGAAGGGCCGTTCCTCCCTTTAACTTTCCCTTGTCGGCATAAAAGTGAACTCATTTTCTGCTCTTGTTAGTCTCCTTCGAGATTTCCTAACCTTTCCAATACATTAAAAAGCTTTTTGAACTGTCTGAGTTAGATTCTGTTTCGTGGTGTGGCGTGAACTAAGGCATTCATCCTAAGCCAATGATATTGCTTTCCACTTTACTAAGAAAATTGAGAAATCCAAAAGAGAATTCCAAAGATCTATCCCACTACATCACCAGCATCTGTTTCAATATCCTCTGCCGTTTTGCTTTAGAGTCTAGAGCTGCCTGTCCGATAATGTAGGCACTAACCACAATGTGATCATCGACCAGCTGAATGTGGCTAGTATGACTGAGAAACTGATGTTTGATGTTATTTAATTTTAATTAATATAACTTTTAAATTAAAAACATTTTTCAGTTATTGACAAATTTTAAGCATGTTTGGAACATGTGGATATATAAATAATTTTCAGGAACAATACACTTTTCAGAATTTGAATCTGAAAATACCAATCATGTATTTCTGATAAAAATTTAGTGACTACATTGAGATGAGGTGTAAATGTAAAATAAAAAAGAATTTTGAAGATTTAGCACAAAATAAGGAATGTAAAATAACTCATAATGATTGCCATGTTATTGTATGTTGAAATAATAAAATATTTACTATACAGAATAAATACATTATAAAATTAATTCACCTGTTTATTTCTTTTTGTTGCTTTTTTTAGACACAGGGTCTCACTCTGTTGCCCAGGCTGGAGTGCAATGGTGCAATCATATCTCATAGTAACCCCAAACTCCAGGCTAACATGATCCTCCCATGTCAACCTCCCAAGTAGGGGTGCATGCCAACATGCCTTGTTAATTATTTTTATTATTTTTTTATTTTTATTTTTTGTAGATACAGCATCTTTCTATGTTTTCCAGGCTGGTCTTGAACTCGACCTCAAGCAGTCCTCCAACCTTAGCTTCCCTAGGTAGCTAGGACTACAAGTGTGCTCCACTACGCCCACCTAAATTTTTTAAAAAAAATGTTTGCAGAGATGGGATCTTGTTATAAAGCCCAGGCTTATCTTGAACTCCTGTCCTCAAATGATCACAAAGCTCTGGGATTACAGGTGTAAGCTACCATGCCTGGCCCTATTTTTCTTGTTTTAAATGTGGCTACTGGGAAAATGTAAATTACATATATGGCTCCTATTCTTTTTCTATTGCACAGCACTGCTCCAAATCTATTCTCTGTGCCTCTAATTTAAGAAAATTGGTCCCTTGTGTATTAGCTTACACCCCTTTTACCTACTCAGACATGCCCTCCAGCAATTCCCTCTCTCTCCAAAATTATCAAGGTTTCCACTCAGTTCAGATTTTCCCCTCTGCACATAGACATGCTAATATTTCTTCATTCAAAAAGTTATCTTCAACACATTTCAGCCAATTTCACTTATACCTCTTGGTCAATTCAAAATTCCTTGAAAGTACTGTCAATTCAATCTCCAATTTCACTTCTCTTATTCTTTTTTTAAATCCTCCACTGAAACTGCTCTTATTAAAGTTACCAAATACTTTTACACTGCTCACCCGCTGGTCTATTCTAATTCCTAATGTTAGTTGATCTACCAAATAAACTTGAAAATGTTGCCAACTCCATCCTCTTTGTTTTGTTTTCTTTCGAATAGTTTTATTTTGTTTTTTGTTCTTTCCTGTAGTTTTCAGGGCATCACATTCTCTTGGTTTTCCTTCTATATCACTGATTACTCCCTTTTGAGTCTTTCAAAATTAATCTTTCCTCATTTCCCAACCTCTTAACATTAGAGTGTTCCAAGATTTAGTCTTTGGCCTCCTTTCTCTTTGCTCATTTATTTGGCTATTTATATTGTCTTGTTGCTTTATGTGTCTTTCATATGTCAATAATTCCAAAATTTATTTCTCCAACCCAGAGCTCAACCTTGAATTTTCACTAATAGTTCTCACTATTTACGGAGACATCTCAAAATTGAACTCCAGTGTTCCTGATTTCCATTATTAGCAATTCTATCCTTTGAGTTACTTGGGTCAAAAACTTCAGGGTTATCTTGAAGTTTCTCTCTTTCTCTATTCCCTACAGCACTTCTCTCGTGAAATCCTATTGGCTAAAACTTCAAAATGTGTCAAGAATCTGACCATTTTTCATCACCTCCACTGTTACCATGCTGGTAAAAGCCCCTGCCATATCTCACAGAGATTATTGCAACAGCTTTCTAACTGTTCTATCTGCTTCTTCCTTTGACCCCCCCAACCCCCAATAATTCATTTTTACACAGCAACCAAAGTAAGTATGGTAATAAGAAAATGTCTTATATTTTAACAGCTCAGGAAAATCCAAAGATTTCCCATTTCATTTGGAATAAGAACCAAACCCTTCACAATGACCAGCAAACTATTATGTGCTATGGCCAAGACAACGTGATAATCACATACATTTTTCTCCTCCTTTCTCAATCTACTTCTGATATGCCAGGCACCAAGTTCTTTTTAAAGCACCCCAGGCATGCTCCCATTATAGGCCCATGCTCTGGATTTTCCTCTGCCTGGAACAATTTTCCTCAAGAAATCCACATGCTACTTTCTTCACATACCTCAAGTCTTTGCTCAAAATTCACCTGTCCTTGAAAGCCTGAGCTGACCCCCTATTTTAAATTGCAACACTCACCTAAATCCTATCTCTCTTAGCCTGATGTTTTGTGTTGTTGTCTCCTAGTACTCACCACCTTTTTATGTATTATATGTTCAACTTATTTTTATTTCTTTTTTTTATTTCCCACTTCACTAGCATGTAGATTCCCCAAGGGCAGAGGGTGTTTCCATTTACTGTCTACCTAAAACAGTGCCTGGCACGTAAGAGAGCTGTTCATGAAGTATTCTTTGAATAACATCACCCTGCAACTCATTCATTTAGTCTTAATTATATAATTCTTAATAGATGCATTTTCCAATGCATTAATAACCCCAGTTATAGTTTAAGGAAACATGCATCTCAGACTCATCCTACTTAACCAAGATATAGATAAGCCTTAGATGTACTTGTGAGTCCTAGTACCCAGAGATCATAGTATGAAAATGATAGTATTAAGATGATAGAAGAGGCTGGGCACAGTGACTCATGCCTGTAATCACAGCACTTTGGGAAGCTGAGGCAGGTAAACTTTTGAGACCAGGAGTTTAAGACCAGTCTGGGCTATATGGTAAAACCCTGGCTCTACAAAAAAAAATTAGCTGTGCATGGTGGCACATGCCTGTAGTCCTGCTAGGCAGGTGGCTGAAGTGGGAGAATCACTTGAATCTAAAAGGCAGAGGTTGCAGTGAGCTGAAATCACACCACTGCATTCCAGCTGGGGCAACAGAGCAAGACCATGTCTCAAAAAAAAAAAAAAAAAAAGATAGAAGATAGATGAGGGTTTTTGTTTGTTTTTGTTTGTTTGTTTTCTTCCTGAGATGGTGAATTATAGGCTTTTAACATGCCTCATCCACTTGGAGATAGCAAAACAGCCTCATCCACTTGGAGATACCAAAAAAATGATTGTGTAAAGATCAATACTGTGAGATTTTTCAAGAAAGTATATGGGAATTTACCCAAAGAGCAAGGAACACTCCATATTCTGAAGAGTAGAAGGTTTATAAGCAGCCTGTGTGACAGCATTTGGCTGATAAAAAGCTTGGAGCAGCTGTGCTCTCTCTGCTTTATACGTGAAGGAGAAGTAAAGTATTTCTCAGACAAGCAAACACTAAGAGAATTCATATCCACTATACCGTCCTTACAAGACATGTTCAAAGGAGTTCTAAAAAGGAAACAAAAGAGCAATAATCATCATAAAAACATATGAAAGTATAAAACTCATGGGTCTTATAAAACAATTACACAATTGAAATTTCAAAGAAACAAGGTAATAATAAATACTATGATAGGAACAAAACTTCACATATCAATACTAACCTTAAACATAAATATTTTAAATGCTCCACTTAAAAAGATAGGCTGGTGGAATAGAAAAAAAATATATATGTCTAACTATATGTTGCATACCAGAAACTCACCTAACTAGTAAAGACATTTAAAGATTCAAATGAGAAAAAAATATATATTATATGCATACAGAAACCAAAAGCAAGCAGGAGTACCTAGACTTACGTCAGCTAAAACAGACTTTAAATCAACAATAGTTTTTTTTAAAGGGCAAAGAACATCATTATATAATGATAAAGGGATCAATTTGACCAGAAGATATAACAATTGTAATTACATATGCACTCAACACCAGATCACCCAGATTCATAAAACACTAATAGACCTAAGAAAAAAGATATACATCAATACAATAATAGAAGAGAACTTCAATATCCCACTGACAGCACTAGGCAGAGTATCAAGTCAGAAAATCAACAAAAAAACTATTGACTTAAATTAGACTGGACCAAATGAACCTGACAGACATTTATATAACATTCTACCCTACAGCAGAATATACATTTTTCTCACCTGCTCATGGAATAGTCAAAGAAATTGACCACATGCTAGGCCACAAGGCAATTCTCAATAAATTTTTAAATATCAAAATTATATTAAGTACCTTCGCAGTTCACAGTGGAATAAAACTACGAATCAACACTAAAAAGGACTCAAAACTATACAAATACATGGAAATTAAATAATTTTCTCTGGAATGATTGTTGGGTCAATGATGATATCATGGCAGAAATAAAAAAATTTTTTTGAAATTAATGATAAAAGAGACATAAAGTACCTAAACCTCTATGACAGCAAAAGCAATGCTAAGAGAGAATTTTATAGCAATAAGTACCTACATCAAAAATGTGGAAAGAACTTAAATTAACAACTTAACATTGCACCTCAAGGAACTAGAAAAACAAGAATGAACCACACCCAAACTGGGAAGAAGAAAATAAACAATAAAGATAAGAACACATCTAAATGAAGTTGAGACCAAAACTAAATAAATACAAAGGAAAGAAAAGATGGTTCTTTTATAGGATAAACAAAATTGATAGACTTCTAGCTAGATTAACAAAAAAAAAATGAGAGAAGATTCTAATAAGCATAATCAGAAGTGATAAAGGTGTCATTATGACTGATACAACAGAAATATAAAAGATAATTAGAGACTGGCAGGTAAACAAGAGCCCACATAAAGGTATTTTTACCTAGAACTTAGTTGAAGCATAATATGAATTGTATTTAGGCACCTAATTACCATTTGTATAACTACCACTATGGGAAACAGTATACAAGGCTGCAATTCATCGTACTGAATACACCTCAGTGCCAGTTCCATAAACAAGAAAGGGAAGCCCCCAAAAATATTTCTGCTGTTTCTCCAAGGTGAAGGTTCATGACAAACAATAACACAGTTGCTACTGCAGAAACTGCAGTATTTCCTGATAGCTGAGAAACAGACTTGAACAGGTTTGCTACCAAAGTATCATCACTGACAGAGTAACAGTTACTGTTTTCATACTTAAGGCCTTAGCCTATTATTAAATTAAATGCTAAAAGTCTGCTTAAATTAATACATAATATAGAGTACATAGTACACTCATTCTCCATTATTTCAGCTTTTGTGTACGTGATAGGCTCCCTTCAATATGTTCCCCATCCTAATCTGGAAGTTGTGAATATATTACCTTATATGGCAAAAGAGACTTTGAAGTAGTGAGTAAGGTTAAAAACTTTGAGAAAGAAGATCATAAATCTTTAAAAACTAAGAATTTTCCCAGCTATAGTCACAGAGGGAGACGTAACTACAGAAAAGGGTCAGAGAGTTGAGGTTCAGAGGGTTGAGAGGTGAAAAGTTTGCTACCCACTATTGCTGACTTTAAAGATGCTGGAAAGGGGCCACAGGTCAATGAATCGGGGCAACCTTAGAACCTGGAAATGTCAAAGAAAGATTTTCCCCAGAAGCTGCCAGCAAGAGACATAGCCCGGCCAGTTCTTTGGTTTTAGTCCAGTGAAACCCGTGTCAGACTTCTGACATATAGAACTATAAGATAATACACCTGCATTGTTTTAAGTCAGGACATATGTTGTAATTTCTTATGTGATGAAAACTAAATCCTTAATGCATTCATTGAGAAGGACTTTTTTTTCACAAACTATAACCCAGGTAACAGCTGGGATCCTTCTGCCTCTTCTTAAAATCAAGACAACAAATGTACATTCCCACTCCATTGATTGAGAAAGCCAACATTTCCCCAAGATTTGAACTGACTGCAAGGCTAGGGGTAGATCTCATGGTCATCTCAATCTCTCTCTTTATTTAAATAATTCAGCACAGGAACCATTTCAGCATTTCTCTCAAAAAGTTTCCTTTTACGCAACATACACCAAGTACACATTAGTTGTTTTCCTATATTTCCATCCATTTTTTGGTGCACAATATCGTGTGCAAAGTATTTTACTAAAGACAGAAAAATTATGCTGTGGAAACACAAACCATATAAAATCAAATGTTTCTCAAAAAATGTCCTTTTCTTTCTTTTTTTTTTTTACTAGATTCAGAATTTAGTCATGTTGTTCTTCTCTCAAATCCTGTTTCACAGTACTTTGTGGTATTTTCTCTATTGAACCTTATACCCTTCAGGTTTTTGGCTCTCTTCTCCCCCATGCTGTGGCTTTTGAAGATTTTTCTTTGAATAAAACATTTCTTTCTCTAATGGTGGCTATGAATATATTTCATTTGTCACCTTTCTATATAAACTTTGACTATTTTACACATTCCCTCCTATAATCTGTGTAAGAAAATAGTCCTCCTTCCCCATTCTTCCCCATTTCTTAATAAGAAATTAAGACAAATATTTCATAGCCATAGATCAAACTACATAATTATCTAATAGCCCTATGAGCACAATTCTCAGGAGACGGTGAATAAAAATGGAATGTCTAGCTCTAAGCTTTGTATTACATTGATTTCCTATTGGTTTAGCTTCACACACACAAAAGCACCCATATTAATCCCCCATTATAAAATTATACAGCATTCAATTTACAAAGAAATTCATAACTAATTCACAGGGAAAAAAGGAAATTTTGTTGACTATTAATAAGTTCCAACTACTTGGCAGGCATTATCTAACTCAATCAACCTATGAATAAAAACTATCAGCTAGTATTTGGTATATGAATGGCCCCACAGTATTTATTTTCTTATTTATTTTTCAATAAACCCACAAGGTAAGTGGTATTCCCATCATATGGATAAAAAGCAAGACATGGAAAGGTTAAATAATTTTCCTGGTGGCAAATAAGTGATGAAGCTAAGATTCAGATCCAAGGATGCGTGACCTGGAGATAAGCCTTCTATCCTGAAGGTTATAAAACTATAAGATTGAGTTGCAGAGAAACAAACTGAAATTCTGAGAATTCAAACAACTTTCTTAGAGTCCCACAACCAACAGCCCAGAGGCTAGCTTTCCAAGCTCAGTTCATACAGCATACCAAAGTGTATGCACCTTCAACTACCTCTAGGATTTGCGGGGGATTAAGCAACTTGCAACACCAGACAGACAAAAACTTTACTGAAAGATGATCAAATTAACCCATTTTTCTCCTCCATGATACTTTAAGATATCCAAAACAAATATATAAAATAATATTTTAGAGAAGCACAATTTTATAGGAAGAGTGAGATCTTTGTAGTGAAAAAGACTTGAATAATAGAGTATTTCTGGAAGAATGCACAAGAAAATGAAGAAGTTTTGACTCCAGGGAAAGCATGGCCAAGAGACTGCAGTGAAAGAAGACTTGTTTTTTTGTTTTGTTTTGTTTTGTTTTGTTTTTTTTACTAAATTACTGTATGGCTTTAGAATTTTCTATAATTGATTAATATATTAACTACTGAAAAAATTAATTTTAAAGGATATGTTTAATACAAAGTACCTAACATTGTAGATGGTACAGAGGGAGCACTTAACAAGTGGCTTTTTCTCTTTTTATTTAAAGATGAGAAATATCTTAAATATCAATAGGATACTAGATTTCTGAGAAAGAATTGCGTTAGAGCAAAGTAGTAGCCTTACCTCTCAGATGTTGCTAGTCAGGAAAAGTATGGTTTCCAGTAGTTTTATTTTCCATAGTTTAAAAAAGAGGAAATTTCTTAGGAATAGAGTTAAGAGTGTAAAAGATGTACCGGATTTTTATTTTTAAAAAATCATACTAAACTTGACTTAATAGAGCTAGCTTACAAAATTCATAGAACAAGAAAGGTTTTAATTGCAGACAAATTAAATTTGGAACTTCAAGTTTTAAGATGTATATTTAGTCTATAAAATTTGCAGCTTCTATAAAAACACTAAAAACTCAAATAAAACACAATTCTAGAATACAAATAAAGATGCAGGTTTGGTATATCCAATTATCACTAGACTTTTCACACACACAAAATGAAAAATTGCTGTAATTGTCAGGATATTTATACGAGACATTTGCTGGTTGTTTCATTCTTAGAAAAGATCTGCTCCAATCTGGTAGGGAAAAATGGTGAAGGTAGGAAAAAAAGGCAAGTCCAAGGAAGTGTAGGGTATCATTTGGTTCACGAAGACGAAAAATGACTGCCTCTACTATACTAAGTTGGCTTAAAGGTACTTTCAGAAACAAAACGGAAAAGGTAGAGATTATGGTACTTAAAAAAATATTCAAGAAAACTACATGTCTATACAGTCCTTGACAGAAAAAGAAAGAATAATGAAGAATTTAATATAACTTATTAGCTAAATAGCAAGCTGCCAATCTAGTTATGAAATAACCAATCCATGTTAATTCCTAAAGCAGCAGTCTTTACACAGACCAGGAAGTATCTAGTGTTTTTGTTTATTCAACAGATATTTACTGAACATTTTCTAAGCATAACGTATTACGTTGAAGTGCTGTGAGGAATACAACATGTCATATCCAGTACCTGACACCAATCACAAACAAGACAATAGGACACCATTTTTCACTGAAATGCATCTTAAAACCCAGGGAGATAGATAAGGTAAAGAAGGTAGTATTTTAAAAACATCTTATGAATACAATAAAAACCATTCAATAGATGCTTAAAAGAAGGTTGTGGCTAGAGGAACAGAGAAAGCTTAATGGAGGACAGGCTATAAGGCACGATATCAATCTGACGATGGCCTTCATCAACTATCCCTTCTTGGGACAGGAAAAACCTTAGTTTTCAGAGTAGGATAGGATGTGGTTTTGGCCACGGCTGGCTGTGCAAATTAGGATAAATTTCTTATCCTCTGTGAACCAGTTTCCTAATCTGTAATGTTTTACAGTTTACAGATTTCAGTTTACAGATTTTTTACAGTTTCCTAATCTGTAAAGTTTTGGCCATGGCTGGCTGTGCAAATTAGGATAAATTTCTTATGCTCTGTGAACCAGTTTCCTATCTGTAAAGCTTTAGGGATATAACCCTCCTCTCATCTTGACCATTCCTTAGCCCTTTGCAGTCTCATTTCATCTCACTCCTGATCACTGGAGTCAGCACTCTAGCGATCACCTCCTAATTGTCACTTTTGATTATTAAATTCAACAGAGACATCATTTTACCAATTATTCCATCATTCTGCTGCATTTGTACCCCTTGATTAGTCATACCTGAAAACTCTTTCCTCCCAATTCTTACTGGCACTACGGGGGTTACTTTCCTCTGAGAAGTATTTTTTACACTATAGGTGAGTACTCACTAGTGAACTCAATTAGTAGATCATCACCAAGAATTTGGGAGGTTTTGTTTGTTTTACTTTGTTTTAAAATTTAAAACTTTATTTTTCTAGAAAAATTTTAGGTTCACAGACAAAAAAAGAACAAAAAACAAAAAACAAAAGATATACAGATTTCCAAAATCTTTCCTTCACCCCACACTTATATATCCTCCTTTATTAGGAATTTGTTTTTTAATAAAATAAAATAGATCCAACTATTAAAAATCAAATGCATCACACTAGTTACAGTAAGCATTTTTTTGGTGACATATTTGTTTCAGGTGTGTGTGTGTCTGTGTGTGTGTGTGTGTGTGTGTGTGTGTGTGTGTTACTGTGCATGGCATATGTGCCTGACCAATGAGAAATATAAAATGTAAGAAAAAAATGTATTTCTCATTGCAAATCATGGTGAAAATTTTTCAAGTCATGGTAATGAAGCTTCCCAGTCTAATTTGCTAATTCCTGCTCTTACATTTACCTCATTGATACTGATTCTGTCCTTTTTTGACTATTAGCTTCAATTATCTCTGGCAGCTCACCCTGCAAAACTTCACAATCAACTTTTCAGTATTGCCCCCTGGATTTTTATAGGTACTTAAGCTCATTATAAATTGTTGATCGCTTCAATCAAGTAACATGAAGAAAGTGATATGTTAGCAAGTTTAAGCTGACAGCGGTATGGAAAGATAGGTTTGAATAAGAGAGACCAAAAGGAGGGGAGATCGGTTAGAAAGTTATTACTGTGATCCAGGATAAAGCAATTAGAGAGTAAAGGAAAGTTAGAGGTAGTAAGGATGGTGAAAGAAGTTAATTTAATAGCAATTTTAGAAAGAAACATGTATTAAGGTCAAGGAGATGAGTGACAAAGTTGATACCAAGTCTCAAGAAAAGGAAGATTCAATTGTTTATCCATTTTTATTCTGAAGAAAAAAAAAGCTATTTTAATAATAATAATTATCAATGTTAATAATATCATGCTTATTTTATTTTTAACTTGAACCACTGCATTAGTCCATTTTCACACTGCTATAAAGAATTCCTGACCCTGGATAATTTATAAAGAAAATCATGGTGGCCCTAGAGAAGTGAGAGAGCAAAGGAGGAACTTGCCAAATACTTATAAAACCATCAGATCTCACGAGAACTCACTCACTATCACTAGAGCAGCATGAGGGAAACTGCTCCCACAATCTAATTACCTCCTACCAGGTTACTCTCTCAACACTTGGGGGATTACAATTCAAGATGAGATTTGGGTGGGGACACAAAGCCAAACCATATCAACCACTAAACATAAGCACTTAAAGGACTATAAGATATCCAGAATTAAGGCCACACTGTAACTTAGTTTAATAGCCATTTTGGTTTAATAAATATTTATATGTATATAGGTTCAACTTTCTACAGAGTTAATTTAAAAAATATATTCAGCAAAACTAACTCCGCTGAAATTTCAGTGCTGGCTGAACCCTTAGATATATACTTGTATCAAATGAAATATATAAACATAGAGTCGTAATTATGTAATTTTTTTCAATAGTTCTTCACTCTGTGAAAAATAGAGCAAAGAAAAAGAAATTCAAAGATCAAACTATTATTTCAATTTTTAAGTTTCAGACTTCTGTGTAAATATATATTTTCCCTAGTAGGATCCCCTTTACTTCACACTAAAATGTCTTTTGCTCTTTTCTAGCAATGGCTTAACTTTAAAATTATGTGTCAACAAATAAATCTGTGATACTGTCCTGTCAGATATTTAATTCCTCATTTTTTCCTCCTCTTTAACTAAACTTCACAAAATGCCCTCTAACCATACTTTAACAGAGTGATGACAGTTTAATTAGATCAAGACCTCAGCAAAGAATAATCTTGATAGTAGCGAAGACATTTATGGATTACAGTTTGAGCTTTTGCTACTATCCTTCAATGAGTCCAGCAGCTATATAAAATGACTACCTAAAAAGTCAATGAGTGCTTATAAATTCATGCTCTTACTTTCCCACCAACAAATCAGCTGATGAGAGAATAGTCATCTGTTAATGAACAGTATCACTGAAAGAGAATTGGACTTGAAATCAGAAGACTACTTTTTGGATCTGATTTTTTCATTTGCTAGTGATTTGGCCTTGGGGAAGTCACTTTAAACTCTGTGAAGCTCATTATTTTTTTCTTTGTAAAACAAAATTAATCTATTGTACAGTCTAGAAAGTATTGACACATAAAGAATCTAAATAACATTTCCTCGAGGTTTTTCTGGTGAAATGTTAATTCTCTATGAAACACATGTAAAAAGTAAAGGAGACAGACCAAAAGGCAAATTTTGAGTTACACAAGGAAAGGCAAGGGAAAGAAAGTCTAGGTCCAGTGAAGTCTGTCTGGAAATGTCTTCTTGTGATAAAGTTTAGGAGAATAGAGCCTACATAACAGCTCAAGGTATGCAAGGTCAATAAATAAAACCAGTTATTTGGTTTTGTTTTCATTTTTGTTTTTGAGATGGAGTCTCATACTGTCACCCGGGCTGGAGTGCAATGGCACGATCTCAGCTCACTGCAACCTCCATCTCCCAGGTTCACACAATTCCCCTGTCTCAGCCTTCCGAGTAGCTGGGATTACAGGTGCACACACCACACCCGGCTTATTTTTTTGTATTTTTAGTGGAGACAGGGGAGTTCACTATGTTGGCGGACTAGTCTCAAACCTTGACCTCATGATTCACCCACCTTAGCCTCCCAAAGTGCTGGGATTTCACGCATGAGCCACCACGCCCAGCCAATAAGACAAGTTTTTAATAAAAGGAAAAAGAGGAATGGAGTTTGTACACATACTTCCATTGTAATAATGAGAAGTACCATGCAAAAGTGCAAAGCAATGCATGTAATAATATAGTTTCACAAGTAAGAGGTGCTATCAGTGGCATTGTTTCGATCTGAATACGTTAGACTATGAAAGTTTATTGGGAATTATCTAGCAAAAGCCTGAGATAGTCAGAGAGTAGGTAGACTTAAAGTAGGAATTCTATTGCTATGTTTGTATCTAAGAAGAGTGGAATTACAACAATACTAATGGAATATAATGAAAGAGTTGTACATATTATATTCATGGCTTGTTTTCTTCTATTTCAGGTATGTATTGAGAAATGAGTGAGATTGAGCTGAAGCATAAAACATCTTGTGCTCAAGAGATATTGCAAGCACAAAACAGCAAAAAACTGCTCAGGAAAGGGGTAAATACAGGTTTGCATCAGCCTCTGAAAACTAATGGCATCAAGCCCATAATTCTTCCAAAGCACTAGATCTGTTCCAGAGGGAAAGATACTTTCTGGTGGTGAGGTTCCCCCAAGGGAATTTCTTTTCTTTTCCTGTGTTTATGTAGTTAAATCAATCTCATTGCACAAATAATTGGAGGTTGCTAAACTCGGGGAAGTTCTTAAAGGGAATAATTCTACCAGTCTGTCTATGATTCAAAAACATAACTCTTCCTGTAGAACCAGACTCCTTTTATTGGGCACAGTATTCTAGGAAATTCTAAAGTTCTTTGAATGACATTAAATATTGAATAAGTTTCATCTAGAAATAAGTGTAATGACCAAGTAGCATGACCAGTGGGCAAGAGGAGAAAGCTAGGACCAGAAAAAGAGGTAAGTGAACACAACGGGCATTCTCAGTGCAGAGTTCTAAAGTGAGCCCAGTGTCTAAACAATAGTGCCCAAAGAGGCCATGGTGTGTTTCAGCAGCCACCAAGGGCTGAGAAACTCCAACCAGTCAAATGGGACACAGATCAAAGGTTCAATGAATTCAAGTCTATTGTAGGGTTCTCATATCAGGCTATAAGGCTATGTAGAAAATATCAAATGAGTAATGACTATACAAGAACAAGATATACCTTCCTATGATAGGGCAATATCAAAAGTTAATCAAAGTGTTATGGTCCATTTTAGTAGGAGTTCAGGACAAGGCTTAACTCCTGGAAAAAATTAGTACCTAGCAGTACATGAAGGCAGAATTACACCAACTCAGGAGTCTGTATGTTAGTCAGAAGGTACAGACTAAGTAGACAAGGAGGTCCAAGAAATTCATTTTAGGCATATCAGATCCTCAGTGAGTAGCATCAAAACTATTTCTAGATCATACCACATTTGTGTGGATCAAAATTCCAAATGTGTTCTCAGTGTTAATCAACATGAATTTAGGAATGAAGCAAGCCTGAATCTTCACTTAAAGAGCAGGGACAACCATAGCTGAGCAGAAATGGAAGATGCAGAAATTGCCAGCAGCCCACATATATAACACTCCCTTTTTTCTTCTGGGCACACAGGATCCTTTACATCATGTACACCCTACATTCAGAGTTCCAGAGAGAGTGATAGGGTAAAAAATAGGAAGTTCAAAATGTCAAAATATGGAAAGTTCTTTCTATATTTCCCTCCTAGAAATCTTTATTTTTTTTTTTTGGATGAACTAGATTTAGCCATTTAGATTGTATACCAGGATATATGAAGATTATTCCTTATTTGGATGTCTTCAAGTTCTACTGTTTATATCTCTCTTGTTAACAGACTAGTTTTTATTCAGAAATACTATCAATAATTGGAACTTTCAGTAGTAAATTTAAGGCATTGCATTAAACTAAGTAATACAGTCCTCTCTTTAAAATGCAAATGAATTAAATTAAATATTTTTATTTCATAATTTAGAAAGGCAAATCACAGAATAACATGATTTAACAAACTTCGGACCATCTCTGACCCTTTAAGACTTCAACACCAAAATTTTAAGTTAGATGGATTCCTTTGTGCTATGAAATTGTCAGCCCCCAAAGAGAAGTATTTATTTCTCATTGTGGTCATCTTTCTGTATTCTTCTTACTTTAACCTCATTCTTCCCAGTTTTTTATGCCTGCTTTATTCTACGTCTCTTACCTCATTTCTACCACTTAAACTCGGCTTTGTCATTTGGTAGCTACATTTTGCTTCTTGGCTAACCATCAAGAATTGTGGCTAAGTTTCTCACTCCATTCCTCCTCCCAATAGGTCTCCCAGATATTATCAATCATTCTAGATCTGAAACCTCAAAATAGACTCCTCACTGTCTCATCACCATTTCTCCAATATGCCCCTCTCCAGCAAAAGATGAGGGAGGGAGAAATCTACAGAGAGAACATAACTCGTAATAACAGAGATCATCAAATTACATTTTTTTTATTATTTGGGAAAAAGAACAATTCAAAGATCTGTATTTGAAAAGTAAGAGGCTGCCCTACTTCCATATTACAGTCACAAGTTAACACTGTAAACAGATTGATGTTTACCTTTCTAGACATATTGTTGAAATTCAAGAATTAAAAAGTCAAAAAGGATTTAAATTTATTTTAAGTTCTGCATTTAAAGATTCATCTAAGATGTTGTTTTACAGTAGAGATTTTTGTGATTCACCTTCAGAAATTCTGATTCAGTAGATCTGAACTATGACCTGTGTCTTAGTCCATTTTATGTTGCTATAACAGCCCAGCAAGGAAATTTGTTTCTCATAGTTCTGGAGACTGGGAAGTCCAATGTCAAGGTGCCAGCATCTTGCAAAGCCCTTCATGCTGCACTATTCCATGTTGTAAAGCAGAAGGACATACCTGGGCAACAGAGACAGAAAGCTAAACTCACTTTCTTATCAGTGCACTCTTGAGATAATAAACCCACTCCTATGGCAATGGCATTAATCCATTCACAAAGGCAGAGGCATCATAACCTAATCATCTCTTAAAAGTCTTACCTCTAAACAGGGTCACAAAGGCAATTAAATATCAATGTGTGTTTTGGAGTGGACGTTAAAACCATAGTACCTAGGGATTTGCATTTCAAGCATTACCAGTCATTCTGAAGATATCCTCCAAGATCACATTTTATCCAGCATTAATTTAATACTTCCAACTATTGATTTTGTGTTTTGATTAATATTTCTACATATTTTCATGCAGTTCAGTTATACCTGTTTCCACCATTTCTCAAAACTGTATTCATTTTATGATTCTTTCATAATATATTATTTGTATAACAATCTCTAAACATTTATGTTTCCCTTTAGAAAAACAGAAAATCACATTTTAATTGAGCTGTGAATTTGAATACAATTCTACTAGAACTCATAGAAAAAGGTGTTTCTCTGTTTTATTTTCCTTTTAATTACTTTACAGTCACCAATTTCTCATTTATTCCCACATTTTATGGTTGAACTAATTTGATCTCATAATCTCAAGGCATTCATAAAGACAGAAAGATTAGGGAATGTAAAGACAACCAAATGTGCTGTTTTCCCCTCTGATGAAATTTAAACTAGAGCTACTGAAGTTAATTGTAAACTACCAGTGATAAAAACAAAACTAAAAATGTATTTTATTGATGAGGAATAGACAAATAAGAAACATTCTGCTCTGCTCCCTTGTAGGCCCCATTAACACTTCTAAAGCAATTAAAAAATAGTTCATTAAAGACTATAGGTGATTTGTAATGTTAGCTGGACACTGTTGTCATTGGGGTCAGTCAAGATAGATTTTCATTCAATTACCTACACATCTTGCCTCCCCAAGGATACTTGAAAGAGTCATCTGCACCAACCTCCTCAGCAATTTTTAACTTGAAGTTCATTAGCTCAATGGCAGATTGATGCATTGCACTTAAAATACACTCAAATGTCATCTTTTAAAAAATCGACTAACACAGCCTTACACGATGGAGTTAAATTCAATCATTCAATTTACCTTTTGGTTCTTTAGAGAAATTACCTTCCTTTATCAAATTCAAGCTGCAAGACTGCCACAAAAGGTGTTAATCATGTCATTTGCTACCATTAATGTAAGCTTTGATTTTATCCAGTTCTCTGCTCAACTTCTTCCTGCATCAATTCTTTTCCAGCCAGATTGTTCCACTGTGTAATTACTTCCTAAGAGTAACTTATGTGCATTAGGAAGCATATTAAACAATCAATCAATAAATATTTATTGAATGTCTACCATGTGCCTGAAAGAAGAAGACCTATGCCCTTTACTCAAAGAACTTATCATCTTATTGGCATAACCTGATTTATACACTTGAAATGATTAGAGTCATAAAATAAAATAAACTGCTAAACTGTGTGGTTCTGAGAATCGTATGCTACGGAAGTTCAATGATAGGGAACAGGTCAGAGGATTTAAGCTGGACTCTGAGGAATGAAGAGGATTTTTGTAGCAAAGGAAAAAAATGAAAACCATTAGAAAAAGACTGAAAATTGTGTGAGCACAGAAGGTGGGCTCAGAAGCCAGAAGGAGGGTGGCCAATGTGAAGCCAAGGGAGCAGCCAGCTGCCTGGACTGGAAGTTTCCTGTTGGGAGACAGTAGGATATAAGATAAAATGGATAGACCAAGATTGACGTTTATTAGAGTGTCCTGCTGTAAAACAAAACAAAAGATCAAAGACTGTCTCTGATCTATAAAAGTTTACATTCCTTAGAGAAAGATAACATTCTAAGATGCATATTTTATCCTTGTCTCTTCAAGTTGTTTACCTACAGACTTTTTCTGTACTTAAATTTGATCCATTTTCTATAATGTCTTGATTTGCAGGCTAGAGAAGAACCTAAATTCAACTTTGTTTGTGGAAGTCTATCTCCCCTTTCTTAATAGGTTCAGAATGGATAAATCTGGAAGCCATCATTCTCAGCAAACTGACACAAGAACAGAAAACCAAACACGCATGTTCTCACTCATAGGCAGGTGTTGAACAATGAGAACAAGTGGACTCAGGGACAGGACCATCACACACTGGGGGCAGTTGGTGGAGGGGCTAGGGGAGGGACAGTGAGGGGTGGGGAGGGTGGGGAGGGATAACATGGGGAGAAATGCCAGATATCGGTGAAGGGGGAATGGAGGCAGCAAACCACCTGGTTATGTATGCACCTATGCAACAACCCTGCATAACCTGCACATGTACCCCAGAACCTAAAGTACAATGAAAAAAAAGAAAGAAAGAAAAATTTGACTCAATATAATCAAACATTGACTAGGCAGTATTCTAATATCCACACTGGAGTGAGGGCCCAGATTATGTATTGTTTTTGAATATAGAATACTTACCTGTAACAATTATGAATTTGGAAATATAAGAGGGAGAAATTTAATTGAGAATATTTAATAACATTTTAATTTACCTGGCAAATTGTATAATTTATTTAAAGTTTAAGTTTGGATTTGACCATCAATTCCTTCTTACCTAGAAAGATGGAAAATCTCTTCCCTCACTTTTTCACTGACCAATTTTGAAAGTGAGATTCGATTTACTGTTCATTGCTATTCTACTCTTCTGTTTCTTACCTTGGTGCCATGGGGTGGGCGGCGGGTGGGAGGGTTTTGCTGAGACCCTTGGTAGGGATGCATAGTCTGGTTAATGTAGGCATTTCAGCTTTGTGACCTCCCTCAGAATCCCAGTCAACCCCATTTTCATGCTCTTTCACACTTTCTCTTGTATTGTTCTCATTATGTACATATAAGTGTTTGGAAAAAGTGTTGATTGCCAATTTAAACTATTTATTGTCTTCACTCCTTCAGCTGCTGCTGGATTTCTGAACTCAATCTACCAATAACTTCCATGCAGCACATGCTCACTGCAGTTTTAATTGCTCTTGCCAGTTGCTGAACTCTTTGTACATATTCGCAATTCATTGTGTTACCCCCTTTAGTGCTGTTTCTGGCATCCGCCCTAACTGCTGGATTTTCGTGTATGAAGAGGTTCAGCAATTCTCTTTACAAACTTTCTGCCCAATGGGAGGTACAATTATTGTACTTGATTTGGAGAAATTGGCCATTACCCCAGGAAATCAAATAAAATTCCTTTCTTTTATATTTCCTCATTTTCTTACTCTAACTAAAATCAGAAGTTATTTCACCTAGCACCTAGAGAGTACCAGGAAAATTTTTGTTTATTTTCAACTCAAGTCTTTCCACTAAATGTGGGTGTAAAACCCAACCTCACAGAATGAAGAATTAGCTAATAGCTAAAGTTGCCTGAGCACATAAATGCCAAATCATGTGCTAAATATTTTACATGATTTATTTCAATTAATTTCCACAACAAGCCTATAAAAGAAATACAATTATTCTCCTTATTCAGATAATAAAATCAAAGTTTAAAAAGCGAAAGAAATCGTCTTCCTAAGTTAACAAAACCAGGGATTTAAATACAGGTAGATATTGATAGCGAAGAAACTCCTACATGCCAGTTTCTTTACTTTGATGTTATATTGCCACTCAGCCCATCGATGAAACAAAGAAAATGATCAATTTAGGGTGAGACCAAAACCTCCTATTTATGACCATAATTTTTTAGATGATCTGAAGCATTGTGAGAGCAAAGAAGGAGAAGAAAATGACGCACTTTACGTTATGCATATGGATTATTAAAATAGGCACAACTATTGTTACAAATAGAACCAAGCTTAGCTCAAATATAAGAGAAGTTCATCACTTATTCACATAGTAGTCCAATGGGAAAAAATATAGGTCAGCAGGGTGGTTGTCCCTCAATGCTATTATTCAGGAACCCAGACTCACAGGACTTGGCCATTCATAACATATATCTTCCAGTGTCTCTCTGGTCATCTTCTATTATCACCATTACAGCACAAAGAAACGTAGAAAGAGCATGGAGGGGCATGTCTAGAAGTTCGTATAGCCAGCCTTGGAAGTGGCACACATAACTTCCACTCACAGACCACGAAAGAGCACTATCTCACCACACCTGAATGTGGTGGAAGTTGGGAAACAGTATAGCTGGCCAGCCGTAGGTCCAGCCCTTCATTTGCGGTGGATGAAAAAGACAGGTTCTGAGGGTCAGATAGTCCTCTCCACCACAGTCTACCTCTCTGACACAGATAAAACAGAGCCCCCAGCTAAAGTGGAGTTCCAGTGCTCCAGCAGCTGCTAGCCACCCTGCCCTAACAGGAAATGCCCGGGGAACTGGACTCAGGTGTTGAGAATGTGCCTTTCGCAAGATTCTTCCTTAGTCTGGCAGATGGCCTAATGGCTACTTGTCTAACCCACAACTAGGTGTCCCTCACAGAAGAAACTTGTTTAGACTGGAAGGCGCTCTTGTGGCTCATGTCTGACCCACGTCCATTTTATGCCTGCCTGAATTGCTCTGGCCCTGAAACCCCAACCCCATGTTGCCCTCTGTGTCCTGAGGAAAACCCTGCCTGGGGAAGCCCCTCAATCTGATGGAAGGCACAAATTCAATATACCACCACAATAGGAAGCAAGTTCAAAGCTCTTTACATACAGATCCTGGGCAGAGAGAGTGTGATGTGTCAGGAGGGCAGTCTTCCTTCATTCCCAGGTCACATCCCCCCCCCCTCCTCGCTTCGAGACCGGCCCTAATGTAGGCTGGAAGAAAAGTCAGACACATTTACTTGGAGAGAAAGAAAATGTCAACTCACAGTCTATATAAGTGAATAGGGTGTGGGGCATTGAAATTTCACAGGCAAATGCCTGGATAGTCCACTTAAAGGAAGCAGGGAGGAGGCACGGAGCTCAGTCCGCTAAGTTAGAGCAGTGCCTCTAAGTTCTCATCCCTGGCCACCTGCTTGAGTTATTTGGGTGTGAAATTCTCCCTCTAATATCTAGGCAGCAACCTGTGCTGTGTCCTTCCTTTCACAGACTTATTCTCTCCCAAGAACACAATTCAGTCTTCTACAGCGGTCATATCTAGTCCCAAGCTCTGTAGAGAAACTTCTGGTGGAGATCCAAGCCCAGGATCTGGATCAGAAGTTTCTCTACAGAGCTGGGTATTTTCCTTCATGGGACAGAGACCTGTAACTAAAATTATCAACCCAAAGCACTAGTCAATATACATTAATAGATTAGGATAATCACAATTAAAATGCCAGTTAAAAAGGGAGAGAATACACAGAGCCACAGAAACTCTTATTCATTGCTGATGGGAATGCAAAATGGTACAGCCACTTTGGAAAACAGTTGGTAGTTCCTTAGAAAAGTAAATATATACTTACTACATGTTCCAGCAGTCATGAGTTGTCATACTGTATGCTCACAAATGAGTACTGTCAAAAGTCCATAGATCTGGAAGCAATCAGATGCCCTTCAAAAGATGAATGCATAAACAAACTGTGTTATGTCCATACAGTGCAACATTATTCAGTGATAAAAAAATGAATTATCAGGCCACAAAAAGACATGGAAAAAACCTTAAGTGCAGATTGCTAAGTGAAATAAGTCCACTTGAAAAGTCTACTTACTGTACGATTACAACTATGTGACATTCTAGAAGTCAAAAGATCAGTGATTGCCAGCAGAAAGAAGGGAAAGTGAGAAGGAGAGGGATGAATTGAAGGAGAATAGAGAATATTTAGGTCAATGAAATTATCCTATATGATACTGTAATGATGAGTACACATCATTATACATTTGTCAAAACCCTTAGAATATACAACAAAAAAAAAGAACCCTAATGGAAACTGGAATTTAGTCAATAATAATGTATCAGTGTTGGCTCATCAATTGTAACAAATGCACTACACTAGAAGAAGATATTAATAATAGGGGAAACTGGTGAGCAGAAGTAGAGATGAAATGGTATGTGGGAACTCTCTGTACTTTCTGCACAATTTTTCTGTAAACCTAAATTTACCCCCGCCCCAAAAAAAATGTCTATTTAATAAAGAACAATAGAAAACAGACAACAATCATAGTCCATTGAAATGGCACATTCCTGCTGGGCTTGAATTGTGTAAGACCCTACCCCAGTATTAAATAAAGTCCCCACATTAGGTGTGACTGTGCTCTCTGGGAGAAGTTTCCTGGTTCATGATCCTTAAAGGCATCAGGATTTGCCTTCTAAGATGTTCCTCCTTTTCTGTAGTCTTTCATAGCACTCTGTAATGACCATCAGATTGTACGTCCCACCTCAGGGTTACAGGGTCCACAAACTCACTTCCTGTTTGTAACACTTTGGTGGTTTAAGAATGATTTTACAGGTCAGAGTCAAAGCTTTCTCAAGTGAGGATTACAGTTTTCTTGGCAGTGCAATTCCCTCAAAAACCAAGTATGTTTCTTACCTATTTCTTGCCGTATCCAGGTGCCAGTAGCCATACTCAAATAGTTTTTTAGACCTATTTTTTTCAATTGGCTGTTTTAATTTAAACTTTCCTGTAGAGACAGAGAGAGGGAGTGTGAACTTAATGAGAGCTACCTTGAGATAATCTAAAACAGTTGAACAGAAACATATCACCCTTCATCTGATTTTTGCTGCAAGCTTAATCGCCTTAATTTAACTTAGACATTCTATTAAGCCTTTGTATTTGAAGCTATTTTACATCTTATTTCCTGTTTGGGTTCCAGAAACAGTTAGCTTTTCCAGTCCTGTGAAGTCCTTGATCTCTGATTCTGTCCCTTCATTCTTTGTGCACAAACCAGTCAATTCTTGTAATACTTTAGTTGAAGCAATAGATAGCAGCTACCACCTATAAACATGGAGCACTTTCCAACCACTTCACCTAAAACTATATGAGCATGTGGTCTGCATTCCAGATTATAGTTGGAATTAATTTTAATAAATTGCTACGTTTTACCACAATATATAATATATTTCTTCAGCTTTTCAGCCTGTACAACACTGTCCAAACATTAATTTCTGGGTTTCTTACAGAAAGTAAATTATTTGAAGGAATTACCAAAAATTCAGTTGTCTAAAAATATGTCTTTCTCATATAGAAGTCCAGGGGGGGGGTTCCAAACCAGCACTGGCTTTTCTCCATGCAGCCATTCAGGGATTAGTCTGATGGCCACTCTACCATTTTCATTACATGAGTTCCAGGATCTCTCTGGTTATTGCCATGATAGTTAGGCAGGAAAAAGAACATGGTAAAATACTCCAAAGGCTTGAGAGCCAGGCCTGGCAGTGGAATTCATCACTTCTACTCACATTCCATTAGAGGGAACTCAGTCATATGGAAACATCTAACTACAGAGAAAGCAGAATAATGCAGTGCAGCTAACCAACCATTTACTCAAAACTCCCATTCCAATGGAAAAGAGACAATGAATGTAAATGAACAGCATTATTTCCTAAATCCCAATAGGCCTTAGCCCTAGCCTAATTTCATGCAATAGTGGCTGATTTCCCTCCACCGATACAGGAGGATGCCAACCCATCTCCAAGTTCAGACACCAATCATTTAGCCAGAACAACAACAACAAAAATTCTCTTCCATCTCATTTAAAAGCTCACCTTCTAATTTCTGTCCTACAATCTTCCCCTACTCAAGATATTTGTGAGTGGAGAAATTAGTATAAGAAACCATCATTCTCCAGAAACTGACACAAAAACAGAAAACTAAACACCACATGTTCTCACTCATAAGTGAGTGTTGAACAATGAGAACACATGGACAGAGGGAGGGGAACATCACATACCAGGGCTTGTTGGGGGTAGCGGGGTACTAAGGGAGGGATAGTAGGGGTGAGGGGATTGAGGAGGGCTAACATTAGGAGAAATGCCTAATGTAGATGATGAGGGGATGGATGCAGCAAACCACCATGGCACCTGTATACCTATGTAACAAACCTGCATATTCTGCACATGTACACCAGAACTTAAAGTATAATAATAATAAAAAAAGAATGGAAAAAAAAGGAAACTTTCTTCCAGAAACAGGCAATCACATCACAGCATTACTATATCCATCTAGGTTAATCATGTGCAAGAAATCAACAGCTTTTTTTGCATTACACTTTCAGCTCTCTACTTTATACATGATCTTCCTGCAGGAAGCCAGGATCTGACTTGGAGTTCATTCCTGAGCCTTCTGTGCAGTCAAATACCCACATCTCCAGGAAGAGTAAAATTCAGTTTACTGGCACCGTGCAGTCACAATCCAGACAGAAAAATAAAATATGTCTTTTAAACAGTAGTGACATTCTCAGAAACTAATCATTACTAATACTGAGCCACTTAATAAATGTGAGACACCATTATAAGAGGTTGAATTGTATGACCTTATTTAATCTTCGTAAACATTGTCCCCCAACTTACTGAAGAGAAAACTGACACTAGCAGATGCTGACTAACTTGCACAAGCTTGGGCAAATTCATACATTAGAAAACAGAACACTTAGCCTTACAGTTCAAAATGTTTTCATTCAGGTTAACAATTACATCACATTTCTCCCAAGAATAATTCATAATTCATAAGTGATACTTGCTTTACATTTGTGCAACTAAAGCCCCAGTCAGGTTTTCCCAGAGTGAAGGAACAGTCAGCTCCAAAGGAGTGTTCATCTTTACCCGTTCAGAGACACAAGCTGCCTGCATCTTTTATATGACAGTTTTTACAGCTTCTACCTATCAAAATTTCAGAACACACTGTTAGAAAACCTCTCAGGTATAAAGAGTTGCTCAGAAGCAATCTTTGCCTCAGCCCATTAAACTTTTGAGTCATCTAAAGCTACTTGTTCTGATTTCACACTTACCAAGCAACCTTCTGATTCTGACTTGGCTTCTCATGTGGTTCTGCATCCAGGAAAGAATGTACAGATCAAAAACATTTTGATGTTTTTATGATTTCTGTTTATACTTTTTTATAGCAAATTAATAAATGGCTTATATTCTACTGCGACTTCCCATTCAAATTACCAAGAGAAGAAACTGGAACAATGAAGCCAATTCAGTGTTCAATATTGAAATTTATCATTGAAAATTAACTTGATATTCTGGAATTTACGAGATAAAATTGAATACAGAAACCAGAAGGCCTCATAGGCCATGTTGTTTGGGTCGAAGATAATTAGGGTATTAGTAAAAGATAAAAAGACAGGAAAAAAAGAGCAACAAGAATACTGGAAATTAAATTGTGCAAAATTTAAATTTAATTTTAAGATCAAATTTATCAATATATTACAGTATAATATAAGCCATTTATTGTGCAAAATCTTAATTTGATTCCGGTGTTGATGAAGAATTATAGGATTTTGTTGGGCGTGGTGGCTCACGCCTGTAATCCCAGCACTTTGGGAGGCCGAGGTGGGTGAATCATGAGGTCAAGAGATCAAGACCACCCTGGCCAACATGGTGAAACCCCGCCTCTACTAAAAATACAAAACTTAGCTGGGTGTGGTGGCACACGCCTGTAGTCCCAGCTACTCAGGAGGCTGAGGCAGGAGAATTGCTTGAACCCAGGAGGCAGAGGTTGCAGTGAGCCGAGATCGCGCCACTGCACTCCAGCCTGGCACCTGGCAACAAAGCAAGACTCTGTCTCAAAAAAAAAAATAAAAAAGAATTACAAGAGTTTAAGGAAGATGGGAATTTAGTCAAATCAAGGGAATATATTTTACAGTTTTATGGTAGAAAAAAAGAAACCTTTAGAAGATATTCCATAAGATATTAATTTGAAATATCCTGCATGATATTATTCCAGCTCAGGTACTAAGAAGGATGCATAAAGTGAATTAAACTGAAATCAATGTAGGGGGAAAAACTGAAGAAGCAAAGACTAATATAATATTTCATGTTTGAGAGCAATGGGAAATGGGTGAGCTTCCAACAGTGATGAAAAGATCAAGGGGAAAAAACACTTTTAGTTTTCTGAAAACTTGTGTCTCTCTGTTCTGATATTAATCCAATTTCTTCTGACAAATGTCTATTGAACACCCCCATAAGCCCAATGCTATGCTTGGTGACGGATAAAATATAAGAGAAAAATTAAAATGGTTATGGTTCCAGCCTATGTGAACCTTAAAATAGTATTGTAGGACAATAAGGCAAATGCACATAGAACAGGTTAGCAACAAAAGTACTATAAAAGCTAATGACAAAGATTGCAGGCTCAGTAGGTATTGAGAGAAGAGACAAGGCAGACTAGAGTGGGGGAGAAAAATTACTGAAGAAAAGAACACTGAATGTAAGCACCTTCTGAAAGCTTTTAGGCATCAGCAACGCAGGATACAAGTTAACTAGATTACGTTACCAAAGAAAGTTTTGGAACCAATATTGCCTGTTCCACTTCCTACCAGAAATTTTATACATATATATATATATTGTGTGTGTGTGTGTGTTGTATATATACATATATATATATATACACACACACACATAATTATATACATAAAAAATTTTACATCTGCATGTGTAATAATTATATATATTCTCAAAATCACCATTAATTAAAAACTTCTATGTCTAGGAGGTAGAGATTAGTATGAGAGACTCTGTTAGATATGCTTGGGTGACACACAAAGATTAAAAGTTTGAGGGCTGGGCACAGTGGCTCATGCCCATGTGAGGCTGAGGTAGGAGGATTGCTTGAATCCACGAGTTCCACACAAGCCTGGGCAACATAGTGAGACCCTGTCTTTACAAAAAGTTATTTTTGAAAATGAGCCAAGCATGGTGAGCCATGATCGCCCCACTGCAGTCCAGCCTGAGTTACAGAGTAAGACTGTATCGCTGAAAAAAAGAAAGAAAAAAAGAAAAAAATAGTTTGAGGATGAGTGACAAATTTGCTAACACACGCAAACACTCACGCACACAAAACTCCCTAGAGCCCAGGAGGTAAATTAGCAGTCCTCCTTGGTATTGGTTTTGCCCACCAAATGGGAACAATGGACTTCTTAAACATTTTTAGTTAGTTTCCAACACCCAAAAATCAGAATGTGTCAGCTAAAAATTCAGCTAAATATCTCACGTATTTGAAAAAAAAAATCTGAAGATTGATAACACTATGTTTGAATTCCCACATGTAACCCAGTGTTTCATTCACTGAATATTCACCGAGCTCTGATAGGGCCAGGCTCTGTTCCACTTACTGGGAAAATATATATATATTTTCTGGAACAGAGCCTGGCCCTATCAGGAATATATATATATATATATATATATCTCCCTCTATTTTGGCTGTTGTTCTCTTATATATAGAGAGAGAGAGAAAGGAAGGAAGGAAGGGAGGGAGGGAGGGAGGGAAGGAAGGAGGGAGGAATGGAGGCAGGGAAAAGAAGAAAAAGAAAGAGAAAGGTAGAAAGGTAGGCAGGGGAAGAAGGGAAGAGAATAGCAGGAAAATGGGAAAAGAAAGAAAAAAAATTAAAAATCCTGAATTTATAGGATTTATTTCAGTTGAATCTGCTAGAGCTAAGCAGCACCTGCCCATTTAAAACAGAATCCAGCCTCTCCAGGACTCTACAAAACTAATGACTTCTAATTTGTCTGGGAGATAGAGTTTTTGGAGAATTTTTTTTTAAACATTAACTCATGTCTCAAACAATAAAATACTGAGATCCAGTGCTTCACTCATTTATGTTACTTGTCTTATTCCTAAGACCTCCTAGCTTTGGGATTTGTGGGATTTGTTGATTTAAATCAAGATCTCTTACCTTTCAGAGATCTGGCCAAATTTGTAGCTGAACCCCAATCTTTTGGCCTGTGACAGTTTAAGTCCTTCCCAATAGATTCCACCAGTTCCTGCAATGTTTTTGGTCACAATTTTCTGTCTTCACCATAAAAATTCAATCTCTTGCCTTGAAACACTCTGCAAACAATTTTGTCTCTTCATCAGTTTCCATATAATAGCTCCTCACATTAAGCATTTCAGGATTTTCAGTAACCTGTACTCAAGATCTAGATGGAGAGAAGAGGCAGGTGTTGGAGGGCCCTGTTCAGTCTCTGGCATCAAGGAGCTTGCTCTGCTACCCAAAGGCACAATCCTGAAGAACAAAGGTTGAGGAGGACAGAAGCACAGGTAACTCTAAACCAATGGAAAATGGGTTTTAGGAGATGCTCTGGCCTCCCCATCAACCTTGGCCTCCAGTGGGGCATTCTGAAACTCATTACCGTTTCTAAAAATGTGGAATCCACAGCAGTAACAGACTTACTGCATCTTGTACTACCTTTTCCCCTTCCTTATCTCACATCCCCGCTTCTTCACATTTGACCGCTAAAATCTCTTCCCAATAACTAACCTTATCTAAGACTTTGTCTCAGGGCATTGTGTTCATTTTGTTGTTGTTATTCTTCTCTTTGTTTGTTTTTCATTTTGTTGCTGGAGAAGGAGGTGCCAAAACTAAGACTGCTTCACAAGTAGAGGTTACATGCCTCTGTGGTAGTTCACTGATTCTTCTTTCCCTATTTCTGTCTCCCTCATGTATTCTCTGAGGCAACAAACAAATCCTTTATTCCCCAATTTGCATAATGGTTCAATTCATGTACTAGATATTTAGAATCCTCTACCAGCAATATTCAGTTGGCTCTTCTCAAATAAATGTTAAGTTCTTCCCTAAGAGGGCTTTCAAAATTGTCACAAGCTCACTGAAGCTTGTAACAATTGTTAATTGTTAATTAAATGTTCTTTTTTCCATTTTATTACAAATAGTAATTACATAAACATGGAATGAAACAGAAAAGAACATACGGCTTGAAGCTGGAGCTAAAGACTTGAATTTCAGAAAAGACATATTTTCAACTAGAATGTCTTGTGGGTAATTCAGAGAGAGTCCACCAAATCAGATTTCCAACAATTTTTTTATTGGAATATAGGACTCAAGCTTGAAAAGATTTACTTCAACATTCACCAAAAAGTCCAAAATAAATTAGTTCAGCCTTTCACAAGATAGCAACAAAGCACAGAAAATTATTGCATAGTTCAAATTACTGAATAAACTAGGCTTTTAAAAAAAACTTTTATTACGCTTAAAGTTCTGGGGCACATGTGCAGAGCATGCAGGATTTTTGTTACATAGGTATACATGTGCCATGGTGGTTTACTGCATCCATCGCCCCATCATCTACAT
This sequence comes from Ateles fusciceps, assembly GCA_036589455.1. Classification (NCBI taxonomy): domain Eukaryota; kingdom Metazoa; phylum Chordata; class Mammalia; order Primates; family Atelidae; genus Ateles; species Ateles fusciceps. The sequence continues at coordinate 11,639 of JAZHEH010003121.1, read as the reverse complement.
TAGATATTTCTTTTAATGCTATCCCTCCACAATCCCCCCCACACCCTGCTATCTCTCCCCTAGCCCCCTACCCCTCAACAGGCCCCAATGTGTGATGTTTCCCTCCCTGTGTCCCTGTGTTCTCATTGTTCAGCTCCCACTTATGAGTGAGAACATGCAATGTTTGGTTTTCTGTTCTTGTGTCAGTTTGCTGAATATGATGGTTTCCAGCTTCATCCATGTCCCTGCAAAGGCCATGAACTCATCCTTTTTTATGGCTGCATAATATTCCATGGTGTATATGTGTCACATCTTCTTTATCCAGTCTGTCAGTAATGGGTACTTGAGTTGGTTTCAAGTCTTTGCAAAAGTAATGGCAACAAAAGCCAAAATAGACATATGGGATCAAATTAAACTAGTCTTTCTAAGAAGACAAATAAAGGACAATTTAGAAGAGCCTGAAAAATGCTGGGCCAAGTTCATTGAATGAAGTCAGACAATATAATCCGAACTCACCAATTTCATTCTATTCAACAATTGTGAGTGGGCCTTGAGATTCTTTTCATTGGAGTGAAAATAACAGTTGGCTCATTTTTAGTGGCTTGGTATAAATGTTAAATAGCAAAAGGTTACTGAGAGAGAAGCAATTCCCATAGGAAAGAAAGGTAAATAATGATTCCTCCTCCTACAACTTCACCTATATTGCCTGCCCCCATATCTGTTTCTTTCTAGGTTGGAAGGGAGCAAAAGTGCTTTAAAAGAGATGGCTAAGGAATATTTTTTCTAAGGGTTATGCTACAGTCTCTTTTTTATTGTGGAAAGAGGCGATAGAAGTAGCAAAGAAAAGGAGATACCTTTGATCCTTTTTTTTTTTTTTTTTTTGAGACACAGTATTGCTCTGTCTCCAGGCTGGAGTGCAGTGGTGGGATTTTGGCTCACTGCAACCTCTGCCTCCTGGGTTCAAGCAATTCCCCTACCTCAGCCTCCCAAATAGCTGGGACCACGCCCATCTAATTTTTTGTATTTTAGTAGAGATGGAGTTGCACCATGTTGGCCTTGATCTCCTGACCTCTTGATCCACCCATCTATGCCTCCCAAAGTACTGGGATTACATGCATGAGCCACATCTGGCCAGGAGATACTTTTAAAGACAGGACCCACCCATTGACCTCAGGATCATTAAAAATAATACTATTTAAAATGCAATTTATTTTCTTGCTCTGAATATGTTTAATGATTACTTGGCAAGCAATAATTATCTTAGGTATGCTAGACTTTATTTTGGGCATTAAAAGAAAGTACAATAACAAGGAATGGATAGGATGTGTTTGCCATTTCTAGAAAGATTACTAAGCCTCAGTGCAGATAAACAGCCAGTTATTCTGATAAAAAGGAAAAAAAATCAACATCATTGTCTTCCTGGACTAATCAGTCAATTCAGTTAAAAAAAAAAATAGATCTGGAAATTCCAGAATAGCCTATGAACTTTTCATATATTGTGGCAGCAATACAGGTACATTATGAAAACTTAGCCAAAAGAGAATTAATATTAAAAGCCACTTTATTCTTTTTTGTGTGGAGCCTTCCTGAGTTTTCTCTTTGAAAAGTAAATTAAGCCCAGTCTTTGGATTGGGATCTCAAGCCACGCTGTTGGCCTGTAACACAGGAGCCACATCTCACCGACTGGCAAGACCAGTAACCCAGCTATAGAAAATGAAAGCTTTGGAAACAATTCTTGAGCATCTCTTCCTTCCCTTACATCAAATCTATCTCCAAACTTCCATCTGTTTTACCTTCTAAGGAATCTATGTACTTATCTCCACACCCACTGCCACTATCCTGGTCCAAACTGTTGTCAGCTCCTACCTGAAATACTGCAGTAGTTGTCTAATATATCTCCTTCACTCACTCTCCCATCCTTTAGTTGCTTCTCCATATAACTTCAGAGCAAACTTCTTAAAATGTCAATCTCCTCTTATAGAAGACAAAATTTCTTAGTATAGCCTATTAAGACTTTCTGAGGTCTGACCAGAAAAAATGACTGGCCACTTATCAAACTGCATCCTCCTTCGCTCTTTAACCCCAACTACACTGTAGGTAACTTTCAATCAGAAGAATGCACCATGAAAATACCAACCAGATTCAGACATTGCTCATTCTAAAATATCCCTTTTTTATCATCATCTTAATTGTTACATTTGTTAACACAGAAAATACTCAACTTACAGTAGATTCATGTCAGGTTATCCTTTTGGAATTAATTAGATCCAAAACATTTGCTCAAGAAAGACTTACCTAACATCTCAGAAATATTACTGTTTTATCTGAGGATGCATACATTTTAAAGTAGTATTTAAATCAAAATATCTTAGAATTTTTTCCCTTTTTGTTGTTAAAGTCATATCTATTATGAATAATCTTCAACAATATAAACCTCATTTTAATGTGATAAGCAATATCAAAAAGTCATAAAATTGGGTAACTTACAATGCAACTGAAACACCTTTTTTTTTGAGATGTGATGTTACTCTGTCACCCAGGCTTGAGCACAATGGTGCAATCTCAGCTCCCTGCAACCTCCACCCCCCAGGCTCAAGTGATTCTCCCACCTCAGCCTCCAGAGTATCTGGGACAACAGGCATGCATCTGTAGTCTAATATTTGTATTTTTTGGTGAGATGGGGTCTGACCATTTTGCCCAGGCTGGTTCAAATTCCTGGGCTCAGGTGACCCACCTGCCTTGGCATCCAGAAACGCTGGGATTATAGACGACCCACCACATCCATCTTGAAACCACTTTAAACTTTCATTTTCTTCAATTAAACAAAAATATTTTTATATTTTATCATCAATAAGATTATGTTAAGGTAGATAAAAGTTAGAATTATCCAAACATCTTAAAGTCATGCTCTAAAAATGTTAATACTCTGACTAAAAATAAAATCAAGATTAAAACAAGAAAGAAAACAGAACCCGAATATTCTTAGAGAAAACTAAAATTCCTTTTAGAATTTGAATTTGCACACTAAGGCAAGCAATCATATACAATATTGGAAACTCAAAGCTATCAAGCAAGAAAAAAAGCTTCCATTTAGAAATAACACTTAAGGATGTAATAGAATTTAAAAGAACACTTTCAAGGTTGTTAGGTCATTTTTGTGTCCTCTCTAAGCAGTTATTTTATTACGAGACTCTTTCCCAATTTGTCCTTTTTCTAGTAGGAGAACAGAGAGAAAAGAAATGTCAGATTGTCCTGTAAACTTTTTTCTAGAAATGCACTATTACACCTATTCTCTAGTTACTTTTTACAATAGAAAGATCTGGCAAATAAGTTGCTATTCCTTTTAAATATAAAGGCATTCTGCATGATGGATTCCTGCAGCAAAACTGAATTAGATGGTGGTGGTATTGAGTGGTAAGAGGAATTTATCAGTGTACTTGCAAGAGTTAAAGTAATATATCTGTCAATGCGTGTTGGCATTTTTGGTCCAATGTAAAAAACAGGACCACATATTTCTATGTATTATTGATAAACTGGATACATCATAAAGTCAAACATGTATTAAGAAATGGGACATGCACAATGTAAGTCCAAAACATAATGTCTTTACTGAATAAAAACATATCTCCAGGCTTGTTCACCCTTAATCTCTATATAAGTCAAATATAAAAATTGCCTGTATGATAAGAAAGAAATAATACTCCAATAGAGGAGTGAAAACTCAACTGAGTCAGAAATCGTTCATTCTAGCTAGCCGTGGGTCAGCTGCTCACTATTTAAAACCCTTTTACCCTGCATCTCAGACATCTACACCCCTCCCCAAATGAAGGACTATTATAAAATTCCATAATTATATAATTTTTAAAAAATGTCTTCAGATGTCACACCCTATTCCTTTAATTAATTAATTTCTAACTTTTAAGTTCAGGGGTACATGTGTAAGTTTGTTACACGGTTACCTTGTGTCTTAGGGGTTTGCTGTACAGTTTATTTAATCACCCAGGTATTAAGTCTAATGTGTTATTTCCCAATATTTTAATATAGTATTTTGCTAAGACCATTTTTTATGAGTGGGAATGGCTCTAAATGTACTAAACACTAATTGGGAACATTGCAAATTATAAATATTTATAACCAAAAGAGAACCTATTATGTTGGAAAACTTCATAAAGGTATGTTTGTTTTGTTTTTTACTCATTTGGAATAAAATGTATACACTTCAGAATAAAAAGAAATTATCCCCAAATTTAATGAATACAAATTTAAGCACAGCAAATAGTTTGAACGGTTTTATTGTTTTTTCTACTCTAAAATTATAACAATGCTCAACTAGTTATATCTTTTAGCTGTGAGCGTCACAAGTAAAAGTACAGTTTTCTGGCATATAGAGAACTCAGTTCATTCTGTTGCTTAGATTTTCTTTTCTGATTAATATATATTTATTAGAAAATTACAGTTACTTTAAAAAATACTAAAGATATGTCAAAAGATAGACACTATGTCCTATAGTTTCAACAATCTTATATGAAAATATGCCTCAATCATGTGAATGTTTGGCAATATTGTTTTTCACAGATGATAAAGAGTTATTTTACAATTTGAGGAAATGAGAGCTATATGCCATTCATTTCAATAGTGCAATATGATCAGTTTGTGTAACCTAGCCTGGTTTAGAACTGATTATTTCTTTTCTTCTTTCACCAAAACAATAAGATCCAATAGACCACTGTGATGGTTAATACTGTCAGCTTGATTGGATTGAAGGATGCAAAGTATTAATACTGGGTGTGTCTGTGAGGGTGTTGCCAAAGGAGATTAACATTTGAGTCAGTGGGCTGGGGAAGGCAGACCCACCCTTAATCTGGTGGGCACAATCTAATCTGCTGCCAGCCAACATAAAGCAGGAAGAAGAATGTGAAAAGGCAAGACTGGCATAGCTTCCCAGCCTACATCTTTCTCCCATGCTGGATGCTTCCTGTCCTCAAACATCAGACTCCAAGTTCTTCAGTTTTGAGACTCAGGTTGGCTCTCCTTGCTCCTTAAGCTTGCAGACAGCCTATTGTGGGACCTTGTGATTGTGTAAGTGAATAAATAATAAACTCCCATATATATATACATATATATATATATACACACACACACACATATATATATACACATACATACATATATGTATATATATCTTCTATTAGTCCTGTCCCACTAGGGAATGCTAACTAATACACATTCATAGAGCATCTTAACTCCAAGTGAGAATAGATAACCTGCCAAGGTGAAAGGTTCTTAAGTCCCTGTTAAAACTTTTATACCCACTGTAACAAATCAGCTTCCATAGTCACCCCACAGGATTTCAACTTCTTGGTCGTCATGGCCTGCATAGCTCCCACCACAGTGGATAGATCCAATTTATGTATTCAATAGAATATTGAGGCTATTGAGTGTGACCATAAAGACTAGATGATAAAGGACATTGTGGCATCTGTGTTACTCGGATTCTTGGATTGCTTAGTTTGTGAGAAGCTAGCTGCCATGTTGCAAGGACACTCATGCAGCACTATGAAGAGGTCCATATGGAAAGAAAGTAAAGCCTCCTGCCAACAGCCAGTGAGGGCAACAGCCAGACAGCAGCTACATTGAATGAGCTATTTTGGAAGTGAATTCTCCAGGCCTTGCCAAGCCTTCAGATGAACATAAGCCCAGCTGACATCTTGACTGTAACCTCCTAAGAGACTCACTGCCAGAATCACCAAACTAAACTGCACCAGATTCCTGACTCTCTCAACTCTGTGAGATAATACGTGTTTCTTGTTTTAATTTGTTAATTGGGGTAATTTGTTATGCAGCAATAGGTAACTAGTACACTTACTACGGGCCTTTGATCTTTTATTTTTAAAAAAGCATCCTGTCATCATTACCTTACCATAGATGCTCGCATGCACAGTCACACACTCTCATATGTACTTGCACATATACCAATGGAAAACATATCCTAAAAATTATTTTTTCTACCCCTGAATCCACTCAGTAAGAAAATACTCACATTTTCTCTAAATAACTTCCTCTAAGTTAATTTTACTGCATATTAAAAATTGCTTAACTTTAGAATATCTTAAAATTATCACACCTACAAAGTCAAGAATTAATTTTACTTGTTAAGTATTTGTGTATGATAAAAAATGAATTTAATCTAACAGAGCTACTTACTAAAAATAATAAGCCTGAACTCTGTTACACTGCATATCATTTAAAAATAAACTACTATAACTCTCTCAGACATTTGCTGTTCCCATGACTAAGAGTTTATATTAATACTACCAACAGAGATTTTATTTTAACATGAACGAAGGTAGTCTCAGGAACCACAAAAAAACTGGTGTACATAAAGCAAAACACACGGTAATTTTGCCATCAACATGCAATGCTTCTTGCCTAAGACCTTTACCATAACACATAAACAAATTAAGTGTTGATTGTTTTGCTGCATTAGCTGGTTTGTCTGCCTGCCACAAAGAACTCCTAAGTGCAAAGTCTTAAACACATTCCTTATATTTAACACCACAGGAGACTACTTTTGCACTTCCTTTTGGTTGTGTGTGTGTGTTTGCTTTTTACTTTTTGCTTTATTTTGAAGCGTGGACACTCCAGGTTGGAAAGGCATGCAAGGGTTGTTTGTTTCCTGCAAACCAGTCATCTTGCTGTGAGAAAAGGGAAGCTCCTATCTCAAGCTTCTGCAGAAATGCACTGATTGGCACTCTGCTGATTCGTTGATCTTAAGCACAGCCAGTAGAAGTCTGATTATAATTATTCTTTTTCCTGTTCTCGCTGTATATGTCAGGTACAGCAGGGCTCTCAGGGATGTGCTGTTTAATATCAAAACCCAATGAAGTTGGAGAGTTCCCCTTCCTCATTCAATGGTAGGCAAGAAAACACATTTAACATGTCTAAGTTGTTTGCAAGCCAAGTCAAACATAGCAGAGCTCATGATCGGAGCCTAGCCAAGTGCTCATAGTGGGTGGCCAATGCACATTTGTCTAATTTAATTGAATGATCACAAAGAGCTTTAAACAAAACTGGAGCTTTAAAAAGTTTCCATTGTAAGCTCCAGCTTTTAACACTATAATATGGTGGCATATTCCTATTCTCAAAATGTGACTATGAGGGTCTTTCTGGAAATTTCCTGTGGTGTAGGCTATAATTACAATATGTGACTAGTGAAGTGACAATGGAAGCTCCCTGCCATAGTTTTCTAATCCCCTCCTAGAGAATTAATGAACTATCCAGTATCTTACTAATGAATTCATTCTCTTTTTCAATTATCTAGAGTTATTTTCTGTTTCATACAACTAAGAGCCTTGACTGATACAGAGGTTATGTAAAGAACAGATTCCAGAATTTAGGCACTTAGAAGAGAAAATAAAAATGTACTAAACTGATATAAAGCTGAAAATATCATGAAGTTAAAATATGCTATTTCAACATAATACAATTTTAAGATTAAAATCATAACATTAAACAAAAAACACTAAACATCATAACACCAAAAACAAGAAAAATATAATTTCTGAATAAGAAAGTCACTTATATACCATATTTAGCATCATGGAAAAGATAATTTTTCACAGTGGAACCAGTGATCCACAAGCATTTGGAACCATTGCTCTAGAACATTCATCTGAAGTATATTCCTGACCATCCCTTTCAACTGTCTTACTTCATTTTATCTCTTCTCAATTTATCTCCTTTCATTCCTACAGAATGACAGTAATGGATTTAAATAATTAGGTAAGGTATGAATTGGGCTGGGTAAAATGGTTTAAAAATAAATGATCCCCAATTTTATCTACATAATCAGCACAATTACTATCAAAACTTCAAATGGCTATTTTTGCAAAAATTGACAAGATGATTCTAAAATTCATAAGGAAATGCAAGACACCCAGAATAGCCAAAAGAAATTTTGAAAAGGAGCTGAAATGTTCCCATTTCCTGATTTCAAAATTTAATATAAAGCTAAAGTAATCACTATTATGTGGTCTATCTGTTTGTTTTCATCCTGCTGTGAAGAAATACCTGAGACTGGGTAATTTATAAAGGAAATACGTTTAATTGACTCATAGTTCTGCATGTCTGGGGAGGCCTCAGGAAACTTACAATCTTGGCAGAAGACACTTTTTCACAAGATGGCGGGAGAATGAGTCCTGAGTGAAGAGAGAAGCCCATCATAAACCCATCAGATCTTGTGAGAACTGACTCACTACCAAGAGAAGAGCATGGGGAAAACTGTCCACATAATTCAATTACCTCCTACCTGGTCCCTCCCACCACACATGAGATTATGGGAACTAAAATTTGAGATGATATTTGGGTGGGGACACAGCCAAACCATATCATTCCATCCCTGGTCCCTCCCAAATCTCTTATGCACATATTTCAAAACACAATAATGCCCTTCCAACAGTCCTCTAAATTCTTAACTCATTCCAGCATTAATGCAAAAGTCCAAGTTCAAATTCTCATCTGAGACAAAGCAAGTCCCTTCTGCCTATGACCCTGTAAAATCAAAAGCAAGTTAGTCACTTCCTAGATACACTGGGGATAAAACATTGGATAAATACACCCATTCCAAATGGGAGAAATTGGTTAAATTAAAAAAAAAAAAGGTGGCTACAGGATCCACGCAAGTCCGAAATCTAACAGGGCAATCATTAAACCTTAAAGTTCCAAAATGATCTCCTTTGGCTCCATGTCTCACATCTAGGTCATCCTGATACAAGAAGTGGGCTCCCATGCCCTTGGGAAGCTACACCTCCGTGACTTTGCAAGGTAAAACCCTCCTCTGGGCTCCTTTCATGGGCTGGCATTGAGTGTCTGTGGCTTTTCCAAGCACACAGTGCATGCTGTCAGTAGATTCACCATTCTGGGCTCTGGAGGGCAGTGGCCCTCTTCTCACAGCTCCACTAGGTAGTGTCCCAGTGAAGATTCTGTGTGATGGCTCCAACCCCACATTTTCCTTCTGCACTGCCTTAGTAAAGGTTTTCCATGAGGACTCTGACCCTATGGCAAACTTCTGCCTGGACATCCAGGCGTTTCCATACATCCTCTGAAATCTAGGCAAAGGTTCCCAAACCTCAATTCTTGACTTATGTGCACCCACAAGCTCAACACCACATGTAAGCTGCCAAGGCTTGGGGTTTTCACCCTCTGAAGCAAGAGACCAAGCTGTACCTTAGCACCTTTTATCCACAGCTGGAGCTGAAGCAGCTGGGATGCAGGGCAGAGGATGAACAGAGAATGGGGTCCTGGGGGACCAATCCAGGAAACATTTTTCCATCCTAGGTCTCCTGGCCTGTGATGGGAGGGGCTGCTGTAAGGTCTCTGACATGCCCAGAAGACATTTTCCCCATTGTCTTGGTGATTAACATTCTGCTTCTCATTATTTATGCAAATTTCTCTATCCAGCTTGAATTTCTCCAAAGAAAATGGGTTTTTCTTTTCTATCACATTGTCAGACTGCACATTCTCCAAACTTTTATGCTCTGCTTCCTCTTGAAGCCTTTGCTGCTTAGAAATTTATCACTCCAAGTGCCCTAAATCATCTCTCTCAACTTCAAAGTTCCACAGATCTCTAGGGCAAAATGCTGTCAGTCTGTTTGTTAAAACATAGCAAGGGACACCTTTGTATCAGTTACCAACAAGTTTCTCATCTACATCTGATAACATGTTAGCCTGGACTTTATTGTCTATATCACTTACAGCATTTTGGTCAAGGCCATTCAACAAGTCTCTAAGAAGTTTCCAACTTTCCCACATGTTCCTGTCTTCTGAGCCCTCCATGTCTCTAGGAAGTTCCAAACTTTCCCACATCTTCCTGTCTTTTTCTGAGCCATCCAAACTTTTCCAACCTTTGCCTGTTACCCAGTTCCAAAGTTGCTTCCACATTCTTGGGTATCCTTAAGGTAGCATCCCATTCTACCAGTACCATTTACTGTATTATTCTGTTTTCACATTGCAATGAATAAATATCCAAGACTGGGTAATTTACAAAGGATAGGTTTAATTGACTCACAGTTTCACATGGCTGGAGAGGCTTCAGCAAACTTACAATCTTGGCAGAAGGCACTTCTTTACAAGGTGGACAGAGAAAATGAGCCCTGAGTGAAGTGGAAGCCCTTATAAAACCATGAGCTCTCATGGGAACTTAATCACTATCACGAGAACATAATGGAGGAAACTGTCCCCATGATTTAATTACCTCGTGCCAGGTCCCTCTCAGCACACATGGGGATTATGGGAACTAGAATTTGAGATGATATTTGAATTGGGACACAGCCAAACCGTATCACATGATATTAACATAAGTATATACATAGAGGTCAATCGAATAAAATTAACAATTTGGAAAAGAGTCCACACATTTATTATCAACTAATTTTCTATAAAGCTATTCAAACTAGAAAGAATAGCTTTGTTTTGCTTTTCCAGCAAATGATGCTGGAACAACTAAATAGCCATATACAAAATTGTAAAATTGGACACCTTCCTCATACAAAATAAAAAATTAACTCAAAATGGATCAAAGACCTAAATGTAAAGCCTAAAATGATTTAAATAGTAGAAAAAAAAACAAACAGTGTAAATCTTTGTGGCCTTTGATTATGCAATGGTATGCTTAGATATAATGACAAAACCAAAGAAAGAATAAATTACATTTTATCCAAATTTAAAACTGTGTACTTCAAAATATGCTATTAAGAAAGTAAAGACAGCCCCAGAATGAGAAAAGAAGCCTTTCCAAATAATATACATTATAATGATCTATTGTCCAGAATACATTAAAAATCAGAGGGAGTTCTGCCAAGATGGACAAATCAGAACAGCTCCAGAGCACACTTCCCAGTGAGAGTGACACAGAGGGTGAGTGATCACTGCATTTCCAACTGAGGTACCAGGTGCATCTCAATGGGACTGGTTGGACAATATATGTAGCCCAAGGAGGGCGAGCTGAAGCAGGGAGGGGGTGCTGCTTCAAGCGGGAAGTGCAGCAGACCAGAGGATCCCCTCTCCTACACAATAGAGGCCATCAGGGGCTTTTCTGGCCACTCTAGCACACTGATTTAGATACCGCACTTCTCCCCACGGTCTTTATGGCCCAGAGACTGGGAGCTTCCCCACCAGCCAAAAAGTGCTGTGGATTTCCAGCACAAAAACCCACACAAATCTGGACAGCCGTTTTAACTGGCACCTGGAACACCTGTGAGACAGACCCACACATTCCCCTGTAAAGAGGGGACTGAAGGCAGGGAGCCAGGTGATCTGGCTTGGCGGGTCCCACCCCCACAAAGACCAGCAATCTGAAATACACTGGCTTGAGAGTTTTGCAGCCAGGGCAGCCATTACCAAGGCAGTCCGCCATTACTGGGGCAGTCCGCCATTACTGAGGCAGTCTGCCATTACTGAGGCAGTTCAAATCTTACCTGTGTAAACAAAACTGCAAGGATGTTTACACAGCAGCTGGGCAAAGCCCACAGAAGCTCAGCAATGCCTCTGCTGGCAGACTGTCACTAGACTCCCTCCTTGCTGGACAGGGCATCTCTGAAAAAGGCAGCAGCATGTTAGGGACTTAAAAATAAAGCCCCACCATCCTGGGGCAGAGCACCTGG